>CM066328.1:169738650-170486150 GCA_033807585.1 Hydrophis major
AATAACAAAAAAGAGAGAGTTTAATAAACATCTTTCTTTTTTAAAACAATGCCTTCATTCTCTATTCTTTATTTTTAGTTGAAGAGCATTAAAAGTGTGAGGAAAAGTAACATTTTTGAGGAGCTGCTGATGCGTGCAACAACGGTATTGATTAATACCTGATTTTATTTAAAATCTTAATATTTCATATTTCTTCTTACTGAATTATAAACACATGACTATAAACCAGGAATAATTAAGTGTCCATTCTTCCCAATTCATTGTTTTCATACAGCTTGCAATTTTAAGGGCTATATCATGCCTTGCATCAGGATTATGATTATATTAAAATAATATCAGATTTCGGGTGATTCCAAATGCTGAATCTCAGATATGTTCCTGAAAGTCACTATGAGCACAAAGATCTCAAAATTGCAATAAGATCGTACTAAAATTAATTTAACATTTAAAATAATTCTAATTATCATCCAAATCAAGGCTTTACAAGCAGTGTTGTGCAATGAGTTGGGAAAAGCAAATGTAATGTAAGCATTTTTAATGGGGAAATACTAGTTTTCACAATGTTAAAACTTATACTTCGTTTGTGATTGATTGTACTTGAAGAGAAGAACAACTATGCTATGAAGAACAACATTATTTGGTCTGTAAGGATCTATATTATTCATCAATGCAGTATGGACAAGCCAGAGCATGGATATGACATCTTTCTATAAATAATGAACTTCACAACTAAGGGATTTTGATTTCACGCCAGCCACCTTGGGTCAATATTCGCTTCCATTGATGAGACACAATCTTTTCACTAAAGCATCCAAATCTATTCCAATGAGGTGCAGAATGATGACAGGGCTTTTTCCATGCCAACAAGGACATCATGAAGAGAAATGTTTATTGCAAATGAGCTGATAGTGCAGAAAGTCCCATGGTCAGGCTGTGGGCTCTCATTGGATAAAACAACATTCAGATTTATTGACATTGGCTCTTGATAACCATGGAATACCTTTTATGGTACCATGACTATCTCAAGAGGTTACTTAATAGTTTTCAGGTTCTGAAGGACATTAGACTAGGTAATCCTAACTATGATATAGGTTCTTTGAAATCTTTTGTTATAATTTCTCAAAATGGGTAAGCTCAAAATATTACAATTATCGTAAGGATTTGAGATGGAGCAAATTAGAATTTGGTTGGAGAAGAATTATTGCCTCACACATACATTACATGTACAGCAATGGACAGAAAAAGCACCACACTTCTCAGAAGTTAATGTGGAAGCCGTCCCCCTTCTGTTTTTTTAAAAATAAAATCTAACTTCAGGAAATAAAATATTTAATTCATGATTTTATATGGACATAACTGCTCCTATGTTATCATTCTGGAGGAAGCTTTTAGGAAATATTATGAATATTCTCTTCTATTGGTGAGTAAATATGGTTTGGTCTCACAACAGATGGATGATCAACCACAAATTCAACTGGGAAACTGTGAACATAGCAGACCAAGACAAATCCAGAAAATGCTAGTGAATTTCTGGAAACTTACCATTCAGACAATCGATAGACCCATAGAAACAAAACATATTTACACCATTCAAAAGAGACAACACAAAGCTAAAAAGGAAACAAAAATACCCAAACACAATCCCTCTAACAGCCAATACCAAGATAACCAGGGATTAACACCAGACAAACAATCAAGCAGAAAACCATACTCAAACAAAGAATGCCCAAAGATTAAACCCCACTCCACCAGTCCGGGCATGGCAGGATTTAAACCCCATACTCACTAACACAAATATTATCAAACTGAGTAATGAAATGGCTGCAAGCAAATAACCAGGTTCAGAGAGCACCACGAACTTCGTAATAAGAGCTCTTTATATATGTGAGCCTCTTTTTTTCTAGACACTTGGTTTCTCCAACAGCCAACAGCTATTCATAACAATTCCAACCTTAGTATTATTTTCTCTCTGACTATGATGTTTTATTTCCAGAACTAGTTTTCCTTCCCCTTTCCTTCCCTATCCTCCTTGCACATCCTTTTCCAATGCACAAATGTAGCAACCTATGTTGATTTTCGCAGACCATCATCTCATTGAAAAAGTTCTTACAGCATACACTGCTGTTTCTATCTTACAGTTTCTAATTCCTATTATCTTTCCCTTAGAACCAAACCTTCTGACCAACTCCAACAGTCTCTTCGTGAAAATAAAGGTGACCATGATCACATTAGGTAATGCCACGTCTTTTGCAAGTGAACAGGCTGGACATACTGCCCATATTGGCTTCAATATGTATAAGCATAAACTGCAGCAGGTGTACATGGTAATTTTCAGAACACATATGGCACGATTGAAGTTATAGCCAGAGCTTACTTGTTCATATTCATAGTCTGATATGATACTCAATAAGAAGGATTACATCCTTCTCCATGGAAATGTATGCACAAATGCTGTGCTTCAGGCTGGGAAGGGAAGGAGAGAGGAAGGGAGAATAAACCACCAGCCTTCTCTTGCTGATAACAATCAATCCATGGCAGGGTGGTCATGACAATCATTACAGTCACCATGCGACTAGAATGTGCTGGCTTTCGCTGTAGCGTTGCCAGCAAGAACCACACTAGCCATGAGTAATGGGAGGCCAGTACTCTCCTCAACAAAATCTGGGCTAAATCCAATCTGCACTGACAGTTTTATATGACTGTCTCAGAACAGAGCTATTATAGACACTTGCTAGGTAGCACATCCCATAGCTAATAAGGATAATAGATCTTGTGTCAGAGTATAAAACAGAGCGAGAACAGATCATAGGAAAATAAATGAAATGAGTATCTTTACGTGCAGGGCCAAAACAGTTCTTGAAATTTTTAAAACTTGCCCTTATATAACCAGCAAAACTCCTAAATGACCACTAATTGAGTAAACCCTTAATATTTAAACAAGTATTACCAATATGTTGTGGTTTACTAATTCAGCTGGAATATAATATCTATATTAATTAGAGGTAGTCCTCAATTTACAACCATTCATTTAGTGATTAGTCAAAGTTACAACGGCATTGAAAAAAGTGACTTATAACCAATTTTCACACTTATGACCACTGCAGTATCCCCATGGTCATGTGAACAAAATTTGGTGCTCAACAACTGACATTTATGAGAGTTGCACTGTCCTGAGTCTGTGTAATCACCATTTGTAATCTTCCCAGCTGTTTTCCAATGAGCAAAGTCAATGGGAGAAATCCAGATTCAATTAACAACCGCATGATTTGCTTAAGAACTGCAGTGATTCACTGAATAACAGTGGCAAAAAAGGTCATAAGATGTGACACAATTCGCTTAATCATTGTCTTGCTTAGCAATATAAATTTTGCTTGGGTTCTATTGTAGTCATAAGTCGAGGACTATCTTCATAACAGTGCACCAGGACATATTTTAAACAAGGGGGAACTTAAATGGAGCATATCAGAAACATTTCTGGGAACATAACCTCTAGAATTATAACAACATAAAGATTTCCTAGTTTATAGCATATTTGAAGGCCATAATATCATGTAAAGTAGACATGAGTTTTGCCAGCAATGGTAACCTGAATAGGCAATGCAAGTGCCAGAATTTCTTTGCCAGCATAAACATCTAGCCATGCTAGCTGGGAAGTCTGGAAGATACCGAATTAGGGACTGCTCTCATGTGGGCATGAGACAATTGGGACTGGTTGACACACCTGATAATATAGCAAATGTTGTTGTAAATTGGAATGAAGAATTGTCTTTGCCACCCATACTTTGAGTTGTTTTTTAATGAATAGTAAGGCCTTGGTGGCCCAGGAGTTTTTTTAGGGCAACATCAAAGTGGTATTATATTAATGTAGTTTTTATCTCAATTAATTTTTGGTTGTGCTTTATATTTTTATATATCTCTATCAGTGGTGGGATTCAAAAATTTTTACTACCGGTTCCATGGGCGTGGCTTGGTGGGTGTGGCAGGGGAAGGATACTGTAAAATCTCCAGTCAGAGGTGGTATTTGCCGGTTCTCCGAACTACTCAAAATTTCCACTACTGGCTCTCCAGAACTGGTCAAAACCTGTGAGATACCATGTCTGATCTCTATCCATTATATACATATATTTTAGATGATTGTTAGCAAGCTGTGAAACAGAACTATTAAATGCAGATGGTGGAAATTATCTAATCAGTGAGCTTTTGACCTATGATCCATTTTCAAATAGTTTTAAGTGGGCAAGCCAGTCTCCCTTTTTATTGTTTTACTTCCTTAGCAACTAGATTGAAGAAGCATTCTGACTAACTTAAAAGCTTGCTACTTTGAAATATTTCCAAAGCAAAGGCATGAAATTACAATCACACAATCAGACTCATGTGAAGCAGATAATTCCAAATCTCCGTTCCATGTGAATTTCATGCCAGCTGCACCCTCAACATCTTGGCAGCAGAATGGATTATTATTGCATGTTTTTGTTGAAATGGTAACTGATGAGCATGTGATAGGAAGAATAGCTTTCACTTCCATAGACAGCAGGAAAACCAGCCATATTAACTGACCTTAGGTACGACTTCCTAAGATGGAAGGAGAAAGAGAGAAAGAACCAGTTATTTAAAATCTGAACAAGGAATAAAATGTTATTTTTTTAAAAAAAGGAAAATTCTCCTAATTTATTTGAAAACATATGGGCATAAATGCTGGATGACTAGGGAGGGAAGATTTGAAAAAGCAGACAAGAAAAAAATGCTGTTGGTGATGTATGTGTTCCTAATGTAAAAGAAATCAGATGAAGAATTGAATGCTTAGGAAGAATGGATGGCTTTCAGGTCAGTGATACACTCAAAGCTACAGAAAAATGGAGTTTGAAAGGGTCTAATTAGGCCATGCTCCTGAACCCAAGATACAATACCTTGTACAACTGAAAGATTCTGCCATCTGTCTAGGTAACTTCTACTATTTGCATGTTTAAGCAAAGCTAAAGTAACAACGAACTGCAGGGTTTTATGTTTTATTATATCTCAGTTTAACCTAATCTCTGTGAAAAAAGATAGATCATTCAATATTTTTAGTTTTTGATGCCTTCAATTTTCTTTCCCTGAGAGATTTATTTATCCTTTATTCAGTCAAGCAGGAGACCTTTAATACAAAACCACTATGCTGCTATTTTATCCTTCTTTGTTTTTCTGGTCATCAAACAGAATTAAGCTTCTTCTCATTGGATATTTAAACAATCTGCTCTATGATGGAGATCCCTTTGAAATGATTGGATGGAATTAATGAGGGAAATTTTTTGAGCTTTTCTTAAGACAATTTCAATAGTATTGAAGCAGGTAGACAGATCTAGATATATGATTCGTGACTAAAAACATCTTGCTATAGGATAAATTATATATTTTGACAAAGTTTGTATTGTTCAAATACTTTTGTGGGGACCTAATGCTGACCTTTAGGTAAGAAATCACTTAATTTATCTTTTTTGTCCTTTTTAAAAGCTCATTATTTTATGGAATAAAAGTTTCATTGTTGTTGAACTTATAATATTTTATCGCAACCATAAATGAGAAATTATTATATGCTTGACAACTTTTACAAATATGGGTATTTTTATAAAAGATATGATAAATAATTATATCTAATCATTTAAAAAAACCTATCTAAAGCAGGGGTTCCCAACTCCTGGGCCCCAATATACTGCCAGTTCCTTTGGGAATTGGGCAGTGTGAACAGTGGGTGAGCATGTGCATATATGCGAAGCTCCCTCCGCGTGAGTGGCAGCTGCTTGAAATGCCCTGCCACTCACATGGAACTATCCCCTGTCCCCCCTACCCCCCACTGGCTGCCAAGCCAGAAAGATTGGGGTCTGCTTATCGAAAGAATCATATTTTCATTGTCAAATATAGTAATACACGAAAGTCACAAATATAGACACTGACATGACTGTGTTTTAAAAAGTTGTGTATTTCCTGATTTTAGTGCTATAAGCATGACTAGTTTTGGGAAGTGAACAATGTAAGTAAACAATGGAGAAATTCCAGGCGCTGAAGGTACAATAGGAATCATTTGGCCAAAGGTCTGATTTTCTAAAGGTTTTCTTGAAGCTACTTAGGGATTGGGATGGTAAAAATAGTCCCAGTGGGGAAGATTTAATAGACAGAGTGAAGTGAGGCAGTTAAAGGTGTGTTATAAATGCAGTTTGGTGTGATTGCAAACACTCCACTTACTCTATTGTTAGTAAAAAGAGAGACCTCCATTTCTGGTATAAATGTCATCAGCTTTAAATTTATTCCAGGAAATAATATATTACTGAAGTATAAAAAGAAGAAGAAAGCTTCATATTTAAATCTAGTGGCAGAAAATTATCTCCAAACAACATATGATGTTTTATGAATCAAACTTTAAAGAAGGAAAACCCATGAGATGAGAATTCAGAAAGACAGCAAAAGAAAGCTGATTTGCTATGAAAACTGAACAACAATATTTAATTCAATCAGTGAGAAAATAAAAGTGCAAGTTATATCAGCATGAATGCTCCTCAAAAAAAATTGTTCCCATTGCCTGTTTTATAATAATAATAAATATAACCACAGAGATCCTTACCAATCCACTTAAAAAGCAAGATAGAACATATCATGAAATAAGGTAACAAGGCCTCAGAATTCAAAAGCATGTATATGTATGTGTGTGTGTGTGTGTGTATGGCATTCAGCTTAGTTCGGGTATTTTCCCACATCATAGTAGTTGTGCTTTTAAAGTTGTAGCAACGTTTCAGCAGAATCTCATCTGCCATCATCAGGCTTCTGTACGCTACAAAGCTGAATGCCATACATGTAAGTATCCGCGAAAACTTAAGGAAATATATGTATGTATGTGTGTGTGTATATATATATATATATTTTTTCTTAAGTTTTCGTGGGTACTTACATGTCTGGCATTCAGCTTTGTTCGGGTATTTTCCCACGTCATAGTAGTGGTGCTTTTAAAGTTGTAGCAACGTTTCAGCAGAATCTCATCTGCCATCATCAGGCTTCTGTATAGTGTTTGTCTGTGAGTTAGACTTTTACAGTGGTTTCAGATTTAAATTTGGGGCAGCCTATTGCTGTGTCAGAATGGTTTTTTCTTCCTCCTGATTGGTTGAGAGTCTTGGTCTGTGTTTATTGGTCTTGGAGTTTGCTGTGTTCTGCTACTAATATCTTCTGTCTGTTTTTTTTTGGGGGGGGGGGCTCTTTTTGTATCTTGATTGGCTGGCAACATTGTGTTACTTTATTGGAGGCCTTTAGTGCAGCTTGGCTTCGGGTAAATGGACGGCTATCATTAGTTAGGAAGCTGGGTTTCATCTGGGTGCCTGGTTGGGGTGTGTTTGAGCTGGAGGTATCAGGGGGGATCTGTTTGTGCCCAGGTGTTTGCCTGGCTTGTGGTGTGGAGATTTTTTTGTTTGTGAGTGCAGGCTTCCAAATGATTGACAGCCTGGTGGAATCATCTCTTCTGTTCATGCTTTCTGGTCTTTTTTCAATCTCTATGGCTTCTCTGATGATTCTGTGGCTGGGATTTTCTATGGTGGCTAGGGTTTTGGTGCCATTGAAGTTGATGTTATGACCTGTGGCTTCCATGTGTTGGACGAGTGAGGAAGTGTGTTCCAGCTTTTTGACTGCATTTTTGTGTTCATCCAGGCGGGTGCTTATTCTTCTATTGGTCTGTCCAATGTATGTGGCCGGGCGTGATGCACAGGGGACTTCATATATGCCTTGGTTTTGCAGGTCAATTTTGTCTTTGGGATTCCTGAGGATGGCTGCTATTTTTCTGTCTGTTTTGAAGGCAGTCTTGATGTGGTGTCTGTATAGAATCTTACTAATTTTGTCTGTAGTGCCTCTTATGTAGGGCAGGACAGCTGTTCCATAGGTCTGTTCATCTTCTGGGTCTCTATTATGTCTCAGTGTGTTTTTGTGGATCAAGCTGGCGATTTTGCTTTTGTGGAAGCCGTTGGCTGTCAACATTTTAGTCAGGGTGCATAGTTCAGTCTTAATGTGTGTCTTGTCTGCCAGGCGTTTGGTTCTAGTAATTAGTGTTTTAGCCACGGAGTTTATCTGTGCTGGGTGGTGGTGGGATTGGGCGTTGAGGTAGCGGTTGGTGTGTGTTTTCTTCTGGTATATGGTGTGTCCTAGTGTGCCATCTGTTTTCTTGTAGATTAGTACATCTAGGAATGGTAGTTGTTTGTTTGTTTCTGTTTCCATGGTGAACTTGATTTTGGGGTGTGCGCTGTTTAGGTGTGTTAGGAAATTGTTTAGGTTTTCTTGTCCATGGGGCCAAATCACAAATGTGTCATCGATATATCTTAACCATAGTTTGGGTTTGAGTATGGCATTAGCCAGGGCTCTGGATTCGAATTCTTCCATGAACACTAGCAGTTAAAAGGAAGAAGCAGCTGCAAGCTCACATCACTCTGAGAAGCACAGAGCTGAAGACCAAGCCTGAAGATGATGAATGAGACTTCAACGAAACGTTGCCTAGATACTTCCAATCTTACGCGGGAGAAAACCCGAATAACCAAAGATCCACATACAAATACCCGCGAGTACCTCAGAAAATATATATATTAAGAAAACAAATATATATATATATATATATATATATATATATATATATACGGTATTCAGCTTTGTTCGGGTATTTTCCCACGTCATTATAATTGTGCCTTTAAAGTTGTAGTGACGTTTCGGCAGAATATGTGTGTGTGTGTGTGTATGTGTGTGTGTGTGTATTTAATTAAGTTTTCATGAGTACTTACATGTATGGTATTTAGTTTTGTTCGGGTATTTTCCCACGTCATTATAGTTGTGCTTTTAAAGTTGTAGCAATGTTTCGGCAGAATCTCATATATATATAAACAAACTTTACATTTGAAAAATTAGACGAAATGAATTCTATGTAAAGTTTGAAGCTCCATGCATCATTAGAGGAGCTCTACAAACAGAGAAGAGCCCTTGTGCCTTCGCTCCAATCCTCTGGAAGATCAGGCCCCTCAAGGTGAGAACCTCATCCACCCTGTTGGCCTTCTGAAAGGGTGGCTTTGCCAACTGGCTTTAGAGCCTGATGGGGATGTCCTGCTCTGGAAGTGGTTAGGAGATTAGGAGAAGATCCTACCTCTAACCCATTTATACATGGTCCCTTTTAATCAGGGGTGGGGGTTTTTTTTTTGGTCAACTTAATTTTTAATGTTTTAATATTAATGCCGAATGTTTGGAATATCTTTTTATAGTGCCCAGAGCTACTTGACAGTAAGATGGGTGGCATATAAATTCAATAAATAAATATTCCGCAGGAAATTTATAGAGAACAGGACTAAAAGTAAGATATTTTCTCTCTCTCCTCTTCCTTAAATGTTTACAGATAATAACTACCTAGAAGATGCATTTCTGCTGTATCTTTTCCAGGCAATTTCTTCTCTACTTTTCTTAAAGTATACCATATTCCTGACTAGTATTAGATCTCGGCATGGTGTTCATGACGTTCTATTCTCCATTCTTCTTGCATATCATCTGAATAAGATTCAAAGCCCAAAATAAAACAAGTGGCTCAAGTTTGCTCTGTATGACAGAGGAGAAAATTGATCTTTTTGAAGTCTAGAATTATATGTCCTGGAATCTACCAGGCTAATATCTTATCTATTTTCGATACTCTGTTATCAGCCTTTCCAGAAGACTCTGATGACAAAATGGAGGCTGGGGGGTGCGATGCATGCACCAATCCAGACCTTGTTTCTTGGCTGCAGAGGGCTTTCCAGAAGGCCTCTAATGGCAAAAAAGAGGCTGGGGCTGACGCATGTCAGCAGTGGCAAGTGGTCACAGAAGAAGTTGGTCTGCAAGGTGAGGCAGGTGTCAGGGTGTATGAGTCCTGGTAAGTAGGGCAGCTCCAGCACCCCCATTACCACCCTAGCTTAATGTTTATCTGTGAGCCTCATCTCACCCCTTGCACCCTGGCTAGGGGCTTAATTAGGGCTTAATTTGGGGTAGAGCATGTATTGGGTGCACATGTAAATTTAAGCTGGGACTTACTTTGGGGATAAGTCATATTTTTGGGAAAACATGGTACTCAAAATATTTTCATAGCTGGGTAGCTTTCTTAGTCTTAGGTGTTAGACTATTTTAACTCTAAGCACCTCTAAAGAAAAAAAAAGATATCTACGTTTGATATCTGACCTAAATTCATGGTTACACAGACTCTGCTCAAGCTCCAGTTGGTCATCTGGATTTGTTGACTGCTACCAACAGCGATAATAAAAAGTGGCTCTAAATAAGTATCTCTTAAGTTAACAGAAATTGAAATCTTGTGTACTCATGTGAAATTCTGATTCCTGTCTTCTCTTCTCCTGGTATTTTTCGCCCTCCAGGGAAATGAAAACGGGTTCAAAACAAGACTATATGTAACTTGTCACATATCTTTCCTTTATAGGCCAGTTACTACGTGCTGAAGTGCCAAGTCAATGTCAACAAAGATGGACAGCTCACAACCTTCAGTTAAGATAATTAGATACTGATCAGCAGTGCTATTTTTAACTTTTAGATGCATATAAAAATGTTTATTAAAATTTTCAAAGGACCATTCAGGGTTAGAATAGCACTGGGCCACAATATAATGTAGTCTAAAGACATGAAACAATGAGAGGTTACAATATTGGTCATATTTCACTTTAGCGTGTGCCTACCATTACCAAGGTAGTAAAGCAATGAGGGAGAGAGGAAGGATCCTTACACTCAGTAGAACTTAGGACATCAAGATCCATGACCTCATATTTGCTCATCTGTCAAATATTATTGTGGGACTTCTTCCTGGCTCATGTAGGTTCATACATTATAGTGCTGTCTTGGCTATTACTGAAAGCACACCTATATCATGGAGATATTGGAGAACTGGGTATAGCAAATAGGACTTAAATTGTTTGCTCTATGGTAAAAACTTGGAAATTACATATGGTGATTTCTATAGAAGTGTGTCAATCTAAAAGGGCATTGAATTGAATACTCCAAACATATAAATAATAAATATAATTGGCTACAGCTGATTTTTAGTTTTATGATTTTACCAAAGAGGATGAATCACTTTTGTTGACCATTGATCCATATTCTATGTAATTGTGAGCTACCTAGAACCTGTGACTGAGGCAGCATATTAATTTTATTAAAATCATAACAGTAGAGTAAGAGACACTCTAAGAACCACAATATGGTAAAGAAAAACAAGCCAATTTAAATGAGGCAAAAGATAAATACTAATCCTAAAAATATTTAACAATAATTCAGAAAACTACTTTAGTGCGTCTATTTTTAAGTTAATAAATGCCATAATGTGTCAAAAGCCTCAAAAATATTTTAGTACAGCTAGCTATCAAAGAAAAAGATAATTGCATCTTTAAGGAGATCAACATTTTGGGTTCATGGAACGAAGTTTGTTATTTGTTACTCTGGAAAAACCAGGAGGGGAAAAACACTAAATGTCCTCCAAAAAGATGAAGAAAGGATAACTATTCAGACATGGAAAGTAAAGGTTAATTGCAGTTCAGGGAGTCTTGCCCTGAACACAGATTGAAATTTCGCATATATATTACTAGATGAGACAGCCATTCCATTGTGCAGACTTTCTCCATAACTTTATCAGTTTAATTTGCAGTTAATTTAACGTTTGCAAAGGAGGCCAAAAAAGAAGAAAAAGGCAAATGACCTTTACATTCTCTTGGAACTAAACCTCAGATGGATAACTACATAAGGTACATAGTAAAATATCAAGAGCAGCTAATGTTGGTTTGTATGTCATTCTCTTAATATAGTGAAAAGAACTGAGAGTTGCTGCTATTATTATTCTTTTCATGTTGCTACCATTACTGTAAGTGACGTGATCAGAAATGTCCACCAAATTACTTCTGGCTGCAATCCCATACCCTTATCTGAAAAAAAAAAAAAAAGCACCCATTTCATCAGTGAGATTTGCTTTTGAATAGGCATGAGAAGGACTGGGCTGTTTGTTTGACTAAATCTCTTTTTACTTCCTTTGTAGAATTTAGGATAACGTATTTCCTGTAGCTCCCTGATATATGAGGTCTGTTGGCCAAGCAGGTATGCAGTCTATTCAAAAAATAATAAGAATAATAATCCAGGAGGATTCTTCCACTAAGATGTTATGGGAACTCTGACAAAACAAGAAAACAGTCCAGGCCTTGCTCCTCAACACATTAAAACTGAGTTGTAAGTACCCTCTCCTCCACTTTTAACTATCTCCTGGTTAGGCTCCAAATATGCATACAGAACTGTTAATATTTCAAGAAATTTTCAGCAAAACTGAAAGGAACTCAAATCCAAATATATCCTGTCTCTTTTTTTCTGTGGCAAATATCCAAGATATGTGAACTTCACCTCCCAGAATTTCCTAACCAACATGAAATCCACTAGAGTTTTATTCTTCTAGAATTTAACTCAATGTATTGTTGGTTTTTAACTCCATTTAAAAAATGGGAAAAATAAGCAATATTTATAAACACACAGTTATTATATCCTCCCATTACATTCTGAAATACATCCTTGTTAGCTGAAAATTGAATTATATACTTTTTTTTTGCAAATCTAAATGATGTAACAGAATTTGGTCTATCAAATTCTCAGTCTTTCCACTTTCAACCTATATCTATAAATCTCATGAACGAACAATTTTGCAAGATTCAGCAATAACCCAAAATATAAGCAGATGATTTTTAATATTAAAGTTTTGGGTTAACAGCAGAAGAAGTATAGTTAATAATATTTGCTTGGATGTAATAACATCATTTAGGAGAAGATATAAAAAGCTTCCAAAATTTCCCATGTCCAACAATCTAATACATACTTCTATCTCAGTAATGTTTTGTAAAGGAAATTTATATTTATATACATATAAATAAGCCACACAATGTAATCCACCTTGAATTTTCTCTCATTTATCCCATAAATATAATGTTCTTTAAATAAATACCATCTTTTAAAAATTATTTCAAATAGATTAGGGAACGTAGCACATCCAATATTGCAGAGATTTTCAGAGAAACACTGATTTTCTTAAGAAGCTAAGAGACAACAAAGTATCAATAATGGAATTAATTTACTAGCAATTAATGTGATTTTAATATGTTGCATTTTTGGCAGGTTTTTTTCCCCTATTTCTCTTTGGCATTAACAAAATTAACAAGAGTAAATTTTCACAGCCCTACCCAAAAGTTGTATTGAAAAAACAGGATTAGAGTATCTCCATACCAAGCATTTATATACTTTACAGCTAACTATTCAAGAGCACTAGTTTCTAAGATGATAAGCTGTCAACAATGAGGAAAGGCATTAATAGATTAGATTGGAGGGACTGCTAACCCTTATGATGATTTAAAGTTGGTGAGTGCCACCAGCTTCACATTCCAATGCAGCTGGGAAAGATATTACAAGAGTAATATTTGCTGGACTGTATTCTCAAATGGAAACTCATTCTAGGTTAGTAAATAATGCAGGAAAAACCAATGAAGGAATTTATAGATGCAGGCTTTCATAAGCTAAAGCAAAAGATTGTTTAGAGGAATAGATATTCAATTATTTGAAAATCATATATAATAAAACCATTTATTCAAGAGAAATGTGTGTGCAAAACACAAACAGATATCTTGACGTTTTTCTTCATATTTAAAATATAGAATGTAGTGATTCTTTTCTTTTGAAACTTCTTTTTTTACAGAAAATAGAATAAACACATTACTGCGAAAAATTATCTCAACTTTTCAGGAAGTGTTCCTTTGCATCTTTCTCCAAATAGTTTCTCAGATGAAATGAGATTAAAATATCCAGAAATCCCAAAATTTGGTCATGTAGGTTGGGGTTCTGAAATTTGTAGTCCTAACATTTCTGGAGGAAACCAGATGGAAGAAAGCTAAATAAGTCTTCTAGAACAAAACAAAAAAGTCACAAAAGTGATTATGTCTGTCTATCTATCTTTGCATTAAAATAATATATAACATATATTTTAAAAGCAGATTTCAATGTCAATTATCTTTCTTTAGTTTACTATTCCTAAATTACTAATTGCTGGATAATTTTCAAGATCCAAAATTGTGTATAATTTTCTCAATATCTGTAATACAGTATAATACAGTATAATATAGTATAATATAGTATAATATAATACTAAATATTTCTAAATGTTAATATAAGATCTAGGACTTTTTTCTATATCGATAGGTATATATTTTTGTGTATGTGTTAGAAACAAAATTATTACATTTATTTTTAGATTGCTATTCCATAATAGCTTCCAGCTTTTCACCAAAGATAATGATCCTTATTTTTTCACAATGTTCTGTAATCAGACCTTCTTTTCATGATGTAGGTATCACAAGGAGGCCATTCACTGTAGCTCTGGGCAGTAGTTAAGTGCACACAACCTATCAGAACAATTTTAAGAAAGCCTCCTGAAAGCAGTCATATTGTGAGGAATTATTCCTTAGAAAATTACAACTATACTTAACAATATATATTTTATATGACTGATATGAAAGAAGTGGTGTAGAAGCAAAAAAATTTAAAAAACCTTCTAAAACAGAAGTCCTCTTGACTCTACAAATTTAGTTCTCTTGTCTGTTTTCATGCACATGCTTATTTATATAGAAAGAATACATTTCATGATCTATATACCTACCAATAATCATTTTCCTGAACATGGATGACTATTAGAATTTAGCTATTGCTGGCTAATTTTTGACTAGCTGTTTCTTCACTAGACATTCATTCAACTTTCTGCCCATTTTGAGCTTACACAGGCTGTCCTAGTCAATGGATTCATTTTTCTAGGTTCTTTTTTTTAAAAAAAGAAAAAAAATATTTCAATGAGCTTTAACATGTTGTTTAGAATTGAGCAATGGAAGGAAATGGAGAGCTGCAATAAGCAACGAGCATCATTTTGTTCCATACCTTCACTGTGTTTTATTCTGTAGAACTACCTATGCTCTTAAGTCTTGTCTCTATATATTGCAATCATCCATACCTGTGTGCTCATATTTGTGTCGCAGAAGGGAACTGCTTTTCTGGAATGTCTTGTCACATAAGTCACATGCGTACATGCCACTTTCTGTCTTCTTGATCTTCTTTCGGGACAAGCAGGAGTCAGAGTCTGTCATGTCATCAAGACCTGACATGTAATCTGGTGTTCCATCAAGCAATTCTCCCTGTGAAACAACCACATGTTGTGTATAAAACCACTGTTTCCATTTTTTTTCTTTTCTTACGTTCTTATCCCATATTAATCACAGCCTATCTTTAGAAGTATTAAATGGCTTCACCAGTTCACAGTTGCAACTTTTTCAAAATGTGGAACTATATCCTAAAGAACACGTTTCTTGGGAAAACTCTGCAAACCTATTTGTACATTCTATTGAATGCCAGTGCTCCATAAATGTATCACAGTTCTGCTGATGATGATCTTAAAGATGGAATGGCAGCATTTTTTTTTTTAAAAAAAATCCACTTTTGATTGCAAATCCCAGCAGCAACCTTTATGGTTGTTTCAGAAGATCAAGAGATTCTTCCAAACAATTTGAAAGGTGACACTGAAGGTTATAAGAAGAAAGAATGAATTCCTCCAAGGAAAAGATTACCTAAGTTGTGCCCTTTACAAACAGACAGTACCTTCTCATTCATAGAAGGACATGATTGGATCAAACTAGATATGCTTCTCTTGTCTCCTGAATCTGAATATACTGTAGATAACATAGGGCTTCCAAAGAATCATATTTTTCCTATCATATTTAGAAATACTTAGTTATAATATTGTGGTGACATTGTATTAGATATTTATTTATTTCTTATCTCTAAAGTTTATAAATGAACTTATACCAATATTGTGATATCGCAAGGAAGATAATAATATTAATTATTAGAAAGAAGAGTGAAGAATCTAACGGTACATAAGCCTACATCACTGAAAAGTTTCATTTTCAAGTGGCAGCTAGGCTCTATTGACTTCCCCATAGGCTGACATGCAATTGCTCTCTCCCTGTAGTGAGCTGGAAGGATATGGCAATAACGATATAGTAGCTAAGATAGCAGCGCGGTCAAATGCCAAGAGTAATTTGAGATTCTAGTGTCTGATATTATGAAATGGTATGTCTTTGCAGTGGAAGAGAACAGAAAATCATTATCAGAGACCATCTGTAACTGACAAATCAAAAACAGTCAATTCCACGTATTTCTTTGGGATTTATTCCTGTGAAAAGTGACAATGTGACCAAAATATAATGTAATACTTTGTTGTACAACCACAGATATCAACATTGAATGAGCACCTTTTGGAGATGAGAATGGGAGAGAAGAAGGAAATACAAGTAACTCATTTTTCTTGTTCCTTATCCTCCATTTTTCCGTTTTTCAGAGACATACAAGCAAGATCACATATTTCTATTCATTTGAACATGTTCTGGTTCAAAGAACAAATCAATGAGTTCACAAGAGGGCTACAAAGATATGAGGGGACAGTAACTGTGATTCCTCTATATCTATAGCAATTCTGAAATATACAAAGCAGACAAAATAATATATTTCAGAATGTAGTAGGGTCATATTTTACATGGACTGTATCTTGAATTCTGGTATTCAGATTACTTTGAGAAACCTGGAGAGTAAGGTTTTCAAAATAAGATTGTGCATGGAAGGCAGCCTTCAATAAGTAATAAATAATATATCATTTTTCATATCCTGCTCTGAAATTCTTTGAAATTAAAACAAGCATTACTACAACTACACTTCTATGGCTTTAACATCATTTATATTTCAGGGGTAATTTTTCAAAGTAACTGGAATTATGAAATGCCAGAGTGGATCCAAATCTTATAAAAAACGCAAACTTTTAACTTTACATTTGTGTTAAATCATAGAGATAGAGTCTTCAGATTAATGTCAATATCCTGAAAAATTAATGTATAGGTCTATATATCAAATGAAGTTTAAATATGTGCTTCTGAAACAACAGTTCTACTAGTGAGATAAAATAATATGTATGTAACTGCTCAAGAAGGAAAACAAACAAATTTAAGCTTCACTTGATATATGAACCTACCTGTTAATTTTTCAGGATATTGACATTAACTTTATAGCATGATTTTTAGCTCTGCAGGTATTTTATTTTGCAGAACAGCTTTGAGCATGAGTTTTTAAATGTAAACTCATGCCATATTGCAACTCATGTGCATATGTGTGTGATGTATGTTGGTATGCATGTGCACACACATGGACATGCATACACAAGTTACAGCCACATAGATTTATCTTGCACGCATGCATACACACTGTAAAAGTTAGAATGCGTTTAACCGATTTTTATATTTAGGTACAAAATATTACTATGCAATCCATTTACATGTATGTCTCCCTTCTAAAGGCCTTGAGCTACAATTTTATATTTAATTTTGTAAGTTGAAATTGGGAATATTAATAACACTTTTTATCAATGCACTGTCTATGTTAAAACAGCCTTCAGCATTAAGTAGTAATGAATGTGGATCAGTGAATTATTAAATTTCTTTATATTTATTTTGTCTTGATCCAAAGAGAGTACAAAGTTTCATGATAACATACATTTCCATTTGCTATCAGACAGTTCAGTTTCTTGTACAAATTTATATCAGAGTATATTAAATAAGCTTAAATACATTTGAAAAGAGGGCAGATGTACTATAAATTGAAATAGTAAAACAGCTATTGCAGAGGTATTGTGTTACTTATGCTCCTATTGTCCAAAGAGAGATTATGGTCTATAACATTAAACTATACCTGATTTTCACATTTGAAAATAGAAAACATATTTACCGGTATGTCAATGTATTAATGGAACCTAATGGATCATATAGGAAAGTCTGTCTGTTTGTCTGTCTGCTTATGTACCAATATACTGTATCTTCTCCCTATGAATGAATTTCATTTGACCAAAATACCATATTTCTACATTTGCTATTTCTATTCAGTTAAAAACAATGTCAGACTATAGTTCAAGAGTACAGTGTATGCTTGTTATGAATTCCCTGATTTAGTGTTCATCAGCTCAAGTGTAAAGAAAGATCTTGTAGGAGATAATGGGGAAGCTTCCTATCTGCAACCTAGGTAGTAGCTATTAAAGTAGAGAAAGTAGATGTGATCTATGAGCCAGTTTGCTATTACTACCTAGAGTTTATAAAACAGCACCCTAATTCACGATTTAATCTTTTTTGAAGATGGCAAATCATTAGAACCTTCTGCGTAAACAAAGATTATGACACCTTAAGTCCTGGAATTTGTTTAGAGTCTTTCCCAAAAGGTCTGTGGGACAGGATGAGTGGGTGGTACAGAGATATGTGAAAAATAGATTAGGTGAGATGAAAGTAAGTCTGGTCTGAGGATCTTCATAAACCTTTTAATAGCTTTATAAAGATGAGTCAGAACCCATTATAAAGAGCTTATTGCTGTATTATCATTGTCACATAATTCTCTGAGAAATTCTAAGGACCGTGGTAAACACTTTACCAATGAAGCCATATAATGGAGATTGTGGGGTGCAGATGGAATGGGGGCAGAGTGTCACTCAGGGTTATATTTATTTTACATATAGAAATATTATTTCTCTCAGCACCTTTTACTTTGCCACTACAAGCTTACTAGGTAAAGCTTTCCTGTGTATGAATTCATGCCTACCTTAATCATTCTTATAAGTTTCATTTCTCCTTTTAAAACACCTACTCATTAAAAACAAACTAAATGAGTCACAAAGCTTTAGAATGAGGTTTCATTAACTATTTTATAGTCATGAAATAAGTCATAGCCTTACCTGAAATCCTTGCTTCCGCTGGTACTTCCGTCTTTGCTGCATGTCAGTAAAGGTAGCTGCTCCAGTT
The DNA here is from genome assembly GCA_033807585.1 of Hydrophis major. Taxonomy (NCBI): domain Eukaryota; kingdom Metazoa; phylum Chordata; class Lepidosauria; order Squamata; family Elapidae; genus Hydrophis; species Hydrophis major. The sequence goes on from CM066328.1 coordinate 169,757,562, forward strand.
GGGTATGTATAGGCCATATGTGGTAGGAAGCTCATTTGATCAATTCCAGGATATGGTCGTAGGCCAGGAATGCTGGTCTGAACTGGAGGCATAAAAGTGGCTGGGGGAAATGCGCTCTGTGGTGGAAGTGTGGTATATAAAGGTTTGGCACTAAAAGGGTTCATAGCAAATACTGGATTAGTGCTTTTATCCAAACTGTTTGAATTAGAAAATTCTTTCTTGATAAAAGTCAAGTTCAGTGGCTCATCTGAGGTTTCAGACGATGAAGAAACACTGTTGTGGTCTACATTTACACTATTGGATTTTGTTTTGTTCTTTGTAGCTATTATATTTTTGGGTTCCTTCATTAGTTTTGGTAAAGACAAGTCCAAAGGTTCAGCCTGAAGCTCCTCAGAGGAGAAACTGTTTGGAGTGTAAGAACTACTGTGGGAGTTTTTAGAAGATGTGGAAGAAAGGTTTAATGGTGAAGGAGTATTGCTCCTGGAGTGGTCCAATTTCTCAACTGGTTTAATATTGGTAAAGTGAGTAGGTTTTGTTAGCCTGAGAGGAGTATCACAGTTAGTAACACTATTGTGAAGTTCAGCGATAGATGGTGATGTTATAGAGTCCATAGGCTTTAAAGGGGATCTGGCTGACAAAGAGTCTTTCATGGGAGTGTTGTTGGTGGCAGCCAGCACCACCTTGGCATTGCTCCTTTCCAGAGGTGGCGACCTGGAAGTTGTGTGTTGGTAGACTTTTCGTTGTTCAAACCATTCCTTCACAAATTCCTGAGGAAGGCCAACAGCAATGGAAATTTTCAGTAGTTCATCAGAAGTTGGCTCCATATTCATAGCAAAATATGCTTTAAGTACAGACATGTGGTCCTTGTATGGGTTGATAGGGCTAGGCATTCCTTTCTCAGAAAGTACAGATGATAGGAGGAGAGCTTGCTTATCAACAAACATACCCGGTTTACTAGGAGCCATATTTTCATGAGGCTGGAGGACTGCCTTGATTTCTTCATTCATCTTACAGAGGTACCGTTCATGTTGATGCAGGGGAATGGGTCCAGGAAAACTTTCTTTACAGAATTGGCATGAAAAAGGAGTGGGTATATTGTGGTTCTCTATCATTTTATCTTCGGTCACCAAATCTATCAGGGTGCGTAGCTTTTCTTTCTTAATGTTGTTGAGCTGCCTCCTTGAATCCGTAGTCAAACTCTGGAGACAAGCTTTGGCTTCGTTAACTTTTTCTAATGTATAATCAATAATACTTTTCGTGGCACCATTATGACTGACTACTGGAAGACCCACAGGTGGAATACCAGGAGAAGTAATGCCTTGCTCCTCTGGCTGAGAACATGGATCCTTCATGTGGTAACCTTTCAGTTTGGAAATTTCTTCAGGGCTGCAGTCCATTTTCTGCCTCGAAACAGTGTTGTCTACAATCTGTAGGACCTTCTGCACTTCACTTAAATTGCTCCCCATTGCTGGGAATCCAAGTAATTGTGCTTCCATTCCCATCCCTAAGTGCTGCATTGGACTTTGTGTAGAAGCATGGACTCCTATTGGACTGGTTGCACCGAGCCTGCCGTTCATAAATGGATTAGCACCAGCAAAGCCATGAGTTGTCATCAGAACTTTGTACTCATTGAAATCTAGTGGTTCTGTTTTTATTTTAAGTAAGCCTGACTGCTCAGACATACTAAGTGGTTTTCCATTTTCCAGCTTGTTTCTCAGCTGTGTAATGGCAGAATTAGTTGGTGAGGAAGATACAGAATTAGGAGAAGAAGCCGTCTTGATATTGTTTCTCATTCGACCATTTACAGAGATTAAACCAATACATTTCTTGCTGCTGATGTGTGAACTGTATGAACCAGAATGGGAGAAACGCTTCTTGCAATTGGGACATTCATATGGTTTTTCACCTGCAATGAATTTTTTAAGATTAAATTTTAGTAAGTCACAAACTCACAAATGTTTTTAGATTTCTGTTGCAGCAGCTAGATTATGGCAAGCTAGCAAAGTTTGTTCATTTCATGTTATATTTTCTTCCTTCCTACCTTTCAAATTATGTTTAACTCTCCAAGTGAAAATAATTATCTAAAATATTTAATTTTCTGGTAGTCATAATTTTGATTGCTGCTAACAACTGGCTGTGTGTTTTAAAAGGGAATAAAGCTTATCCTGCAATGTACTTATGCAAATAAGTTTGAAAACCTAAATATAATAATCTTTGTAATACCTAAATAGAGTGGGCAGGTTATAATTTTGCAAAGCTTTTTTAAAAAGAGCCCAGGCAACATGCAGTTTGAATGAATTTATCTTACAACAAGTTTTCTATTTGAATAACACAGCACTGAATTTTCTAGAAATTATTTTACCCTAGATAAATGAGTTTGTGACTGTTAGTTATATCATATTCTGCCCCTATAAGTATGTTCACTTGCCTCCCCCCCACCCTCATACAAATCCTAAATTGAAACGAAATACAAATTCTGCCTGAGAACAAGTTATGGATATTTATTTGGCTTTTAATTGTTGATACTTCCAGATGATCTGCTGGGAAAAGATCAAAGAGTAGTAGATATCTCTCGGAAGCAAACACAGATTCTTACTTATCCCTAATCTCTTATCTAAAACCTTCAATTATTAAATCTTTAATGCTATGAAAGTTCATTTAGTTGTGGGAGATTTTTTTTTTTTACATTTATAAACAAGTCTCATACTCTTGAATTCTTTCTTTCTTTCCTGCTTGCTCCCTTTTATCCTGTCCTTCCTCTTTTGTATATGATGGTTTCCAAAAGTGGATAGGAATGCATCAATGATGGCCTTCAAAAGAGAATTAGTAATCATGGCTTAATTTGGAAACAAATTATGTTTCAATCAAGCCACAGTTTTGTGGAATTTAGTTGTAAGGGAGAACAATGGTCTTATAATGAATCACAGGAAATTGCACAGATAAGGAAATAGAAAGGAAAGAGGCAAAATGGGACTCCATTTTCTGTCATTCTGGAATGAGTTCAATAATTCAGAATTTGAAGGCTTACAATTTTTGGGAGCACATAGGGAACTACAAACATAGATTCCTTCTACAGAACACAGGACTGTTCTGTGCCCATTGTTTTGAGCTTTACACAATGCATCAAGAGTCACTGTTCAAAAGTTGTGGGGTTAGGATTTGTTTTAGGAGAGGGGACCTGGAAGATTAATGGGGACCAAGAATATTCTATTTCCCTCCCAAACTCCAAAAATGCCCCCTCCTCAGAAGGCCAAAAGAATTGCACACCCTGTCTAAGAAATGCTGGAGATACAAATTAGCAGCTGATAGGGCATTTGCAGTTCCTTTATTATTTATTATGAAATTTATTCACTACTCATCTTGTGTCAAACGACTCTGGATAGCGTACAGCATAGATTTTGCACCACTGATCTACAACAATGCTACTTTTCCCACTTACTTTCTATATACTATTGTGTAATGTTGGACACAAAGGAGATACAGAATATGAAAAATGCTATGTTTAGCATATACCTCAGAAAAAAAAATCATGTGATATTCCAGAACTAGAAACTTTTAAAACTGAGGGTAGGTGGGGTGCGGGAAATATTGTGGGGACCTAGGATCAAATCATCTGTATATGTTGCACAAAATCTCTAGACAGATTTCCTCCCACTTTGTCCTGTCTCCTTAAAATCTCCTAATTATCTCAAGTTTTTCTTAGCCAAAGCAGCAACACAGCAATTATATTTCCCCTTTCATTGTTCAGCACCATTGCCTAATAAATAATAACTATCAATGTCCATCAAACTTGAGAAAAAAAGTACTATAAAACTCACATAATCTGTATTTTCTAAGGAACTATTACAGTCTGCACAATGAGAAAATGTGATAACATTTGCTCTTCAAATACAACTTTTAAGTTTAATGGCCTATGTGCCTGTACATACGAAAATATCTACTATAGCCTGCATTGTTGGTAAGAACTTTCAAGATCTCAGAACCTTTAACAACTAGATGGACCACATTTATATAATATGTTGAATCATCAACCAACCAATCATATTTTCATTTAGCATGTTGTACCAATCTATCTTGTTAGTTTATAGGTCAGTAAATTGTGTGATCTGAATTTTTTTAAATAATCATGATCACTTAACTATAGGTAGGTATGTTAGGTGATCACAGCCACAGTCAAGTACACCTCAACAAATAAAGCTAAAACTAATACTGCATTAAAAAAAAATACGAGCACTTAAATAGAGCTGCTGCTAGATTCACTTAAAGTTTCATTTTTAAAGTTAAAGAATATTTCTCCTTAATTATGATTCCTACTCAGATTATTAAAACAAGTGGAATGATCCATCAGAGTTAAGTGATTTTAAGCTAAAATGAAGCAAGAATCTCTGATTGTCCTTATATGAAAAGAAGCTATAAAAGTCTGGCTATCATTAGAGTAGCCATTTCTCCTTTTAAATATAAGCAAATGAGAGTTTCCCATGACTTCTGCATTCAGAAAACTGTGTTTACTTAAGCAAAGAGTAACAAGATCAAATTATGATCACAGATCCAATTATATTTCAACTTGTAGTTTAAATGCAACTATAATTCCTGAAGTTTTGGCATTATAAGTAAACTTCTTCTAGTGAGAGAGAAGAGAGAAAGAGAAAAAAAGAAAGGAGAAATGTCACCACAGAATATTCTCATAATGAAAAATGGTAGTTCTGTCTGAAAAATGGTAGTTTGTAGTTCTGTCTGAATTAAGCTATTTGCTTCAATGGGCATATTAGAGCCATACCTATATTTCTCCAATTAAAAATCATTGGGACTTAGAAGTTCTTAATTTTGGATTAAAATTTCCCAGGATTGATCTACTTTTTATAAAGCAACATTCATTGCTTGATTTTTAGAGAGTTATAAGTTCATTGTTAGCGTATGAAATATTAAAAAATATGTTTTATTATATGTATTACAATGTGCAATAAAGCTTGAGTCTGTAAAATATCACATTGAAGGATTTTGTTTGTTTTTTGCAACATATATCTACCTATAGAAGTAGGGTAAAGACTCCCTTAGAATGAAGTCAATCTACATATCAAGCTCCATGTTGATTTTTGGGCAATAACATGGAAATAGATTATCCCTATCTGATTTCATGATGCTCTCTCATCCAGTACTAAACATTTTCTATAGGAATCAATGAAATTTAGTTCTGACTAAGCTTTTCAGTAGACTGGAAAGATATATAACTATTGTATTGGAAGGCCAGAATTCTGAGCTTTATAAGTATTTTTTTGGCTGGGGAAAAATGCAGTTAGATTTTCATATACTGAAAAATTCAAATTGTTCCATTTTTTCAATTGTTCTGTGACAGATCAAAGAAATAATTATTTGCTTTTAAAAAAACAAACAAACAGCTCCATTGAATAGACATCAATTTGGAAAGTTGCAGCTAATCTTTGATATCTGACAAAGAGATGACAAAGTTTGCTTTGTCTATATAATACTTTTTGATACTTGGAAAAATAATTTACAGATACTGCATACTTTTAAGGGTATAATGAATGAAATGTCCTTTGCTACAAACATCATCCACTGAAGATTTGAATAAGTTATAAAAGGCTGGTTTCACTTACTGGACTCTGCTATTTTTGATATATAATTAAGGAGGTATCAATTAATAAAACATGATTTTAGGGCAAAAACTCTCAGTGAAACCATTTTTTGTTATTGATTTACCCTAGTGTAACAGTAGGTGAAATAGAGATGAAATGCTCACTTTGTTCCTAGTTTCCTGGTTTGTTTGTATATAACAACTTTATAGAAATATGAAATAAAAAGCATTTTAAAGGGAGGGAAAGAAACTAGGAATTTGATAAATTGATAATCATCCTTATCTGTAAGACTGAACTGCTCAAGAAACTGTGATTAGAACAAATATGTCTCAGTGTGACATATGAATTCAACCCAAGGCTAGCTTTCACATCACCTTAAATATACCAAGTGTCTTCATATATAACATTAAGCCAAAAGAAAACAAATTGCATTATGTGTTTGTTGGAACTAGGTCAGTATCCTGTTCATTGGGCTTTCTAGCTGCTCTAAATTACTAATATGAAAAAAATAATAATGAAAGAAAAAAAGGCATCTGTGAAAACTAGATCTTGATGGGCTTCAAGGAAATCCAGCATGATATTATCCTGCTAGATGGAGAATATTACTAATGTTCATTACTATGGATTCTCACTTATATTTGAAAAATTAGAAAACTTAAAGAGGGATAGACAAACAAGTAAGAGAATCAATATTTCTCAAAGAGGCAGTAAGAATGTAGAGATGAAGCCAGCCCTATTTTCTGAACCATATGGAAAATGAGGCTGACTCAGAAAGCATTTATGAAATATCGAACGGTTCTAAAGAAAGTCGCAGAAATCTTAACCCATCCTCCTTCTTAAAAACCTATCCACAAAACAAAATGCACACGAGGAGCCAGCACCTCAAAGACTTACCACTATGGATTCGCAGGTGTTCCTTCAGATGGTGCTTATACTTGAAGGCCTTGCCACACTCGGTACACTTGAACTTACGGTTGCCTGCTCCTTGGGTCAGCATTTGGTGCTAGGAGAATTAATATGCCAGCATGAATTTTATGCAAATATATATCTGAGAGTGTGTGCATAATTATATATAAAGGGGGAGGGATGGAAAAGGACACAGGGATAGCAGGATTGCATTTGGAGGAGGAAAAAAAATTATTTAAGCAGCTTTGTATTTATTTGTCCAAGTAGAAGCTCTGCACGGATGTTTGTTTGCTTCATTGGTGCTGCCATAAAAATTAAAAGGTTGGCAGCAAACCTGAAGCCAATTTGATGGCATTTTCAGCATTTGCCTTGGAATTATATTAAGACATACAATCTTGGGAAGAATGGGTTTTTAATTTTTAAGAAGAAACTAAGGTTTGTTATATTGCTAGCACACTGTAGCGATGTATAATTTTTCATAATTGCAGCTTAAAAACTGTTCCTCTGAAACCCTTTCTCGTGCCTCTGAATCATTCACCATTGTGATTACATGCAAGATTTATTTGTTATCAGATGCAGAGGGTGCTCACAGCTGAGGGGGGGAAAAATCCTGAATCTGACAATTAACCCCTCTTCCTTCCTTCCTTCCTTCCTTCCTTCCTTCCTTCCTTCCTTCCTTCCTTCCTTCCTTCCTTCCTTTCTTTCTTTCTTTCTTTCTTTCTTTCTTTCTTTCTTTCTTTCTCATTCCCCCTCCCTCCCTCTGTCTCTCTGTCTCTCTCTCTCTCCCCCTTTGCAATGCAAAGTAGCCAGGACAAAACAGGAGGGAAGAAGTTGGCAGAATGAACAAGTTAAAAAAGCAGCATAAAGATAGAATCAAATACAGCTGACCTTTCTGAACAAGTGAGAAAAGTGCTGTGACTTTGAATTCTGACAAGGGGGGGGGGGGAGAGAAAGTTGCAGTCATCTAGTCTGGATGTTCAAGGTAGGAGGTCAGCCTCCTCCCACCCTCGCCACCCCATACCAAACAGCAATGACACAAAAGACTATTGCAGAAAAGACAGCCCAGAAACGGTATGACAACTGCTAGGGTGTGCTGAATCTTCCCACATTCCTAGTGAGACAGATGGTGTTACATGGGACACAGGGAGGGTTGTTCAAACAGCAGCAACCTTCAAAGATCAAGCAGAGCCCAGCCCGCCGAGCCCCATTGAGGGACCAGTGCTCATATGTTGCTGAGTTGCATAAACAAACAGCAACAGCTGCTTTGTCTCCCCCCACAGCCCTCTGAGGACTACTATAAACTTTAGTTGTGCCACTGTTAATATGATACAATCATTTTAATTTACTAATTGTAAATGCCATGAGCAAATGAGGGGACTTTTCAACACCAAAGCTACCATTCGTAATGCGCCAACACAATCACACTCTCACATGTGAAATGTAAGGCAGTTAGAGGGGATAAACATCCAGCCATTTTCCTCCTAGTGTTTTCATAGTTAGAAGCAACAGAGAAATGGAAGGAGAAAAGGCGATGCTGTCTTAATATTTTGCCATGAAGGCGGCAAAGTTACAGATTTATACCCTCTTGACTCTTTAAAAGGAAATGTGCTAAATTCTGCCCCAATGGTCAGTTTACTGATTGCAGAAACAAAGTGAGAGATAAAAATCAATCATCAAATTGTTTGATTAGAAGGTAAACTTGATACATGTAACACTAAATAAAAATGTATTTCAGCTGCTAAGATTTCAGCTACTAGTATATTTTCTTTTCTTTAGAAATAAACTATGATTGGGCACGGTCCACACCAATGGGATTTGTATTATAATACATTAGAGATCATTTTTTAAGAAGCAGATCTCAAAAATTAACCTTTGGCATGTGAAGAACTTTCTAAAATAGCACTTTTGAGTAACTTCTTTATTAATATAATAAAGTTGAATAATAAATTCAAATCAGTTTCTATCTGATTAAATGCAATGCATATTTGATAATGATATCATGTTGATTAATACTGTAGCAAATATGATACTATAATGTATATATTTCAGATGTTGACTGATAATGTCATCATTCATTGTTAAAACAATCATAATGCATGCAACATATCTATGCCACAAAATTTACCCAATGTCTTAAACTTGAGGAAGCATACAAATGAGGCTTAATAAAAAGTTGGGAATAAAAAAAAAATAAGATGAGAAGATTCTTAAAGACATGTTTGAGATCATATACGGTAAAAGAAAACAAAACTAGGTGAAAAATAGGATTAAAATTGCTGAGATGTGTAATAATTATATAATTAAAATGCCACAATTTCATTCACATTTTGAGAAACAGAAAAAAAAATGAAACTAAAGTCAAGTTTAAGTGCAAATAAAATTTCCAAATTAGAAATTAACACACTCATTCGATCGTGAACATAAGACTATTAAATCATATTAGAAGAGACCATCAAAAAATCATTTAGACTTCAATTAAAGCTATTACCATTAAAAGATCTGCATCTTCAAAATGCCATGAAAAATTAATAATGATTGCCAATCAAAGCAATATCATTTCTCTAAGGGGTTATTATAGAAAGAAATCACTTAAAGTCAGCCCCCCCTTCCCACCTGATCTGTCCCTGGCTTGTGCGTCACCATATGCCGCTCGAGCTGGGTGCGGTAGGCAAACGTGTAGTTGCAGAGAGGACAGGGGAAGTTTTCCTCGTTCTTCTCATGGCGATACTTGATGTGCTCCTTCAGGGAGGTCAAACGCTTGTAGCCCCGGTCGCAGTAGGGGCAGGTCAGCAGTTGGGCAAAAGCATCTGGAGTTCCAGGTGGCAGGTCTTTAACCAAGAGACATAAGAGAGAGAAGCCAGCTGAAAGGTCAGTAAATCAATGGCAGCTAATGGGCTTATTGCCCACTGCAGGATGGATTGACAAAAATCACTCCAATCTGTCTACATTAGAGACCCATGATTTCTTCCTAGGCTGAAAACCACATCAATCATTTTTTGACACACGTGGAAAAAAAAAAACCTCGGATATTGTTCACTAGAAAATTAACTCAAATTTTTGTTTTACACTTTCACAAGACTTTATTGTACCTGCTGTACTCCAAGGCAGAAAGATAGACAAACAGATATTTTGTTTATTGATGTCACTCGCTAAATTACCAGTTCTTCATCTCCTTATATACTAGCTTCATCCTCACGAATACTTCTTTCAGCAGCTTTTTTCCCCTCATGGATGCATTTTGAGACTTAAACTCAATGAGTATTTATTAATTTGTTTGATTAAAATTGTTCCAGAGTAAAATTAAAATTAAAGTAAAATTAAATGTACGCCAGTCCTTTAAAATATAATTTTGTCTGCTATTTGCTTTACCTACAGAACATTCTATGTATTCTTACGTTCTATATATATGCTGACTCAATATACACACACACACACACACACACACACACATATATATATATAAATCACAATATGCTGAAATTACAGTCCTGGACTTTGCTCATGAAATTCCATGCTTCTGCAGCTGTTCTTCAATTTTAAGGTAAACATCCAGGCATGTAGTGCATTTATAATTGCAACAGCTGCAAAAGGTCAGGAATGGCTAAGAATGAATTCTGTCCTCACCGTTTTCTTCTTGCCCATTGGCCTCTGGAGTACCAAGGCGAGACAGTTCCTCGGGGGCTTCTGGGTAAATAATGGCGGTATCACTGCGCTGTAGGTACTCTGCTATACTGACTGAGTGTCCATCTCCTTCCTCCAGTTTTCTCTTAGCAAAATATTCTTCAAAGTCTGACGTGCAATTTGCATTCTTAACTAAAATGGAAAAAGGGACAAGCAGGGGAAAAAGATAAAAAATAAATCTGTGTGTTCATCCTCTGGGAGATTATAAAACCCTCTATGGAATATTTTGAGCTTCTTCTTTGGTCATTCTTATCTTCACCTGGTTTATTTCACTAATCAGAAAATTAATAACTAATTTATTCTCTGATGGTGATATTTATTAATGAAGAAGGAAAGCCATGCAGAGGCTTCTGTATCACTAGAAATGTAAAATGGATACTCTTTTGTATTTTAGAAGGCATACTTCAGGACTTATAAACAGACTTTTATTGTAATTAATTTATATGTATAATCTATATGTAGGAACATTTTATTCCTTTTTTATATGTATACACAGAACCGAAGAAATTATTTTTCATACTTTCAAGTATTCCAGATTTACTTTACACTTATAAAAAAAAGTCAAAACTTCAATAACGTAAGTGCAGTCTGAGAACAATTTTGCTCTCTGTGTTTAATAAATATGAAAGTGTTGCCCGAGCTTTAGCTTCTCCAAAACTCTATGATGGTGATTCTTTGACAGATGGTTTAGGATGTTTGCTCTTTCGTTCTGCTGAGATATGAACCTTAGATGCTGGACTGGGTCATAGAAAATGATAAGAGAGTATTTGTAGAGTAATAAGTAGTAATAAGAACTGGAACTTAGGATAGTTAATAAATGCTTGTCTGAACTGTAGCACATTCTTGGGGGAAATAATGCTCCTTTTCCCTATAAAATAAGCCTAAGTGAGATTTGGAGTTCTCTTGCAAATGGAGCAATGTGTTTTGGCTGTATATCTCTGTGAAGTAAGGTCCTAAAGTTATTTTTCAATCTACTTTGAGTGTTTCTTTATTTTCTCATTAAATACAAAACTGTTTTATTTTAATTGTTAGTGAAATGCCTCTGAAAACAATGTCCTCTATATCATGAACTATCCTGTTGTTAAAATTAACTTTTCCCCTCTTTTTTTATGAACGTTAAATATAAGAAAAAATTGGCGAGAGTTCCTAATATTTAAACCAACTGTATAGAAGATGTTCAATTAAAATGATATCAAAGGGACTTAAGCACATGTAACTCAGAACAAATTATAACTGGAAAATTGGGCATTTAATCTCTCTTTTAATTTATATTTTAGAAAGCATATTTAAGGACTGATACAAATATTTTTATTGTAATTTAATTTATATGCAATCTATAACATTTTACTCCATTTATTGTTTGGATCAAATTACAAACTCTGTGCCAAGATGTTTAAAATATTTTCTCTTTCATGAATCAACAAACTAGAGACCAACTTGATAACTGCTTTCCTTACAATAGCATAAATCAGTAACATCCACCATAAAATCAATGAGTGGATTGATAATTAGAGAATGACAGAACACTAAATTTAAAACATTGTTAAGCCAACCAAAATATTTTCCATTTTTGCCTAAAAGCAACAGATTGAAAAGAAAATCCATATATTAGGTAAATGTTTTTACAGTATTAGGTAAAATCAATTCACACTTCTGATTGTTCAAAAGTATTCTTTTTTAAAAAAAATGGTAATCAAAGGGAGAGGGAGAAAGAAAACTCCAATTCTACAAAGTATGTGAAAAGTGTTATAATAAAATTATAATCTAAAACTTCTGAATTCCCAAAAGATGTTTATTATCAGTTAAGAAACAATTCTGGCAATAGTTTTACAGCTAAATTTAATACAAATGGTTTCATTTCCTGTCAATGGACAGTATCTTTCTTCATACTCAATGTGTTGAGTTTTCTCACATACAATTATTTATTGATGGTTCTGATTAAGATGGAAGAATCAAATGGGTAATCATAGGGATTAAGATAGGGAAGACACATTTCATAGCATGACTGCCAGGATTTGGTAAAGAATTCTTGAATGTATGAAGTACTACAAAACTCTTCAATGCATTTGCTGCAAGTCAGGAACAAAATTTCTCCTCTAGAATTAATATTTATATAAGTATATGTTCAGATATTGACTGGAATCCAAATATCCTTTTTATAGGCAAGAGTTTAACTTGTATTGCTTCAAAAACACATCCTCCATGTATATAAAAAGTAGGAAAAAACTCCTGAAACGTTGTTTGATAGAAAAATAATATAGTTTATTTCCAAAAAACATGCAAGAAAAATAGTCCTGTTCTGGATACTAAACAACTGGAAAGAACAGTCTTTCTGGTTCTGGTCTTTTGCAAAGAACAGTCTTTCTGGTTCTGGTCTTTTGGTGGGAAAATGGTAGAAAAAAAACAATTTTATGAAAGAAGAACATTGTGTTTATTTGTTTGCATACATTTGTGCCTGGGAAGGGAGGAAGGAAGGAAGGAAGGAAGGAAGGAAGGAAGGAAGGAAGGAAGGAAGGAAGGAAGGAAGGAAGGAAGGAAGGAAGGAAGGAAGGAAGGAAGGAAGGAAGGAAGGAAGGAAGACAAATATTTATGATGAAGTTGTTCTGCATTTAGAAGAACCTGCATTTTGTCATGTAACTTTGGACATGGTAGGAAATTAGTAATACCATACTAATATTTTCATCAGAATATCCTCAAAATTATATTATTCTCTTTCTTGTGACTGACATATATATTATTGCCTGATCAACTATCATTATTCTGTTAATGTCTAAGTAAATCTCTATATACCAGTGATGTTTGTAAGGAAGTCACCAGTTACACAACTGCAGAGACTGATCATTGCTTAATGTGTTAATTCTATAAGACCGTATTGTATACTTCTATGGCCAATACTGGGGTCATCATTGATAATGAGAATAGAGTATTTGTAGAGTAATAAGTAGTCATAATGTGGTGCCCTTGTGTATACCAACAGAGATTTCAGCCATTAGATCAATTTTCCTCATCTAGCCCATTTCCACCAGGAGATACTCCAACAGTTTTATCTTTCATATCACCACAAATGTTTGGGATCAGATTCTAAAAATGTTTTACCATGGCAAAATCTAGGTTAAATAAAGGTACCGTGTTTCTCCCACAATACGCCCCCCCCAATAGGAAGACCCAGCATGTTTTCTATGCATAAAATGAAATTAAGCTCCTCTCCCCAAATTTAGGTTTAAAACATGTGAAATTGGGGGTAGGGGGTAGGCAGCAGGGAACTTGCCATTAGGAGTGCCCCGCGGGCAGCTATGCCTCACCATCAGCCGTTCCTAACACCATGGTGGAGCACAGAGGGCTCCCTTACCCCTCCCTTACCCAGGTCAGCAGGCGGGCGTTGTTGGCGTGAATGTCCAGCAGCATTTCAGCTGCTTCTCAGGCCTCCATAGCTTCCATGGTTCCCACTGGTGCTGGTGCCTCTCTCACCAGCGCCGTTTCCAACAACAGCATCTGAGTCACTCCCGCTTCCCCCCGTCCCCGTAACAACAGGAAAAAACACATTTTGAGGTACCTGGGAGCGCCATGAGCTGCATTTTGGTTTAATCCCGAGGGGCTGGGTGGGTGTGAGAAGAGCCGAGTGAGTGTCTCTGCTGCTGCTACCCTTGGTGCTCCAGCCTCGGGCTCTGCAAGTTTGCAAAAATCCTGGTATGCAGCCCTTTCCTGCATTCCAAGTGTCCAGGCCAAGCTGCAGCTGTCCCTCTCTCGCCAGCGCCATCTCCAATAACAGCGGCAGCAGCGGCGGGAACCATGGAAGTGTTTCAGCCACTTCTTGAGTGGGGGAGCCGCCTCCGTAACTTCCACGGTTCCCGCCGCTGCTGCTGCTGTTATTGGAGATGGTGCTGGCAAGAGAGGGACAGCTGCAGCTCGGCCTGGGTGCTTGGAATGCAGGAACGGGCTGCGCCCTGGGACTTTTGCAAACTTGCAGAGTCTGAGGCTGGAGCACCAAGGGTAGCAGCAGCAGAGACGCTTGCTCGGCTCTTCTCATGCCCACCCAGCTGCTCGGCATTAAACCAAAATGCAGCATGCGACACTCCCAGGTACCTCAAAATGTGTTTTTTCCTGTTGTTACAGGGATGGGGGGAAAGCGGGAGTGACTCAGAAGCTGTTGTTGGAGATGGCGCTGGTGCGTGGTGGTGGGGAGAAATTAATTCACCCCCGAAAAGACATCCTAGCCATTTTGGGGGGGGCTCAAAAAAAAAAAAAGGCCTGGCCTTATTTTGTGAGAAACACAGTATATTTGGATCTGGTATTGTTCAGTTCTTTGGTATGATATTTTCTTTCTTTATCATCTTTAACATTCAGGATGATTTTTAAAAAAAGAATATTTCTCCACTGAAATGAAGTGTGACAAAGGAATAATATAGTAAAAATGTGTCCTCTTTTGATTTTTTTAAACTAAATCTTCAGCCTTCATATTAAGTTCATGTTAGCTGGTATACAATCATAGTAGCTGGAATTGTCTGCTTTGATAATAAATGTCTTCTTAGCTAGTAAACCTGTGCATTATTCAGTTTATGTATATATTTAAAAGAATTCAGGAGCTCAGTCAAATATTTATGTCTAATTTACACACTTTAAAACAGTGGGATTTACTAAGTTGACAAATTTGACAGTAACAATGTTTACAGCATGATGACATGGTAAAAGGATAGCATAAATATCAAATTTCATATGGTTGCAGATAAAGAATTCAATTTTTTTTGGTGTTACTGTATTTACCCCTCAATGAAATATTACTGATCAGCACTACAACCTAAAATGTTAACTTCCTCTCAAAACCATAAATGGCTATTTTAGTGGCAAAAAAACAAAACAAAACCCCAAGAGACTTTCCCTGGTATGCTCTTTGCAGAAATCCCCCAAATATTGATTCATTGTAAATTTAAATAGCCCACAAAAGTGACAGTCCCATCTGTAATTCAAGCTTTTTAGGAAGATGTAAAATGTGTGGTCTTATTAAGGAAGACTTGTTTTAATTAAAGACTGGGGCAGAATCTCCTGAAAGACTTCGGAGCCTAACATCATACTGTATGAGCATAAACCACACTCAGGAGAATAGATAGATATTTAAAGGAAACATTTCAAGGGCTGGGAGGCCAGTTATTTCTTATGGGAACTCTTGCTGTGAAATGAAGATAGCTGCTCCTAATTGTCAGCAAAGCTAATAAAACTACAGTCCCCATTAAACAGGAAGTGGTAGGCCGTCATTGGTATACACAGATTAGAACTGAGGAATGATCAGTCCTTTCAACTTGCCAACTTTTACTTCTGTTTTCATCTTTACTGAGAACTCTTTTGCTACTTAAGGAAGAACAAGTCTTAGTAAAGACCAGTTCCTGTTACTATTACTGGAAGGTGAAGGTAGAGAGGAAATTTTCAGCAATTTGATCATCCATTTCCTAAAAAAAATATAATGTGGTGGGTTAAACTAACATAGATGCAAATTGTGACTAAATGTAAAACACTCTATTTAAAAAGTTGTTCACATTATGAAAGTCACTCAAATGTGGCAGCTAATTCTGGAACCCAAAGACTCATAAATATCCCGATATGATTTTGTTTGAGTCTTTTTCAAAGGCTGTAAAGCACAATATCTCTTTATAGAAAGCAGATTTCAATCATTCAAAGAGAAAATGACACAGCCAACCATGTAACTGAGGGATTGAGACACCAGTCTTGTTACAGTATTTATCTAGTTCTATATTTGAAGTCTCTCTAAAATTTAAGTGAATTTGCACATATTGTAAATGCTTATCGCTCAGTTATTGTAAATGCTTATCACTCAGTTAGAACAATTAATAAGTGGAACGACTTGCCTTCAGAAGTTGTGGTGCTCCAACACTGGAAGATTTTAAGAAGAGATTGGACAACCATTTGTCTGAAATGATATAGGGTTTCCTGCCTGAGCAGTGGGTTGGAGTAGAAGATCTCCAAGATCCCTTCCAACTCTTGTTATTATTCTAGTACCCTTCTTAGATTACATTCAGACATGCATTTGAAACACATGGAGATGAAACTCAAAAGAAGACTTCTACCAGCAAGTCATACAAAGTCTTAATACTATGAACTTCTCAAAGACAAATTTCTTTCTCAACTAAGCATCATACTATAATTCTTGATGCATTTTCTGCTAGTTGAAGAGATGTAATACTCTCACAGAGGTGAATAAATACTGCTGTATTTATTGCAACCTTTGATGGCAAGGAGATTAAATGCTGAGAAGGGAAGAATTTTACATGTGATCTTTGATAAAAAATAGCCATTTAAATTTAAAAGCTATACATGGTTTGATTCTTTTAGATCACATTACCAAACTCACCAAATATGTCTTTCCATGGTTTGTTTTAATCTAAAAAAACCCCCAAAGGTTCATTATGGTGCTCCAAATTCAGCACTACAGTTGATGTATATTGAAACATAAAGTGACTTCATTTTACTTTTTGTGGATTATATTCCAGTTGATATGTAACAAAAAGGAAAAGGAAAAAATAACCACTCAGCCTCAATTCCAATATGCTTTTAATTTTCATTATTTTTTCCCATTAGGTATTAGACAAGTCAGTCTGTTATGCTGTCTAGTAAGAACATGTGGGTGTGTGCTGGCATTAGAGATGTGTGAATAATAAAATCCTAACATTTTGGTGCCACCTGAAATATTCACAATATTTTAAACGGGCATTAAGATGGAAACTAAAATATGTAGAATTGGTTGCCTTATTGGAAACAATGACATCTCTTGTACTTCTGAAATTATATCAAATTATACATACTAGAATCATGCAACAAAACCTTGCTCATTATGAGGACTAACTGAGATATAGATTTAGAACAGACTTCATATTCCCAATCAAATGCCAAATAGTACTTGCTGAGCGGCAAAGATTTATGATTTGAGTTGAGTTGAGTACTGCCCATCTCATCACATGATGGAACTCACTTTCAGAATCTACTTGTGAGCTTCCTAACTATATCTTGGTTGTCCTTGTGTGAGATTGAAAATACTGAACTAGATAGGCTTTTGGGTTGATTTAGTGGAATACCTTGCATTTGGCTGAGACAAAATGAACTCTTACAAAACAAAACATTTAACACAGTTTAAACTAAGCAAAAATGTTCCTTTGAACTGCAAGGAAATCAAATCAGTCAATCCTGAAAGAAATAAACCCTGACTATTCTTTGGAAAGATAGATACTGAAGCTGAAATTCAAATGTTTTGGCCACCAAATGAGAAAGGAGGACCTATTGAAAAAGACCCTGATGTTGGGAAAGATTGAAGGCAAAAAGAGAAGAGGTGGGCAGAGGATGAGATGGTTAAATAGTGTCACTGATGTAGTGAATATGAATTTGGGCAAACTCTGGGAGGCAGTGGAGGACCTGTTGTGCTACGGCGTCATGGAGAGTGGGACCCAACTTAGTAACTGAACAACAAAACTAAGCAAAAAAGTAATAGCTCAGAAACCAAGCTGCTTTGGTATCAGTATTCCTTTCTTCTCATCTACAGGAAACAGATTTCTAAGAAAAGTAAGCTAAAAAAAGTTGACAACATGAAAAGTGTCCAAAATGAAGACAAAACATATTCAATAAAACATCACAATTTGATGTTTCTGCAAAATGCATACCCATTCCATTATTAAGTATATTGTACTATCTGTCCTATAATAGCAGCTCTTGCTGGACTGAATTCTAACATATTGATATTGGAGGAAAAAAAGGGGAAAAGAAAAAAGGAGAGTGAGAAAAAGATAAGGCATCTTTTGAAAATGTTCATAGTAAGATCAGTAAATCACTGATTTGCATCAGGGTAAACTACTTGGGTAAATTTTAAAACATTGGTTATTGGACTTATCTCAAACTCTTATTCAGGAAAGTAAACTAGGTGTTGAATTCTTTCTGTTTGTAGAACAGTTAAACAAGCTGCAAGAATACAAAACCAACCTCCCAATATAAGCCCTTACCTGTTCCATTGTTTCCAGTGGTTTGAATGGCAGCTTCTGGCCCCATGGTGTCATACTCTTCCTTCATTTCTTCTATAAAAAAAGAAAGAAAGAATGTTTTCAGTATTTCATATACCAAACAGCGTATTAAAATATTGATCAAGTGACAGTTGACACGAGTGACAGCCCACTTGTGAATATCTGGTTTTGTTCCATCTATTTAATGCTGAATTGGAAGCCTCAGTTTGCACAGAATGAATTTTCTGCTTATTAATAGCCATCATTGAGCATTTGTGTTTCTATTGAACAGAACTGGAACATTACAAATATGACAGCAGTTCCTGTGATTTTAGAAGTTGGAAAGAGGTATCTGTATAAATCACAGAAATGGTTGCAGCTATACTGTGATTAGATTTGTCCAGAAATTGCATGACAAAGAACTTTAAGAAAGTTCAGCCTGCCAAACTCAACTCCCCTGACTGAAACTAAATCCACACTCACTTATGACAAATATACAAATTATGAGAAAGGCCACTAAATTTTGACATCCATGGAATAAACAATGACAATAACCCCATCTATCTAAATAAGGACAGGTATGTTACGTTCACCATGAGCAAAATTACATTAGGAAAGTATAGACAGCAATATGTCTATACAACAATGGGATATTTTTGTAAATTTGTTAGCTTATAAACACAGACACTTCACTTTTCTGGATAGGCTTAAACTTTTCATTTTCTCTTGGCTTCACCTATTAAATATAAGGAATTAGGGCAAGTGCACTGCTTTGATTCCTTGGAAGAAGAGCAAAATAAAAATGTGAAAAATATAACCTTTCAATGTGTGACTTGAAAATATTTTTCAATGGTATATTGTGAAACTAGGATAGATTAAATTAATTTACCCTAGGAGAGATTAATATATCATCTTGGTCAGTCTCTATTGCCTTTCATTCATTGTAAACATGTCATACAGAATCACAGAAACAAATCACAGAAGTATCCATGGTTTTCCCTGCCACTTTCACTGGCAAAGGAACCATGGAAAGGTACCCAGGATGTGAGCAGTTAGTTTCCAGAGCTTAATTCTGACTACTGTCTTCATCCTTAAGGTGCCATTTCTCTGTGCTAGAGATTGCAGCAACTGATGGTTGCATTGATCATCACATAACTGATTTTTACTGTGATGAAAAACAGTGGCAATCAAGAACCACAGTATTAATTGGCCTTTGGACAAATGATGTGAACAATGCTGGTATTTTACATAGGAAAACACCCCACTAATTTTACTATTATACATATATTTTATATAGCATCAAAAAATGCAATCCTATAGCAAAGTTTTCTGAAAATGAATCCCAGTAAGTTCAGATTTCATAGATAGGCACAAAACTGCAATCTAAGGTTCTTAATGAGACATGCCAGCAACCAGAATAAAAGCAGCATTATGTTTACCTTGCTGCATTTTTGGTCTTTCTTAAATATTTTGTAGAACAGCACAGAATATTTTTGTATTGTTTATATTGTCAGTTATGTTTAGCATCTCTCTAGTGGCTGCAGGTAAATCTTAGGAGTAGTACAAAAAGCCTTTCTCTCTCTTTGCTGATGTCTTTATCCAGTTACTCTCATATAATGTTTTTCTTATGCACATTCTTAAAAGCAGAGCCTAAAAGAGTCGCTCAACAGTGAGATGGGTGACATAAAAACTTAATAAATAACTATTAAAAATATATGGGACTCTATTACACATTTAATAAAAAAAATCAGTATAAATTAATTATTTCAGTGAATAAAATTCAACATTTTTTTTTCAATAGTGTGAAAAAGTCTAACTAAAAGGATTCTAGAAATAGAGTCAAAGTAACTATGTTTGATGTTTGGGCCTAATGGCTGAAATTGCTAGTTATTAGAAAACATTATTCCTATATGAAACTTAATATACTTATTGCTTTTAAACAATAAGCATTTCCATAGCAATTGTTGGGAATCAGAAGAGTGTAAACAGAGACCTCCTTTTTCTTCATTCCAAAATTTATAATATTGTAGTATTTTAGTGTCTTATTGTACAAGTGATTAATTAATAAAATAACAGGATCTGATGATATCACTCTAATCAAAACTAGAGTCAAAGTGACTAAACTCAAAGCTTCATAAAGGAAATATTTTAGAGTTATAAATATCTAGTTTATTATTATGTATGTATTATTATGTTTAAAGGGAATTATTCTGTTAAAATATTCATGCAGAAGTAGGAGTTAGTCTCTACAAAACCATATCTTTCACAGAGAATTGGTCTTCTGTCTTCCCTATGGAACATTTTTACAGTACATCTTGATTTTCAAACCTTTAGAAAAATCCATATACATTGATAAAAAAGGGCTGTCACTTGAGATGCACTGCAAACAGAGCTACAGTATTTCTTGTGGTAGCTTACCAGAAAGCTGAATCAAGGTACAGCTCTTGTGAGAGGTTTAGTGTTGGATATAAATATAGCTTGTGCTGATTTTTTTTTTCTTTTTGGTCCTCAATCAGCTCATGTGATTTCTGGTAGAAAGGAGTCACAAGTTTGTTTCTGTCTGAAGGCACATCTACTCAGTCACCAAGGGAAAAGAGCTTTTTTTTTTTGCTTGCATAACATTGGTAATGCTAAGATTTCAGCTTGTTTCCTTCCTCATTGTAATTTTCTTCAGTAGTATAGAGAAATTACATTGTGATCTGTCTGCTTCCCAAAACCACATAAATATTCAAGATGCAGAGAGTGGTGCTACTCTATTGGTGCAGAAAAGGACTTTGAGAAATTTTGGAATTTTTTTAGTAGCTTTCCCCCTCTAAACTTCCTAAAATCCTTTATCAGTTATAGTCAGACCTTAATTTCCAAATGTTGTTGTGAAGGTTTCTAATATAAAACAAATCCTATTATATAACTTATCAGAGCAGCTCTTCTATCAATTGTCTATCTGTCTGTCCAGTTATAGAAACATATTTCTTATTTGTAATACAGGAACCATGCAAAATAATGTAATATAAAAACAGGAACAATGAGACCAGAATCCATCTTGATCTGTTCAGCTATAGCAAATCCATCTCAACAAGGCTACACAATTTCTTTCATTTGCCCTGACAGTGACTGAAGTTTGGATGGATTTGTTTTTCAGAAGAGCACCTATGATTTGCAGGCTATATCTGACTGAGAGCAATATGCCCTGGCGGAGAACCCCAGAGTATATTTATTTTGAAAACACTTGTAAAAGTTTGCATTTTCCAGCCACCCCTGAGATAAAGGTTTGTAAAAATAAAGAGTACTTTCTTCCTTGAGATGAAGAATCCTTGAATAAGCAGAAAGAGGCCAAGATGCAGGTGATTTATTTAAGTCTGTGTCAGTGATAATGATGTCATGGTTTCCAGCACACTGTGTCCACCCCATTGTGGGACGAAAGAATGTCAAGGACAATTCTAAACACAAAACTTTGATTGTGCTGAAACCGGAAAGGCACAGTAAGAGTTCCACTGTGCTCTTCAGTTCAAAACCTGCATCCTGCAGGCAAACTACAGAAAGCATGGGAGAAAGAGCACAGGAGAGAGGGGCTTATCTCAGAGTAAAGTTATGTGCTGAGGTACTGCGGTAGACAGTCAGGCACCAGGGATAAAACACAACTGAATAAGGCAGCCCCCAAATTAGAGTTATTGTCTATATTGCGTGTTTTGAACAATAAATAAGAAAAATATTTTATCACGAGAAAAAAAATGTGTTATCTAAGAGTCAGGATAAACAATGAGTTGCTTTTTAAGACCAATCTCTTTTCATTAGACATCAAGGCACCACATCAGGGCACTTTGAGAACAATAAAAAAACACGACACAATAAATCATTACCAATCATTAGAACTTGAAGCAGGTAATAGCAGAGCAACTTTCTTGGACAATGTAATGAGGATGGCTAAATAGGATTTGTGGTTTACAATTTACTTAATTGAGGGTAAAACCAGAATGCTGCTTTTATTGGCCATTAAGGTAGAGAGCCAATGATAGTTTATTGTTTTGTACTGTAGGTTTCACTAAATTTCAGGTGATCAAAAATATTTAAGGCATCCTTATTGCTCAAAATAAATCATGGTCAGCATTAGAGGCAGCTTACTCCAAAACACTGAAGGGCGATTTTAACATTATTTCTTCATACAATTGGTCCTGATTTTTAAGATTCTTTTTTTCAAAGTTTTGAGCTGTCCATTTGTTATGTCACTATTGATTATTCCTTTTAAAGGTGGAAATCTTGATAATTGGTCCCTACTCTTGATTTCTAGATATTAAAATTTGAAGCATCAGAACATTCATTCTTATAGCCCTGCATATCTAGTTCATTAACAAATATGAATAGCTAACACCAGCTCATTTAAATACTATGTCTTACATGAGTTCTCGCTACACTCTGTTTCTGTCACACTGCTCCCAAGAATCATTGGCTCTTATTATACATGTAAATGGCTATCATAAAAATAAAAATTTCATTTAAGATTGTTAATGACTTCTGCAGCAGTCAGAACTTCCTTTAATGATCATCCTCTGCCCCTAATTAAACGTATTTATCTTTCAAGCATCTTTGGCTGAGTACTCCCTCATAGTTGAAAATCTAAAAAACCTTAAGTCTTAATGGATATAACGATAAATGTTTATGTGTTGAATTGCAAGGATCCTAGAAAGGTGAACCAAAAACAAAATAGGAAGCTGCAAGGATATAAAAGTAGTTATGCTTGACGATGAAAGAGGAAAAGGAAACACATCAAAGAGCTTTAGGGGATATGGTGTCATTTTTCCAGGACATCTAAATAGCAGCTTCTGGATCGATAACCTTTTATATTGCAATAAAAAACATAGCATGTTTTATATTTCTCTAATTTTGGTTTTTCAAATGTTAACAGTCAGATAACAGATAATCAGAGTTGGAAGGGACCTTGTAGGTCATCTAGTCCAACCCCCTGCCCAAGCGGAAGACCCTACACCATTTCTGACAAATGGCAGTCCAATCTCTTCTTGAAGGTCTCAAGTGATGGTGCTCCCACAACTTCCGAGGGTAAGCTGTTCCATTGGTTGATTGTTTTCACTGTCAGAAAGTTTCTCCTTATTTCCAGGTTAAATCGTTCCTTGTTCATCCATTATTCCTTGTCTGGCCTACAGGCGCTTTAGAAAATAGCTTGACCCCCTCCTCCCTGTGGCAGCCTCTCAAATATTGGAAGACCGCTATCATGTCTCCCCTGGTCCTTCTCTTTACTAGACTAGCCAAGCCCAGTTCCTGCAACCATTCATTGTATGTTTTAGCCTCCAGCCCCCTAATCATCTTGGTTGCTCTTCTCTGTACTCTTTCTAGAGTCTCAACATCTTTTTTGAAATGTGGTGAACAAAACTGGACTCTAGGTGTGGTCTTACTAAGGCTTTATAGAGTGATATTAGTACCTCCCTTGATCTCGATTGTCAAACATGTTTTAGTCGGCCCCAATGAAGTCAGTAGAGGGAGTTTGGTACCAGTCCTTGCAGGAAATGTCTGTTTGTGAATTTTCACTGGAAAGTAGTGAAGGTGTATCTGAGTGAAGGTGTATCTTTCACTTGGAAGTAGAAGCATATGTGAGACTAAAAAATAAGAGTATTATTGACTAAAACTGCCAGGAGCAATATTAGTTAGCTGCCAATCTTATTGCAGTAGTGCAGAGCGACAATATGTGGCCCACAGATTTTGAGGAATTCTAACTCTCATCAACCTTATTACTGGCCATGCTACAGTAGCCAAACATGTTGTTGAAGTACTATAAAAAGGGTTCTAAATATCAGATATTACTGCCCCAATACACACCAAAGTATTTTTGCAGACGCCTGTAAAAGTTCCTTCTAATATTGTTGAAAGGTACTCCTGTTGTGCACTAAACTAGCTGGCATTAGCAGTATGGACATGACTGTGCAAATGTTTCAGTCCCTCCCTCCAACAGGTGCCAGTATCCTAAATGTTAAAACTGATAAATTTCTCAAGGAAACGATAACATCTTGCCACATTTTTTAATCTCATGACCATTTTCGCACATGGTGCATCTCTGCTGAGAAGCCCATTTTAGGTGAGGGTTTTTCATTTCAAATGTGGACTATCAAAGTTTCACTTTATGTTATTTCCTGTATTTTTATTCTTCTTCCCTGAAGTCTGTTCTCATTTCCCAGGAGAGTTGTCCCAAATCTTTATCACATACTTAACTTCTGAATAATAAAATTACTACCTGAGCAGGTAGATGTGTGAAATCTTATTTGCACTTAAGAAAAGGAAATGATTAGATGGTTAAATGACAATACAAGGTGTCAGACAGACACTGAAAGTACATTAGACGGATAAATAGCTTTTCCGTCCTAAGCAGTGGTACAACTCTGCATAAATGTTTCTGATAATACTTACATCTTCTACATATTTGATCACCGATATATATTTAAAACCCTGACACGCTATGAACACAAATGTAGATGTTAGTCAAAATTGTTTCCAAATAGAAATTTAATCCATAGCATCACCTCGTAATCTGTCATCAGCAATTGTATCTCTTTGTTGCCATATATACAACTGCAGCCATGGAAGGAAATGTGCTGTGTTTATCAGCTTTGTACAGTGCTAACTATTTTAACCACAGCTTGAAGAGGCAGGTACTAGGGGTCTGGCTTACCCGAACCATCTACAGAGGCTTGCAAGATCTCGTGATTGTGCCAGGCGTGATCTACTCCACTTTCCCTCATTTCATCTTCCTCCTCCTCTCTTGGCAACAGTGCTTGGCTCACATGAGGGGAAGACTCATGGTTAGGCACACTTGCAGGGCTGGGTTCCTGATCCAATGTACCAATGATCCCATCGTCTTCGGCAATATGGAGCTTGTCTTCCTCATCTGTTTCCGAACCCGTTTCCAATACATTCTCATAGTTCAATACTGTGGAAAGAGCAGAAATAGCATGAGATATCTTCACATTTCTTCCTAGATTTGAAAAAAAAAATCATTGAATTACATAAGGCCTTCTGCAAGGTACAATTTCTAATAACAACATGGTTTGCTTTTTTAACTTTTTTAAAAAGTAATATAGTAAACAACAAGGAATATTTTTTTAAAAATGGACTTCTCCAGACACAGGGAGAAGCCACAAAGTTTGTGACTTCAAAAGTGCAATTTAAATTTAAAAACCATTTTGACACACAGTCAGGTAACATGCACATTTACATTTTTGATTATTGTCACATCAAGAACAACATGTATAAATACTCACATGTACACACAAGTAAACATATTAGCAATCATACACTAATCTATTTACATGCTATTTATATTATACACCTGCATGTGAGTAATTTTACATACATGCACATACATGTGACGTGTACATTTTTTCAGTTGCACTCAGTATATGCTCTGTCATTCATATCTGCTGCAACTGCAATGAACACATGGACTACTAGATTATTTTTTTCCAAATGTAAAATTAAGAAAAGCTAACTCTTCTATTCTGCTGATATCATTTTCATTATTGCTATTGTTGTTATTTTCAGTGCAAATTTCAAGTGGCACAACCAAAACAACAAGATTTTTTAAAATAACAGTGACTTACAAACAGCAAGCTGTTTTTGCAGCCTTCAGACCCAGAAATGCTCAGTAGCTTTTCTTAAAATAGACAGCCTGTAAATAAGGTCTGTGAACTCAATTGAAGGTGGCTGTTTCTGAATTAGTCAGCCCTCACAAGACTCTCGGCCTACATGCTAGTACATAAATTGTCCACTTTACCACCAGACAAGAAAGATTAGAGTAATAAACACGGAGCATTAGCTCGGCTAGAGAAACACACCAGCACACGAGTCAGTTCACACATTCTCTCTCTCTCTCTCCCTCTCTCTCTCTCACACACAAACACACACACGCACACACACACGCACCCCAAGTTAGAAGTATGACATCATGGGAACAAGAGGGAGACATTATATCCAGAGACAGAAAAAGAAGAGTGAGGGAAGTCTCTAGGAAAAAGAGCACAAACAATTTTCAGGTTTGTTTTCATTTCTCTGTACCTAATAATCCCGCTAAGTTATCAACTGAGCTATCTCAAGTGGCTCTTGCCAGCTATTGGATTATTACAAAAGTGGAAGAAAATAAATGAAAAGGATTGTGTGCTGAGTTTACAATGCTTTTAGGAGAATTCTTGAAACATGCCTAGTTACAATTTTATTTCGTCATATCTGTTTGCTTTGATAAGTTCCCAGGGAGTAAAATAAAAATAAAGGGAAGAAAAAGAAATATATTTTTTTTAGTCATATGAGTCTGGGGACAAAAAGATTACAACGTGCATATCTGTTCATAATATGATCTTTGTATAATCCACGGGTCTGCACTTGCCTTCCGAACAACTGCACAACAGGTGCAAATTAAAATGAAAACGGCAGCAGAGCTGGGCAAACAGAATCTGCTGACCTGGTTTGAATACCAATTGACGGGAGAAACAAAACCTTTTCAAGAGGTGTGACCACAAGGCTTTAGGCAAGTTCAGGCTGGGTAATGCCCTCTGAAGAACAAAAAGGAGAGAGAAAAGAAATATTCTAACATCTCTACTCTAGCTGTGTGGTCCAGATATACCTTCGTACAATCAATAATGTGCTCCCGTTTTGTTTTATTCCCCAGCTCCCCCCCCCATTACAAGTTTTAACTATTTCTTAGCAACAAGGAGAAGATTTCTTTACCATTTTTCCCCCCTTTCTAAATGCCGAGTTGGGTGGGTGGGGGAGAAGCCTTCAACAAAAGATCCTCATGCCTGGGAAGCTTTCAACCAATCTCCTAAAATGTGATCTCTGGGCACAGGAGGAATAAAGGAAGGTCCAGGAGGAGTGAATAAAATTATCTAAGGCTGGACAGACATTAAAAGACCTTTATCCAAAGGAGGAATATAGACACATATTGTCACTCACACTTACACCCATGCTTATTAAGGTCTATTTTGGAATGGACCATGCTATCCCAAATGACCTTAGTGTTCCGATGGCCATGCAACTGAAATATTTTCTTCATAGAGGGCAGAAAAAAAAATGAAAAAGGAAAGGAAGGAAGATAACTGATTTATGACCAGCGCTGGAAGAGTCCTAAGTATTAGAACAATCTAAACATGCTATGAAGTCATGTCTCACTGTATGGGATCAAGGGCTAATCATCCATCACCACCGGAGGCTAACAATACTTTCCCCAACCTTTTTAGGGTCCTTTCCCACAAATAATAGTGAATACTTTTGGACTGAAAATCAACTGCTGTCAGCTTCATCCGTGGAAGGCCTCTGTCGTTTTTATCATTAGTATGAACTTGAAGGCGGTAATCAGCCAGTTCATTGCTTTTATTTTATGAATTAGACAGAAAAACATATTGAAAAATATAACCTGAATATAAATAAGCAATGGCGGATATGGATGGCCTTCTATACATTAGTCTGGACTCAGTTCAACAGTACCTGCTGCTTGCAGTCTTTTAATGGAACGTACATGTGAATCGGATACACTCTGCACTGAAATGAATAGAAACTATGTAGAGGCTATATCAATAACTGCCTTGCTTACTGAATTTCATCTTTAAATGCACATTCATTCATGCTCATTTTTGAATGGCCATTCCCTTGATTATACCTGTCTTTTATGACTGTAGGATTCAGCCCTCCTTCCTCTGACACTGTTAAACTAAAATGATTAATTGGAAGGGAATAGTTTTTATATGAAGAAAGCAAAACCACTTCATGAAATGTTTAATTCTTTCTTTCCTCCCTCCCTCCCTCTTTCCTCCCTCTCTCTCTGGAAACATAGTCCCTCATTCCTCCTTTCCATATAACAAAATGCCTGTCAGGTTTCCAAGTGATGAAACCCATTCAAAAAGCTAAATAAAATGGCTACATATATGTCAATTTCAGGTTTGACAATTGTCAATATTGTCTTTTTGCCTAATTTAAAGAAAGACATCCCACCAGTTCATCCCCTCCCACCAATGGTGAATGACTTTTCAATGGGCAGAATCTTTCTATTTCCATACTTGACATATTTACTAATTGTTGCTTTTAGAATTTATGAAGCTGAGAACTGAAAACCTGCTTATACAAGAACTCATTTACCTTTGCCAATCCTACATCCTAATTTGATCCATTAGGTCAAAGTAGCTTCAGTCTCTGGAAAACTTTACACATCCAGAGGGGCAGCCCAGTTGGCAAAATAAATATGCTATTATTTCAAAACCACAAAGAAGTGAGATCCCCAAGAATGCTACTCCGCAATTCAATAAACAGGAGGGTAAGACATACTGTTTTCTGGCTCAAAATAGACACTAATTTTACATCTGTCTCTGAGGCACAGCAAAAAACCAACTAAAGAGCAGTAATAAATGTCCAAAACCAGCATCGGTATCCAAAATTCTCACAGTAATCTTCTGAGGAATTAATTACAATTCTGTGTAACAGTCATACTGGCAAAATGTGCCTGTAATTACACCCAGGTACTGTACTGTATTGCAGGGAAATTTGCCACACGGCACTGTGCTCACAACGATAAGTCAGTGAGATCAAGCTATGTGCAAATGAAGATTATTTGATTTATTGCCATTGTGTCCCATTTTGTGCTGAATCATATTAAAGTTTCATTTTCTTTAAAATTATATATGTAATATGGGGTTACCAGTGCATATAAAGCTGATACTTAAATGTGATTCCAAAGCAGAGGGAGTCGTAAGAGATACAGGAATATGAATTCTTCTTTTTTTAAAAAAACCTCAGCATCCCACCCTTTATTTAACAGTGGCAATGCTTTATCTGTAATGTGTATTTTTAGCTTGCAAGGCTCTCGAAGAGGAAACTCCCTATTGCAAGCAAATGTTAATATCAACACAAGTTTAATTTTAGAGTAAATTTAAGCATAAAACTAGGTCTTATGCTACTGGGAAGAAAAATATTTCTTTTTTCCCTCTTTAGTTTATACTGCACCTATCAACAGTAGCTGATCAGCAGAAAAGACTTATTAGAACACTGAAATACTCAGAATATTAAAACTGGTCTGTAGTTTTCTTACAATATTTTCACCCTAAAGTTACCCTGTTTGATATTTCTTCACTAATTCTTCTTCTTGTTCATGTGGATCCCCTACATGAGGTTTTAATTTCCCATTAAGCATCTGCTTCAGGCTTAATTGTGTGACAAAACTTTTATCTTTAGGCCATGATACAAGTTTTCATTGATGTCAAGGGTTGATATTAAAATGGGAAATGACCAATATGAATGACCAACACTGAGTAACAGAAAAGGGAATGGGCAGTGGTGCTGGGGAAAATAACAATTTAAATTAAAGATTCTTTAATTCATAGCATTGAGAACATCTATTTGTAGTTGGAGTTAATAGGCCTGATTCCTCCAAATTTGTACTCTCATGCATGCTGCCCAGAGGTGGTATTCAACAGGTTCTGACCAGTTCTGGAGAACCGGTAGCAGGAATTTTGAGTAGTTCGGAGAACTGGCAAATACCACCTCTGATGGGAGATTTTACAGTATCCTTCCCCTACCACGTCCTCCAAGCCATGCCCACAGAACTGGTAGTAAAAAAAATTGAATCCCACCACTGGTGCTGCCTAATCAACATATTCAAATGACCTCACAAAATCAGAGCCCCTATGAATTAGAATAATACAAACATTTAATCTGTCATGTCAGTAGGTTCCTGTGTCCATCCTGAACAACTAAGCTTATCTTTTGCAAAGGGTTTTTAAAAACATATTTAGCTGTATTTTAGTTACTGTACTAAGATAAATAGATAGAAAGATAGATGATAAATAGATAGATGATAGATAGATAGATAGATAGATAGATAGATAGATAGATAGATAGATAAATGTTCCTGTCTCTATCTCTATTTCAGATTATTTCTTATGTTAAATTAAATTCAAAGAAATATCTGAATAGTATATCATACTTCCAAGCCAAAACCACTTCACAGAATCAGAGTGACAATGGAGAATAATAATTTGATATAGTTAAAGGAACCATGATAAAAATATGAATAACATAAAATACATTTCCTGGCTATAAAAGCTTTATTTCATTTGAATTGATTAATTTCAGACCCTTGAATTCACTTATTTGACTAGACTTACAAAATAGGAATGAGAATGGGTAGTTAATAGGAACTCTAGTGCCTGAAATTATGCTCCATGAGACTAGAAATGCTAAATTCATTATGTTATATTGAAATGTCAT
The DNA here is from genome assembly GCA_033807585.1 of Hydrophis major. Classification (NCBI taxonomy): domain Eukaryota; kingdom Metazoa; phylum Chordata; class Lepidosauria; order Squamata; family Elapidae; genus Hydrophis; species Hydrophis major. The sequence continues at coordinate 169,787,986 of CM066328.1, forward strand.
GTCTCCTATAAAAAGGATGTTTGGCAGCTTTGCTTCTTTATCAGATGCCTTGAATGCAATGTCACAAGAATGGACAGAGTGTGACTACTTGGAAAACGTGCTGACGAAGGACAATGTTTGCTCTGAAGATGAGGAGAACTTCCTCTTCTAAATAACAGCTTAGGAAAATAGACAAGTTTAAAAACCTAACTACAATGCAAAGTAACAGGAGTCAATTATTCAGGAAGGTAAAAAGACAAATCAGAATCAGAATTAAATTTATATGTAGCAATTTTATCATACATTACTAGAGGCAACTCAGATAAGATCACAATTGAGGGGGGGAAGGCCCCCATGGAGATACATGACTACTTTTGATTTGTCTTAAAGCAGAGTTTCATAATGCAGTATATTCAAAAATGCTTCACCACATCCATAAAGCTGGATGTGGGCATAATAAAACCTAAACTATTTCATCCTAAACATTATCTTTATTTGGTTAGAGTGTGGAAACCTTGCTCAAATTATTTAAATAAACCTAAATTTCAAGATAAAAAAATGCATACAATTTTCTTCTGCACATCCAGTATGTGTAACAAAGTGAATTATTGGTAAGAATATTGCCTTGATTAAAGTGGCATTAAACAAGAGAAAAATAGAAGGGGGGGAATAATTATTTAAAAGTATTTCCAAACTAATACATCCCATATTCTTGATGATCAAGTTTCATGTTTATTTTTTATGTAATATAAATCATTCAGATTATTTTGGGGATAATCTCTTTAAATATGAGATAAATCCTAGTTTGTTACTTGGAATTAGTGCAATTTTGACTACTTGGCATTTTTCAGGACTGAAATCATCGTAGGACACATGCTCTACTGTTATCAAACATAAAAAAGTTTAGTGTGGAAATCCTGTAGTTATGTATTCTCTCCCTCCCTCTCCCCTCTCTCACGCATACACACCAATAGCTGCTGCATCCTTTCATAAGGTAATAGCTCAAAATTCTCTATAGGCATTATATACAGTAACAGATGGTTACAGCTTTCCATGAGATTCTTTTCCTATATTCTATAAAAACTGAAGCCTTTCCAGTTACTTGTTTGTTTGTTTTCTATATATAACTATTCTCTACTCTTAGCCCCTCAATACAAACATTTTCTATTGTTTTCCTCAGTAAACTGACATATATCAATTAATAGCCATAGCAATTTAGCGATTAGGCAGAAAAACATCTGATATATGTATTGACTGAAGTAAATTTTCTCAAGCCTGCATGAAATCTTAAGACTCAGGAGAATTTGGGAAAACAAGTATCTAGCCATGTAAATCCTGGCTGCAAAAATAAATACTGTAATTCTGATTCATAAAATTCATTTGCTGTTTACAATATTCTTGCATAATATTTTGTATTTGTAAGATAAGCATAACACATGCAAACTACTTTACAATGAACACATTCTTGTTTCTTTTCTCACATTTAAAGATATGTGTACTGAACTACAGAGAAATTTGAAAGAAACGGATGAATAGAATCCATATTAGTAAACTTCACTTGTATTATATGAACACAGCAGTTAGATGCAGAACTAAATCTTTTATTTATTCTCTGACAAAGAATTTTTTTGAATAGAGAAGATTTCTATCTAATGGCTGTAATTCTGATTCCAACCTACAAGAAAAAGGTTTATTGCAGACCAGGCTCCAAAATATTCCATCCCACTTAAGCCCTGTTTGCTGTTTTGATGACTTACAAATTTTGGGCAGGCCCTCTACATGGGTCAGGTTGCTTCAGGAGACAGTCCTACCAAGCACATTAAAATGGCTGCCAGTTGTTCAAACATTGCTATCCTAAAAATGTAGATCTGTGTGAGGGAAGCCATACAGCACTTTTTCTTTGTTTCAGTAATCTGAGTTATATTTCTTGGCCTGCTTTTGAGAATTAACTTGAAGAAGCTGGAAGTGTACATTTCTTTCTGTTTGCATTTCAGAGTTCTTGCAGGTATTCCCAAGATACCCAAAGTAAATTAGGGGAAAGTGTGGCTAAGTGGGGATGATTAAATCTTTTCTCTTTTCTAAGCTCTGAAGCCTTTCAATGGAATTTCTAGGTGTGAATAACCATAATTTTCCACAACCTGAGGGAATGAGCAAAGAACAGTATTAAAGAAAACATGTGGCCTTGTTATATTGCTTAGGGGTCAAAGACAAATTGATATATCACACATGGCAAAGTGATGTCAATTCCCATGTAATTATACGGATTGGAGCAGGCTCTGGAAGATGTACTCTTGATGCACCCAGCCAGGTGGATCTAACAGAAACCTCCTTGCTCTACCCTACAAGAGAATTATTGTCCATTTCAAAATTAAACAGCCCCAGTGCTTCCTTGAGTTAAGGCCCAACATAGCTGCAGGTGAACATGGCTGTTTCTCATCAGTTAGACACTCAGCCTTTTTTCCTGACAAGGTGTGGATTTATGGGACAAGAGCAAAATAATTCCCTGCTTAGCTGCTGACTCTGTTTTGGTTCAGTGCTTCGTAGACTGCTTTGCTTTTCTAAAGAGCAGTAAGAAATCACACAAAGAAATCTTCCAGTGAATTGTGAGAGAAGAAACCCAGGTTCCCCCGCTCCTATTTTTCCCCCTAAAAAGACATTGCTAGATAAATTGTTCACATGACAATATGCACATTTGAATAAGAGATCACCAAAGACAATTCAACAAAGAACACAATGTTATAACTGCATCTCTTCAGTGTTTCTCAACCTTTGCAGTTTTAAAATGGGTGGATTTCAACTCCCAGAATTCCTTGGGCAGCATTCTCGGAGTTGACGTCCACCCATCTTAAAGCTGCCAAGGTTGAGAAACACTATCTTACTTGTATAATGACAAAAATACTCATAAGGAGCAAGAGTGGTTTCTATCAACACACCCACTCACTCACCTACCCATTCATCCATCTACCCACTGGTGCAGCTGTATGGAAATAAGGAATGGGATTTAATCGTAGTCTTCTAGCAGAGATGAGCAAACTGAGGCTACACAATTGCACAAAGTCCTAGAACTTATTGTTTGTTGTTTCTGGACCTCTGCAAGCACAACTGCTAAAAATGCCTGTTTTTACCATTTTGAAGTAGGAAGAATAGCTTAACCCCAACTTAGTTTTAAATCATTTATCTTGTTTGTAAAAAAAAACAAAAAAACCCCAACCCTCATCTTCTTCTAAGTACAGGAAACAATAGAAAATTCTGAATCAACTCCTAGTCTCCAAAAGGTTTTAAACTTTTACTAACTCTAAACAAATACACTAATTTAACAGAATAACATGAATTTGAAATACAGAAATCATGAGACAGAGAGATCAACTTGATCTACCAAAGAGCATATGGCCTATTAGGTGAATCCATATTTCAATATATACATCAGGTACATCAGGTTCTGAAGAATATATTAGATTCTTTGGAGTGCTTAAGGCCTATCATAGGGCGTCTTTGTTGTGCAAAGGTTTGCTAGTCCTGCTAATATGCAGCAGTTAGAATCTTACATCATTTATTGAAGTAATCAAAATAAAAAAGATTTTGAGCAACTTGAGTCTCTGACATCTACTTGTGACTGAGAAATATTTCTGCTGCGGTTAATAAACTCATCTTATTTATTTGGACAGTCTTTAATAAGCACGTTGCTTCTATATTTAATTTAAAAGGTGAGACCTTTTAAATGTATATCTAGTATATAATCTAGTAAAATTTCTTAATTTTTACATAATGGGAGCAGCAAGAAAACTCAGTTGGGCAACCAATAAATTTAAACAAACAATAATAATCGTTGTCTGTTGATAATTTTAGATATCACATTTACTCTGTAGTGTTATCAGTGTTAGCCGTGTCAGCAGGAGAAGACTAACATTTTTATAAGAAAGCAATGATATAGGAGACTATAAATATATTAATCACAAAACACAAACTGTTTAACTTTGAGTGATGTATTAAACAGGGTGTTTATTTCAACATAGGAAAACTTAAACTCAAATTCCCTAGATGAAAGTCTTTTCAGTAAGTCATTGTTATCTTTGTCAATGCTTTCTGTAAGGATAAAGTACTGCATTGTGTGTCAATAAAATAACACAAAAATAAGCCTTCAAGACAGACTGAGATAGAAAATATAATCAGTTGTTTAATACACTACAATCCTGGTCTTATAAAGTAAATGTTTTTTCCTTCAGGAAAAAAAAACACCAATTATCAACCGTTCAAAAGGCATGTGAAGAATTGGCCTACATTTCTTTGATGACATCATACAAGAAATGGTCCATTGCTGGCATAGCTTATTTTCCTTGGATTACAACTGCAATAATATTACCTTATTTAACCTGTTTTTTATCTTTAAAGGAATGCAGTAGAGTCAACATTCATATTTAAAGGATAAGAAAAGACTAAATTATTATCCATACTTCCACTAATCTTGCAACTTCTGACTTTATAACCTTTACTTCAGAGTTCAGCATCATGATTTTACACACACACACACAAACACACACACACAAAGTCTTACTGACTTCACTAGAACTTATATACACATATGTATGCATGGGATTGCATTGTAAATCAATACATGATGGTGATGATAACTAGAAGGCTGGGTGGGTATGAGGAGGTAGAAATGATTCCTTCATAAAATCAGAGTGCCATAAAAGTATCCTGTAAAATGATGCCTTTTATCTCACTTTGATGTCCATATGTTATATTTTGTACATCTAATTTCTAGCAACACTATACAGTATAAATTGTATGATATGTGCAAGATGCCTATCCGGTATTCTAGAGGAAGAACATTAATTAGAAAGATCCTTTTGTTATTAGCACACATGGCCATTCAAAAAATATATATTTCAAATCCACTTGAAGATAAAACATTAAAAACATACATGGAAAAAAAATTGTATTTATTATCATGCCTAAAGGATATTCAGGAAGAATGTGAAAATTACTGTAATTTGTTTAGAAACTATGTAATTTGTTTAAGATCTGGAAGTATGAAATAATAAACTATTGAACATCAGAACTATTTTGGTGTGATTACATGGCAAGGGGGTAGACTGTCTCAAGCTTTTATGTTTTATAGTAAGATAAGACCTTGGAAACAAAACCTTGAATAAACCGAGGAGGGGGGGGGTGGAGGAAAATGTGTCCTTGTTTAAACAGACAGTGTGTCTGTCACCCTCCTTAGAAAGGTGACTTAACTTTAAGTGTGTGCAGCAAGGTACAGATTTTAAAAACCTGTTATTTTCTAAAGACTATGCTGTGGAGAGAGAAAAAGGAACTTGTCTTTTTATAACATTCATACATGTCCAAAAGCTATAACAATGTTCCAATATTTATTTAGCAGTTTCATAGCTGCTGGCACTTCATCTTCTTCCACCCTAAAGATTAATAGCTTGATTTCTGAGTCATTTTTCATAAATGTAAACTCCCCATTCAGTTTCTAGATAAGTTTAGATTCAGGATAGCAGCAGGGGGTGGTTATTATTAATTATTATTATTATTAATTGTTATGATTTCCCTACCTTCTTGAGAAGTAGTCATCTCATTCATCTTAAAAGAACATGGCTTGACAATGAAACAGTCATGCCTCCATGGCAGAAGAAGCTGAAGCTCCATTTTTTTCCCCGAACTCTTTGCCTGACAGTGACTTCCTTTGCTTCTTAAGGCCTCTTGATGTTGTCCGTCTGAATTAAATGTGAAATCCAGGTAATATGTTGCTTCCTTTCCCATCAGCTCAAATAATAGGAAAGATCAGCTTCCCTTGAAAAACAACAGTGGATCACCTGAACTTCTTCAAAGGGGCGGGCAAAGCGAAAGCATTAAGGTGGAAATGAGGGCTTATGTGTCCGCAGGAGGTGTTTGCTTGTGTGAAAAGTTTTTGGGGATGCCCTTTTGTGGGTGTTGATTGTGGGTGTGGGATTCAGCAGCGGTTTGGTTTCAACTCCATCACTTTTGTCAGGCATGGCTCCCAGTCCATATTGTCATTTAAGACTTTCTAAGATTTGCAAGCTTTCATTCTTGCCTGGTTTTAGCCTCCTTTGCACTTACTCAGAGCCACGCGAATGGCTGTTTATTGTTTTTTTTTTTTTTAAAAAAATCCCCTGCTTCAAAATTCTTGGCTTAAAAGTCAACCTCTCACAGAAAATGGATTTGAAAATAAACAATTTTTTTTTTTAAAAAAAAAAACCAATATGGGCTCCTTTGCTCCCCAGTCCAGCCCCAATCCTAACCCACTAAACCGCTGTCTACTTGTTTTCAAAAATAGCATCCTTCTACCTCACAATTGACAAAACCAGACAACGATGAAAAGGACAGTGACATGGCAGACACAAAAGCTCAACACATTACGGCCACTCTAAACAGAATACAAAAGCTAGGCAGTCACTGATGTGTAAACCAAACAATGTGAAGGGAAAATATTGAATAATTTCTGTCATGAGGCACTGACTAAAGCCTAGGTTTAATTGAATTAAACTCCCATTTATTTGCTCAGGCCTGAACTAAAGGCTGGGAAAAAGGAGGGAGGGGAGGAAAAAAATCTTAAGATTTGCTCAACTGTTCGAGGTACCACCTTTCCTCACCCCTGTATAAATCCACCATCTGTGCCCACATGCACACATGTTCCATATCGTAACAAATGCATGGAGACCCCACCAAGCACGGAAGCCAAAAAAAGCACAAGGCACACAAAAGCTCCCCAGGCCACCCCAGGTCTAAAGGAGGGGGAAAGGGGGGGAGGGCCGGAAAAATACCCTCCTTTGCTCATTGCCCAGGTGAGATAGCCTGGTGTGTCCTCTCAGCCTCGACACGCGTCAAGTAAAAGAAAGGTTAAAATTAGAAAATTCAATTTATTTGATAATTTCCCAGAATAATTAGAGTTAATATGGGTTAATTAATATGCAAATCTCTCAGCAGATGTTCTGCAGCAGGGCCTGTGTGAGAAAACAGCCTTTGCTTTCTCCTACGTGATTTTGGCTGTCAGTTATTGGGTATAATTACTGTAACTAACCGAATACACACAAAACCTTTGGAATATAAAATTGTTACAGTTCTAGTTCTGCACAAGCTGCTACTTTTCTGCAATAAAAGCGAACAATTTCTTTCAGAAAATAGGAGCCTTTTTGTTCCTTTCTTGATTTAAAAAGAAGAAATGAATCAAGTAAATGGCTTATCTTTTTTCTATGCATAATTAGGTCAGTATTATATGAACATTCCAATGAGGCAGTGGCACAAACGTACATATAAAATGATAGCTCAAACCACCTGCAAAATCACATAAAATTGTTTTATTCAGAATCTTTCTCTTCACCATAAGAACTTTGAAAGGCTATGTGTCTCTCCTGCCAACTCTGCCAATGTTTAAAAATAAAATCAAAGGAAACCTGCAACTTTATTTCCAATATTCACACATTTTAAAGTTGTCAAAGGTACCAACATTTTTCATATGTATAAAATGCATCTTTCTTCATAAAAATTAGCTGCAATGAAGCATTTTCAACTTTTGAAATGCTTTCATTTTGAATAATAAAAAAAGGGTTGTTGCAGGTCATTTCTCAGCAAAATAAATTTATGAATGCTATTATCCAAAATGGGTTTTATCCACTTTGGGAAGAGGCTTTGTGTGTATATGTGTTTGCACACACGTGTGCGTGCACACACACACCTTCATTTTCCATAGATTCATGGGTTTGGGTTTTTTGTTGTTGTATGCAAGATACAGTATATTAAACCTGAAGATAGTTAAGACTTTTGGATCTATTAACGGACTTATTCAGATAAGTAAACATTACAATGACAAAAGGTTGCTGGCTGGATTACTCAACCCTTTATAATATTTGGCTGGTAATTTTAGTACATCCTGCCCAATATCTTTCTTAACATTATTCCAATGTTAGCCTTGTTCAGAATGTATTTCTCTATGGCCACAATTCTTCTTTGTGCTCATCAAAACTTTTGGGATATAGTAAATGCTTCTGGCTCTTTTTATTTTAATTTCATGGGGATTTGGTTTGGAAAGCTGTATTCATTTAATAGTTGTAAATGGTGTGTGTGTGTGTGTGTGTGTGTGTGTTAAAGTCCCAATACATCCCATAGTGGCCAACAGTTTACAAACTTTCCCTTTATTCATCACATCCACAATGTTTGAGGGAGCACTTTCCAGTTGCAAGTCTATTTGATCTGGATGTTATACATGCTTGTAACAACCCCAACGACATGGATAGGTCTTTGTCTGAACTTTAAATTATCTTATCAGACAGGCCTGTTCAAAAGTTCCCTGTCTTTCACTTAAAGACAGAGAGTTAGGGAAACCATTTCTAAACCTTTTCTTCCAATTTTAGACCATCAAAATTTACAAACCACCAGACCCTACTAATATTTAGCTATTAACATTTTGCAAAACAGGGAAATTGATTCTCTTCCAACAAACCTTTGAGACAGAAGGTGTCATTTAACTGCAGAACATTTTTGAAGTCTGTGTGTGGAATGAATGAATATGTTGCATAGAATTTGAGTTTTGGTGCTTTTTAAAGATATTGTTATTGGCCAGAATCTAAGCTTCCTAAATTTGTGTGTGAAAATGTAATAACGAAATAAATACCTCCCAAAACACATATAACTATTCTCTCTCTCTCTCCCTTTCCCTCCCCAACCTCTCTCTCACATACACACACCTTTGAGTTATTGTTGATTCCTAGTTTCTGCCTGAATTAATTCCTACAGATTTGACAAGTTTTTCAGAAATGGTTCGCTATTGCCTCCACCATATTACTGAGAAAGTGTGATTGCACCAGAATCACCCAGCTGGATTGGTGCCCAAGGTGTGACCAGAACTCAAAATCTCCCAGTTTGTAGCCTGATGCTTTACCCATTATACCACATTGGCTCTCTAACAATGATGCCCTTGGGCTTTTTCAGCACAAGTAATCACTGTAGATTCAAGCTTTTAGACTCAATGCATCACTTTATTGACATTGCTCAACACGTGATATCTAAAATTACAATCAGTTCTAAGAGGTTCTGTTTGCCAGGACTTATGCATATTCCAAGCATTTGTTTCAGTTCCTGGCTTTATGTACATACTGCTGAAATTAAGGCCAATATTCATTTTTTAAGAGATTAAGGAAAAACACTGGAAACTTTAAAATGTCATAACATCCAACACAAGAATCAAAAAGTTCTGTTCCTGATGCTGAATTGATGCCAATCTGAAATTAACAAATAGCCTTATGTTTTTAAAACTGCTATTTCTTTTCTGAGACGTAGTTATCATTTATGAACCAAGGCCTCCCTTAGTGTTTCTTCTGACAGAAGTTGAACACTTCTCTCTCCATTTCTGCAGGCTTTGGTTTAGTCATCAAGATTATCTGTTTGCTGACAACCCTATGATCTATGGCCTAGACCTTAAGCAGCAACAACAACAACAACAACAAGTGGACTTCGAAGGCAACTACAAATGTTATCCTTTCCCTGATTGAAACTATCTTATGAAGGATTGATAACACATTATCTTTTAGAACAGAATAATGCTGCACAACATGATACTAAAACATGTTTTAAGGATATCCTTTGGCTCAGTAAAAGTTATTCAGAAGTTTATACAATCTCTGAATACTTATCACAAATCTCTGAGCACAAAGTACAGAACCTACATTGCAATTAAGATACAGTGGAATGCGAAGGGCTTTGTAGGAGATAAGAATGTTCACGTTTCTTCATATATTTTTTTAAAGGGAAGACATGTACTCATCCTTGATGAGAACTACAGCTGTACAAAATACCTTTCCCAAGAATGAGTCAATTAAAAATGAAAGTTCTGTTCATGTCTTTGGGATAATATTTGTCCATATCAATTGCAGATGTTAGGATTGCAACTTTTCTACCTGGATCAAATTTCCTCTACTTATCTAACATAGCAATGAGAAAATGTTAGTCCTACAGATCATGGGGATGAATAAATTCCAGCTTTTCTCACTACCGTGTTATAGTGAGAATTATAGTTCAGCAATATCTGAATAGTCGCAGCTTCCTCAAGCTACAACAGCAACAAAAGTACTAACTAAATCTTAAGGCAAAATGCAGTTTGACCCACACCAGAGGTGGTATTCAGCAAGTTCTGACCAGTTCTGGAGAACCGGTAGCGGAAATTTTGAGTAATTTGGAGAACCGGCAAATACTACCTCTGACTGGCCCCACCTCCATCTACTCTCTGCCTCCTGAGTCCCAGCTGATTGGCTGGGTCTTCTTTTGTTGCCCTGCACAGGAGAATGGAGCTGGAAAGCAGGTTAGTGGGGTGGGGAGGGAATGGGATTTTGCAGTAACCTTCCCCCAGGAGTGGGGAGGGAATGGAGATTTTGCAGTATATCTTCTCCTGCCACGCCCACCAAGCCATGCCCACCAGGCTACACCACACCCACCAGGCCATGCCCATAGAACCGGTAGTAAAAAAATTTGAATCCCATAACTGACCTACACATAGCATTATTGTAAAGCAAGAACAGAGAACAGAGAACCAACAATACTGGTTGCAGGTAACTAATTATATATTGCATGGTATTTTCATTAGAACAAAACATTAGAGATGGTGCATGAAGATGGCACCCTTTCTACTCAAGCCAAAAAAACTGAGTTCATAAGCACTGTTATGTCTGCATTATTCATACCATATTTCTATAATCTTCTTTATTGGAGAGTCATATGATTTACGATTTAGTAAATTGTTGATATGATTAAACATTGTCTCTTCTCTCAAATTGCAACATGTTGGATTTCTACCTGTTTCATTTTAACATTGCTTCTGCAACCAAGAGTTAAGTTTTAGTATGACAAAAATGATAAAATTCAGCCTCTTCTTCCCACAAACTCCTTCTGTGGTATGTAGTGATAAGTTTACACCTCGAGGGAAATTTCGTGTATCTCCACATTGAATGCTTGTGTTACTTTTTTTTTTTTAGGAAATAAATGTATTTTTTTATCATTTGCAGTAAACTTTTATCATCATGCAGTAAACTTGTGATAAAATTGTAAGGAAGTCAACTAATGTAGATATGTAAGAAAGAAAAGAATCTTGTTGATAATCAGAACAACAAATGTTTCCTCATTTTGTGCTGAAACAAATCACTGGATTGTGATCTAAAAATTCTTGAAACCTGCTTTTTTCAAATGCTTACAAATTTTAGATAAAGAATCAGCAAAGTTTTTAATTGCAAGGCCATATGTCCTTTTTTTTTTTTAAAGTAATCCATAAAAAATAAATTACTTTCACTAAGTATATGCAAATTCCAATGTAAGCAATCAGAGTAAAATTAATTTTTCCAGAACTGATTAAAAGCATTAATAAATCTATATGCAGTATTGCTTCAATCTGATATTGTAAATTTATTATACTTCCTGTAAGATTAATTATAAAGCTACAATAACATATTATGATGCCAGAGCTTATTACTGTACATTCTGTTAATAACAGCTAAGCATAACCGGAGTTGTAATTATGGATTGTAACAAAGCAATTTGATAGCAATTGTTTTCTTTAACAGTTAATGTTAGATGAGAAATAAAATGTACATGTGCTTGTGTCCGTTATATTTTTTCCCATTTCATATGCCTAATTAAAATTGAGAAAACCTTCCAGCAGTTGTTCTCACCTAAACTACCTTCACTGTTGTTACAAACCCAAATTGTTAATTTGCCTCAGATAAGGGAAGGTTAAAACAACACTTTTAAGTCACTTGAGGTTGTTTTGCATTTTTGTCCTAACTTGAAGGCAAGCTTCCTCCTCCTATGAACATACACCAAAGAGCAAACGTCATCACTGGAGATGTTTTTGGAGATACATCTACAACTTTGGAGATATAATTATTACTGCCCTATACCATTTCAAAGATACTCCAATTTCTCACATTATTCTTCAACTAGGTAACAATTGACACCGTTTATCAGGACTAATGTCAAAGAATCAAAGGTAAACTGAGCCAAGACTTCACTCTGGGAAAGACAGGGAGGGAATTGGGGGATGATTGTACAGAGAATATCCATACAGTACTATTTCTGAACCCTATTTGGAACTATTAATTGTCATCAGCAGTGTGGGGTTTGATAACAACTGTATCTTATCACCATACCATGTTCTCTAATTGCTTGCTACTCCTGGACTGAACATTAAATATGTATGGGTGGGTGGGTAGGAATCCTGGCCAGGAACACAAAGCAGAAGCACTATTAGCACCCTCTACATAAACTTTAAAGGTGAAGCTATGTTCCAAGGAACTATTAAAAAAAATAAATTATTCCATCTAAACAGGCATATATGCATACACCCTCCCAGCCACACATTTCAGATTAACTCTGGATACAATTAAAAAAGAAAGAAAGAAGTGTGGAGGCAGAATTCTGAATGGCATCTGTGCTTAGTGCTTCAGAAGACTGCTTACCGTCATAAAACTCCGTGTGTTACCAGCTGGGGGTCTAGGATTTAAAGATGTCGGGGGACCTGGTCTCTCAGAAGGAATAAAGATCAGAAGGAAAGCTATCCAGGTGATGCTGAAGCTCCTGAACAGGCCTATCTGCACTCTCATTCAAATGATAATGAGTGTGTAAATCACATCTGTTCCCCCTCTGTGCTTGTGTCCTTGTCACCTGAATAGCATCCCCACCAGGTATCAAATGAGTTACAGGAAATAGGTTTTTTTTTTTAAATCTAACTTCACTCTGAAATGAGAAAATAAGCACCCTGACCAGGAGGCCCAGAAACCAAATGGGATTGTAGTTCCTAAGTTTTCATCAAAATAAAGATCACTTAATTGTGATCAGCAGCATGGAGCAAGCAATACTGAGATTGAAATCTAAGTTTAATTTGAGATGTTCAACATTATTTCCAAGGATGAAGCGTATTGTATTCCTAAATGCTCATGTGTTTCTCATTCATTATTTTTCTTTACTTATAACAACTTTGCAACTGCCAGAATAATGTCTTGTCTATTTTTAGATACCAAAATATTCTGCAATTAAAATATTTGTAAATGTTTCATTTTTTTAAAAGAGTCTTTAGTTGTACTTCAAATGAAAATGACTGTTTAGATCTAAGGATATATTTCACCTCTAGGTTCATCTTCTCTTCACTTCTATTATTATTATTTCTTCCTTTTTTTGATCAGAGGCATGAAAGAGTAAGTAAGTGCGAATGCTTAGGTACCTGGGGTATGGAAAGGTGGTAATTAGCACAGCAGGATAATTGATGTGTAGATTGCAGTATGAACAAATGCTTTGACTTGTTTGTTCTTCTCACTCTTCCACACTCATTCTCTTCTCTCCCTCTCTCCCTCTCTTTTTTTAACCCAGCCTTGCTAATGAACCCCCTACCTGCTTGGTTAAGTTGGTATGGATATAAATCAACTCTCTTTGGTCTTCTAACCAGAATAAAACTATACAGTTATTTATTTCTGTCTCTCTGTGTCTCTCTTTTTCTCTAACTTTCACTTACACAGATGTTCTACATGCTAAAACAGAAATAAAAACAAGGCTATCTATCAGGTTATTTTGAAAAAGAAACACCAAAACCCTGTATGTGTCAGCAATTGCTTTTATGCACTCACTCCTCAATTAAACATTTGAACTAGAAAATATTTTCTATGTTCGAACGACAGAGTTAGAGTAAGGGACAAAAGCTTGTCTCTCAAGAACATAGAATTTATTCATCCTATTTAGAATGGATAGTAATAATTGTAATAATATACACTTATTAGAAACCAAAAAAACCCACATTTTTGAAAGCTTAGCGAGTTTTACTTACATGCAACGCCTACTTATGTCAAAAATGGGAGATTCTCACAACTGTTCTTGAATCAACTTCCAGTTGCCAGTACTATGAAAGGCCATGTGCTCACTAAAACACACGATTGGCACATGTTGCAATGAAAACCCTGGATCAGAATAGCACAGAAATCCTTAATGCTTAGCAGAGATTGGAAAATGTGATTGACTTGCTCTGGACCATCTTCAGGCAGGCCAGGGATAGAAGTAAACATGGAAAGGGGGCCCATGCAGGAAAGGTTTTGAGAGTAATGCTTTTGTCTTTTTAGGATTAGTTCTCACCTGCTGTTCAAGTGAACTGCAAATGAAAATAACTTCAATGAAGTGTTAATCCATTTGCCCACAATACATAGACTCCCCCCACCTTTCTTGTAAAGAAGCTGAAGAAAGGAGAAACCATGCTCTAGTCTTCCTGGCGTGCAAGGCATTTATGATGGGAATGTATTTTATGGGAGGGGGTGGGAGAGAGGTAAAAATACAAGTTTGGAAATACAGCATTGAATGTTATTCACCTTGCTTGGATGCTGAGCCCAAGATACGTGTTTAAACTAAATGCAATCTACTGGGAGTGGATACGTTTCTTTCTTTTTTCCTGTGCCCTCAATGGCCGCCATGAAATTATCTGGGGAGGAAGAAGGGTACAACGGGGAGATCTGCTAAGCATCCCGGCCTGAGGTTGTCACTGGGGAGGAAACTCCCCACACCGATCTGCCCTCTTTCTGGGGGCAGGTTTAAACCTAATGATACTTAATAGCAATGGCTGCTGCCTAATAGGGATAGAATTCCACTTAATGGGAATGCCTTGGGGGATTTAGTAGTGCTTAGGTGATTTATGTGTTAGCCTTACGCTGTTTCTGTATGTGCGCCTGCTCCTTTGAAAACAGCTTTTAGACCCCATCCTGTACATCAATCTTACCCCTTAGCTCTGCCACGAGAAACAAGGCAAATGGATTTCTTTTCTTTCCTCTCTTTCCCTCCCTCTCCTTTAAAAAACAAAACAAAACCATTCTTCTTTTCTCCAAATATGGCCATTTCTGGAAGGGAGGGGGATTCCCAACAAGCAACATCCACCAGACTGCCATATGCCAGGGATCTCACAGCTAGTCAGGAGGCTGTTCTAGAGTGACGGGAAAGTTTTAAGCCAAGCTCTGTTTCAGAGCAGATTTCTGTATAGGTAGTTCTCAACAATACGACCATAATTGAGCCCAAAATATAGGTTGCTAAGCAAGAGTGCTATTCCGTGAATTTTGCCCCATTTTACAACCTTTCTTGCTTCAGCGTTAAGTGAATTGCTGCAGTTGTTTAAAGTTAGTAAATACAGTTGTTAAGTAAATCTGGCTTCCCCATTGACTTGGCTTGTCAGAGAAGTTGAAAAGGTTGATCCCGTGACCCTGTCATAAATATGAGCCAGTTGCCAAGCATCTGATGATCACACAACCATGGGGATGCTGCAATGGTTGTTAAGTGTGAAAAATAATTATAAGGCTTTTTTTCCCAAAGGTGTTGTGACTTCAAACGGTCACAGAATGAACTGTTGTAAATCAAGGACCACCTCTGTACAAGGCCTGCAGAACAGCCTATTCACAGATGCATAATTTCCCTCCTTGCTGGGTAAATGCTTCAAATAATAACTCCTGGGGTTTTTTCCCCCCCTGTAATCATAATTGGGAACAGAGACAATACATGAGATCATGTGAAAGAGGGTAAAAATTTAAATCCAGAGTATAGATTGCTAACTGTTGTCACACACTATCTGAAAATCCCCAAAGCACAGCACATAGTCATGTTAGCTCTGAAGCAAGGGCCAATGCATATGAGACAAAAGTTTCCACTCAGAAGCACAATGAAGACTAAGTGCCTAGGATGTTCATTAGGTTTGCTCTTGTTCACAGTAGCAGAAGGTGACATATATGCCTATCAATACCGTAACAGCATCACATGGCAGAAATCTGCTGGAGAATCCCAAAAGAACTGGTTGCACTTTCCCAGTGTGCATCCACTCTAAACTCCAGTACAGCAAAGATTGGCCCTTCAGATATTCCCCCTTCAAAAACGTTCACTGGAAGATCCATCGTGATGATTACTTCATGTGATGTACCCATGAACCAATGGGTAGCATTGCAGAACTAAAAAATAATCATAGATATTATTGCCTGAATGATTCTTGGGGTTTAGATTGCTGTAGAACAGGTGAGTCAAACTCAAGGCCTGCGGGCTGGATCCAGCCCATGGGGTGCTTAGAGCTGGCCCGCGGGGCCACCCTGGAAACAGCGAAAGACCGGCTTACAGTGCCTCCACCAGCAGAGCACTTGGGCCACCACAGATATCCCCAACACAAGTGACGTCAAACTGGTTATACCCACCCTGGCCACACATCCCCCCCCCAGGTCAAACACAACTCTTATGTGGCCCTCAATGAGTTTGACATCCCTGCTGTAGAATGTCAGCTGGCAAGAATGACTGACAAAATAAAGGCCTTGTGCCAAATTACTGATTCCTGAAATGCAGAAAGGCCTTTTGGAGAAGGGTTAAAATCCTCTAGCAGGCTATTCCGTAAATGCAATGTGAGCAGAAATCCACATATCTTTTTTTTACAGCGAACAAAAAGGGTTTAGTATGTACAAGTGAGCAAGATAAAATGTTAGTAAAAACCCCACAACTATTTAAGATTAACATTCAAGGTGAAAATTCAGGAGCAGATTTTCTTGCTTCTAATTAAATTCTAAGACCTGCAAGTGAATTACTCAGATATCATGAGACAAACTCAAACATACTGCTTTAAAAATCAGATTTTACTGGATTTACTACATACCTATTGCAATAAAATTTACCTTGCACTTTAAAAATATCTATACCTTTCCAATTAAATGATAGACAAACAAATGTGTCTGATTATTATGTTAACAGAAGGAAGTAAAACAAAACATCACAATGATAATCAGCTCCTTCCCTGTCTATATTGCAGCCCTAGGCTTCTACACAGTTGGCAGGTGAGTTTGAGAGCCATTGAGCACTGCAGAATTTTCCCAATGTATTTGTAATTACAGAAACACTTGTGTTAAATGTCTTAAACACTATAAAAAAAACAACATATAACAATCTAGGATTATACCTTGACAATAGACCAGTAGTTCCACTTATAGAACCAAAATCCAAAATACTGGAATCTCTTCCTACTGCATGAAGTATGGCTTTGAATAAAAAACCCAATACAAATAGCTGTCCTGTGTTGGCTGAGTACCATTTCATTCAAATTAAACAGCTTGGGCAATCAATTTTGCAATTATATCCCTTTCTTCCACAAAAGAAATGCATTATTATAATGTTATGGGATCCCCCCCCCCCCATTTTGTCATTCTCCTCTTTGCTCGCAGGAATTCCAGCTGATATGTTTTTCCTCTCTATCTCATGGAGCCATTTGGAGAGATACTGATTACTACCAAGTTACTGGCTGGACAAAGGCTTCCCAACTAAGATCACTATTGGTCAGTCTGGTTTGTCCAACAGCACACTCTACTTTATTGGCTCCCTGCTCTAAAAAGGATTTACATGAACAAAAATACCTCCTCCCAGCATTGTTAGAATTTCCTTTATTTCTCAGAGCATGTGAATGGCAGTTCTTTTGATTGATAGAGATATTTCCAAATATTTTACTTAGGTAGCAAACAATCCATCTGTCCACCTGTCCACCTTTCCACCTATCCCTCCTCTCTTCTATCTATCTATCTATCTATCTATCTATCTATCTATCTATCTATCTATCATCTATTGTACCTACATTTCTGTTAAGTTTGAGCATGGGCGAGAAGAATGAAGACAAGTTTCTGAACGGTGAACTTCAGCTCTTTATTTACATCATGACTTGCTCATTTAATATCAGTAAAACCCGCCTTATATAGGCAAACTTTGTAACGTTTAACCAATAACAAGCTAGGAACGCTAGCTTTTATAACCAATAAGAACTCTCTGTTAAGGGCCAATCGGATTCCCAGGAACGGGCCAATTCGGTCTGGCCACTTAACAGCCAATCAGAAGTGCAGGGCCAGAACCCTGCACTTACTCCAAGCTCACACTTTATTAATTATATTGCATACACAACAATTTCTATCTACCTACCTGTCCACTTATCTATTTCGAAAAAGTTATTTGCAGTCTAACAAAGAACCAATGTGAAACAAGCATCTGTGTTATTCCCTGGAAATTTACCTCCATATATAAATTATTTTTGCTGGATTGGGACAAATATTATGGGTCACTAGGAAGCCAAAGTTGATTGGCCTGAAATATCAGGTATGTGGAACAAAGAGAGGCAAAAATTTCAAGTCTCAAAGAAGTTACAGTTCAAGATAGCTATTAGAAATGATTCTCATAACTATAAACATTGATTTATACTGTCTTCTAATCCACCTCCCCTCTTCAAGTAGGAGTCCCTTTCTAAGTTTTGTTTCCATGTTATTTAGGAAAATGTTTATCCTTTATTCACACCACATATTCAGTTTTTTGTGGTACAGCCATGATTTTTGATATTTAAGTAGCAGCATATAATAATATATGATTTTGGCAATTTTTATTACTTAATTCAAAAGACAGATTTCCCAGTTTTTCAGAAATCTAGCACAAACAGATAACACTGGGATACAAGACAAACATAGGTGGGGAAAATATATGAAAGAATATGTAAAAGAAAACACATTTAAATTTGTTTCCACATATGAGATCATATTTCGGGCATGTTGTAGAAGCCCTATGGGCACTATTATTTCCAATAGTGAAATTCTACAGTGACTAAAATGGTGTGAAATTTAAATCTGTTCAGGAAGTTATAGACAATCTGCATTCCACATAAAAATGCTCATAAGCAGAATAATTTATAGAGTAAAATTGGCAAAAAAAAGTGCAGTACGTTTGAGTCATATTAACCCATAGTTTTCAGATGATATAGTATAGATTGCCTTACTTTTGTAATGATATTGTTAGAACACAAATAGTGCTCTGAATATATTTGATGAATGATGAATGTCATATCCCAAAACTTTTTTTTTTATTTTGAAGGGAGTTATAAATTAAGGGGTCTCATTGAATCAGAGGGATTATTGAAGAATTCCACTGCAACAAGGATTTCAAAAAATGTCTAATAACGTCATTAAGTTTTTGGTTTTTTTAAATCACAAATTTGTGATATGCTGGCATGCAGGCAAATAAAACTTTACACTAAATGCCACATGCTAAAAACTGTCTCCCCAGAGATGTTTGGAATTTCTCCTTGAACTAATTTACTTCTACTAATATTACACCCTGGTAATCAGAGTACCTGCATTCTGATGATCCTTCAGACATGCCAGACATGTACATTCAGTCTTCCCTCTCAGATTTTTGACTGATTCAAACTTGCTAAACTGGTATTTGTTTATTATGATTTGTTGAAAAGTCATGGTGTCCAGGTTGTACATTCGTAAGGGGTGTGTTCACACATCAAGCTAAGCCCACATGAAATAAATCTCTCCTTTTCCAAAATGTCCAAATAACATTATTTAGTATGAGAGATGACTGGGACGTTATAGCACATTATAGGCAAAGTGAAATTGGGAGGTCATATTGTGATAGGGTTAGGGTTGTTTTTTCGTTAAAACAATAATTGGCAGGAACGCCTAGACTGAGCCAAAATTGTTGGCCAAAATAGAAGTAGCCCTCATCTTATGATCACAATTGAGCCCAAAATTTCTGTTGCTAAGTGAAACATTTGTGAAGTTATTTTAGCCCTGTTTTATGACCTTTCTTGTTGCATAGTTGTTAAATTTCTAACAGTTGTTAAGTTGGTAACATGGTTGTTAAGTGAATCTGGCTTTCCCATTGACTTTGCTTATCAGAAGGTGGCAAAAGGATATCACATGACCCCAGGACACTGCAACCGTCATAAATACGAGTCAGCTGCCAAGCGTCTGAAGTTTGATTACATGACTGTGGCGATGCTGCAATAGTCATAAGTATGAAAAAAGGTCATAACTCCCTTTTTCAGAGCCATTGTAACTTTGAATGGTCAATAAATGAACTGTTGTAAGTTGAGGACCTCCTGTCCTATACTTATATCAAAAAAACTTGTTTTATTTAAGGCAATTTCTGTATAGCTTCCCATTCCACAACAGATTCAAAACTATTTTCTGGATTTCTTACTTAGAGAATCATATTTCCGCCTTTTCTTGCCCTGTAATCTTATCGGGAATAATATATCAGTATCAGAGGTAATATTCAGCAGGTTCTGACCAGTTCTGGAGAACTGGTGGCAGAAATTTTGAGTAGTTTGGAGAACCGGCAAATCCTACCTCTGACTGGCCCCGCCCCCCTCTATTCTCTGCCTCCCGAGTCCCAGCTGATTGGCTGGATCTTCTTTGGTTGCCCTGCATAGGAGAACAGAACTGGAAAGTAGGTTAGTGGGGTGATGAAGGAAA
The DNA here is from genome assembly GCA_033807585.1 of Hydrophis major. Classification (NCBI taxonomy): domain Eukaryota; kingdom Metazoa; phylum Chordata; class Lepidosauria; order Squamata; family Elapidae; genus Hydrophis; species Hydrophis major. Next base: position 169,808,259 of record CM066328.1, read on the forward strand.
GGGATTTTGCAGTAACCTTCCCCTGCCATGCCCATCAAGTCACACCCACAGAACCGGTAGTAAATTTTTTTGAATCCCACCACTGATCAGTGTAATGCTGGGAAATGCATATTTTTTTCCTCTTCCTTAAAATGTGTGATAAACTACACTGTCTTGTTCAGTCTTAAAATGTTATATGAACAAATTAAAAAAAATAGAGCCTCCATTGTAGGCTCACTTCCTTTTTGCATTGCAGGAGGACAATCTGTAGTACTCTATGGTGGCAAAAAAATATATATAAATCAGAATAAGTCTGGCAGCATATTTTCTGACCAATTTGATTAAAAAGGCATAAGTTTTCCTGAGCTGTAACTCACTTCATCTCTATGCATGACTTTTCAAAGCTTTATGGTATATCTCCTCTTCTTCAACAATGAGATTACAAATTCATATTTTCTCTTGACACGAGTTTTCCAGTTGTATAACAGTGAGCTGCAGTTTTATTCTATGAAACCAAAGACCCTTGTCCACAAATTCCACAAATAGGCATGTGAATACGAAATATATCTGTCCTTGTCAAAGAGTTCACAGAAAGGTTTCAAAATCCTATTTAACACTGGCAGTTTTTCACGCAACCTGGTCAAATTAATACACCGAACCTATGGTTAAAGTGTAGATAGTAAAAGAGAGCACAAAATGTGAGGGCAGAAGTGTGCTCTTCTGATAAAAGTATTTGAAACAGAAGAAGAGCACTCTGTATACACTTTTTTCATATTAGTTAGGAGAAGCATTTCAGATGTTCTACAAGCCCAGCATTAAAACCATTTTTGTAAATCTATATTTTTTCAGTCTTTCGTATGAACCTGAAAAATAGAGGCTGCTCTTTAAAAATTCTTTTCATATAAAATTATCTATTGCTGTGCTCTCACACTCTAAAAGCAGGACTGTCAAATTCCTGGCCAGGATGTATCACATGTCCACGCCCATTTTAGTGAAGGTGGGGGGGAAAAGTCCTGATACGTCACGTGATGCAGCCCTGTTGACACAAGTTTGACACCCCTACTCTAAAGCATGGGTGGGGAACGATGGTCGTTTTATGATTTGTGGACTTCAACTCCCAGAATTCCTGAGCCAGCATGTCATAAAGGGGGCATCATTCCCCACTTCTGCCAAAAGCAATGTTTCTCAACCTAAGCCATTTTAAAGAGGCGTGAACTTCAACTCCCAGAATTCCCCAGCCAATATTCTTGTTGGGGAATTCTGGGAGTTGAAATCCACACTTCTTAACAGTTGCTGAGGCTGAGAAATACTGTTCTAAAGTGCAAGCTTGTGTGTATGTAGACATAGAGCTGTGTATGACTATAAAATTTAACATTTAAGATTTAATTTAAGATTTTTTAATTGTATTTTTATCCTGGTTCATTTCTGTGGAGCTCAGAATGGCTTGTCTGTCTTCCAACACACCTGTAACATAACTTTAAGCTCAGGAAAGTGTGTAGTCTCATGTAGTCAGATCTAAGTAATATCTGTATCTCAAAACTTTTCACTTCCACAAAAAGTGAAGGAGAAGGGGCAAATTAGTCTGAGATATTTAAAGCCTAAACTATAAGTATTATTTGCATTGAATCATTACAACATAGTGTTAACATAGATCCACTCTGCAGTCATTTCTTAACTTTTGAGTTGAATGCTTCCTGCAAAGACTTACATCGTTCCGTTTATAAAATTATGAACAATTAGATCACATATATTTTAGACTTCAACATCATTGGGATACAATGCTATTCTTCCTGGTATTCCCACTTCCAATTTCCCCCCATATTTTATTTTACTGAACTACAGCCACTTTTGTAAGAATTCTCTATGCATAGATTTTTCCCTTTTTTATTGGGATACCAATTTTTCCCTTTTTTAATTTTTTTTTTTATTTTTTTATTTTTTTTATTGGGATACCAATTTTTCCCTTTTTTATTTATACCAACAAGATACAGTTTACATTTACACCTAACACCAAGCGAGAGACAATGTGAAGTAGTGGTTAAAGTACTGGAGATACAGGCCCCAATCTACCTCTATCCTTGAAGCTCATTGGGTGACTTTTGGTTAGTATCCCTCACTCAAGCCAACCTACCTGGAAAGGTTGTTGTTGTGGAGAAAGAATGGAGGAAGAGTTATAAATGGAAGAAAGGCAGAAGGAGAATTCGAACAAATAAATAAAACAGCAAAGTATAGTTTAGCACCATTTGCAGAAAAGCAGAAAAAGCTCTCAAAGAAAACATGTTGACACTTTTAACACCTTTGAAAAACTGCCAGGAGTCTTGGGAGCTTGGCAGCATAAAAATTTATGTTAGTAAATAAAGAGTTTTCTCTCCCACCTTCCCACAGTGCTGGGAGAACAAAAAAAAATCAGGATTATGTTTCACTTTAGTAGATTTATGACTTGACGGTATGTGTAATCCAGGAATCATGTTTTAAAGAAGCCCTAGTTTATTAAACAATTAAATACCTCAAGATTTGAAGATTATAGATGATATGAGTAAATCTATAGAGGATGAACATGGAGGCACAGATGGCAGATGAAGATAGGAGTTAGGCTTAAGTCTTTTCCAGTTTCATGGCTTGCTTTTAAGAACAGCCTCCTGTTCCTTTGAATAAATAACTCATAGGTCATCCCCTTTCAGGAAAGATGCTTGTTGACAGTTCTAGCACCTTATTTATTTTTAAAACCTAATATATAAAACATAAGGAAGTCAAGGTATGCAGTATTAAGAATTTTATCCTGGCCTGACTTTCTCCTTTTATCAAACTTGATCTGAAGTTAAAAAAAAAAAACAGAGAAGCAGAGTTGCTTTTCACATCATTGTTTTACAGAACAAGGCTATTCTTCCAGATTGCATCCATATTTGCTAATTTCAGTAAGAAAAACTATTCTTGTAACTTCCTAAAAGAATATAGGTGTTCCATTAATAGTTGCTTAGGTTTTTCAGAGAAGTTGTAAGATTTAGTTGCAGTTACTCTTTCTGCAATCTTTTTAGATGTTGGCATACATTTAATTGAGCATTTGGATATTCCATCAGCTCCTCATTTATCCCAAGACCAACTATTCTGCTCATGCATATTATTTTAAGGCTCTTAAAAAGCAGCTAGTTGCTATATAGTTGCATGAAGAGAAGGATCTGAATGCGGCATGTTGGATTATTTTAAATGATATACCAGAATTGCAAAAGTTTTTCCATCTGATTAACCCAATGATTATAGGATTTCAACAAAATATGAATATTCTGTGTATTCACCCCTATTTTCACTCCATAATAACAGTACAAAAACTAGCCTCGGACTATGCATGCTGAACATTGCTAAAATGGTATAAGAATTAGGATGACAAATTGTCCAGCAGGATTTAAAAAGTAAAATCTTTCTCCTGTTCTCATTACCAACCTACCATTATGGAATAGATGGAAGACTTTACTTGGAATGAAGAGAAGGGGGAAAAAATAACAGAGTAGGCCATGCTGGAAGAACTATTGCAGTTTTGCAAAGTGAACATGCTACTCTAAAAAAATCCCAAATTTTTGCTAAGAACACTCTTATTCAGCATTATTCAGCTACTCATCGCTGTGAGAACTGGCAATCAGAAAAGCTAATTTCTTAATTAGCTCTGCTCTGGCAGTAATGATTGTAGATCGTGTCAACTAAAATCTGTTTGGATTTCTGTAAATTGGGAGTCCGACAAGCCTGCAATTCCATAGCCAACCTGATAACTCTCACCCCCGTCTTTTGTTTTTCCTTCCAGCCTTTTTCCTGTCGCCATCTCGGTATTTAATCTGACACCACCAGGCAGCAAGGAGAGTTTACTTGAAAGAGAAAAAGAGAAAGTGAGGGAGGAGGAGGAGGAGGAGGAGGAGGAGGAGGAGGAGGAGGAGGAGGAAAAGTGAACTTTTTTTACATTGGGATAGGAGCATTGAGTGTACAGGAAACCTGGACCAAACATGCAAGTCTGAGAAAAGCCTTTATTTTCTACATTTCTTAAGGCATTTGCCTCCTATAGTTGGACAGATTCCTTCCAAGTACAAACTGATAAGGGAATTTGGCTTTTTTTTTTTGAAAAGAGAAAGACAGGAAATGTATAGCTTTATAAGTCTATCATATTATTTACTTTGTATATTATAGATTTAAACTAATTCACATCCTTCCTGTTAACATCTGGCATGTTAACTCCATTGCCTTTGGAAACTAACTGAAAAGTTGGATAGTAAAACAAAACAAAATTAATCACTCAAACTTAGAAGTTTTAATGGCACTGCCTCTGCTTTACCTGGGTACCAAGAGGAAAAATATGAAATGCTTGGCCCTTTCAGGAATCCAGACAGTTCCTGAACTCCCCCCACCACAGTGTGTGTGTGTGTGTGTGTGTGTGTGTGAGAGAGAGAGAGAGAGAGAGAAGCAGGGAGGCAGGGAGGGAATCTTTCTCATTAGGCTGGACTGGACAAGGCCACTGATAGTCCTGAGTCAACTTGAACAGATGATATCGGATTTCCTGACCTCTTGACCCTACTTTCTATTTCAACATTTTGCCTCACACAAATATGTAGACTACAATACAATTTCTTGGGGCTTCACAGAAATGTGTGACTATAGTGTCGCTCAAATAAATGCTTAAACGCAGAGGCTATTCCTGAAATGTTTGATGTAAACCTAAGCTGCTTCTTGTTTTTAATAAACCTCAAACATTCTAACAGAATAAAGCCACAAGGAAGTTCTACACAAGACACACCAAAGGTTTAAAAACAAAATCCTTGTTTTTATTGTTTCTTGGATTTTGTATGCCACCCGGAATGTAATGGAGTGGGTGGCTGTAACATGGCTAATAAACTGAATTGGAAGAGAAGCGAAGGACATAGAAACTATGAATCATCCCAATAATGTATACATTTTTCCAACAGGTTTTATTCAGGGGAAATTGCAGTAGATTGTGCCCCAAATGAGTATGAATTGCTGTATCATATCTTTCTGGGTGTACTTCGCTAGAAAATGTTTAACAATCATGAAAGTTAAAAACACAAGGAAAGCTGATGTGCAGCCTTTCCAAAATGAAGATGTGCCTTCACTCTACCTTACTCAATAGCAAGAGTTGCTTTAAAAAAAAAAAAAAAAAAAAGACAAACTTTTTTCTCCTTTCAGTCAGTTAATACTGGAATTTTAAGGGCATGTGACCAAAATTGGGAGGGGGGGTGAGAAGGGAGGGAAAGGAAGAGTGAACATTACATTCACAAATACAATAAAAAGGATTATCAGCCATAATTATGACGACAACACTGGTACTTATTTGAACAAAAGTCCAATTGAAACCAAGCCCCAGGCTGAAGCTAGACACCAAGGACTACTGTGCTGAAAGTCAAAAAGGAAAAGAAAAAAAAACCTCATAGAATTTACTTATTAAGAACTTACTTGTTTGATGAACTGCACAATGAATCAGGAATTCAGCTATATCAAGGAACATTTTTCTATGGTGCCTTTCATGGGTAAGGATACAATTTTGCTTTTACCAAGAAATAAACTTGTGGTCTTGCCAGCAGAATAGCCGAAGAATAAGACTTGTAACCATGTGGAAAAAAATAATTGTAAAAAGATAGCCAGTCTTTGCCAATGGTCACAGGAACCAGAGGTTACATGGAAATGGTTCTCATCTGGAATTAATACATAACATTGTGAAATGTGAAGTGCCAACACATAGGAAATTCACTGTCCATCAGACAGAATGGATCAACTTTCATGGATTGGGGTTAGTGGCATAAGATTAAACAAGCTCCTAAAATACAGTTCTGAAACTTGTGTGACACAGAGCCTCCCAATTCGTTTCTCCTTGTCTTTTTTTCTTTTCCTCCTCTGACTGCAGAAAACTGCAAAACTGGGTAATACTATTTTCTACCATTTCAAGGTGGGAGTTGGGCTCAACTGTTAACATAAATGTAACATATGAAAATAAATTGTATCAATAAAAATAATTCCAGCCTGCCTCCCCACTCCTCAGAAATAGAAAATATAAGGCCCTTAGCATTGCATGGCCCCCACTACTGATATTACCTAACTCACTATGATCCTTAGAACTATATAACAATGTGCACAGCTCACTGGTGCCCTGTTGTCTAGTTGTGACTAACAGCTGTTTGTGAGCAGATATATTGGCCAAAATCCCTATCTATCTATCTATCTATCTATCTATCTATCTATCTATCTATCTATCTATCTATCTAATTTTATATTTCTAAACTACCCTTCTCTTTCTGAAAGGGTCTTTCTAACTCATCTCACACCTTACCCTATGAAATGTTGATGAGTTTCATATTAATTTTGATTTCTACCTGATTATCCCAATTCTTTGTTCCATCCAATGCATTTCATTTATACTACTAATAGTTCTACATCTTTTTTTGCCCGATCTTCATTGGGGGACTTAGTCTGCTGCCTTTTAACAAAATGCAACACTGAGATGTAGGGTTCATCATAGTGACATCACTGTGGCTACTTTCATGCAACACCTCAGCACACCAAAACAGCTTATGAGAAAAATATGGTTTGGAAACCTATCCTCAAAGAATGGCCTGCACCTTAATCTTACTGTATAGCTATTACTCATGGATTTTTGGAAGTCTGTCCATTTGTATGAATTTGAAGATGGGGTAGACATGTGTATAAATTCTTAATGTGGTGCAGTGGTGCAGAAAACACCCAAGAGATGAACTGCACAAGGGTGAACTGCATTTTTAATGAGCCTAATGAGATTATCATTACTAATCAATGCCTCATGTTGCAAAACCAATTTTAGTGGAAACCCCCCATGTATGCTATACCACTGCCCATTTTTATAATTTATGGTTTACATGAAGCTCTAACTCTTTTCCATGCTGAAGGAGGTCTTCTGCAATCCAGCTGAATGCAGATGTTAACTTCTTTTCCTTTCTTATTTTTCCATAACTGCCTAAACCCATCCAATCAGCCAAAAGTTGAGATAAACCAGCAAATCCGCCTCTGGTAAACCAAAAAAAAAAAAAAAGGAGAAGCAACAGCAGTAATGTTGTCCACTATTTTCAACAGGAAAGATTTCATAGCAGCTATTTGTGATGTGGAAAGTGAAGTAGGGGTATGTTTAAGAACTGATTTCATTTACTGTAAAGAAAAAAAAACATGCACACACACACACGTGCACACACACACACATCCCAATCCTCAAATGCTGCAAAGTTACCTGACTCAGCTTCTTGTAGAAATCAAATTCAGTCAGAGATAACAGCTAATCATTTGTCACAGTAAGAAGCAATTCCCTGAAATCGGAAGAGAAAACCTGCCGTTTCAATCCTCATGTCTGTCAGATTGCTAGAAATTACATTCTGCTCCGACTAACCTCTGTGTTTGGAGTGCTAACAACAAGCAGCCTGGTCTATCAAAAGAGAATATCATACAACCAAGACCAAGCTTTTGATTTGTTTTATTCCAATAACCTGAGAAAAGTTTATAGACATGCTTTGCTGCCTAGACCTCAATCTTTCCCAACTTGCATATGGTTCTGAATTTATGGCTCTGAGAATAATATGGATAAAATTTACTGGCTGATTATCTGCAACTTCGCACTCAGAAAATTAGAGCTGATTTTATAACAGCCATAACAGATATTTGCTCTTTGATACTTTGAGGAAGGACATGCCATTTGGAAATCTCAATAAAATGCCGCATAGATATTTGATGAACTTTTATGTGATGGGAGCTTTCAAAGTGAAATTTATTATTTCTTTTGCAGCATTCTCCAGGAGTAAATTAAACATATATCCTTCTATATAAACACTATTTGTGCAGCAGTCATGTTATAAGTTTAATAAAAAATGATGTATCACCTCTGTTCGCAAGATTTATAATTCACGGGGCGGTAGAGAAACCAGGAGCTGCGCTACAATGTATTTTCTATGCTTAAGGTTATCTGTGGCACAAGATGCTTGTAGCAGTGAGTAGAGAAGGTGGGGGATGGATATGTGAGTCTTGAGTTCTCCCTCCCAATTCCATTTCTTATCATTAGACAAGGTTTAAAACATGAAGGACAGTGGCTGTTATAATTTACTGTGGGCATCTTTTAAGCCTCGCCATACCCAGGAGGCTAACACTATTAGCAGAACAAGTTTAGGCAAATCTATTCATTCGAGTTTTATTAGCAGGTAATGAAAAGGTGTAAGTTAAAGTGTGAAATGACTCCATGTATTTTGAAAACAACGTCTCAGCAAACAGCCAGGTCTCTTTATATTACGGTTACGTGCAATACATTTCTTTTCTAATAATGCAAAAGAGTCGTTTTCAATTGGTGATATGGACTAAGCAGAGAAATTAGATTTACGATTACAGAAACCTGCCTGCTACAATTGTGCATTATTTCTTCTCTGCTTCTTTCAAGAGCCATTCACAGGACCTTGAAGAGATCATGGGTGTGTCTCCCCCCCCGCGCACAACTGTCCAAATGTTTTGGTCTGCTCAGTGTGAACACTGTGCGAATAAGTAGAGAAACCAATTTACCATGTGCACAAACAAGCACTGTTCCCCTGCAGCCGAAGATGTAGGCAACTGATTTACAATTGGAGGCTGTTAAAGTGAATTGATCCACATAAAAAGATTATCATGCACATTTTACCCATGCCCCCCCCCAAAAAAAACTCCACCCCCACCAAGACTTAAATAAAGAGTAAGCAAGAAAATTTAGCATTCAGTCATGTGAACTGACCCCAAGTTAAATGTTAGTCCCATTTTTTTTAATGGTTTGTGTTTCAGACTCCAACTGATCTTACCAAATATTTTTCTTTAATGATGTATGTGGCTTTTGCAATATCATAAACTTAAAGGAACTAAAAATGTTTAATTTAGTTGTACCAAGGACCAAGCAAGCTACTCTTAACAATTCTAATATAAAAATAGAAACAGAATGAATAAAAGTCTATGTCAGCTTTTTCCTAAAAAATAAAATAGTAACATTCCTGCAAGTCCTCCTACTTCTCTCTACAGTTTTGGAAAATGAACTAGTTATTTGGCATACAGGGAGGGACCCTCCCGCCGATCAACAAAAGTCCAGTCAACACCAGCTTTAAAGGTCAGACTGAATAATAGGAAATTTTAGAAAAACTTGAAAAATGTATGGTTTATTGCTAGGTAATTAGCCCAAGAAATATTTATCTATTGTCTTCATCAATATGTAAGCTTGTATTTAAAAGTCAGGGGTGTAGGGGAACAAGCAAGCCATACTAATTTGATGGAATTTGTTTAGCCCACTGAACAAGAAGTTGAACTCTGGAAGGAAAGTTTGGAGAATCCTACTTCAGAATAGCACTTAAACACAAACTATTTCCCCAGGCTTTCCTGTTCATTGATAGGCGGTATAGTGGGCTGAAACCTAACTCCAGCGCAGTCCATCAATGTAACTGGTTTCAAAACAGGAAAAGAGATGTAAAGGGCACAAACTGCAGCTTTGAAACTCATCCTTTAATAAGCACGCTGACAAATTCAGGAGCAGAACTGCTCTCCAGTTCAATTAACCAGGTCAACATGAGAAGGCCAAGCTATCTTGACTGACAGGGATAAAAGCCAATAGAAACTAGCCATCTGCTCATGTGACTCTTTGGGGCTTTTAGAAGATTGTACTAGAAAGAGTTTGACTGGAGTTGATAAGAGTTGTACTGTTAGCCGTCTTTACCCAAAAATAGCTTCTGTAGGCTGATGGGATTAATGGATTGCTACTATTCAACTGTACCTATTTGCTCTGAAATACTGGAGTTACAGCTAAACTATTAGGCCACTTAGTTTACAAATCACAAGAAGAGCAACCTTTGAAAGTTTTTTTAACCATCCAGGTTAAAACCTAGATCACCGAGGAAAGGAAATCTAGTTTAACCTGTTTTTTTTTAATTACTTACCAAAGGATATTTCACCTCTACACAAAACATTTAAAAGTATAAAATTCATGCACAACCATAATTTCAAACAATACATCACATCTTTTTGATTTAAAAGTTTATTTTATTTTATTATGATTACAATTGATCATAATGTATTCTTGTATCTTGTTTCATGTATTCTTGTTTCATTTATTACTTTTATTCTATGCACTGCACAGTGCATCTATGTCTGTGCAATCTGCCTGTTTGTAACCTCCAACTTAGCCTGACATGGCAACATGCCACAAAAATATTTGAATCAAGTTGCCTCAAATCCGCTAACTTAAAGAATGGGTACAAAATACAAGAGCTCTTACTCCCATGTAAATGAAATTTTAAGGATCTTCACAACAACTTTTATTTGCAGAGTTGTGACAACTGCAGCATTGCCATAGTTGGCTGCAATCACATGATCGCGATCTTCCACAAACCTGTAGGTTTCATGTTGCAAGGAAAGATGGGAGGATGTAATTGTCTTAAACTGCAAGAAGGGCACCAGTTAAAATTGATAATAAAATAAATAAATGCATCCTCGGCCTCTTTCTTACATCCCTCTGGCACCTGTGATGATTGCCTGCTTTGAAACTGAAGCTGAAAATTGAAGTCTCTTAAAAGTGGTGGGTGTTGAGGGAAAGACAAGGAAGTGACTCAGGGGGCTGCTGATGAGGTAGGGCTGGCTAAGGGGCACTAATAGTCAACATATGAGCTTTCTTACTCCCTGGAGGGAGGAGGCTCTTTGGAACACACCAGGATGGGGTTGCGGTTCTCCTTTTGGACCACAGCTTCTTTTGTCCCCCCAGTAAAGTGACAGGTAGTTCTGAAGGTCAGCTGAGGAGGAGGAAGAGGCTTCACCAGAACTCTGCTGAAGGTGATGAGGGGAGAGAAAATAGTGCCAGACCATATTATATGTGTAAAGAAGGGTGACCCAATTGGTCATAGTTATATAGTAAAATTACTTTTATTACCTCAGGGATTCTACTACCACTTCATTCTCACTGCATATATAGATCAGAGAAATCCAGTGATACAAATATCCTCTTACAATAGCATTTTACAGGGGGATTAGAGCTGAACTCTACCGAAGTTCAGCAATATTTTGTCTCTTAAAGCAGAGAGTGATTACCAGATGATAACCACTTCTTTGAGAAGTCCTAACCAATGAGAAAAGATGTAGATGTTGCACACACCCATGCAAACATTCTGATTATCCACCACTCCCAAACTGAAAGCCTAATATTTATAGGCAAATGAAGACAGAAGGAAATTATTTTTAAAATCCAGCCACATTGATGTATATTATTGTGTTCTCTGTTAAAGAGACAAGCATGACATTTAAATTAATATATAGAATTAAGTGACCCTTATATTTGACCTAATAATATTGTTCTCATGTTCTTAATGTTTTATTTCAGTAAAATGGGTTATTCTGAGTCCACACCAGTAGTCGCATAACAGAGCACATTTGAAAAATAACCATGGAGAATCCATGGAGGAAGAAAAATTGCAAGTTAGCTACTATTATGCTTTCAGGGAAGTGAAAAGCAATTCAGATTTAAATCAATGTACTGGTGCACTTTTAATAACAATATGGGGGAGAGTTCAAACAACTCATTTTGGGTTTGTTATTGTATGTCATATGGTTAATCCTTGAAGAATTAGTTTTCTTTAAGACAGGATTGGGCTATATGTGGCCCTCCAGATGTTCGACTGACCCTCTCATAATGTCATTTTTGATACAAATCAGAGTTCAGCAACATCTGGAGAGCTGTATATTTCCCATCTGCATTTATAACTAATTTTGATGTTTCTACAAATATTTTTTTTTATTGAATTAGAGCTGATTACAGTGAGATAGTATGAAACTCCAGTCCTGCTTGAAAAATTCATCCTCTACAGAGGCACATCACTCTAAGGCATAGGGATCAAACTTGCATCGTCACAACTTTTTTGAGTGTGGAATGGCCAGTGCGCAATGCATCCGGTCTGTGGGCTACAAGTTTGACAGCCCTGTTCTAAGGGATAGGAGAAAATGCTTACTTGAATAAAACTATAACTGGGTAGCGCCAAATGAATCCAGAATGCCTACTAGTTCCTGGCACTGGAAAGGACAGCTAGAAGATGCCAACTATGTCCTTCCATTTTAAGTTACTGATTGAACTGTTAAAGAGTTTTCTTGGATGCACTATGCGAAGTTTAATCTATGGCCTTATTGTTTTTAAAATGTCAATTTGTTGAATCATTCTGTACAATTTAAAATCGCACATGCTGTTTCCAAATGAATTCAATTGCAAAAACCAACTCTGTGAAGAATTTTTCTTAAAATCAAACATGGCCAGTTTCCTTACCTAGATTTGTTACATTAGTTATGCATTCACAATTAGGAAAGCAATCCGTCCTTTCTACTTTGTTTTTGTACACGCTAAGTATGTTTTTTTTTTAGAAATTTGTTTTCCTGATATGTTCACTAGTTATATTAAAAATGGTTTGCATTATCACATACAAAGGCCATGAAGCCTATACATTCATTGGGTTACTTTTATCATTACTGTTATTTTTGCTTCTGTTGTTATTCTTAGTCTTTCATTATCTGGAAAGGTAAGACAAAACATATTCATAGGCAGGATATGCAAAATCTAATTAAAAACATACACTAATTGAAAACAACCACTATCTCAATGTAATATGGGAAAGTAAAATAATGAATTAATTATAAGAATACCTTGGAGAAAAGGAATGTCAGCCTAGCAAGAAAGAGACAACAATGTGGTTATGAGGCATGCCTCCCTAGAAAGAGCAATCCACAAATGGTGTCAACTTTCTCCCTTATAACCACTTTATGTACTACATGTAGGTAGGGACATTTGGAGAACAGTCTCTGAGAATGATTGGCATATGGGAAACCATGCACATAACTCATCATGGTCTAGTGATAAGCAACCTTTGGCTGGGTTGCTAGGAACACACTAAACTAGAAAGCAGGGCTTACAAATTGCAATAGATGAAGTCACACATTGCATTAGTCCCAAATCAAGTACAGCACAATGTGTAAACCAAACCATTACCTGATGGCTATTACTCCATAATAATTTGGAAGGAAACCTATATGAAACTTTCATATACCCCAAGCACAAATACTCTAAATTGCACATAGCTTTCTTTGCTTTATGCTGCACATCTTTACCAAAAACCACACATAAAGTAAGTCACTGAATCATTGAGGGGGGAAAAGGATGTTTCAGGGTATGTTGTCCAATTTAGTAAAATGCATTGACCAATGTACTCCTAAACTTTAAAGCATCTTTTCTTTGTCTATGTTCAGTGAAAGCATTTCTCCATCTTTTCTACAGCTAGCTTTGTAACGCAGCAGACAAACATGGTATTATGAATGTGTATTCTTTGTTATATTATTCAGAGAACATTTGGCCAGATTAAAAACTCACTCTAGAACTGAAAATCTTTCACTAGCTTTGGCAATGTGTCCAGATTTACTTCTCCTATTAGATAAATTGTTGTTACTATTATTTTCATTTTGAAAAAGGGACTAAACAAGACGTTCTTGGCTCACTATCGAGCCCATAGTAACAGCAGTTACAGAAGTAAGCGGGAGACAACTAGGACAATCGCAGAACTCAATAATAAATGTGTGAATGAGGGCAGAAGAGGGTTTGTTGGAAAGATGTTTCAAATGGTTTGGTGGGAAGACATCATGATGGGTTTCCAAATGGACTGCACTGGCACAAACTTCATTTTCGTGTGTGGGTGTGGATGTGCACGCATGCATGTGTGCATGTGCATGTGTACATAAAGCAAGCTCTTGGATGAAAACAATCACCTAATTGTGAATTCCCACAAAACATGGGAAACCTGTGTCACTACCGGCAACCTGCTTGTTCATCATATACTGTTTATCCAAAGTCTCACATTATAATAGCCTCCTGTGCTCCTGTCCCAGCTCTGTGTGTATTAATGCCTCCCATAAAATAATACTTAAGCATAGCTTAGGTTATAAAAAGGAAAAAGATGTTTAAAAAATAATTTTAAAAGCCCCTGCCAAATAGTGAGGTGTTTATAAAGAACTCGTGTAATATTTACCATCACTGCCACCACCACCCAGCTGGCTGTCAGATCCTTGTGAAGGAAAAGGTACTCTACATTTAGTCTAAGACTATGATTCTCTGGCCTGGTGTTAATATAAAATGTCAGCTGGAAGTAGCACTAAAAAATGGCTCCTTCTGTATTTTTACAGTTGAGCTATAAATTCCTTATAAACAGAGATCATAATGAGAACACCGATACAACCTTTATTATGGCTTTAGAAGCAGTCGCTACAGTATGATACCTATTTCTTGGAGAAGAAAAAAAAAATCATATAGCCCCTATGAATTATGACTGCACACACAGTACCATTTTATTTCCTTTTGTTTAAATAAAGGACAGTTTGAAGAAGCTTTTTGCCAGTCACCCAGTAAACCAAAGAAAATTATCTCAGATAAGAAGACAAAGCCCATCCATTCTTCTGTAATGGAAAACTGCTAGGGAAAAGTCGGGTTATTTTTCTCAGGTTGAACTAAATAATGTATGCATACTTTTTATTATTATTATTTTGGCATGATGAAGCAATTTTAGCCTCTGAAACCCACAGCGACTCAGAAGGGAAAAGGTCTGGTTCCTGCAACTTAAATAATTCAAACATCCAGGTGGAAATGCTTTCAGCAGTTTCCTTTTTGGAGACAAAGGGAGAAGAGTTCAAAACCCTCTCAGACACCAAGAAGTAGAAGAAGAAATGGGGGAAGTGATAACAAAGCAAGCCGCAAATACTTTCCTGAGTAGATCTGAGGAGGGAGAGAGTCCCTTAAATAAAACTGACCACACAGACAGTTAATAGAAAGCTGTGGCATTAAAAAAAAAGCTTTGAGAGAAATAACCTGATATTATAACAAACATGTTTTCCTAAAAAGACTGTAAAAATAGCACTCAACTCTTTTGCCAGAGTCACTGCTGGTTTGTATATGCTTAAGGGTTAGGCAGATGTTAAGGGTCACTGAAGAAGCTGTGTGAAAATGCCCTGCCAGTGGTCACTTTCTAAGCTTACAGAAATATGGATGTCATCTCAGGAATAACCTGGGGCTGTAAAACCAAGGAAAAGAGAAAGAAGGAATCCAGGTTGAAGAGCAGTTTGTTCTTGATTCTCTTTTAGCATACAGAACCTTGTATGGAGCCAAGGCTAAATTTCTCCACTGCTTGAGAGATTATGCAGGATTTAAAAGACAGATAAAAATGGCCACCTGAGTCAGCGGTCCGATTGACTTGATGTCAGGTTTCAATACCATAGGGAAAAAGGGCTACTTGCTTGCAGATTGGTAGTGACATGTAAAAAAGCACGGGGCGGTAACTAAAGTCCCTGCAGTGGCCTTAGAGCCAAACTGAAAACCAGAATTGTGTGCTTGTGTCTGTGTATGTGTGTGAGAGAAAACATTGGCGAATTATATGATAATTTCAGACTTAAGTGACCAGTAAGGAGAAAAATAGAAGGTTGAAAAGTAGTTGTGAACCTGAATATCCTTATATATGTAGCCTCTCATGAATATTCATCTCAGCTACAAAGTATGTTTTCCAATAGCCAATTTACTGAATATGCATATTTAACTAAGGAGAGTTTTAAGAAGAGAGGGTTCCTGCTAGGCTTATTCACTAGACAGTAAGTGTATATGAAAGCATTTAGTTGAATACTTGAGAGAAATTTGGGCTTGTGGAGAAGATCATAATAACCTTCTTTAATGCATTTCCCTTTGTTTGTCACCATCTCTTCACAGAATTCCCACTGGCACTCTGGAAATATCATTGAGAAGCAGGCCTTGGAAATGATCTACCTCAGTTCTGCTGTCTTCCCACTTGTGTTTAAGCACATAATGTTCTTGAAGCTCTAAATCAGACTTGAGCATTTTACAGCTCCTCTGCCATATCCAGCCCTTTAACTGTCCCTGTCCAGCCCACATGTGGCCAATCAGAAATTAGAAATCAATTGTAAATAAGATGCAATATATATTCTTAGCAGTAGTCGCTAATCAAAACCATGCAACTTAGTGCTTTTTATAAAGCGATAACATTATTAAGAAAAGTTGTTCAGCCTCCTGGTTTGGCCCTCCACAATAGTCCTAGTTTCTCATGTGGCCCCTTAAGAAAATTAATTGGCCACCCCTACTCTAAGGTAACCACTCATAAATTGGAGTCAGTCTATTCCAATATCTTGCTGTTCAGGTAAGTTGGGACAGCAGCTCCCAGAATTCTGAAACTGCAACCCTGCAAGTTCCATTCCCATCTCACCTGAAGGGCACCAAATTGGGAATGCTGGTATAAGTGTAACTCTATTTATCAAGTCAAGTTTTGGAAAACCTTGTGGGATGTTATGTGGCTTGTTGGAAGTCAGCTGCAGTATCTTGGCCTGAGGTCGGGGGTCTCACTTATATAATTCAATTACAATCTCTTTTTTTTGTTATGTGAGGAATACAGCCACAGGTTGTTTTTCATGAATGAGGTGTGCCAATCCCATGCATTTTGCTCCTCAGAGATCATATACATAAAAGGATTTCCCCTCTGCTGATGTCTGCTTGTCAACAGAACTTATGTGAATGCCTTGGATTGCCATTACATTAATGCAATGTGGCCAGCTGACCTCCCAATTTTCAATGGCTGGCTAACTAAAGTGCCTCCATCCTGTCTGTGTTCTGATTAGAAAAAGAGGTGACTCTCATCAGCATCAACAGCTGTTATCAGATCTTGATATTTCCCAGGTATAAAAGCTGGTTTATATTTCCTCCTTATAAAATTAGTTCTTTAAATTTTGCAAACAAGGAAAGCAGTTTTAAAGCCAAACTAGATTTCTCCTTCTCTTTCTTCTGTTACAAACTGCAAAGTGAGAGTCATGGATCCCAATTTGGTGTGAGATCCACGAGGCCCATCTCAAGTTGCAGAAGAAGCAAAAAAAAAAAAAAGTAAATGTATGAATGAAAGTCGGACTCTATGCAGAATTAAGCATGTGTACAGGGTCAAGTGCTTTTAAGTAACATTTGTAGTAACAAACATCTAAGTTTCGAAGAAGTACCATAATATGGAAATATAAGCTATATTTTCAGGTTCTATATATAGTTGTATACATTGGTTCCAGAAGAAGTCTCTAAGTCTAAACTTTCACCTCTAAAGGAGGAATACCAAATCCATCTTACTGAAAAGGTTAAGATTAGGTAGATGTTCTCCTCTGTCAGTGAAGGTGGACTTTCTATTATCATGAAGAATTTCCAGCCCCAACATGAGTGAACTAATGGAAGCCTGAAGATGAGTTATTTCCCTGACCACTGAAACCGGTAAGAGGGTGGTGTGTTTTTATTTTGTAAGTATTTTTGGAAAACAACACCTACTTTCAGGAGAACATCTGGAACAGCTCTGCTGTTTTGTGTCCTCTTGGTTCCACTTTGGACTGCATTAACAAATCTCTAATATCCAATGGTAATGATTTTTCTATCATTGCCCCACCTAGTATGGCCTTTTGCCACAGAAGTCACTGCAAGTTTAGTTCCTGGGATACTGAAAGATTATCTACCACTGGACTTTTCAAACTCAATCCTTCTAATTAAGAGAATTGTAGATTAGAGTTCCTTTATTATCAGACTGAGGAAGAATTAGACATTGGGAGTGCTGGATGATATTTGACAGGATACTTAGAAAAAGAGTCAGAATTTTTATGGGAGAAAACAAAGGCATTTTCTTGTTTGCTTCATGCTGGTCATAGTATACTTAGACAAACTATTGATGCCTTACATCAACCAGGCTTCTCTGCTCTTTCTTTTATAAACAAAACTATTTCTTTTGGAAGATCCACTTGAGCTGTTGAAACGTTCCAATAATTAAGGAGAAGCAATCAAACTGGTGGAATAGGGAAAATTGGCAAATATCTGAAACCTTTTCTGTTTGAAGGTATCTTATTTAATTCCTAATGCCAACTCTGTTGTTTTGCAGAGACATGTTTCTATTCCTGACCTCACCAGTTCTGATCTTACTCCTATAATTTTAAAATCATACCAAGGAACAAATATTTCCTGTGATTTTTTTTTAAAGAGCAAAAGAGAAGAGAAAGAGAATGTCAGTGGAATATTATTCAATTGTATAAGTTTTAATAATATTGCAGTTTTATTATTCTTTATATTGTTAACCATTTTGAAGACGGCTGCAAAACAAAATAAACAGAAAATACTTCAAATAATATTCATGTAGTTTGCTCAGGGCACAATGAAAATCTATATTTGTTTTTCATGTATATAATATGATCTGGCATAAGAATTTCCTTCCCTCCCTCCCTCCTTTCTTTCTTTCTTTCTTTCTTTCTTTCTTTCTTTCTTTCTTTCTTTCTTTCTTTCTTTCTTTCTTTCTTTCTTTCTTTCCTTCCTTCCTTCCTTCCTTCCTTCCTTCCTTCCTTCCTTCCTTCCTTTCTTTTCCTTTCTTTTTTTCCTTGTGAATAATTGACTTCCTTCAAATATACTTGAGGACTGAGTGTCCCTGTTTACATCCGTGACCTAGCAAAACTGTGCAATCATCAGATGAGAGGATTCTCATCATCTGCAAGAAAAAACATTGTGACTTTTGTGTCTTGAGTTATCAGCTTTATTCCCTGATTCAAAAACAATGCTCTTTGAACAATTCTCTTTGAAGAGAAGATATTCTGGGGCTGGGTGGGGGTGGGTGGGGGGAGATCATTTTTCATGAAAATGTAGGACCTAGATCTTCTACCACAAGAAATTTGTCAGTTTTGCAAACACTCTCTGTCAAGGTTTGGCCACAGAAAGCTCTCTGAGATGTTCAAATATTGTATTTATCTTTCGCTACCCAGTTAGCAAAGGTTAGCTTTACCTGATTCTAGCCTGTATAAATCTGGAAGGCCTCTAGAAAGCAGCAGAAGGAAGGAGACCAACCTCTTTCATCTCATGCAGTTGGACCTAATGAGGAACATCGTTTACTGAAGTTGTAGTTTAGGAAGGAAAGCTTTGTTGAGTTTAATTGTTCACAATACAAATAGCAACTTTTATCAACTTTATGTAACAGGGTAAGATATCACTCTTCCCATCTTACTCAAGCAGTGATAATCTCCTAGCAGCAGCAGCAGCAGCAGCAACTATTATTTGTAACTTTTTAAATGCAAAGATTAGATGCAAAAAAAATTATTTAACCCCATCTAGTTTAGCTTTCACATACACATGGATTATCAGCTAAGAACTGACTCCAGTTAAGGTGATTTTATTCTAAATTCCACAGCTGCAGATGTGATAGAATTTCTCCCCCCACCTCCCTCCAAAAAAACCCCAGTCTGAAGTATATTAATAGGGAGCTTTGATTAGAAAAAAAAATTAGCTCCATAATCCTACTAGCTATATTTCTAACAATATTATTTTAAGTCAATTAATTCATATTTTCAAATAATGAAATTACTAGCATAAGACACAAAACTTGTTTAATATATTAAATCAGGCAGATTGCTTTTCTTCTTCTAATTATGAATGTAGCAGTTACAAAAGAAACTGTCATTTTGATGGAGTAGAAGACAATCTGTCTGCCAAAAATGTCCAACTATAATTCTAAAAAAAAGAAAAAGGCATCTTCATGAAGAACATTCTAGTTTCTTTGATGTACTGTCTTATTGGAAACTAATTTGCTTTCATCCTCAGTGACAACACATAGCATAAGTTTGTGTGACTAATTTTCTTGGAAATATGAGTAATGAGAATAAGGGACAATATCTACAGCAAGGGATGGACAGTATTTCAAATTTGGAAAAAAAATGTTGCCTTGCAAATTATATTTTCTCGTCCCTTTCCACCACCACCCCCAGCAAACTTCAAAAGTGATTTGAAAAGACCAAAGTGGAACACCGACAGAAAGCACACATACAGAACTAGCAAGGGAAAGAAGTTATAGTGTCAGTCTCTATCCATGATGAACTATTACAGTAAAGCACAGAAAGGTTTACAAGGGGAGCGGAGCACTCTCCAGTTCTTGGAATATCAAAGCATTGGGCACATGTTTCAAAATGAATAAACAGGAACCCCAACACACACATCTGTGGCACTGTGCTACAGTGTTGGTGTTTATGTAAGCCATTGTAGTGCCTCTCAGTTTTCACTACCCTTCTCCAGCTAGCCTATTCCAAGACCAACAGCCATCTTGAAGATTTCTAGAGCAGCAACCCCATTCAATCTAGAAGGCTGTCCAGTTGCCAGCTTTATTGCATCACATCAGTTTGATTCTGGTTACCCGAGACAAGACTGCAGGGCCCAGCTTCACTCCACTCACTGAGTATTGCAACAGTTGGAAGCTGCGTTCTGCGGTTTACAAGTCTTCTGAAAGAAAACAGAACTGTTGCACATTCGTGTACGTGACAAGTCCCCTGAAGAATTACATAATGGGGAGCAAAATGAGGTTGCCACCAGGGCAAGGAATATACAATGCTGTCCAGCTGTTATCAACTAGACATCAATCAACAGGTTTGAAAATAATTTCACAATAAACTTCAATATTCCCAAAGTATCAAGTTGTTGAAGCACCTGGGCTTCCAATTGCCAAGTAGTACAGGTCATTGGTTGTTACACTGATGTAGTGGTATTTGCTGAAATCAAAGCCTGGAGAGGCAGTATCTCTGCCAGGCTTTAAAAATAACTACTAAATCACCCTTACGTTATAATTAAAGAAAATGCCCCCAATAAGGAAGAAAAAGTGTGAGCATAAATCTTTGCCATATATCTTTTTGCTGTTCATTAATCTATGAAAATAAGGGTGGCAGGTTTATTTAAATACCACGGAAACCATGGAAATTCTTCATTTTTTTTTTTTTTAAAAAAAGCTACGTATCAGGAAACTATGTGGAATGTTTCATTTTAGGGCCTTTTTGTTGGCATTCTTCTTGTTATAAAAAAAAAAAAGCACAAAGGCTTTTAATTATGATCCAGGGATGACCACTGCAATTTGGTATAGTAAAGGTTTGAATGCCGCAGCTTCGATTGTGAGATAAGCATGATCTGAGTATGGTTTGCTTTTATGAACAAAAGGGAGGGAGGGAGAGAGAGAGAGAGAGAGAGAGAGAAAGAGAAAGAGTAAAGCTGTAGAATAGCTGAAGTTTTAATAGAGCAGAAAAAAGAGAGTTCTTGACTGTGACCCCATTTTCCCCTCTCCAGAAAAAAACCCCCAGAAAGACAGACAAGGAGATACCTCTGATATAGTGTCAGAGATACCTCTGATATAGTGATACTAAGAAGTATCAACCATGAGTCCTTAAAATGCCATCCCCATACAGTACAAAAATAAAATTAGCCTAAATGGGATTTCAGTTTGAAATCTTTGAAACATAGAAGCAAGAAGCCACACCAAGTAAGAATCTCCTAAATCCTTAGAATTCAAATTAATTTGGTTCTGGCCTAGTCCTGTTTTACTATTACTGTCACTTTTCCTCATAACCCAAGGCAACGAGCAAAGCAGAGTCCATTTGCAACTGGCAATTTCTACAGAGGTGTAACTATCCCAAAAGAAACAGGAATCTTTTCTGCTGCATCTTCTGAGACAAGCGTTATATGGAAAGACATTTTTGGCCCCAGAAACTGAGTGAGACAGCTGAAGTTGTAAACAGCTGGCATTCAATAGATAATTTAAAGGAAAGTGACCCTCCTGCGTGATTTTTAACTAAAGAACTGTCAGGCCCCATTACTTCCAACAGCAATGGCCACTCTGGAAAACACTTTATATATGATTCCATCTCCCTTGCCACCCTATGTGGTTTTCTGAAAACCAGTATGGTTGATGTAGGTTTCCCAAAGAGGCCAAATTTTAAAAATAGAATATAGAGTTACAAATTTGGGAGCTGTAGCTAAAACAGAAACATGCATAATCAGAGAATGAGATTCAAAGGCAGAAATAAATGATCAATATTTAAGAACACTCATCAATGAACCCTTACTTGGTACTGTACAGTTCTGAAGAGATTTGGAAAAGAGGGGCATAACTGATGTTATTACAAATATGTGTGGTAAACTTCTGTGTTTTGAATGGATACTAAAATAAACATGAAAATGAATTGGGGATGAAGTAAATGTGTTTGGTTGTGGAGAGCTGAATGCTATTTATTGTTCAGGTTCCAAATCCAGTATTGTAAATAACACAACACCCTCCCACTATCACCAAAGCTGAATATTGTTGCATGTCATATTACCATTATAATGTTGACATCATGATCTCTGTTTCATTACTTGGCAGCTTCCAATGCTATGGAGTTAAATGCCGTCGTTGTCTTAAAATGACACAGATGCCTTGCATTGGCTCAAGGAGATAAATTAAAATTTATTTTAACAGCTTTGGAGTGCTATCCAAGCACACTTAAGCCACATGCTGATAGGACTACCGTTAAGTGATTATCGTCATTAGCTTCATGTCAGATATTTCACCAAGATGGGTTTTCATTGTACCTCAAATAGGACAATTTGAAGGCCTTTGAGAAGTACTTTGGATGTCCTGTATCTTCTCTCTGGACCAGGCAGAGAAAGTGAAGCAAGCTATTGATTCTATTAGGTTGATTCTCCAAAGAGATCATTTGCTTGAAAGGGAATTCTGAATCAGATTAACAAGAAAGCTTCAAACATGCTCAAATAGAAAGGCCCTGTTGTGTGATTCAGCATTTGATTAATAAACTATCAATTATAGGAGTATTATCTACAGAACTAGAAAGTCCCCATTGCACTGGAGTTCCTATAAAATTCCTTTTAGATAGTTGACATTTCATTATCTTAAATGAGCTCATTCACATTCCATTGTTGGACCAGAAGACATTCATGCAAGGGCCGAGCAGAAATATAGAGTTTAATTTTATATATTGATTAACAAGATGTGTATTATATTGTAAAACTCCAAAGCTGCTTCTAATAGATGATCAAAGTGTTACATACCATTTATGATTTTTATCATTACTTCAATCATTACAAAAAAAAGCAAAGGCCTTAATAAAAACACAAAACAGTGATTGCAGTATGAAATTAAAAAAAAGAAAAATCCTTTTCAGGACAGTCTTCCAGATCAGCTCATTATAAATTGCCTCATCTGAAGTGACTGTAAGATTGAGGTAAATTTGTTTACTTGTTTATTTATTATTTAATTAATCCATTAATTTTGAAGCAACCTGACTCCTTAATGACTCTGGGTGGCTTACAATTAAAAGAGAAAAACAACAGATGTTGTTCTACAGTATCCCTTTTACTGAAACCTTACTGAAAAGGGCCACTGAGTACAGTACTTAGAAAAGTCAGCTGAGTTGCAAAAATATGCTCAAGACCAGCAACTTATGTATTTGTTTCCTCAAAATATCAAGAGTCGTTATTCAGCCTTTTCATAGATGATTATCTGATGTTCCAATGTGACAATGCTACTGACAATAAGCAAACTCCTTTCTTTCTATTTGCACTAGACAAGTCAGGGTAATTCTCAGTTGCATATCTGTTTTCTGGTTGGATAACATTTCCCTGGCCTTTTTCTTGGCCCATAAAGTAACACTTTATAGGTGAAACAATCCCACTGAATCAACAAGAGGATTGGTGTGGGAAAACCATTATTCAGCATGACTGAGAGTAGCTGACCCCTGTCTTGGGACGGGATATCATTTAAAGTAATAAAGATTTCTTCTAATAGTGACATCCCTATAAATCAAAGTCAAATAATTTGACAACAAATCCAGGACTTACATATATTGGAAAGGTCCATAGCTAGACACATTATCACAGATGCTCATTAGCACAGCTATCAAAAGCTGTATTATTGAAATACTAATGTAATTAAAAAAAATTGCTTCAAATCCTAAACAAATGATCAATACAAATAAATAAATGTAATTATTCTTTTGGCATTTCTCCATTCATTTGGTCCACTTTGTCAACTCTCAAAGACGCTTCTGTGAAATTCATTATCTACAATCTACAGGTAAGAAACACCATTGCAGCCATCTTCGTTATGCATAATGCACTGTATTATTTTCAGATGGTTCCCATCTTGAGATAGAGACCTCTAAAAGTTTGCCACACTTTTTTTTAATGAACACAGCAAGAAGTAAATCTGTCATATAGAACTGGACTGCATGAACACAGGTTACAAAGAAGACACTTGAACTCTTCCTAAAAGTTTATGCAGATTTTCCTACAGCCACCAGACATGTAATAATGCTTTGAGGCAGCAAATGTTTTTCAGGAGTAGGGAGAGGACTAAACTCACAAGCATAGTTAAATTTGATAAGGTGAATTTGTTGATGAGATAAGTCAGGGGTTCACTTTTCAAAAGCAAATATGTACGTAGGCAGAGAATACTGATGTAATAGAAACTCTACGAGATAATCATCAATAGCTGATTACTTGTAGCTATTTTCTTTCATGTTCATTATCTCTTACACAGGACCATAATTAGTTTGTTTTCTGACCTATGCAAACTCTAGCTTCATCTGCTAGTTAGTATAGGGGAAACATCTTATTGAAGTTTTTTCTGCTCAGTCTCCCAGACTGAATGTTTCTCCATACATTTCCCCTGTATAGAAAATCAGTATTTTTAGGCTATTTTTCTAAAATGATGTGTTTTTTTTTCACTTGAAATCTGTTATTGCTAATAAGTTAGCATCTGACATACCATAGACCAAGGTGGATTTCAAGAAAGAAGTTGCTGAAAATAAGGCCTAAACATTTTATCCTAAATAAAACTGATGAGACCTTTTCATCCATTTAGTACTCTTTCCTAAAAAGTATCTGACTTTCAATGCATAAATAGATCACAGAATCTGTCATTGTTGTGATAAACTTCATTTTTCCCTCAGTGACAAATTTTCCAAATCCTTAGATTTCCAAGTCCTTCATTCTTCTGGTAGTTTTAAAGAAGACAGGGACCATAGAAGGAATAATTTCCTCATATCTTTTTGGAAGAAAAGTAAACTATTAAAGAGAAATCGGCTCATTCGTCATTTCAGATAACTATTGTTAAGAATCAAGCTGTCCATGCAAAATTATGTGATCAGTTGATTCTTTATGAGAGAATATATGGAGAAACTTCCAATTAAAAATTACTTTATCTTAGGAGGAAGATGTATGCTTGCATACATACATAAGTGTGTGTGTGTGTTTGTGTGTGCGTTTACACATGTACAATTACAGAAACACAGAGAGATCGGCATGCTTTCTTTCTTTGATGTGCTTCAAAAATAACAGGAAAATGTGAATCAAAACTAACTTATTCAGTGTCAGTTTTACATATTTATAGTTTAAAAATTAGTCAAAGTTTATGTCCTGAGGTTGCACCTCCAGAATGCCAGATGTGTGCCTTCTGCATGTGACCTAAGTCAGGCCTGAAGCAAAAACTAGATAATTCCTCGCTCATGCTCTACACCGTTGATTGTGGCGGCTTTCTGAGGTGAGAGAAACTGACAGCACTAACTCTCCAGGGCAGAACTTTCCAGTCAAGTGGATCAACGGACTGAAAATCTCTTATGAATAGTCATTAGGCCTTCATTACAAACCCCTCACAACCCAGTTCTCTTTTTGCAACCAAATGCCTTTTGTCATCTTCACAAGGTGCATCATTTAATTACCAATTGATTTCTTTATATATGACAACATGTCAGATAGCAAAATCAGTGTCTCTCCCTTAGGGAAGGAAGTCTGTTAACTATCAGCATGCCAGATTACCGAATTTAGCTGTGAGATGGTTATTTTCCTTATTGTGTTTTTTTTTCCCTAAAAAGAGAGTGAGAGAAAGGGAGGAGGGTAGGGGGAGCTTTCTATATTTCCCAAGGCTTCTGGTTTTAAAAAAAAAAAAAAAGATAAAGAAAGGAGCCAAAACATTGGAAAGATGAGACGAGCTGTGGCATAAAAAGATGCAAGAGTTTTTAGAGAATTAAAATCTTCCGAACCAGGAGGAAAGCAACAATTCCCATTTTAGCTCTACTGCCACACAATTGTGTATGCATATACACCCACCCCTACATACATATTCCATATGTGTGTACACACACACACACACACACATCCCTTCCCTTACTGGCATCCATGCAGCTTTTTACATACAGAGTGTTTTTGAACACCTCCAACAATTTATCTTCTCATTGAAAATTCACCCAAACTTGGTTTTGCCCAGTGAATTCTCTCTCACAACTGTCGCCTGATTATCAAGGCCGTGCTGTATTAATCAGCTGAATAATAAGGGAATTTCAGAAATGTACAGGACTGTGATACCGTAACAATCCAACTTCAAACTGAGTAAACCAGAGCAGCGTTGAAGGTAGGCGGTGGAGAAGAATGGAACCAGTGTTGCACTAATGCCTTCTATTGTATCCCAGTGTAAAAGCCTCCTTCTTTCATGCACAGAAGCCACATTACATGAGTCCAAAATGTTCTCAGAGCATCACTGTGACTGGTTGTGATACAACCTGGCACGGACAAGCAGTGAAAGCTGACATTATACTCTAGGATGTGCTGCAGGTGTGGGGGCACGCAAACGTGCTCTAATTACATATTTTCCTGCAAAGCAACAATTAAGGTCGCCAAACTAATTGCCAGTTTCTTAATCCCTCTCTAACAAGACTGACATAAGGAATGGTTTATTTTTCTCTAGTTATTTGGAAAGCATTCCTCAAGTTTTTGGTTATTCTATCACGCTTCATCAAAACCTAATTTTTAGCTTCCAGTGTGTGATTATACCCATCGCCATTGTTTTTCCTCCCTCTTAAAGCCTCTGTGAATTCGACTGCAATGACAATTGGGAAAATAAAAATAAAATAAAATGGTGGAATTTGTCTTATGCACTGTACTGACATTTCCTCTGGTGAAATCAGGGCACATTTTCTTTGCTGTTCTATATTTAACAGTTTGATCTAAGTTACCTTGTAACTTAGAAAGACTCTGTGGGCCAGGCACTTAATACTTGGAGCATGAAAGAATTTCCAGGGCTGTTCTCTACAACAAATAGATTGAGTTCACCGATCATATTCTATACAAAAAATGAATTCAGTTTCCTATGGGACATATACCGATTAATGCTTTTCCTGTCTTTGTCAGGAAAAGAAAAACCAAGCATTTGAAAAAAGTAAAACAGAAATATCTAGTTATATGAGATTTATATCTGATATTTTCTCTAGGAATACAAAGCAACCACAACCCTGTGCAGTAGGCTGAGCCGAAAAGGGAGGGGAAGAGGGAATAGGAGAGAATGAGATAGAAAAAGAGAAAGAGAATGAGAGAGAGTGCACCTATGTGTGTGTGTGTGAGAGAGAGAGAGAATGAGAGAGAACAAGAGAGAGAGAGAACAAGAATGGGAAAGGAAAAAAGAGAATGAAAGAGAGAGTGGGGACAGGGAGACAATGAGAGAATGAGAGAGAGAGGGAGAGGGAGAGGGAGAGAGAGAGATTTTCATATTTACTCAGAGTTTCATGATGGAGATGGACTTGATATCAGTCTTTCCAGTCCTAATGTTAGTTTAACACCTTAACCACTACACTATACTGGTTCTCCAGCTATAAATTAATTTGTATCCATAGATTTACTTCCTCCAAGAGTCTATATGGAATACAGAAAAAAGCTGATACAAACACCATTTTCATTGAGTAGCAGAAATTTTCTTGAATTGCAGCCCAAAGTAAAGTGGTACCAAAGGTGCTCCACAAATGAATATTTGCCTTTTCCCTGTTTTCCCAAATATTCCATCACAAAACACACTACATAAATATCTATGCATTCTTCTAATTTCATCTGATAAAACTAGTAATTCAGCCATTGTCTCTAAAGCCCATTGGAAGCTAGAAGAGGCTATTATAATACAGTAGGGTTTTTTTTTGGGGGGGGGATCTACAGATGAGTAAGGACACTTCCATATCATTACATGATCCATGGCATGTTTCCTTAAAAATCTGATATGTGAAATGTGGATCTATGTGAAACAAGCACCATATAAAAAAACTCTCTGACCACTGAGACCAACTGCAGCCAATCCAGTACACATTCCAGTTTTGGTTGAATTATGAGATAGGTGAGAGACATCTATACAGTATAACTGTAGCAAGACAAAAAAAAATAAGTAAAACTAACTAGAAGTTATTTGTTCCAGCCTCTGCTACCAGTTGTGAAAACGCTCAGTTTCTTAGCATATGTTTATATAATCAATATGTCTCTAGGTAAAATTATCCAACTTTTTTTTAAGCACCTATTTTTGTGTTTCTTTGATTTATCCTTTTTTTTATATTAAAAAAAAGTTGTTAAATTGAATTTACACGATGATGATTTAAAACATGCCTTGAAGAGTGAAGAACAAATTTAATCTCTCTTTCATATTACTGATCGGAGTGACTCTGATTAGACTTTCTTCAAATAAAACATTGTACAAGTAAGAAGGGAATGTATTCTAAATCAAGGCCCTTCAGAGAGACGGGCGGAAGCAAGCATAGCTCTGAAATGGAGCCATAATTTGTCATGTAAAGTCCCTCCAGGGATAGATTGAATTGGCTTTTGGATGAAGGCGAAGGAAGAAAGAGTATGGTATAGGGGTATAAATGGGGGTGGAAGAAATGCCACAGTTCTCCCCTTGTGTTTTCATTCTGGACAAGAAGAAAATGTTGACAAGCCATTAGGAAGACTACTGAGTCACCAGTTAAGAGGAAGGCTTTTTGAAATATCTACACTGATTGCTAGACACCCTAAGTTTTACATTCTAGGAAACTAAATTTAACCTTGAGGCTGGGCTGGCATTCGCTTCTGATAACACAGATCACCCTTCCAGAAAGCTGCTCTCTCAGCGCTGTATAATCAAGAACAACGGCAAAATCCAGCTCCCTCCCCCCAAAGAAAACTCCATACCCTGTAACAGCATCCACAAGTGAGCTTTCCTAGCCCAGACTAAAGCAAAACTGCTTTCAATGCCATCAGTTTGCAAAATCTTGCCCCTTAGAACCCCAGCATTTGGGAATCCAGAAGGATGTTCTTCAATTGCTGGTTGGTGATCAGAAAATATTGACCTGAAAATATGAATACCCAACTATTAGAAAGCCAACTGCTAGTTTCAGGCTCAGTTTTGAAGGCAGGTTGAACAAAAGGTTGTGAATAGAGTGCAGATAGAAATCCACTGTTGCAGTAAATGTGCCACCCGGTGCCACCAAATGCATTCCAGCAGATTCTGAAAGTGCTTCCATGATTATTATTATTATTTTTGTTTTAATGTGCCCCTTTCCTCACTCAAATGCCATCTCCTGCCTTCCCTCCACAGCAATGGAGAGTTGCATCTAAAAATTGTTTTGATTCTTTGGTACATCAAGCTTTAGCTGCCTTTCCTACGTAGATTTTTTACAAATAAGAGACTGATATTGTCCTCCCTGTACTTTATATTAACATTTTCTTTTTTTAAAAAAAAAAGCTACTTGCTGTTTTACAAGAAAACAAGATGTACAGGTAATATTGCAAAGAACAAAAAGAAAAAAGAAAACCAGAAATTAGAAAATGAGGATCAGGTTTAATCTGCCCACTTACCACCTACCCACAAAATTATACTCTTGAATGTTTTCAGAAGAGTAGTTTTAAAAATTTGTTTTTAATTTCCAGAATGGCTAAGCCTACCTTATGTAAACCTCAAATGCACTGAATATTGCAAATATTATAATTATATGCATTAATGGAGTTTGGGCTTCTTAAAAACATTCAGACTTTTTCTAGGCACGGTCCTTAAGAAAATTATTCTTACATACTGTTGCTTACATACTGCTATTTAACACTAAAGAGCAAAAAACAAAGCTGACTATCATAAAATGTCATAAACAACATTTTTTCCTGTATTTTCTTTTAACAAGTGAAAATTCATTTCTCTGCTCATGCTCTTTCCTATGCTATCATGAAATGAAATATTTTGAAGGCTTTCCAGGAAGCTTAAAACTGAACTTGAAATAAATATAAGATATTTTTTAAAAAAATCAGTTATCAAAGATGCTTAAATGAAGAGAACGGCCTTGGTAGAAAGCACGCTTTCAGGAATTAATCGTAAGGGTGGTGGGAAGAAGTAACTCATGTGAAAGGATCCCGGAGCATAACTTTGCAGATGATCAAAGCCAAGCCTGAACATGATTATTTTTATCAGTTCACCTTCTAAACAGTATTTCAGTGGGTTTCCTTTCACACAGTGATATTTGTAATAAATGTTCTGCCTTTGTTTTAAAGTCAGTCCGTAGAAAGATGACATCAGCTTAGCAAACAATAAAGTGCCTGTAATATTGTCTCCAGAGAGCTGTTACATTTACTTTGTAGCAGTAAAATTCAATTTTCAAAAAAACACTACATGAATTATGTTAGGTTATTAACCCTATCACCACCATAAAACATCATCATTGTATGTTGAATGTAGGTCACTATCAGAAGCCCTAAGGTGTTTTTGGGGTGGGGTGGGTAGGGGGATAGGTAAGTAATCCATTTAAATTGCTTTCCTTCCCTACAGCCAGACTCGTGTCTGTTCAGTTTGAGGAAACTAAAGGAATATTACAGGTTTCATCACAAGGCTCTTCATAAGTAAAATGCTGGTATTTGGATTTCTTTTCAAGGATTCTTAATGCTAAATTGTCAGTTTCATAGAGGAAGCAAAATCGTTTGACTCCTGGGAATTTCTAAAATTCTTAGTGCAAGAAGTATCTAAACTTTTTGTTTTAGGATTGTTGCTTTCTAACTTATTGTCCTGGCAACTGGGCCTGGATTTCTTAATTATTCTAGAGTGAGGTCCGCAGAGTAGAAATAAAACCTAAAGTCCAGAGTATGCAGGCCACATGATTCTGCAGAAAAGAGGATTTGCATTCCTGATCAAGCTATGAAAATATTCTCTGTAATTATTTATCATGATTTTTTTTTTACATGTCTGCAATGGATTGAAAGCAAGGGGTTAACTAGTTAAACTTCTGCAACTTTCACCAGCCACTGCTCCCCCCCCCCACAACTCCCAGTAACTCCCCCACTGCTAACAATCACCTAAAAGAAGTGCTGGTTATCCATTTTTAAAGGGATGGGATTGGGTTTTTTAGAAGAAAAGGAAAGAGGATCAAACACCTCAAGGCAACAAAAGGTTGTGTCAGAGAGCCCTCAATCACAAACCTCCTTCAACAAGAGATCTTCCAACCTTCCAGAGCAGTTACCCAGGCAGCCGCAGCTAAAAAATGCCTTGACATGAAAAGGACAAAAAAAACAGAGGAACAGAGGTAGCAATTGTTATGCACACTTTCTCTCTCTCTTTCTCTCTCTCTTTCTCTTTCTCTTTCTCTCTCTCTTTTTCTCTTTAGATTTCCCCCCTCCATGAAAGGTTTTTGCATAAGCTATTGGGAGGGGGAGTAACAGTGTTGTTTTATTGAAAAGAAACTTCTTATATGGCCTAACGCCTCAGTTGAAAGATGCACCCCAGAGAGACCAGGGCAAGAAACACCTGATGCATTAATTGTGAGAAGTTAATCACTGCCTCTCCTGTGTTCACACAAATACACCCAAGCAAGCACATCATGTTTTAAAGGATGGAAATGAGGAGAAATGTATCCTGATGTTTAAACAAATCCTGAACAAACATTGGACACCCTTCGTCTTCTTTTTTAAGCAGAGTTGTCCATGCACAAAGAATGTAAATTATTTGCATTTACAGTGTCAGGTGTTAGAGGTATCTTTTCAGAGTGGAAGAATTTTCCACTTCAATGTAAGTTATTAACAAGTTGGCATTTTCATTTGTTTTATCTTCTGATGTGCAATCTAAATAAATAAATGGCACAGTTTACAGGATTCACCGCCCACTTTCCTTGGACTGGGAGGAACATATTTTATAAACAAGCTACTTTGCTTAAATAGAGGTGGCACATCTGATCCCTGCATTGCTGCATCACTTATCTTTTCCCCTCCTCCCTTTCCTAAAACAAATTTACTTTGAGCACTTCATCAAGTTCTGCGATGTAATATTGCTAAGCAAACAGCACCAGTGGTTTATTCATAAAATATTCATCCTTCAAAATGTTCTATCCCGTCTTGGGTTTACCTATGTTTACAAATATGTGTTGCCTTGTTCATATGCCTTGACGGTGGAAATCACGAGAAGTGCCCTCCCCTCCTGGAGGCAGGAGCTGTGCCGAAGAAGTGTATTATTTCAGCTGGGAGAACAGCAAAGCTCAGAGATGATACTGATTGATTAAGACCAGATGGGTAGCCACACAGAGGTGGGACAAAAATAGAAGCGTATTGCAGACATCCCAAGTATTGAGGTTGAGGAGGTAGAGAGCTCCTGTCCCACCTTATCTGTCTCCTGACAGGTTCTAGAATTTAAGAATGTTAATGGCCACGCTCGCTCCAATTTGCCTTTCGTGTAGTGACACTCACCGCAATGAATCAGGCATGAAGTTATGTTTCAAAAATAAATCCCAATCCTCAACACCACCCTCCTCATCAAAAAAAAAGAAAAAGAAAAAAAAAGACAGCTGGTGTCTTACTGGGGTGGGGGTGGGAGAATGCACCCTCTTATTAGCCCTCAAATTAATTCACCAAGGAAATGTAACTTCACCCCTCCCTTCCTTCTAAATGTATTAAATGCATGGGCCCTCACTTAGGCAGACATTTCAAAGAGAGAAGGGAAGGAAACTTTACTAACAGCCACAGTCCACATCCTCGCCCTGAAATTAAGCTTTCTGAAACCACAGAAAGGAATTAAGGTAGAATTAGTGACCTCTGGTTTGGAGAAGAATGTTTCAGGGAGACCATCTTGGCTGTTATGCTTATTGGCCATAAATTGACCAACTCAGCAGGGCTGAGGTCACTCTTCATAGAAAATAAATGCTAATGGGATGGATCCTGTTCACTTGCCTCAGAAGCCTAATAAATGGAATGCAACCAAAAGGGCAGTTCTCTGTTTCGACCAGTGTATTGATAAAGTTATTGACTGGCCTTCCTGAGAACCAGACAGAAACATTTCTGTTTTTCAGTGACCTGGATTATATTTCATTATGTGCACTCACATGTACTTAAAGAGAGAAAACAGAAAACTGAGAGGCACTCATTGCATGAATTAAATTGCTAAAAGAATCAAAACTCTTTTAAAATTTTGAAAAGTCCACAATTGCCAAAAGGAAGACTGGCCATTGTATCCCAATGTATGTTCTCTCTCTCTCTCTCTCTCTGTGTGTGTGTGTGTATTAGACCAGTGGTCACCAACTGGTGGGCTGCGGCCCACTGGTGGGCCATGAGAAAATTTTGGTGGGCGGCAGAGAAATCTCAGCCCCAGAGCACCCCCCCCAAAGCAATTAATCCAGGCTGCATAGAAACACAAGGCTGCTCAGCCCACATGGCCGCAGCAACCCTCCTGGTCCACTCAATCCTTACCCGGTGTCTGCTAAATTGCTTTTTTCCCTTTTTCTGACCGTCATCTGTTTTGCTGTGCTGGGAGATTTAGATTAGCTAGGAAGCAGGAAATGGTTGGATTTCTTGCTTTCTAGCTTGTCTTTAGATCTTCAGCTCAGCACAGCTGAACCTCCCTAAGGACTGAAGGTTTGCTTGCAAGCAAATTTAGTGCAGACTCACGGCAAGCAAATTTGAGAGACTGAGCTAGCCAGTGGCAGATAGATCACTGAATGATACTGTGAGCAACAATCTGCCTGCTTTGCCTGATTTTGGTAAAAGTTGTTCTTTTTTTAAATAAAAAATTCAATATTTACATGCATGGTGTGTTGTGAGTTAATTTTGTGAGTTTGCTTGCAAGCAAATTTTATGTGACAGCCTGAGCTAGCAGATAGATTGATCTCTGAATGAATTTGTGATTCTGTGAGCAACTCAATCTGCCTACCTGCTTTGACTGATTTTGGATAAAAGTTGCTCTTTTTTATATAAAAAAATCAATATTGATATAAATATTTATAATATTTACATACAAGCCATGCCCAGCCAGTCACATGACCATCAAGCCACACCCACAAATTAGGCCATGCCCACAGAACCGGTTAGTGGTCCCTAGGATCTAAAATTATGAGTTTGGTGGTCCCTGAGGTCCAAAAGGTTGGCGACCTCTGTGTTAGACTTTCTGACCTAGGATGTGGTACTTTGGAATTGTCTCTTTGCATAGGGTAAAGGTGATTTATGAAACACCTACCTTAATTAATGGTCAAAAAATAATAATGAAAGGTTAGGTCTTTTTTTTTTAACACCTGCAGGCGTAGCTCATTTCTCATTTTTTTTTGACACATTTCAAGTCCCAAAGCATTCTTAAATATTAACTAGCTTACAACTGTCCTTAGGAGATTTAGGGAAGAAACAATACCCCCAGTTTTTTTTTATTTTCCCCTAAAACTTATGTTCTGCACAGCAGGAAACCTTAGCTCATGATCTTCATCCCAGAGGCTTCAACGTATTACAGTACACACATGCTATAAACATCTTCAGATTTCACAGGCAAACATTTGTCCATAAAATCTTGACTGGCACCTTTTAGAAGTAGTGTGTGTGTGTGTGTGCAAACCGCCCCTTCCCTCTTACTAAGCAATGCCTCTATTTGATGGACAGCCTGCTTGCTTTTTTTTCCTGTAGGGTCACAGAGTCTAATCCTCCTAAGAACTTTGTTTCACCACAAAGGCTACAATCCAGAGATTTCTTGACACAGTTAAAATGTTTGGAATTAATCTAGGCTCTTTTTTCCCCCTGTCCATGTCTATCTATACTGTACGCACACGTACACAGAAATGCCACTATCTAATTCAATGAATCAGCTGAACTGAGCTTGACTTAAGCAGATATGCAGCTTGATGCTATGCCAAAGTCCTTTGAAGCAACCTCCAAATCCTAGAGTACTATAGCCATGCAGCTTAATTCTATGCAACTTTAAGGTTAATTTTCTGAAAGAGATTCACTCCTGCAATTAAGATTTTAGTTTTGGCTGCTTTTTTGTTCCAACCGAACCATTCCCATTGAAGAATATCTCTTTGGGCTGTAAGAAAGCTTGCTTTCTGATGCAATTCCTTGTAAAATATTTTTACAATTCCATTGGCCAATATGCCAAATCCCTCCCCACAAGACACTTAAAAATATTTTAAAAGGGGGGCTGAGGAATGTTTGGCATAATGATCTGAAAATATTTGTCCAGTTTCCAAGCTGAAGATGACTTTGTTTTCTTTACTTTACAACCCAGGTGACCACAGCTGTAAAGCTGCTTTTCTTTCTACCCCAGCTGAGAAATAAAAAGTGGCTAATTTAAGAAGGAATTGTTAGAGTCAGAAAGGTCTCTTTGGCTCCAAGACTGTATTCCACAAAGCTGAAGTAATTTTTATTTAAGGCAAAAAAATAAAAGACAGGAGATTGTTTGGGAGGAGGAGGAGAAGGAGGAGGAGGAAGAAGAGGAGAAAGAAGAAGACATTGCTGATGTTAAAAACGCTGATGCTAAAATCTCTCAGATGATTGCTGGGCCTATTTATTTCCTGCACATGTTCTTATGAAAATAGTGTTTTCCTAAAAAAGATACTTTAAATTTATCTCAAAAAACATACCAGCAAGATAGCAATTCCAGTCTTATCTTATCTCTGTTTTACCACCTCAGTATCGTGCTTCTGAAGGGAGGCGGGCACTTGCTCAATCAAATAAGAACATATTTAGTTATCTGGGTAACCTGATCTGAGCACTTTTCCTCAGTACCACCGAGCCCAACTGGACGCATTGCCAAGGAAGCATGCAGGGGACCCCAGCCTTTAAATGTTGTTTTGACAATCTTCTTGTTCTGCCTGGGCTTCCTGTACCTCTCTCAGTATGGAACTTGGACATCTTGCTCGCTGATGTTTCATTTTTATCTGAGTCCATACTTCTATATTGGGTAATGATAATAATATGCTGTCATTAATGAAAAGCCGAAAGAGGGCACTTGTTTAGATTAATTGCTCGAGATTATGATTTGATAAATGCCTCCCACAGTTATTAGGGGACAGTTTACAAGTCAGGGGACAGTACCACCAACAGTTTTTATGAGGAATGTACTCTTCTTTTTAAAAACAGCTACTTCCTGCCATGCTGGCCACTGCTCAGAATTGGAATATGACGATTTACAATATTACCATTTGAAGATAGATTCCTCACAAGAGAAATAAAAAGGAATATCTTGTAGACCTTATATTTCAGTTCTGAAAACTACAATCCAGGCCTAACTTGTACGGCTGCCAAAAATCAAATCTATTCTTTCTATTTCCAAACTGCAACCTCAAATGGATTTACTTAGTTTGCAAAAACCCATCTCCAGTTTTTAAAGAGAAATTTGTACAGATGTCTCTCTGTACACATACAGATGTTAATCCCTATAGATTGTAAAGAGTTGGATTCAAACTAGCTGAAATGCATTTTCTCAGCTAGCTTTTGAAGCACATATAACTTTCCTGTTTTACTCTTCTTCGTGTATTTAAAAGAGAAGATCAGAAATAGTCCAAACTCCCCCTGATTTCAGTGGAAAACCCACACCCACACCTCACATTGCATTTTGGAATACAACTGAGGCAACTTTCATCAGCTTCTCTGCTTTACATTGTACCCTAAATATTTCAGAAGCAATCAAATACATTTTGTTTCAGGCACAGAAAAGAGTAACAGAATCTTAGCAGCCTGTTAGCCGAATTTTACTTTAATACAGATGTGGTATAATCCTGATTGCACACGAGTTAAGAGCCTTGCTTAGGAGCATTAAGGTATAACATCTCTAATGCTGATTTCATCAGAAAGAAAAAGTTGGAAAGTGTTCCTGTTGCCCCATAAATAGACTGCCCTATTCTTCCAGCCAACTCAAAGATTTTCCTTTTTCATGAACGATGTAAAATAAGGATCAGTAAACATCTGAGAGGAGGAACACCATATAACCATTTTTTTTCCAATTCAGTGCCACAGTACTTTACGGCTTTCTCCCTAATATTTATGTGAGAAAGGGGAACCTGGAAAAAGAATCACAAGTGGTAGGAAGAGGCTCGGATTCAACACCCACTTTAATTTACAGTATTCTTTTTCTTTCAGGAAGGAAAGTTGGTGAGCTGATTTCTTTTAATTCCCATAGTATTTATTCCCATAGTAAGGATGTTGTGCAAAAATAATAACGTAAGAATATATTGGAGGGCTTGGATGCAGTTTTGTGACCTTGAGTAAGAGGGTATTATTTTAATACATTTATGACAGATTTCATGCTTGCTGTTTGTCTGTTTCCGCAAACCTCCCACTCATACCGGTGCCCTATGAGCATACAGCATGCAGGCAGCATAGCAGCTCCCACATGTCTTTATCCACACAATGCAATGTTGTTTTCAACACCAGTCAAGTTTTCCACTAACAGAGCAGTCTAAAATGCTTCAGAGACTCAGAGAAAGAAAACATGGTAAATACTGTACTGTCTGGTCTTAGAATGGTCTTGCACTCCTCTCCAAAGGGAGTGGCTTTTCTTGGGCCCTGCAAAGCTTCACTAAGACTCTCATTTTGGGAAACAATTTAGCCAATCAGATTTTGCCCAAGGGTCAGAGCCTCCTGCTAAAACTTGGGTCTTACTCTAATGAAATAAC
Source organism: Hydrophis major (assembly GCA_033807585.1). Lineage (NCBI taxonomy): Eukaryota > Metazoa > Chordata > Lepidosauria > Squamata > Elapidae > Hydrophis > Hydrophis major. The sequence continues at coordinate 169,845,804 of CM066328.1, forward strand.
AGAATAACAGCGGAATTGGAAGGGACTTTGAAGGTCTTCTAGTCCACCTCTCTGCTCAAGCAGGAAACCCTATACCATTTCAGACAAGTAGGTGTCCAATCTCTTTTTAAAGACCTCCTGTGTTGGAGCACCCACAGTTTCTGGAAGCAAGCCGTTCCACTGATTCATTGTTCTCACTGTCAGGAAATTTCTAGGTTGGTTCTCTCCTTCATTAGTTTCTATCAATTGCTTCTTGTCCTGCCTTCAGGTGCTTTGGAGAATAGATTCACCCCCTCTTCTTTGTGGCAGCTCCTTAGATATTGGAAGATTGCTATCATATCATCCCTAGTCCTTCTTTTCACCAGACTAGACATACCCAATTACTGCAACTGTTCTTCATATGTTTTCACCCCTAATCATCTTTGCTGCTTTTCTCTGCACTCTTTCTAGAGTCTCAACATCTTTTTTATATCTCAGGAGTCAAGGTGATTCAGATAAATGCAGGTTTATTGTGTGCTAACAATCTCTGTAGGAATTTGAACAGTCAAGGCAAATTGGTGGTAGACGAGAGTCAAGGTGGGTTGGACTTAGATCTCTTATGGGTTTGAAGGGACTCGAGGCTGATGATGCACTTGACCTCAGGCTCAACCTGGTCATCTCCTACCCTGAGACCCATAAGAGAGGCATCCTGGCTTTTATTTTTGTTTTAGCCAATTGGATAAAATTGAACAAAAGTCACCCCATCCAAAATCCATTGGGAATGAATTGGAATATTTGTCACTGAATACAATATTCAAATCACTTAAATACTTAATTGCTTCATGTAATTAATCACTCCAGCAGATATCAATGGGTGTTATTTGCAGCTGACTTTTAATGAATTGGGTCAAATTGCAGAATAAGAAATGAAATAGATTGGATCAAATACTTTCTGTTCCCTAGTAAAAGGGCAACCACCAAGAGGGCAGATGTGTGCTCTCCCTTCAGCCTTCTTGCTCACTCCATAAATCTCACTTGAGGGATGAGGGAAGTCCTCTGGAGCTGCACTGTCTGAAGGGGAAAGAAGAATGAAGTCCCATTGCATAGAAATCCTTTCGCATAACAGTTTGCACAGGCCAGCATCCCTACCAAAAGAAAACAGATGACTTGTTCATCAGGATTAATCAATGTAACATATCTGAATTCGGTCTCTTGAAATACTCAGTGTCCCTATTGAGCTTCCTTTTGTTCACTCATTCTTCCTTTCATCCCCCTTGCATGTTACACCAGAAAGAATGTTAATGAAATAGAATGTTAATTACATGGATAATTTTATTAAAATATTGATGACAATGGAAATTATGGCATTTTTTGGTCAATCTCCAACAACATAATTTAAACATGTGACTGTGCTATTACTTCTTCAGCACCTTGAAACTTTCAGAGAATGTCATGGTTATGAAATACATTTAACAGGAAAGCCAGGGGAAATTTGAAAAGAGACAGCCACATCCATTATCTGGTGCTACTGGTGGTGCTGTCATTTCTTCAAGCCCCCAGAAGACCTTGGCTTAACCCCAGCCTTCATTGATAAGTGGAAATAAGTAGGTATTGTTGTATTTGTCTATGATCTTCATATTGTCTTTCCCCTCCTTTGATCTTTAAGCTTTACTTTCCAGATTCAGCTATGAATTCTCAAACTGTATCTCCTGGCACACTTGGGAGGACACCAATTTAAGCAAGGCAGCTGGCTTTAGGTTACATTATGTTAGTCTTACTATATAAGTGTTGTATAAATATAGATGGACATGAGATGGCAGTAAAGAGAAATAAAAAAACTTTTTACTGCCACAGAGTGTTCGTAACCCTAATAGGTTAGGCCTACTTTTATCTGTACACTTCCTCTATTTTCCTAATATTCCTTTCTCCCCACCCCATGCAATTTTTAGAGTACAGGCTCTTTAGGATTTTTAAACTAAAAGTGTAAAAGACAGCATCTCTGTAAAGCCATGGCAGTCCAACTTAATTTTAACAATGTTGCAGATGATTTTACATCAGAACAAAGTCATTCTATAATGCTTTTCTCAATAGAACCGCCCGAACATGAAACAGAGTTCATGCAATGTTCTTTCCTTTGTCATCCATAAACTTTAAAAAAAATCTGACAGTGAAACATTTTATTGCACATATATTACATTAAGTTATGATGGGCAAATTGGAAAGCATACCACTGGTGCAAAAAAAAAAGGGCCTGCATGCAGGGACATAAAACAAAACGTAATTCAGGAGGCAGGATTGTATCAGTTTCTCTTCCATGAATTAGATTTCGAAGTAAATTACATTTTAGAACTTAAGTGTAACTTATCTGATGTAAGTCTTAGTGAACTGGATGTAGCTGATCTCTCAGTAAGATCCTTTGGACTAAGAATACCCTGAAGTCTGTCCTTCAGCTTCCTAAAAACTTTTTCCACTGAGAAAAAGGAGAAAAAACTTCTGTTCTTCCATCTAATTGTCTGGCTGATTTCAATGTTCTTTCTCTTCATTAAAGTAATTTTTTTTAAAGCTTATTATTGGGAGGTGACTATGTTGATCCTACATCCACATGCCTTTCCCATCACCTATCATTTTAAAAAAAGTTGGGCAGCAAATAAATGTAATAAATAAATAAATAAATAAATAAATCTTACAGCTTCCTTGGCTGCCCATGAGCCTCAGTGGTGCAGTGGTTAGAATGCAGTACTGCAGGCTACTTCTGCTGATTGCTGGCTGCCTGCAATTTGGCAGTTCGAATCTCACCAGGCTCAAGGTTGACTCAGCCTTCTATCCTTCCGAGGTGGGTAAAATGAGGGTCCAGATTGTTGGGGGCTGTCTCTTAAAACCGCTTAAAGGGGGCTGTAAAGCATTGTGAAGCTGTATATAAGTCTAAGTGCTATTGCTATTACCCAGCGGGAACAGTTACTTCCTGATTACATCTCTTCAAATTCCATCGCGGTCCAGGTAGCCGGAGAGTGGCAAACTATCGTAGCAAGAATTATGCAGAAGAAGATAAAATATTCACAAACAGCTTCTAACTAAAATATATATGTAAGAATCTTATAATCTGTTTACAGGAATCCCAGCAGGATTGTGTATCTTCCTTTAGGAAAAAAGAAAAGGAAAACAAAACAGTTTCTCTTCCATTAAATTTAAAATGTGTGTTGGGGGGAGACACAGATGACATTTTCAGCCTAGTGTTCTTTAGAACTGCGGACCTATTTTAATTTCTGGTGTTTCGTTTTCCTTCAAATAATTACAGGGGGGTCCAGTGACAAGGACACTTTGGTGGCAACTACTTGTTTGGAGGAGGTTTGCCCTTTTCTGCTTTTGCCACACCAAGAGCACAAGGATTTTGTAGTTCTAGAAAAGTTAATAATATGCAAAGATTCCTGCTCGCTCCTGGAGCACTGCGGTTCTTTTTGACAGTTGAAAGGGAAAATAAGGGGCAAAAATGAAACAACTTCCCCAGTTCATCTCAGAGTTCAATCCAGAGGTTTTCAAAACTGTTTCTTTTAAAAGAGTCATTTTTTTTATTTTTAATACGTTATCCGATTTTGAGGGCAGCCTGATTCTTCAAGGATTCTGGGAGGCTTACAAGTCAAATGAAACAGGACATGTAGCAATAGCACTTAAAATTATATATTGCTTTACAGTGTTTTACAGCCCTCTCTAAGCCATTTACAGAGTTAGCATATTGCCATCAACAATCTGGGCCCTCATTTTACCGACCTCGGTAGGATGGAAGGTTGAGTCAACCTTGAGCCTGGTGAAATTCGATCTGCCAAATTGAAGGCAGCCAGCAGTCAGCAGAAGTAGCTTGCAGTACTGCACTCTAACCACTGCGTCACCATGGCTCATAGAAAGGAATCATATCCCACCTCCCCTGATAAGAACCTTTGTCCTTTGCGAACAAATGTTTTCTCTTCCTAATTACATCTGAGGCTTCCTCCCATTCGAAAAAAAGATTGATCTAAGAGAGAGGCTTTGTAAATACAGGCAGTCCTCAATTTACAACCACAATTGAGCCCAAAATATCTGTTGTTAAGTGAGACATTTAAGTGAGTTTGGCTTTGGACCTGTTTTACAAACTTTCTTGCCACAATTGTTAAGTGAATTAGTGCAGTTATTAAATTAATAACCTAGTTGTTAAATGAATCCCGCTTCCTCATGGACTTTGCTTGTGAGAAGGTCAAAAAATGGGATCCCATGACCTTGAGGCTCAACAACGGTCATAAATATGAACCCATTGCCAAGTATCTGAATTTTGACTGCATGATCATGGTGATGCTGCAAAGGCTGTAACTATGGGAAAAGGTCATAAGTCTCCTTTTTCATTGCTCTTGTAATTTTGAACGGTCACTAAATGAACTCTTGTATCTCGATTACCTGTATGCTTTGATCTGAGATGACCCAGAGGGAAAAAAAGACCCAGGGGAAGCCATGTTAAAAATAAAAATAAAAACAAAGAAGAAAATCAGATGAAGAGCGCATCTCAGAGAAAGAGGTAAATTCCATGGAAGATTTCTCAAGCAGATATACAACTGCAACGCTGAATTAGTCTGAGGAGTTTCCGTAGTCATCAGAAAAGGGGACAAAGATGCAAATTTGCATAAAATATGGACATGCTTATCAAGATGTGTTAATTTATGTTTAGAAATGAGTTTGCATCTGCCATTGCATGATGGAACTTCCATTCATGTAGTGGACTTTCCCTGGTGCTTCTCTCCTTTTCTCATACTTTCCATAAGTTCCAGATCATTCTGGGAGCAGATTTGGAGCATGCTGAAACAGGAGGAGGAATATGTTCTACTGCCCCACCAGTGGGCTATTGAGTGTAATGCAATTCCTATCATTTAAAGATAACATCACAGAAAGGAAGACTTGGTGACCTATCTATCTGCAGCTAAGGTTGCTGCCCACCTATCAACAATGAATAGGCAAGTTCAAGAATATTCTTTGTTGTGGTGGATCTTATCTTTGCAAGTGGACTTGGATCAAATAAAGTTTTAAATAGAGAATGCCTTCAGTTAGAAAGGACTGGTGTGTGAATTAGGATATGTTGCCCACCTAAGTGAGTAGGCTGGAAAGTTCAACCACGGATGGCTTTCCCTCAGGATGGAAAGTTCTAGTTTGACCCTTTTTAAAAGCTCACTTCTCTTTTCTTTATGTTCCAAGCATATTTATGAAGAGGGGTGTGTGTGTGTGTGTGTGTGTGTGTGTGTGTGTGTGTAGTTTCACAGCTCTGTTACTCTCTCATGTTCTTAATTCTCCTTTAAGAATGCAACAAATGTTTATAGTTCCTTGTAATAATTAGAGGCCAGAAAATGGTGAATATGAATGTCAAATCCACAATTTAGGGATAATTTGTGAATACCATTTTATTATGCCAGTTAATGTAACTTAATTTTAACAATAAAAAACCAAATCTGCTTTTTATTCTAATGTGCTATATCACCTTGCATATGAAAGCTTTCTTTCTTTCTTTCTTTCTTTCTTTCTTTCTTTCTTTCTTTCTTTCTTTCTTTCTTTCTTTCTTTCTTTCTTTCTTCTCTCTCTCTCTCTCTCTCTCTCTCTCTCTCTCTCTCCCTTCCTTCCTCCCTCCCTCCCTTCCTTCCTTTGTCAAAATTGATATATGCTACCAAACAGTTGCAAAATTCCTGATAAAACATACAGAGCCGTGGACTGAGAAATGCATGCAAAGCAAGCCACATTATTAGAATGTTTAAATATTAATTATTCCACTGTGTAGTACAGATGATCAAGTCGAAGTGTCAACTTCTTTTCTAACATCTGCACTGTTTAGTTTCATCTAAACTTGAACTCCGAAGCAAAAATGAAAAGTCCAGCAATTCTAACTTTTTTCCAGTTAGTGTCTTTTTTTAATTGCTTGGCGCATATCTTGCCATTTAAAGAAAACACAACACAAACGAACCATAAACCCTTTCACATTAATGTCTGCCTTTGAAGAGGTAAACACATATTGTATCAGTCTAAATTGCTTGAAACCAATCAAATGATGATGCTTATCGAAGCCAACAAATTACAGGAGATTGGAGGGGTGGTGGTGGAGAAGTTACAGAGTGGCAAAGTTCAGACAAAGACCCCCAAACTGTTGCAAGCTTATATTCACAGATACCCATTTGTAGACAATGTCAAAAGAAATGCATGTGTCTGTTCCCCCTTCCCTGCCCCTTTCTCCCACAGCTATTTCTGCTTCGAGCAGCCTTCAGCTGTTCAGCAGTGAGCCAGTTCCATTGTGTGAAAAATATTGTTCAGGTGGCACCTTGTTCTGGTATGTGTGAGAGGCTCGAGAGACAGATGGGTAGACAGATGTACAATGCTACACAAAAGTAGAAAGACTTATGTGTGTATATGAGGGATGCCTTAAATGACTGAACAGAAGATGTACCAAAAAGGCCGGGGCTGGAGCAAGCAATTGGTGAAGCCCCCAATTTTCCTTCTTTCGTCTTTAAGATGCTTCTAGCTGCATCTGTGAGATTCAGAGCAAGAAGTCCCACTCAAGAGAACAGACAAAAGAAAGAGACTCTTCGACTTCATTCCGTCACTCATGGATGCCTTGCCAGGATTTCCCACCTGAGACAGATTGCGACGCATGTTCAAATCACTCATGCACAAGAAGCAATACACAAGTTCAGTGTAAAGCCACTTTAAAAGCTCATCGGGTGCATACTTTACTTGTACAAAATACCTTATTCATGATGGAGCAGTGAGGGCCTAGGTAATTACTTGAATCAAGGTGGCCTCAGAAGTGTTTAAATCTACAAGGACACTTAGAACATGAATAATGCAAAATAATTTGCATCTAAATTTTTTAAGTGTTCTTTATTCAAAAACTAAAATGCAGTTCCGATTAAAGTTTGATGAGTGAAAGCTGAGCACTTCATGCCCACTGTGAAATGTCTCCTATTTGTGGAAATTATTTCAGACAGAGGTAAAGGGACAAAAGAGATGAAAAGGTAGGTGGGGGGTAGAGAGAGAGGAGAGGAGAGGAGAGAAGAGAAGAGAAGAGAGAAGAGAAAAGAAGAAATGAGATGAGATGAGATGAGAGAAGTGAAGAGATGAGAGAAGAGAAGAGAAAAGAGAAGAGAAGAGAAAATCAGTGATTAAGTGATCAGTGATCACACTATTTTAAGGCATCCTTGTTTTCTGACATTCACTATTTTAAGGCATCCTTGTTTTCTGACATTCACAATCAGCAAATCAACTTCACAAGTGGTCAAACAGATCCATGTCCAAGCTGCATCCCTTTTAGAACAGCCACTGTGAAAAGGCATTGTCAGTTTATCAGCCAAACAAAAATAACAAATAGCTTATTCTTGTCTCTGCAGGTTTTTTTTTTTAAATGGTACTTCTGCTGGAAATCTGTAGATGGTTTTCTTCCTCCTGCAGAGAGGCTTAAGTCTTATCAGTCTGGGTATATAGTATTATATGCTTTGTACTCCACTCTCCTGGACTAATGCACAGCTTTTACAAAAATGCCACAAGCCAGCAAAAACATGTCTAAATTGTCCAGAAATTATTGTATATAGATTTTTATAAGCGAATGCACTTAGAACTGCCCTAGAAGTGGGCCAAAGCAAGGATGTCTAAGAAATCCTAACCTAAACTGTATCTACCTTTAAGCAAGAAGAAAAGGCAGAAGGCAATTGTAAAAGTACAAATCAAATGTAGCATATTAACTGCTCCACAGTATTGCTCTCTGGACAGGGCCAAGACTGGTCAGTTTCATCCTAAACCTAAGAAATACCTCAGGAGCTTAAGAAACATTTATAAAAATTACACAAACCCACTTGTTTTGCTTTCTATGTGTGATGCAGGCCACTTTTCTAAAACTAATTTTTTTTTTTAAAAAAAATGGCTGCCCATAGAGCTGGAAGCTTGTTTTAAAATTCTGTAGTGAATTATCTCAGAAAGTAAAGTCTATTATTCCTAGGAACTAACTTTAAAATTTCAGAAAATGCTCTTGATCGATGCTGTAACTCCAAGAGCGGCAGGAATATATTCCAACAGGTTTGCCTCACCAAAGTCTTGTCCAACTTTATCCGAAGTTCCCCTGCAAAGATTAATCCATTTAAGGAGTGCTTGGTGTTCTCTGAGCTTTTAACCCTGAATCGCAAATATTCTCCTTTATCTGTATCAATCTGTTTATTTTCTGTCATCTTACCCTGTACAGGCCAGCAGAGTTTGCAGAGGCAAGAACATTTCTGCCAATTTATGAGACTTTCTGATGAGTGTTCTTGCCACACTTTCTAAGGTTATCTAAGCCATTTTCGTGGCTTTGGAACAATATAAACTTTTTTGGGGGGTTGGTTTTTTTTTAAACTGGGGGAACAAAGTTTTCCCCAGCAACAGACCCCCCCCCACACTCAGCAGGTCACCTTTTCTTGCGACAGTTTTTCTTTTCCCACGCTAACCCGAGGGCTCATTTGCATAAGGTCTCTGTTGTGACAATTAGTTTCAGGTGAGGTGATTTCTATGCAGCTTGCCCAAGACAACACGCAAGCCCTAGGCCTCCCTGATCCTGGCCCTAATTGCGACTGACTGGCACCAGACACAATCACTCTCTTGATTCAGCAAATTGTCCCATAAGTCCCTCACTGTGACCTGGCCATGCACAAATCATATTATATGTCAGAACGGTGGAATAAAAATAAAAAATGCATAGACAGGGGAAATATGGAAGGAAAGTGGAGAGGAAGGGAAAACGAAGAGGATGAAGAAGAGGAAAAGGGATTATGTTGCAGTCTCTTCATGGAATATTCCAAATGGTTTCTGAGGAAAACCATCCTCGATGCTTGGGGCTTTGTTTTATTTTTAAATTGCCATGAGATTATTTTCAATGATGAGTTGGCTTTTAGCACTAGGAAATATCTTTTCTTAGCAGTTGAGGAGAAGATTGAGAGATCTCAAGCAGATCAGCCGTAAACATTTCTTTCTGTGTTACTGTGGTGAAAATTGGTATTGTGTGGGTACCTGTTCTCAAACTACACAATGCAAATACAATGCACCTTTCTAGGACACCCTGGGTTTTGTTTTTTGTTTTGTTTCTTCCTTTTTTTTTGGTGAAGTCAGGGGAAAAAGCAGTCGAGGAGAACAAATGCAAATGCTAACAGAGCAGTCAAACTAATGTGAGAATTGTGGCCCCCACCCACCCACATCAAACTAGCAAATGACAGCAAAGGAAGTTTGCATCAATAAAGCTTTTTAGAAGGGCAAGCTTCCAAAGACTGCTGTTTCTCTCCCCTATATGCCTGAACACTGGGGTGAATCATGCTTTTTGTCTGCCTGTCTCTGCTTGGCATTGCCCTCAGTCCACAATCACCTAAACTGCCTGGATTCAGAAGACCAAAGGCCCAATTTTGGGGGTTGCTGTTGTCATTTTCCTTGTCCCACAAAAGCCACACTGCAACCATTACAAGGTTTAAGTTAAAAGAAAAAAAATCACAATAAAAACAAAAGCGATAAAATTGAAGCTTACAACACTCTACTGTCTCGTTAGTCATGAGAAAAATGTGTGCATCACAGGCATATAGGAAGGAAGCACAGTTGTTGCCAACACAATCAATTTGTCTTGTACATATTAGGTCTTTTCATAATGCAATCTTTAAAAACACACCTTGATGATTTTTGTATTAGAAAACAGATTGGATTTGGCCCAGTGTTGTCTTCTGTTACATACAAATAGAACGGATGTGAAATGTATTATCTTCATGAAAGTGTGAAATGATGCATTGCAGTCACACTGAACTCAGTTTTAGAGCTGGGCAAATATATTAGCTCACTGATTTTAATGATTAAGTTGGTTACATATTAGTTTGATATATATATATAGTTGTTCAGATGGATTAGATCCATAAACATTGCATTAGCTCTGCTCAAATAAGAAAATTCTAGCCTTATCTATTTCAAATGAACTGTTACATATTTTAAAAATCCATCAAGTATATTCTAGGTTTTTCCTCCTGCACAAATATTAGTAGAAATGTTGAAATATTTATTTCTGTTGCACTTTGCATGGCTCCCATTTTATATCACTCAGATTTAGCCAAAGATTTCCTGTGATTTCCTCTCCTCAGAATGTTTCTATGTCTCTACTGCCCATATAAAAATGTCAAGAATGCATATTTGTTGTTATGTATACATGGGAGTTGAAAGATGCACATAAAACAAATTTCTGAAGCTCAACATCCTCTGTTAACTTTCTAGTCTGGTAATCTGATTACAGACAAACTGGTCTCCTTGAAATATAGAGGAGCAAATTTTTAAAAGTCACCCTTAGCATTCCCCTACTTTAGCCTAGGAAAATTTCAACTTCAGTTCACATAAAGTCTAATTGATCTAATTGTTCTCATATAAATGCATTGAATTAAACGGCATTACTTGTGATTTGCATACCTCTGACAAATAAATGTACCATCTTTAAGTTTATTAAATGGAGGAAGAAATCAGTTTATTAAATGGAGGAAGAAATCAGAAATCAGAAGAGGCAATTCTAGCATCTCTTTGGACATATGAGAAATGGTAGAACCGAGTCAGGAACTCTAACTTCTCTCCATCTTTGCACTTTGGTCCAATGGTTAAGATAACAGCAGAGGTGGTTTTCAATAGGTTCTGACCAGTTCTGGAGAACCGGTAGTGGAAATTTTGAGTAGTTTGGAAAACTGGCAAATACCACCTCTGATTGGCACCACCCCCATCTATTTTCTGCCTTCTGAGTCCCAGTGGATCAGCTGGGTCTTCTTTTGTTGCCCTGCACAGGAGAATGGAGCTGGAAAGCAGGTTAGTGGGGTGGGAAGGGAATGGGGATTTTACAGTATCCTTCCCCTGCCATTCCCACCAAGCCACACCACGCCCACCAAGAACTAGTAGTAAAAAAAAAAATTGAATCTCATCACGGAATAACAGGCTAGAAACCTGAAGACTGAATTCTAGTTCCGCCTTAACCAGGAAAGCCGGCTGGGTGACCTTAAGCCAGTCACTCACTTTCAGTCCAACTCGTACATCACATTGTTATTATTGTGGGGAAAACAAGAAGAGAAAGGAGTATTAGGTAAGTTTGCTGTCTTGAGCTGTTTATAAAAAAATAACAAAGGTAGGATATAGACAAACAAATAAACAATATGTCTCCATTTGAAACAGACAAAGCTTTCTATTTGTAAAGAAGAAGTACACATGGACCAATATTACATAGAGAACTTTCACCAAATGGTGCTTGTCAGCATTCATTCTTTTTTATGCTCCCTTGTTCATTTCTCCACTCTTACCATTTGTTCTTGTAAATAGCAATAGCATGTAGACAGGGGTGAGATTCAACCAGTGTAACAACTGGTGCAGTGAGCATACACAGCGTTTGTAACTCACCTTCTGCTGCAAGCCCTGTGTGTAAAACACCTGACGTGTGGCAATCAGCTGTGCCACGCAAATCAGCTGAGCTTGAAAACCTGGAAATAAAGCACAGACTAGAGCCGGGGTGGGCGGGCAACAGCTAATTGTCAGAGCAAATCATTTACTTTGGAATTACCGGTTCACCCGAACTGAGCCAAACGGGTAGAATCACACCCTGCGTGTAGACTTATATACTGCTTCACAGTGCTTTTATAGCCCTCTCTAAGCAGTTTACAGAGTCAGCCTATTGCTCCCAACAATTTGGGTCCTCATTTTGCCCACCTTGGAAGGATGGAAGGCTGAGTCCACCTTAAATAGAAGATAAAATAGTAAACCTACAGTATTCCTATGATATTTATAATGTTCAGACTGGGAGAGCTTGAGAGGACTTGAAAAACTTGATTCATCTTTCTGTATATCAATCCCAATAATATTCCTTAAAAAAACAAAAAATTAGATTTTTTTATTTCTCTTCCCGGGTTTATTAAATAGTGGCATGCCCTAATTTAAGCAACTGTAAATTTCGGGGTTATTGATGCTGACACCTACATATGGCATACAGTTAAGTATAACATATTTTGGCAAATTTGAGTACACATTTGGCATTTATGTGCTGATGTTGACAGATTTAAAATAAGAAAGGTAAGCTTGGTTTTTTCACTTCCAGTCAATTCAATGTTATTTTTTAAATTATATAGTAAAATTGCTAATAACCCCTGCTATAAAGTTGAGTGAACGCTGGAGTGGTTGTGCACAGGTTCACAGGACAGCATTCCCAATGCAACAATAATCTGTATGGGAGATTTGTCTGAAGGAATTTTTTTCTCCAACCTCATCACAAAGTCATCATCTAAACTATGCCAAAGGGGGGGGGGGGGGGAGGCTTGATAGGCATGCAACATTTTTAACAAAGTGCTTTGGACTGATGAAACAAAAGTTGAACTGTTCAGCCACAACCACACCAGATACATTCGGAGGGGAAGAAAAAAAAAAAGAGTAGAGCATTTGAAGAAAAGAACACTTTGCCAACCGTTAAGGATAAAGGTAGCTCTATTATGATTTGGGTTTGTGTGGCAGCCAGTGGCATGAGAAATATTGAATGGGTGGAAGAAAGAATGGATTCAACTACATATCTGGGTATGCTAGAAGCCAATGTCCCACATCCAGTCAAGAATCTGGTGCTGAAAAAATATTGGATTTTTAGTGAGACAATCATCTGAAGCATAATTCCAAATGAAGAATTTACAAGAAGAAATAGAAAAAAAGACTTAGGAAGGGTTTTTATAGACCCTCTGGTTTTTATAGATGAAAGAATTATTGAAAATCCGTGGGGAGGTACATAGTAACAGGGTATTTCTGATCTAGAACATGTAAATTAATGGGAAAAAATTTAAAAAGCAAGAGGACCACTCTGAGGTGGCTAGAGGAAACATTCAGAAGCTGCTATTTCGGCCAAAGGAGATGTTATAGTATCCCTGACTCAAAGTGTGTCCAACTTTTGCACTTGGCATATTCACTGTTTTCTTAGTTTGAATGTAAAAACAAGCATCCATAAACAGTAAATGTGTGTTCAAATTTGTAAAAAAATTACTTCACAGTAAGAGTAGTGGAAGCTTGGAACCAACTTCCAGTGGAAGCAGGGAGTCAATCATCAGTAATTGAGTTTAAATATACTTGGGATAAACACATGTCCATTGTTTGAAAAATATTTAACAAATAAAATAAAAAATAATAATTAAAAAAATTAATTAAAACAAAAACCAGCCCCCTTAAAAAAAAATTGAAAAGGCAGACTTGATGAACCACTAGGTCTTTTTCTGCATCAGTTTTCTATATTTCTATGTCATGTTTAACTTTATACCATATAGTGATTATGTCAGGGTCTGACTGCTTAGGAATTCAGTAAAACATGCAATTTAATCAGCAGTGCCTACACTTTGGCATAAAACTGTATGCATGCAGCATTTACTCCCACAAGCTTCAATTCTGTATCTGAAATGAATGCAGCAATCCAAAAACAGCATCCACTATAAGATGGTGTGAGACATTGGGTCCTTCTAAAACCCAATCTTCACCATTGTAACCACTTTACTTTCAGCTAGTTAGAACTGGAGACATATGCATAGTCTGTAAACTGATTCACCATCTGTCCTCACATACGTAAAATCTAAATCTCCTGTTCTGAGTTTCTACAGTGGAGCATCTGATTGTCTAAGAAAAGTCCTTTTGAACTCATTGTACTTACAAGAGAGCTGTAACTTCTGTCCCATGCAGCCAAGAATTATTGACCCCAGGATACCTAAAGGGCATTAGCTTCAGAAACAGCTTTGTATAAAGGATACCAATGCAGCTAGATCATTAGTCTCGAGATATGTCATTTTTAAACTCAGAACACATATACTCTCACTGCCTCACTCGCTGGGATGGCTCTAAACGCAAGGACCATCTATAAGCCAGAGGTCTTTTTTTTTTCAGTGCTGTTGCAATTGAAAGCTAAACAAATAATGCAAGTCAAGAAATACCTCTACTACACAGTGTAGAAATGCTGTAACAGAATATCAGAATAACAGAGTTGGAAGGATCTTTGGAGATCCCCTGTTCAAGCACAATTGGTGGTCCAATCTCCTTCCTTCCTTCCTTCCTTTCTATATTTCTTTTATCCTTTCCCAAATCTATTCATTTTTACCATCATCTCTCGAGTTTTGCACTAGGGACTTCTGTCTCATTGGTAGTAAATGTTTATCTTTTGGTTGGTCCTCCTTCTGTTCCTTTAGATTAGGGGTGTCCAATCGTGGCAAACTTCTTAAAGTTCTTAACTTATGGACTTCAACTCCCATATTGGCTGGGGAATTCTGGGAGTTAATGTCCACAAGTCTTTAAGTTGCCACGGTTGGACACTCCTGCTTCAGATTGTATCTGGTGTGGCCTATCTAGATCCTGCTGATGGTTTTGTTTCACCTTAGTCAAACTGATCAGTTCTAATTTATCAAAGTAGTCACAACTTTCTAGAACCATGATGGTGAACCTATGGCTCGTGTGCTGAGCCCCAGCCAAACTTACCTGCACTGCGCATGTGTGTGCCCTCCAGCTGATTTTCAGCTCGTTTGAAGTCTTTTCACCCTCCCGGAGGCTTGAGAGAAGCCTCTGCAGCCCCGGGAGGCTGAAAAACAGGCCCATTTCGGCACTTCTGGAAGGTCCATTTTTCAGCCTCCTCGGCTGCAGAGGCTTCTCTCAAGTCCCCGGGAAGGCGAGGAGACCCCAAACGGGCCAAAAATCAGCTGGAGGGTGTGTGCATGCCCAGTGCAGGTAAGGGGGCAGGGTGGGGGTGTTGTGCATGCATGCTCAGGGGGGCAGGGTGCATTGCACTGTGGGTACCGGCATGTGCACTATTGCATGTGCTTTCAGCACACCACAACAAAAAGGTTTGCCATCACTGTTCTAGAAGATGGTTTACCTTAACTTCCCTTTTACTCCTTTAGTTTTATTTTTCCTGTTTTGGTAAGGGTGGCTCTCAAGCATACCCATCATACCCATCATATGTTTCCTCCCTTTAGATAGCTTAAATATTAGGGAGGGCTTGAGTTGCCCCCCAAATGCACACACAAACATCCCCAAATACTTACTGGGTGAAGCCAGCTACAAAGTCCAATAGTAATGGGACTGTAAACGGTAACACAGTTACTTGGTTTGTAGACCCTGCCCTTCCAGCTTTTTCATTTTGCTCTTTTTTCCTTCCTGATCCACACATCTATCTCATCTCAAAAGCAACTATTCCAAAAACAAATATTCCTGGAAAACAAATTGAGGAAAGGCTAAGAACTCAGTAGGTGGCACTCTCGCCTCTGAGTCAGTCCTACTCTGGAGTGAGCCACATGGTGTGTTAGAAGGGTACAGAGCAGCTGCACCATATAATTAAGGTCCTGTGGTTACTATAGATACCTTAGTATTTTTTGCAGTAGTTTATCTGACTAGCTAGAGTCAAACTAGAATAATCACTGCATCTTTTCTTCTTCCATGGCAGAAAAGACCACTGTCTTCTTATTCTGTATTGATTGATGTGCACAGATATTGAGACCAATTGCCTATATCAAACTCAGATGATCTTTTCAGGTTCTGCCAGTTGTATGTTCATTAAATTTCCTTGGAGTTCTTTCTAATAAAGAGTCAATTATAATTTCATTGGAATATGAATTGTATGACCTCATAATTTCCTGTGGGAGGGGCATTCCAAGAAAACCAGGAGGATGGGACTATGTGATGGACCCCCAGAGTCAGGTGCGACAAATCAGGAACCCAGGAACAATTTCATTCCATGCTACCTCTATACAAGAATCTGAACTACTAATGGTCAAGGCAAATTGATGGGAGATAACTCCACAGAATTCATGGAGGGACTTAGATCTCTTGTGGGCATGAAGGGACTCCAAAATGATGACACACTTGACCCCTCCCTCAGGCTCAGCCTGGTCATCTTACACCCAGTTCCATTAAGCTGAATGAGCAAGTGTGTACCTCAAATGCAATATATACCTCAAAGGGTATGAGGTAAGAGATATGGATAGCCCTGCCTCACCTACCTTATTATCTTAAGTCCAGAACCTAACAGTGTCTAACTGCATCATTGGGATTGAACTGTAATGGAGTAGCCTGCTATCTGTGGACCTCCAAGTAGTAGGCCATCAGAAATAATTGGTGGTAAGTTTAATTTAGCACATTGGGAGTTGCGTGGGGAAGTGTTGTGTATAAAAGGAATTCTGACCACCCAGAAAAATATTTTCTGAAGCAAACGAAATATAGAATCAGGAGAATGCAATCTTATGTCTGATAGAGACCAAGGACTAACTGAATTGAAAGGAACCACTGAATAACTTCTGCTAATCTTGATAGTAAACTTAGGCCACTATGATTTGTGAAAGCTAGTTAATGAATGCATTATTCTTTGAATAATTATTATCTTCCTTTTTTTCCCCCTCCTGAGATTCTTATGTGCAGTGGCCCAATCTGATGGTAAAACTTGAGTGCCACTCCCGTTGGTATTCAGATGACACCAATTTACTCTGTTCTGAGATAATCCAGACATTTGTCCCAAATGGAAAGTTTATGTTAGAGCAATGGAGCAGTACTTTTGAAAATGTACACTGGGGGAAGATGAGAGTTATTTGGGACTAGGTCATGAAATTATCAAGGAAAAGGGGTTATATTTTTCAAGTGTGAAACTGTTCTTCCAGTATTATCATCCTGATGTACAATAGACTGTCCATATTTTATATATTTAATATACTTTGGGCAGAAAGAGTAAAGCAAAAGCTGTACAGATTATAGTTATGGAAGTACTAAACTAAATAACTCAACAATACTTTCACTTTGAAAACTGTTCTTGAAATAATATAATTTAGTTAGGATGTAAATGAAATGTGCAAGCAATGTTATGATGGCACAAGGAATACTTTTCTATTTTCTAAATGCAATTATAAACTTGTTACTAGCAGTTTGCATGTCTTGTTCTATATGTGTAGGTGCAGAATGCATATGCAGATCCATACTTAAAGCTCTCTTGATCCTGCTTTTGATTGCAAACCTTACTGCTCCAACAAAAAGCAATGACAGCAATCTTTAATATAATAGCATATTTTCATTGAATGCCTTCAGATTTTCCCCCCATTTCATTCTACCAACTGAAACAGAGACAGTTCTTTGTATGCTGAAACGTACAATTATCATGTATCCAAAAAGGAGAGTGTAATTTTCACATCTGATTACAAGGGAAGAGTGTAAGGGGAGCTGCCTCAGTAAAAGTACACTTGTTTACAGAGCAATACCCTTGATATTAAAATCTTCAAAAACACGAAACACTGGGAAAAAAAATAAAGATTGTTGCACAGCAAAACAAAACTTACAAAATAAGCATTTTTCTTGGCCTGGCTACAAATGAAAAGTCAGAGCTTTTGAACCTGAACAGATCTATTTACTTCAAATGAAGAGAGTGGGTGTACTGAAGTATGATAGTTAAAATGCTGAACTACAACTCAAGAGACCCAGATTCAAATCTATCCTTAGCTATGAAAAGTCTCTATGGGGCAACTCTGGGCAAATCTCCCAGCTTAGTCTACCTCATTGGAGTGGTTGTTATAGGTATAAAATGAAGATCTCTTGAGCTGGTAGAGAAAAACTGGAATAGAATTCTAATAAATAAACTTAACTCAAATGTATTTTTATTTGGCGTTTGAGGTCTAAGCAAATGCAACAAAATTATAATGTCAGCCCACTACATGACACACAAAGGTCCTAGCATTACTTGGCCAGCAAGGAGAAGACATTTGAGGATAACAAGATGTGGCAATAAATATAGGGAAATTGAAGTAGACAGATTCTGCTGGACTTCTGGCATGTTGAGTTCAGAGGAGGACATTCTCTGAAATCTTAGTTCAATTGTTGACCATTTAAAGTAGTATATAAGTGGTTATTATATCAATATTTCACTCTGGAGATGGTTGATGGACCAATAGCAGATCCCACTTCCCTCCTGCTCATCCTATTCTCTCCCTCCCCATCTTTTAATTATAATTGATAATTTGCACTTTTTTATGTAGCCAGATAAATGTGTCTTTCCTATTTTATTGCTTTTTTTGTTGTAAGCTTCCCAGAGCTGCATCATGGCAAGTTGGGCAGCAAATAAATTTAATAAATAATAATATTTTTTTTTAAAAAAAATCATTATTTAAAGTATATACAATTTTCCCTTAATTAACTTTACTGCATTATTGGTTGCCATTTTTCACACCTCTTGCTATCACCTTATTTTTTTTCTCTTTCCCTCTCCTTGCCTCTTTTCTTGATTTCTGGTATGTGCTGATTTACCTTTGATAAGATAAGCATTTGAGTACAAGAAATAATTTTTGCTGTCATGTACTAAAAGATGTTATCTTGGAAAACACAGTGCCATTACAAATTGCTTAGTAAGAAGATCAAAGATAGGCAAGGGGAAGAGACAGATCGCACAACAGGTAAGGTTACAAAACATGCCCCAAAGCTGAAAGCAATACGAACAACCATTAAAATGTTGTAATACAGCAATGGAAAGCAGTAGTAGAACTAAACTAACATGTGCAGAAACAAACAGATATCTTGAATCTGAACATTTCCCAAGCAGAGTTCTCTCTAGGAAATTTCCACCACTAGAAACATGGAAGTGGGAAGGCAATTTTTTGTATTGATTTGGAGGCCAGGAAGAACCTCTAAAATAGTGGGAAAGTGTGGTAGAATAAGAAGGATTCTGTATAGATGATCCTCAACTTATGGCTGCAACTGAACCCAGAATAAGCAGGTCACCATGGGACCACACCTAATTTTATGACTTTTGAAGTGGTCCTCGAGCTGATACAGCAATTGTTAAGTGAATCTATTTCATCCAGTAGGCATTTGTGTGTGTGTGTGTGGCGGGGGGAGGGGGGTGGAACCAGAAGTAAATGGAACCAGAAGTAAACTTGCAGTCATAAGACTGTGGAACGACTGCAAATAATCATAAAGTCGAGCTGTTTGCCTCATGCTCAAAATACAGTCATATGAATGCAAGTGTGTATGTGTGTGTGTGCAGCCATCAAAACTTCGAAATCAGGCCACAAATATCTTTTGGGGAATCTGTTGTAACTTTCAACTGTCGCTAAGTGTAAGCCACCTGTAATGCTTTCAAGTTCCATCCATAAATAGAAAAACTACTTCCGTTCTTGGATGTCTATTTAGGAACCAAGACAGAAAATTGAAGTATAATCCTCTATTATGAAACAGGACATTCTTGGATTTTTTAAAAAAAAGGAAAGCTAGACTACAGACTCTTTGTAGAAGAAACAATGAAGACTCAAAATAAATCTGTGAACATCTATGACACTCATCCATTCTGAAAATGAACAGTAACCACTTCAAGCAAAGGAGTGTTACAAATATTCACCAACACTTATTCGGAAAGGGGATAATAAAAAGACAAACAATTCCCTATTTTTTTTCTTTTTCCAAATTTACTTCATGGATTCCCAGAAAACCATTTCCCTAGTTCTGGAAATCCCCTAGAAATGGAATATGACTCTAAAATGTATTCACAAAAAACATATTTATTTTTGTACAGAGAAATTGAAATGGCAGTGCTTATTAGTTTATGATAAACATTTATTAGGCAGGCATTTTTAGAAGAATGACTTGATGTACAACAAAGTAGCATCAAACAGCCACTTGCCATCACCAAGTCTCACCTGGCATTTGCAAAATCAGAAAATGGGGTCTTGCTTCCCAAGCAGCATATAAATTGTAAGAGGTCCATGGCTGGATCTGACCAAAAGCCTTCCTTGTCCATAATTCCATAACCACAATGGCCAACCAGATGCTTCTGGAGAACCTTCAGTATGATATAAGTGCAATAGCATTCTCCTATATAGATAAAGCCACCAGCAACTGGTGTTTAGAGGCGTAAAACAATAGGTGGAGAAGCTCTCTGTTCTTCCAGGAGGCACCACAATTGCTGATGGCCACCACAATTGCTGCAAGTTTGTTATAGGCAGCAAAGAACTCCAGCTGCTCTCTAATAGCTGGAACAAGGTCTTTTTCTCCTGCATGTTTCTGCATCAGGAAGAAATTGTTTGAAGTACTTCTCCAACTCTCTGCAATTGGAGGGGCTGGCTGGCATCTATGTGCCTTGCCTCCTCATTTGGTCCTCCTGTATAATGGAACATGGGCTTGCAACTGTAGATGGCTAGAGGATCCCACATTTGGTTCAAAGGTCATTTGGGATAGCTAATCAACCAAATACTGTAGACCAAGGGTCTTCAAACTTGGCAAGTTTAAGACTTGTGGACTTCAACTCCCAGAATTCCTAAGTTAACATGACTGGAAGAGGAATTCTGGGAGTTGAAGTCCACAAGTCTTGAAGCTGTCAAGTTTGAAGACCCCTGCTGTAGACCTTGATCCAAAGGAGTTCTTCCTGTTGCTCAAGTATGAAAGAAAACCAATAGTTCTCCTAACAGGAAACTTGAAAGCCTGTTTTCCATTGATTGCCTTTCAGTGCTGCCCAAAGTCAGCCCTGCACCATTGGAGGAGTAGAAACCAATGTGGTATGATCCCACCTTTCAGCAGGGCCATAAGATCATCTGGAAAGTTTGAGAAATGCATGCCCATAAATGTTTATCATTAGTACAGGTGGCTTTGTTCATCTTGGTAAATTTAGCATCTGTTGAATTTACCTAGTTTGGGCATTCTGAATGTTAACATTTTACCTGATGGGTACACCCTTGGCAATATAATAGCAGTTCTACACACACAATTAAATTGCCATCTTTATTTTAGGAATTACAGTCTGAGTTCCAATAAAGTCCTTCATTGGCATTTACTTTCCCCAACCACATGTAGAAAACCTGATTTTACATGAAAAGAGATACAATTTCAAAAATAGATATCCCTGCTTTTCATGTGAATTAGCCAGAGACATAACAAGCCATGTCATGTGTACAAATTCAACTCATAAGATACAGGTCTCATTTTTTTTTAGAATTGGTCTCACAATCTGCTCCAGATGTTACCCAAGATGAACATTCTGAAGTTTTTGTTGGTCAAAAGGATATGGAAAATACCAGGTTGTGGAAGATTAGTTCTAATTCAGTGCTGGCACTGTTAAAATCATAACTTTTAAATAGAATTTTGTTATGCATCCCAAGTATTAACAAGCTAGATATAAAGTAGCTGCATAAGATAAAGTCTATTACGATTGGATTGGATTGTGTGGGTATGTCTGATGGCCAATGCATTCCTCCCCATTCCAATAGGATTAGGATAATCAAAGCCACAAACAAATAGATCTTCAGAACCCCAATCAATGCTGAAAATGCATCTCCATTTTTCACTGAAGCGTTAATCTGCATTTGCTTATATTCTGCACGATGGTAATGCAGTCCCATTGATCAAAATGAACATTCAATAACACCTGAGGCATCTAAGCCTTATTGAAATAAGTCAACTTGAAGCAAAAGACCTAAGGAAGAAATAGAGGATTTTAACATGCAGGGAGCTCAGCTATATATAAGGTGCAGTGGGGTGTGGATTAAGATGCAGGATGCAGGATTAAGGGCAGGATTAAGGGCAGGTGATAACCAAGTTCCAATCCTCCCTTAGGCCCAGAAACCAGCTAGGTGACATTGGGCTAGTAGTCCTTCTCTCTTAGCTCTAGATTGGAAAGTCAAAAAGAAGTCTATCTCCCAACCCATGATGGACCAGCATGATAAACTACAGCCCATTATCTTCAGTGAAGAAGCTTTCACCTTGCTCCGTAGATTGATTGGGGCTGATAAAAATAGGTATGTGTAAGCATATGCATAATTTGCATATTTATGGATAGATGCACTATAGATCAGGGATGTCAAACTCATGTCATCACGGTGACATCACATGACATATCAGGAGTTTTTTCCCTTTTCCTAAACCGGCCTGTGATGCATCTGGCCTGCAGCGACGTGATGCATCTGATCCGCAGGCCGGGAGTTTGACAGCCCTGCTGTAGATGATGACCTGCCTATGCATTCATGTACATGTGCATGTGTAAGTACAAATAATCTGGAACCTGTCCTGGCAATTACATAAGAAAAAACACTACAGACAGAGGGACAAACACCAGGTTTCTTCCTGACTAGTTTACTCTCTAACAAATCATATGTTTCTGTCTTCCCAAAGTTACCACATTCCTTCAGTGAGATTGAGAGGCATAATTAAAATGCAAGCTCCCAGGGCTGACTGAAAGAATGATTTGTAACACCACTCCTCTGGGTACATTTTATGGAGCTCCAAGTATTGTTTTCAAAAGCATTACCTTTTCTACAGCTAGAAATACACACCCACTCTCACACACACAAACTTGTATATATGCCACACTACATTTTTAAATGATCAATCCTGTCTTCTCTCAGAAGATCTGACCTGAGAGCATGTTTTATTTTAGTTAAAACAGGGTGGTGGGTGGGAGCGAATAAGGAAAAGGGAAAGAGTATGGAGGTTGGTCTTGCTGCAACACTTTTTAATGAACTCAGCCAAAAATGATCTATGAAATTTTTAAGAGATCTGGGATAATTTGTTTATCAGAGACTGCCAATAAAAATCCTTGTGTACTCATCTATTTCTTGCTTCCTTCTTTAATCTCATCAACAATATTAACTGTTTCTCCTGAAGCAAAACTCCCTTCATGAATCTGGCCCTTCAAGACCAACCGGTGTGCTATCACTGTGCCAGCTTTCGCTGGAGAAATGTCCTAATCTCTACCTGCAGCTTTTAGATCTAAAAAAAAGTGGGGCTTGGGAGTGGTGGGGGGGAACACCACCACCACTAAAATTCCAACTCAACTTTATTTCATTGATAAATGATGAAAATGATGCCCGTTATATATTACACATTTCTTCCGTTCTCCAAGCTCAATGGCAGCCTTGCGCTGCGGATGTTGGAATGGTGTAATTATGTTCCAGGAGGGTAGCTATCTGTTTCCTTTCAAAAATTTACAGGATTCTTAATCACACTGCTCATTTGGGTGCGCAATAGCGAGGATGGCGAAACACAAACATGGCACATTCGTTTACACAGGAACACCTGCTTAGCGTGATAGCAGATGTCAGTCAGCAAGAGGAACACAAAAGAAAAATAAAATATCAACAACAGCAAACTCGGAACTGTTTTCAACTAGCCGCAATGAAATATCCCCCAGCAGGAATATAAACGGCCTTGTGAAAATGCAGAAAGCAACACGGCAACATGTTGGGAATGTCTCGTTTGACTCTCTTGATGGCTGGGCCAGTTGGAAGAGGCTCACTTGAAATGTACAGGATGGTTCGCCAAATGTAGGCTTTACAGCTGAAACTATATGTCAGTGGTCCTCCTTTTCTTTTATTAAGAACATATGCAAGTATATATATTTAAATTAGAGCTTATACATCAGTGTAATATATGTCACCATAACTTTATACATCAGAAATATGTAATTTTTTTTGAACCTTAAAATAAACTGAAGTCGCCACAAATGAGTCTATCTACTATTTACTCAGAGGACATTTTGCTTTGTAAATACAGTGAATAAAACAAAAAGAGAGGACTAGATGGAGAAAATGAGAATTGTGTTGCATTGTTCTCAAGTGAAGCTTCCTCTAGTTCTTCAGTGAACCATTCAGTATTATTCTCCACCTCTATACAGATTTATTTAGTTATTTTACTTACTTACTTACTTGTTCATTCACTGTGGAATGCTAATGAATGAGATCTGCTGTGGGCTGTTTTCCTTAAGATTTGTGCAAATTCAGAGTGAGTCAACTCACATAAGCCTATGCACTAAAGATTCCTTAAGTATGCATTGCCTTGAAACCAAGTAATAGTTTCTAAGGAGCCATTATGTAGTATCGTGTCAATGATCCATGCACTGAGGACTCCCTAAATGCGCATTGACAGGATCGACCGTAACAACTATGAAGAAGCTGTTATGGTCTATCAGGACAATGATCTGCAGATATTGGCAGCACCTCTTTGCTTTTCTGTAAAGATTGTAAAAGTCTCTGAAGAAGCTACGACTATCATGCCAGAAGACTCACTGATCAGATCAATGACCCATTGATCGGATCGGTTTATTTACTTGTTTTAAGATTGTAACCCAAAGAGGTCAATATGCTAAGTGTAGTCCCTGCCAATATAATGGCTTTGAGATGTCTACAGATATAGGGAGGAGATGAGAAGGAGGATTTTGGAGATTTACAGCATAACCCCATCCATGTTGTCTCACAATACAATTCACTGAGGGGAAAAAATATTCCTCCAGGGGAAAAACACCATTGGAAGAATCCATTCTACTTGCTGTGCTCTAAACTCCTCTCTGAAGGATCAAGAGCCCACCAGAATAAATTTGGAGCATACAAATGTAAAGACAGGAGAACCCCCCATTCTATAAATACTACCAAATGCATTTAAGGGAATTCCTCCACTCATATTAGTGGGCCTAGTTTGATATCATGGCTCAATTTGCACAGTGTTAAAGACTGCAGGCTTATAACCATTCATTTAATAACTGTTCACAGTTACAGTTGCACTGGAAAAACTGACTAATGAACAGTTCTCTCATATACAACCTTTGCAGCATCTCTACATGATCAAACTTCAGGTGCCTGACAATCGGCACGTATTTACAATGGCTGCAGCATCCCGGGATCCAGGGATTGTCTTTGGCAACCTTCCTTGGAAGCTTCTGACCAAGCAAAGTCAATTTCGTTTAACAACTTGTATCGATTCACTTAACCATGGTGAAAAGGTCATAAAATGAGGCACAGCTTAACAACTGCCTTATGTAGCAGTGGAAATTTTGGGCTCAGTTGTGGTCATAAATAGAACACTACCTGTAAGTTACATAAGCAAAAGAGGCCCCCATTTGTCATAATTCTTGCTTACCAGAAATCCACTTCCTTGGGCTAGAATTACTGCTACTGCTCCTACTAGCTTACTAATTCCATTTTTAAGACAGGAAATCCTTGTCTAACTTGGTGCTACTAATTGTGCCTGGGAAATGGTAGGAATTGAAGTTCAGCACATTTGGAAGCCACTGGCTTGAAGATGTCTGTCTTCAAGTTTAATTTACAAAAGAAAATAGTTCCTGCCATAGGAACTTGTAAGTTTCCTAAACTGCTAAAGATTTGATGAAAAAAAGTAGGATTATTTTCTAGGGAAGGAAGTTCCCAGAATAATGTTGGATTTCATTCTTATATATATAGTTGGACTATAAAAGAATAATTGGCTAGTCTGCAAGATTCCAGCTCAGGCTTCTATGCTGTTTCTAGGGAAATCTTTACACACATATCTGGGCTTTTTGTTTTTGTTTTAATATCCTTCAGTGCCAGAACTGTGGAGACATACAATTATTCTGTGGCACATTGTTTTTTTTAAGGACTATTTGTGATGCATTATCCTTTACTCTATTAATCAATGCAGCACAGCTTGTGGACTATCAAAAAAGCTCTCTATTCCTTTTAGAATCCAAAGTGAAACATGTCCCTACAAACTATTGTTCAGGAGAGCAAAGCAGACACCTGGAAAAAATTGAAGGCAAAATCATAAACAACCTAGAATGTCAAGGCACAGTTGGGGAAGCAGAGGCAGAAGAACATATTGTTCAAAAGGGATGAGATAAATAGCCAAGAGGCCAAAGATTTCAATGCAAACGGAAGTATACCACTGCTTAGATAACTTGCCAATTTGACTAACATGGTTTGATTAATACAGTAGACTAGGGACTCCAGAAATCAAGGGCTTCGTGACAATGAAGGAATTGTGTGATAGTAACATGAATTCTCCCCAAAGCAAAAGAATGATTATTAGCTGCACCATTTGGCAAGCCAGTCCCTTAAAGTGAAAGCTGGTAAAACCACTGAAGTTTTGTTTTGTTTTTAAAGGAGAATACCAATTTCTAAAAAATATATACTTCTAGGGAAACATTTTGAGAAGCAAAGAGATTAAGGTGTTTTGGTGGTTCTTTTAATGTAATCCTGTCTAGTGGTTTTTAATGTTCTTCCCCAACCCCACCCCCACCCCCACCCCCCCAAAAAAAACCTGATCTTCAGATTCTTAAGGCAGGGGAAGGAAAGGGGATGTAATCTGCAAAAGAAGTTACAGCATAGTTAAATCCACAAGATAGCTCAATTTGTATTACTTCCAAACTAAAGTCCAGAATATTCCACAATAAGACACAAGTCTTGGAGAGTAACAAATGTATTATGCATCATTATAAGTAAGTTATTGGATCAAGAACTTCTACTAGCATTTATGGAATTTTTGCTTCTCATTATCTTTTTTTTTCAGTTGTCAGTAAATATGCAGACCTTATTCAAGAGAAGAAAATGGGAACAAGCCCTTCTGTGTACCTCCTTGCCTATTCCAACATATAGGTGCTCTCTGTTGGCAATATACAAACTTCTGTTTCTTTAATGCCTCTTCATTTGAGGGGGAAGTTTGATTTCTGTTTCCCAAGTACTACCCAGAAGGATCCTGCTTTAATATTCCTCTTTTTTTTTTCTGTTTCTTGCTTTTCAAATATGCAAATGGACACAAGAGCAGCAGAGAAAATGGCACATTTGCTGGCCTGACTATTCTTTCTCCATGGTGGTACAGGTTGAACGCAGAGAGAGCAAATAGTAGATAGGTAAAGTAATTGTGTCAAATAGACAGATAACGGTGGGGACACCAAGGGACCACTCAGGAAGGATGTTACTTAAGGACATTTTATCCAAGTCTCACAAGCTCCACTAAACAAACAAACCTAGTGAGGCTTTCCACCTAACAGGAAAATGTACAAACTTCTATCCTTCTTAAAGATTCTCAAAAGTGTATGGTGGAGATAATCCAGAACAAGATCCAAATATAATTTTCTCTAAGACAGCTCCTGAGTTCTTAAAAAGCAAATTACAAGTTTTGGGAGATATTTGGAAGCAATAGCTATGATCAATGCCCTCCTCTTTTTAGGATGATAAAAATGAAATAATCCATGGACGGGAGAAATGTAGCAGATCCGCAATTATTACCTTTGTTGATAACCCTGGAGAGTTTGTCGGGCTTAAATTGATGAGGCCTACATTGTCTCCCATTACTCTGATTTCTAAGGTGGTAACTCAAAAATAAAACCAGAGTCCATGCAAATAACACCGCAATGTCTGTGCATGGATGGCTGAAGTCATCAATAAAATTATTCCACGCTGACCCCTAAATCTGGAACATTGTTATCCCTTGTTTACCTTAATGAACTGAGAGAAGAAAATCAGGCTGTTATACAAATCAAGAGAAAGGACTGATCGTTTGAAGGTCTGGATATAAAAATTGTTAATCTGCTTCCCCCCCTCCCCAGCATATGACGCCACAGAACAGAAATGTATCATAAGGGATAAAATATTGGAATCAAAAAGTTGATTCTGAGGAATTCTGAGAATTGAAGTCTACATATCCTATCCTTACTGGAGTTGAGAAACATTGATATAGACCAGAGTGTCAAACTCTCATTGTCACAGTGTCATCACGTGATGTATTGGGACTTTTCCCCCTTTTGGTAAACCAGGCAGGGGCGGGGCCAGCATGTGACGCATCTGGGCCCCAGGCCTTGAGTTTGACACCCCTAATGTAGACCTGTTAGTTCAAACTTCCAATGAGTGCAGAAATCCAAATTAAGCCTTTCTTTCTTTCTTTCTTTCTTTCTTTCTTTCTTTCTTTCTTTCTTTCTTTCTTTCTTTCTTTCTTTCTTTCTTTCTTTCTTTCTTTCTTTCTTCCTTCCTTCCTTCCTTCCTTCCTTCCTTCCTTTCTTTCTAACATTCATTGAAAATCTGCTTTCCTGTACCTGAGGTCCCTTTTCTAGCCTTGCACTCTGAAATATGAAAGAACAGAACTTGCTTTTCTTCTAAGTAATACATGTTCAAGTATTTGAACCATAACATATTCAGCAAACATGGGTAGTTTCATATCTCTTTGTAGTTAGGTTTTAGTTTCTATTTCCTGATCATCCTGCTGGACTTCTGAATATTTCTTAAAGAGTGGGACTAAGAACTGAAGATAACGCTTGAGGTGGGTCTGAAGAAAGCAGAATAAAATGGAATTATCATTTCTGACCACTTGGAAATTACACTCTTGCTAATGTAATCTAAAACTGCATTTGCCATGTCTTGCAGTCACACTGCTGGCTCATATTCCATTTCTAATAAACTAGTACCATCACTTGAAGCGTAGGCATGGGTTTCCCATGGGTGTTTAAGAAACAAAATTATTATCCCCTTTTGTAAGGTACTCATGTACTGTGTTAGATAAAGAAGATTCTGGTTCCTTAGTCCCTTCGTTGGTGTCGATAGATTCTAAGATATATATTTTGTCTCTAAAAGCAACATGTTAGGAAAGGCTGGGTTTGCTCCCTATTCCTTTCTTTTTCTCTGTGATAGTGCAAAAATAGAACAAAATCTCTGAGCAAAGTGCATTTTCTAAACATCTCTCCCCTTTAAAAGTCAGATAGAGAACACAGGACCCAGCAGCTGCAATTTTGATGTTGCTAGAAGAAAGAGGAAGCTCCTGTTTCTTAAAGCTCAGCTGGTCCCAAAATGTAATAAAATTGACATATTGATTCCTTTGAATTTACAAATGCCTGTTTCATAAACTCCATCCTAGGCATCTTTAGAGCACTGCCATCCCCCCCCCCCTTTCAAATGGACCAATTATGTGCCCACATAATCCTGTTACCTGTGAAATCCATGGAATACTTTTCCCATTTGCTGCCGTTCCCAGGCAGACAAACTTGCATTATGCACGCATAAACAAACAGAGTATTTCCTTAATATGAGGGACTGCTTTCAAAGGGAAATGCAATCTCTGGGGTCTCTTACTGAAATAGAATAATAAAATAATAAAGAAACAACAAAAATGGGCAATAAGATGCATAGATGTTTCCTCCTCTTCAAATAATCCTACTGCACACCACAACCATTGTTTCCCCGAGAGAATTCATTCATAAACTAATCTGGCAACTCTAAATATTCGAAATGCTGAAATAAAACACCAATACATCCAATGTTACGTTGATTTGAACGTGCACATGTTGATTTTTCTATATGCTTTACTTTCTATATCAATAATTTATTATCATTATAAAGTTGTTGCATGAAGTGAAAAGCTAGAAAGTGATCATATCTGGCTAAAATATTGAGAATATGCATAGTTTTACATTTCTAAATGTCAGGATTCTGTTTGTATTTTCTAGTATATGTATGTATGCCTTATAATTCACTAGAGGGAGGGAGGGAAGGAAGGAGGGAAGGAAGGAAGGAAGGAAGGAAGGAAGGAAGGAAGGAAGGAAGGAAGGAAGGAAGGAAGGAAGGAAGGAAGGAAGGAAGGAAGGAAGGGTCAATAACATATACAACTGTATTTGTCTAGATGAGCAATAAAACATTTAGGGAGATTTAGCTCCATGCATAAATACACAGAGGCCTCATTCTCTTTTTAATCACCAGGTTGAAATGTGGCTTTCCTCTAATATTTTCTTAGAAATTCTGATAACATGCTATGCACAGACACGGATTCCTCTCTCTCTTCCTCAGTCTCTCTCCCCCTCATATTATGCTGCTCCTGATTTGCTACACTTCAGTGGGCAACCAGCAGTTCAGTTACACTACATTTGCACTGTACAATTTGTCTCTAAAAGGTTCCTAAAATTATGAAACATCTTGTCTGCCACATGACCTGTGCAACAGCCTGCTTCAATTTGTGATGTGCACAGTACATGCTGAGGAGAATGGGCTTCAGAAGAAGAAGAAAAGAAGCAGGGACAGACAAGAAAAGAGGAGAAAAGTTTCCTTAAGCCGAAACATTCGCACACCACAGCCATTGTTCCGAGGTGGGTTTAGAGATAAATGGCTGCCCGTTAACCAGATTTGACATGCTGTACAAAAGCAGCCACCTTTGGTCCCATGACACAGACAAACAGAAAACACAACCAGCCAATTCTGGCAAAGATGTCTGACCTGAATAAAAGCACCATCATTTGTCACATCACTGTTACAAAATGTTTGAGGTTTTAGGGCTTTGCCAGAGGTTGGCAAAAATGAAGGTTGGGTAGCAGAAACAAGAAGGAACGGGCAGAGGTTTTGATGGGGAGGGCAGGATAAATTTTTTATCATCCATGCTTTTTCCAACAAGAGCAACAACAATAATAACCATATACCGTTATTTATAAAATGTTGTTAAGTTTATCTTCCCAGGCACACTTGCATTCCATCAAGCACACTAATTTCCTCCCCGGTTCATTGAAATAAAATTGTGCCACCAATCAAAGAGCATTCAAAATGGCAAGGCTGCAAGCCTACTGACACTTAGTTGAATAATCTCTGTTTTATGTAATGATTTACTTTTGTGTGGGGCTTTGCAGCTTAAACCCCATTTTTCCTTCCTTCTACTTCACCAGGGGTTTCTACCAAATAAGCTTGCTTCAGTTGCAAAGACTAAAACCCATCCTGGAAATAGAGGGGTGCAACTCTCTAGATAGTTACCTTAGCCATACTTCACTCAGCAAGGCTAGCTTCAGAGGAGGGAATGCATGATTTGCCTGCTACTGTTTAAACAACTGAAGTATCTTCTCCTCCTTTTGATCAATGGAGATCTATTAGAATGAGGCAGAATTTTGGCCACTGGAGTATTTCACTTTGCACATTATGCCTTGATGTCTACTCGCTGGATTGAGATGTAAAATCAGATGTAAAATTGTGATTTAAGTCAGATATGATTTAAGGAGAGGCAAGGTGCTTTTGAGTACATGCTCAGCCAAAGAAATCAAGAATTTGCATCAAGACTTTGGCTTACATATTTATTCTTGCTTTTTCAACTCCCAATTTTAAATTGATAGTGGAAGAGGGAAATATTCTATACTGATTAAATTGTTAAATAGTTATTTTATTACATTGGGAGCTACAATCTTAGATGGTACTAATCAATTGCATATCACCCAGCAAATTACTAACTAGATACTCATCTATTTCTGTCCCCTGCTTGCTCTACGCTGAATGAAAGACATACAAAATCAGTTAGTAAGTCAAGGAAGCCCTTCTTAATAATTCATATAATAATAGTTTTATAACAGTTTATACTTAAATAATAATAATAAAAGCAACAACATTACTATTGCTTCCAGAATGTTTTGTAAACATATATAGTGTATTTTATTTTCATGTCAATATATATACATACATACATACATACATTCATATATAAATGTGCAAATGAATATCTTGGAAGATATATAGATATAAAAAGTGATTTGTGATTTTCCTAGCATTGCATAGAACAATTGATAATAAAAGCTAGATTTATAACAATGATATTAAACCAACCGGCACACTTTGTATACTTATGGAAGAAAGTTTGATGTTTTTATGTTTTGTTTGTTTATGTTTGTTTTTAAAAACCAATAAAATTTACAAAAATAAAAATAAAATAAAAGCTAGATTTGAATTAAAACCCCATCTAACGAACTCTTGAGTTTCAGCTTTACTTTTGTTTTTTATGCTATTACATTTGATTCAGTTCCTAAATTACATGCCTAAAAGTTGTGTTCAGTATAACATATGAGTAAAATTAAAATTGGAATCTGAAATTTAATGTCAGAGTTGTCCTATATATTTTTTTTATAAATCTTTTGTCCTAGGTTATAAAACTTTTTTTATTTGATGATACTAGCATTTACAAAAATTCTCTAAGTTATAAATCCTAAGAATGGATTGCCTTGTCAAGAGTATGAATCCAAATTTATTCTATATTGTACAAGCTGCATTTAATTAATATTATTGTAAAAGAGACAGAATGAAAACCCAATTTTCATTTTTTTTTAAAAAAAACCTGCTTTGACCAAACAAGCTACTCTGGAATTTCTATTATCTGCTGTTTATTGCAGTATGAACTATATCCTGCAAAGAAGGACAAGTTAAACAACAAGCAATTGTCTCTTCTTGATGATTTTAAAAGAGGAAGTATCTTCATCAAGTTAATTGCCATACTGGAATCCAATGAATAGAGCACTCTGCAATGATTAAGGAAGCATCAGCAGAAGTGGGGGAAAGCCATTCTCTCCATGGTATTATATCTAAGGAGGTCTATCTACACTTGGAGTAGTCCCCACCAAAGCAATGGTCTCCCTTCCTCTTGCCCTCTAAAATTATTCGAGGTTCTTGGGAAATCTTCCAGAGCAGATATGGAGGAAGGGATAGGGAATGCCTTGGAGAATAGTCAAGGAAGGGAGGGAGGGGGAGAGAGAGAGAGAGATGTGATAAAGGCCATTTAAAAAATTGTAGCCAGAAACTTTGTCCATGAAAATAACAATAGCTTTCAACAATAACTTGTTGAAATTCAGGCCAAAGTCATCATTGAAGTACATGGTATATCAGAACTTGCAATTTCCACATAAACATATGCATGTAGAATATTCTATTTTGAGTGTTTGGAAGAACAAATGCAGGTGTTTGCTTTGTTGTAAAGGATGTTTTGTTTTAATAGGAAAAAGATAATCCTTTAATATACATGAAGAGGTATGTGGAGGCTTCATTCTATTGACAGGAAATAGTCACTTGAAGGAGATTTTATTGCTGGTGGCCCTGACAAGCCATCAGATTGATCTCTATTACATACAGACATACATCATATTTCTCAGTATCCAAATTATTAGAACGCGGGGATAGCAATTTTGAGTGATTTTTTTTTTATCTTGTACTGTGACTTCGAGGAAACATGCATCACATTTTTATCTGTCCTGCTTATACAAGTGGGAAACAATAACACCAGACCTTGTGGCTGAAGTAAATGCTGCTGTATCAGGAGAAAGTTTGGTTTGGATGAGTGAGGAAATGTTGATATTTATGGCCTGCATCAAAGCACTTTGTACTTTCCGCATCTTATCTGATGTTCCACATCTGATGTCTTGGAATCATCAATACTTTCAGAAAAGGCCAAGCTAACATATTGTGCCATCTATGGCAAGATTTCTCACTAAGAGAAGATGAAGAATGCAGAGATTCATTTTCAAATTACCTCAATATTTTGAAAACATTTTTCACCTGCATGCTGAGAATGCTAAGAATGGGAAGGAAGGCAATTGTGCATTTACACAGACTCCACTGCATTCATTTATAAATTACCTCATCACTGACTAAAATTAACACTGATTCTACAGGCAATTTCTCAATTTCCAATGCTAATTACATTTTTTTAACTTTTAAATTCTATGCCACCTGTTTTGGGCAAGACATCTTAGGCAGCGCGACCGCATTTAATCACAATTTTAATTAACCGCCCTGTAGATGTGAAAAAGAAGCAATTATAATGGAGATGAATGATGATTTTT
The DNA here is from genome assembly GCA_033807585.1 of Hydrophis major. NCBI lineage: Eukaryota > Metazoa > Chordata > Lepidosauria > Squamata > Elapidae > Hydrophis > Hydrophis major. The sequence goes on from CM066328.1 coordinate 169,879,105, forward strand.
CTGCATTAAATTGTTTTGTTTCCCTGGTATGTTGATTGTAACACAGCGCACAAATACAGCAACTGTACTACCCCCTCTCCTCAATTGTAATTTAGTAATTGTTTTGGGGGGTGAAATAGTTTGAGAACAACTGACTTCATCTGTTTACAAATTGATTGATACCATTAACTCATTGTTTTGTGTGGCATTTATATTGTATTGCACAGGATAGCACTAAATATGATTAGACAAGCATTGAGTTTTTGCAGCACCCTTTTGGAATTTTCAAATTAAGTGTGACTAAACTTGTTTTTCTTCAAATAAAGTGCTATCTAATGAGTTTAAACTGACACTACACAATCAAAGCATTCCACTTCAACCAATCCAATAAATCAATATATTTCACCCAATAGCCAAATTTGATAACTTTGTCAGGAAAAAGCTTGGGTCCTAACAGCTAAGTAGTAAAAAAAAAATCTTGTCTAAATTATTTAGGAAAATGTAGGAGGATTATCAAAAAAAGAAGAATAAAGTTAGATATCCTTCCTTGAAATTAGGAAGAGAAAGTAAATACTCTGTCAAAATACAAGAGGTAAAAAACAACCCTGAAGTCTGGAAACTACAATTTATGGTTGAGATGAGAGCAAGACATGGTGGAATTTTAAAAGGCTACTATTGCATAGATTGATTACAATGCTAAGAAAAACTTGGGAAGGTCTACAAACATAAATAGTATTTGTGATGTTGGTTACTATTATTTACTTTCACAGTAGATTCTTCTTAGGAATGCAGTTTGGTGCATTAATGTTACACAGAGAACCCGACCTGTTTTCAGTCCCAGGGTTCAGCAGCATAAAACTTTTGAGGTTGCTGCCATATCTTTCTATTCGTGTCTTCAAAGATATTACAGCAAACTCATACATAACATGCAATATACAGGAAATATTGTGTGCTCGACGAGTTTCCTAAGCCATTTTATTTTTTTTGACATGCCTAGCATGCTTTTTCAAACAGCACATCAATTTTCCTTCCATGGCAGATGAAGTAATATTTCATCGAGAATTTCAAAAATATTATCTTCAGAAAGGAAAATCTTTTTTCCTTCTGCATCAACAAACACAGTTGTACTTTTTAGAATTTAAGCAGCATTGGTAGGACCGCATCAAACAACAAATATTTTTCCAGAATTTCTGTTAAAGGTAAATGGAAAACAATGCAAGATTCACACAACTCTTACCAATGTGAATTTTTATGAGCCCTAGTGTAAAAGAGCTAAAATGGTGGTTATGGAGCGTTTTAGTAAAACAAGTTCAAGCTCATGAACGGATTATCATTTCTACCCCCAAGCCAAGTCTTGATCAATCTCATTTATTGTAACCAGAATTTCTTTTTCTTTGCCACACGGCATTTGGGGGGGGGGGTGTTGATGTGCAATTCCCACCTTGTTTTCACAGCAGTTACGAACCCATGGATGGATGGGCTGCTCAGTTCCTACAAAGAAAGTCACCAATAATCTCACCAAAAGCTAATGTTCATATCATTCTATTTTGTTCAGGTAAGTGAAAAGAAGACATCAAGAGAGAACGGCTCATTTTTATCAATCTCTAGAGGTTCAAAATGTCTAATTCATTATAAGACCACCTTGGCAATAAAAATTAACCACATTCAAAAATCTCTCTTCCTATGACCCTGCAAATCACTGCCTTATTCTGATCAATAAAAGGAATAGCTCCATGTCTTTATTTTTTTTGTCCTGAATACACAATCGGGAGGCTTCTCCAGTAGGAAATTATTATTTTAAATTGACTTCCTTCAAAAATTGACACATTATAAAGCAGTTATAAAGTTTATGATTTCTGTAGTGCAAGGTTCCTGTATCTCCTGTAGTGTACAGTTTGCCCAGTGTAAAGCAGTTTGTTCCAGGGGTATCAAACTTGTGGCATCATGTTGTCATCACATTGTCATCATGTAACATATTGCAACATTTCCCCCCTTTGCTAAACCGGGGGTGGGTGGGTGGGCGTGGCCAGTGCATGATGTATCCAGCCCATGGGCAGCAAGTTTGACACCCCTGGTCCAGTGGTTAAGACACCAGGTTAGAAAGCAGGAGATCATGAATTCAAGTCCCACCTTAGCCATGAAAGCCGGCTGGGTGACTTTAGACCAGTTATTCTCTCTCAGCTCTATGCACATCACAGGGTTGTTGTTGTAGGAAAAATAGGAGCTGGAAAGTGTGTTAGGTATGTTTGCTGCCTTGAGTTATTTGCAAAAGTAATTAAAATAAACAGATAAAATAAATAAAATGCAAATAAACAAATAAAAGTAAATAAATTGGAAATCGGAAGGCTCTAGTTTTCTTAAAATAGCCCCTCTTTTAGAAGGTAAAAAATTGCCTTCGGAAAGATAAAGGGAAGTTGGTTCCTTTATCTCTTTGAGCTCTTAATTATTTGGAGTGGTAAAAATGGGGAACAGCCAACTTTTAAATATTGTCAGAAATAGTCAGAAGGTATACCTGATCTTCTCATAACCTTTTTTTCTGCAATGCATTTGAAATGCTAGCTGAGAATGTGCGAGAGGAATATGCCAAGAGCTACAGTATGTGCAGATTTGTCCAGCAGCTCTCTGTTACTGTGACAAAAGAGTCAAGGCCCAAAAGGTCAAACTGAAGTTTATTTCCTCATCGCCTTAATGGGTAGGTTTTATCTGCAAAAGAAGGCAGACTTGCGAAAAAAAAAAAAAGAACAACTAATATTTCAAACAGCCTCTCCACGTGGAAACACAAGGAATCTATTTTTGATATCAGGTGAGATTGGGATCCAAAGGATCATATTGCGAACCTGGTCTCAGTCACCATCACTTCTGAAGGAGTTACTGGATGTCACTAGGTGCAAAATTACAGCATCGGTCAGATAATATCAGGTATTTCCTTTTAATGTTGCCTTCATCTGATACCATGAAGGCCTTAGCTTTATAAGTCAGTAAGAGAAGTGAAAGGTCATGTCAGCCAGTGTAATATATCTTTCACAACGATCAACTTGATGATACTGTTGATAGCACATGAAAAACAGAGGAAGCAGAATCCAACATTCTTGTGATCTGGGAATTGGTGTACTTAGGATTGTGTGCTAATGCAGTTGTGTCCACGGTTATAGAAGTAGACATTTCAGCCTATCTCCTGGAATCTGTATATTCTTAACTATGCACACTATGAAACAACCAACATATACAGTAGTAGTGTCTTTGTCCTCCATTTCCACTCTGCAGATAATCTTGAAAAGTTTAGACAACTTCATTAGCATCATCAAGAGATGATGTAGAGATGTCATCAGGATGTTATAGGAAAGGATTCTATGTTCTCTTTCTATTCCTACCCCATCCCCACTATGAGACCATTTCCACCAAAATTCACTGTGTTAAAGGAGAGGTAAAACTGTCTGGAACAAATTCCATACTGCTTGGTATTGAATCAATTTCACTCCCAAGGGCAAGCTTGTTGTTTGGTTGCAAAAAGAGCATGTGGAATGTGAAAAGGGAAAGAAAGTTGGTAGTATTAACAACTGTACCTAAAGTATCCAACTATGAAAAAGCAAATAATACTTTTTTGCTCCAGACATGTATTCAATTGGTAGTTGTGACAATCATACAAAAATGTATCTGTTATAGAATATCTTTCAATTTTAGTTTTTCCAAGATGCTGCCTAAAATTCAAATAATAATAATGAACTTTATCATGCATATAAACCTCTTATGTATAAGGTTGTGCTCCGAGTACAGGTCTTGGCTTTTGAAAAACATCCCCCCCCCACACACACACCCGAATGTCATTAAAATGCAACTCTCTGAGTGGCTGTTAGCTTGAGGATGTTCTCTCTGCCTTTTTAAACTTTATTTTGGACTTTTATCTGCACTTCTTTTTTCTTTATAAACCTCCCAGAGCCACTCAGACAGCGTATACGTTTGCTTTAAAAATAAATAAAATTTATTCTTTTTCATTGTCTCATATTTTCCACCCAACCCTGTGCAATCTTTGATGAGGAAGTGTACTGAGAAATGATCCAAAATAAAACAAAAACAGTCTTTACAGCTGGTATAAAGAAGTCAAAGTTGAAAGGAAGCCTATAGGAGCAGGAAAAGTAAAATAGGCTTCAATTCAAAAGATTCCATTTCAGAGGTAGGTTTCTCAACTGAATTCTTCAGAAGAAGAAGAGACTTGCCCACTTGGGGAATTCCACTGTTTCTTTTCTTCATTTCACCACCTTCCTGCTTGTAGCCTTCACTTGAAGAACAACTCTCTTCCATAAGAAGAAGCAAAGCAAAGTCATCTAGGATTGTTAGATCAGTCAAATCTTTCACAACATCAAACTTAGACCTACTGATCCTATTTACCCATGATGGGTTCTACTCCAGGAAACCTTTATCTCCAGGTATATCTCGCCATGGTTTCCTTCCTTCCCTCTTCTGGCACCCAGCAGATGTAACACTTTTTCAGGTGGAGAAACCTAATGCTTTGAACTTTTTATCACCAATTTGCTTTGCAACAAAAGGTGGCCAAAACTAACACACAAAACAATCCCCCACCCTCAAGCATTAGTAGGTAATGTTTGTTGACAAAATGCTGGCGTAGACTTGGAAAAAGAGATTCTATAGATATCCTGCAGAAATGAATGTTCACTTGAAGTGGTAGATAGGTATGTTTCACCCTGATCTTACTATCAATAGCATCCTCATTTTTTTCCACCATCCAAAGCTTGACCTGACTGTGAGAAAAGGCACACAGACTAATTAAACCCAATTAGTTATTGCTTGCCATCTAAGTATTCCTTTGGAAACTTATAAAACTGGGAACGTCTGTGTTCATATAAAGATTGGATGTCTCTTCACCGATTTTTCTACTTTGCTTTTGATATGAGGCACACCAAAAAGCAAGTAACCTGATCTTCAGTGGGAGTTCATTTCCAGTCCCTGCACCTTCATAACCCGACCTAAAATACATTCTTTCCGGCAAAAACAGTTTCCCATAGTTACATTCTAACTCTATCTTTCTAATGTCTTAGCAAAGCAAAAGATTTGAAAAAGGCGGCCAATGAGAAAGAAAAAACATCAGACCTAAAGCATCTGCAGAAGTAAACATGGTCACTCTATCATTTTTTTTTTTTTTAGGAACTGCCATTTCATGAAGTTGTCTCTTCCTAATGAGCCTTAAAAAAAAAAAACCCTTAATCCTGCTTCTTCTGAGTTTCCGTTAACCTGCCATCATTCAGTTCCTTTATTCCTGGCTGCTGAGACTCATGTGACCATGCTTACAGGTATTTGCAAAAAGATTCCTTTTAACACAGCGGTAGCAGGGGATAATATGCCATTTGAAGGGTCCAGCCAGCCTGCCCCATCTGTCCTTAGAAGTAACCTTTCCTTAGGAGCTTATAAGAAAATCCACTGTTACAATAAATAATGACTCTCAAGAAATGATCAAAGAATGAATAAATTGGGTGGGCTTTATTTATAAAAAAATGATATTCTATTTTTTTTTCCTCCCTCCCATTTTTTTTTTTAAAGTGGACACAGTGGAGAATGGCTCGTAGCCATTTTACTTATTCAGGAAGCTGATTTTTGAAATGTTGGCTGTATGGCGATTGTTTAGCTCAAAATGGATCTGCCATTCTCTGAAGCAGAAGCTTTCAAACTGAAAGTTTGCAATAAAGGAACGCATATTGTTCGGAATTTAATTTCTAACATCGGGGAAGAAGCAGAGCATTAAATCAAGCAAAACTGTGACAAGACCAATGATGCTAGCGAGGCATCTCCAGTCCCCTTTGTTCACAGCTTAACAAAACTGTGCTGTCACACCACTTTAGCTCAACAGTGCCTGTCGAATGGGCATCAGCAGATCAGCCAATGCCTGTCACATGTAGGGCTGAAAAACTGCTTGAAAGTATGGCTTTACTGTAACAGAAGTCTGGTTCAGGAAAGTGAGGAGGTAGTATTTGTCTGTGCGTACACGCACAAATACATTGAATCACCCAGCAAAAGCTAAAGAAGAAAACAAAAATGCAATGAATCCAGCTGGACACACCTCACAAGAACGACACATTTCTTCTTATTTTCCTGTTTGTAAATTACTCTTGTATAATATTTTTTCTCCAGTTCTTTTAAATGAGCAGAAGAAATTTTAGGGCTAGGTATAACAAAATCAATGAGACTATTAGCAAGCCTGATTAAAAAGGCACTGTGGCTTCTTCTGAAATATTGTGCACACATTGAGGAGGACTGAACAGGAACACAACTTTGGTTATGCTTTATGCAAATGCATTTCATTGCAAATGGAGTCCCCTGAATTCAAAGAACTTTCCCTATACAGAATAATGTTAAAGTTTGTCAGGAATGTTTTATTTGTTTTTAGGAAGCCTATGTATCGAGTAGATGTATATTTTTTAAAAATGGAAATGAAATACTATAACATTATCAAACCATCTTAATCTGGAGGATCCTTTTTGCTTAAATATCTGCCTGTTCTACTGATGGTTTGAATTAATTACAAAGAAAATATTAGACTTTGTGCTTTGTGCTTGTATTATTCCTGAGTGTAGTCTCCATAGAATATTTTCAGCTTTATCCCAAAGATGCTTTTTTTTTCCCCCAAGAGGCAACTGGACTTTCTGGCTTTTCTTGGAATACATTTTGCTTTTATCCAAGAATTTTCCTCAGAGCTGAAGAAGGTTCTTGGATGAGAAGCAAAACATCTTCCAAGATAAACCAGAAAGTCGAAGAAGCTTTTTCAGTTCAGAGCTGAAGAAGCTTCTTGAATGAGAAGTGAAACATCTTCAAAGAAAAACCAGAAAGTCCAATTGCCTCTTGAAAAAAAAAAAGCACCTTTGGGACAACCATGACTTAGATGACAGAATCTCCAGAGAAACTGTCAGCTTTACTTCTAATAATGTGTAGTTTTTTTTAAAAAAAGTCAAAATTTGTGTTTTGTTTGTATTGTTATCTGTGAATGGGGCATCTCATTAATTTGGGAAGAGTAATTATTGCACAAATAAAATGTTTGTTGACATTCTTACACTATTTATATAGCATTGGATTCCACTCAAAATTTTGTAGAAATTGACTGCAATATTTCAGTTCTAGTTTTCTGAGCAGCTCAACCTTATTGATTCTTCATATCCCTACAATAAGGATTATCATTTTTGAAAAACCTCTGTTGTCCTTCCTGTTCCTATAGAAAGTTTATGGGAGTTACCAAATAACTTTGACTGGGATTTAATTAAGACTGACCACTCCTCTCTAGGCATCCAACTATATTAGAGGAACTGACACCCCACTGAACCAAAGCTGAGCATTAAATCTAGGACCAAGAAACTTAAACCCAATGATCTTTGGGTGTCTCAACACCATTTGGGAACCACTGGGTACCATTAAGACCTACAAGATTTGGAACCCACGCTTCCTCTCCTGCTCCCTGCCCCCTAAAGTTGGAAAGCTTCACTCTGTGTTGTACCTTTCACTCTGCTACTGTCAGTTTGCTGCTTGCACTTTAGCTGTCTCTTTCCCAGTCACTACCCTGTCAGTTTCTGGCCTGCCAATTTCTACTTGAAGCTTGACTGGGTTGATTTGATGCAAATTCCTCCAGGGAAAACCCTGAAACTGATGAACAGTTATGTCAAGTCAATTTTGCACCATCGGGGGGAAAAGGTAACCTCAGAAAGAGAGAGAGAGGGAGGGAGGGAGGGAGGGAGAGAGAGAGAGAGAGAGAGAAAGAGAGAGAGAAAGAAACAAGGTTAAAGAGACAAGGGCTTTTTCACGTGTAATACCACCACCGCACATCTCATTCGCTGTTTACCATCCCTCAGAAATTGTAACTGTCAGAATTAGTCCTAATTGCAGATGCAAAAGCTGCCATTATAATAAAAACAGAGGCAGTGCAGGCATTAAATGCGGCAGCCTAATTTGTGAGACTACTGAAAAGGTAGAGTAAATGAATATTTCATTACTTTAATTACCAGGGACTACTCTTTTCTTGCTGCCTTATGATAAGTGTTGCTGTAACTAGCAACAGCAAACACTAAAACATAAAGTGCAACCGAAGTAGGAACCCTGGCTGCTGCTTTAAGATATCAGCAGGAAAAAGTATTGGGCTCCCCCCCTCTCTCTCTGTCTCTCTGTTGGGGGGGGGGGTGTACTTGTGCGTGTGGAGAGAATATTGTCTGTGGGTGGTTTTTGCCTTTTCTTCGGAGACTGCCGGAGCAGAGAGGAAACTCCTCCAACATTAAAAAACAAAACAAAAACAGAGGTGAGTGGAAAGGAAATAACGGGGAAAACAGCAAAATGCCAACCTTTAAAAAAAAATTTTTTTTAAAAAAGGGCCTGGAAGGGAAAAGTAAAAAGCAATTCACAGACGGTCCGTGCAAAGGTACAAGCCGAGCCCCGCAGCGTCGAGGGCCGTGCGTTAAATAGCGTCGCCCTCGCAGCAAACGAGAGCAAAGATTTCTTTTCGACGGCTGTCGGCGGAAAAGTTCTGGAGGACAAAGTAGGGAGGAGGTGGGGATTCAGAGCAACCCGAAAAAACTTCAGAAGTTGCCCAAGAGCAGAGTCGGGAGAGAAAGGCCGACTCTCTGGGAAGCTGCGGGGAAGCAAAGCGAGCGAGCGGGCGGGCGGGGGTTGCGGGGGGAGGGTGTGTGTGTGGGAGGAAACGAGAGTATCAATAATTACTCAGGCTTGACACGGCAGAAATCCCCACCTCCCTCCCGGTGGGCTCGGTAGAAACGCCAATCTCAGGTAGAAGGGAAGCGCCGTCGGGGGACGGAGGGAGAGCGTTGCCTGAGGTGGGGAGGGGGGAGCCTGGCTGAAGCCAGCCTGTCTCCGCATTTATCGCTCCGTCCCAGGAGGGGTGTTTTGTTCGACATCGAGGCTTGGCAGTACAAAACGCCACCCCCCTCCCATGCACCCTGGCCGACAGCCCTTCTCACAGAACCCAATAACGCGCGTCGCTCGAGGCCCTTGCGGTCACTGGGCCGCTACCTCGCGCCTTTTCGCGTTTTCCGAGGGGTGCCCCGCTTCAGACGATCCGACCTTGCCTTATGCAAAGACACAAAAGTCCTCTACAAACAAAAAAATTAAAAAAAGGCAGCCAGAGCTGGCTAATCTCTTTTTTTTCCCCCTCTTTCTCTTTTCCTATTTCTCTCTCTGTATAAACTTTTCTCTTTTCTCTCTCTAATCTTCCCTTTTTTTCTTTCTCTTTCTGTATAAACGTGTGTGTGCATGTGTGTGTGTGATTTTTGCGACGCTGTATAAACTTCGGAAAAACTCTGCTGGATTTATTTTTCTAAGAGAGAGAGGGAGAGAGAGAGAGACTCACAAGAGTTGAACCGGGTTTATCTGAGAGCGGATTTGGGAAAAGAGGAAGAGCGGCCGCAACAGATACAGGAGAAGGAAAAGTAGTAGGAGAAGATTAGGCTCTGTCGCTCAACTGGGCCACCGCTCGGGCTTCTCATTGGAAGAACATGAAAGCAGAGGCGGGGCAGACCGGATTATTGCAGGAAAGGCGCTTCTCCGGCCGTCCAATCCTAACAGTCCTGCCTCTGGTATTCTCCCACCTTTCCTTTCTCCAGCCAGGAGCTGCCCATTTACCCCCTTGCACATGCGTAGTTACGGGTTGCCATTTTAACGCCCCCTGTGAAAGGGGCGAGGAAGTATTACGCAATAAATAAATAAAAAAGGTGTCCCAGGTTTGTTTTGTTTTAAGTAACCCCTTGCTTTGGTTTCTTGTAAGAATACCCCCTCCTGGGCATGTTTGGAGCCTATGGCCAACGCCAGACCACCAACCCCTGGAATACGGAGTGAGAATACAATTCCCACACATGGGAACACAAAAATACTGCAAGAACTAAAATGGACTGAAGAGAAGATGTGCTAGATGAAATCATATTTTGGAAAGCATACTGAGCTCCCACGTGACACCAAACTACAATGTGGTTTGTTTGTCTCCAGTAAACCAAGCTACTCAAAGTGGCGAACACCATTTATGTTGTCTGAATCCAGATACTTGAGTTTTTAAACAACTCCTAGCTGGGCGTGAAGCTTGACCTGAGAGTGTTCCTAAAATCATTAACAAGAATAACGGGCACATTTTTTTCTCTCAAAGCAAAAGTGTCCGATTCTCACTTACCTGGGAGTAAGTCCCAGTGAACTCAGTAGGGCTTACATCTGAATGGAGCTGCATTCACACTGGAAGGAAGAGAAGCAGGCTCCTTTCTTGAGCAGGAAAGCAAGAGATCTTGTTTTCCCCGAAGCTGACATGTCAGCGTTTCAACTTTCTCCATCCATAAAAGATTAGGCAGACCCCATATGCCTAATGCTTTCCAACTTACTTGTTGTGATTGCCTATGTGAGTCAACGTATCAATACATGACAGAAATTAAGATCTAATCTTATTTCAACTGTAGGTGCCACATAATGAAGGAAGAGAACGTCACATCAATTAAGATGGGTTAGTTAGCCCCTCGTTTATGTCAGCAGGACAAATTAGCTTCAGCAATTGGGCTAAGAGTGGGTTTCTCTTCTTTTTCCTGTTTAACCAGTCCTCCTCCACCTCAAAATATTTGAAGTTACTCCACTTGGAACACTAGTCAGCTTAGTTGATGTTAATGAAGTTGCAAATTGAAGCATCTTCTTTGGGAAGGAGGAAAACGATTTTGAGGAAATCAGACTTTTCCAATACTCTGTTTGATGGATCGGCTTTCAGTTCTTACTATAGGAAAGACAAAGCTATATAACTAGCACAGATCAGTGGGATCTTGCATTTAGGCATGGTTGAGGTCCAAATTTTGAAGAAGAGTTGCTACAGATTCCAGAAGCATCCCCTTTCTTCCCAGCCAGAAGCCCACCAGATGTTGAGCTAGAATGCCTGTCACTCCTCTCTACATGTGCACACCTATGCTGGGATAGGGGGGTGTGGGGGCAGACATGATAGATGGCTATTGTAAGTCTGGGATGGCTGGAAATGTGGCCCTTGTTAGTCTTGAGTCAGGAAGCCTATCCCGAAATATTAGGGAGGGAGGGAGACATACAAGTTGGAGTCTAGATAGTTTGCTTCTCTGAAAGCAGATTTTGGGGTGGGGGGTGCTGGATTTAAAATCTTATGCAACTGGTCAAAATGGGAGTAGAGTAAATCAGGGCTGTGATTGAGAACTATGATTGAGAACTGTCAAATTTAGCAAGGCTTATGACTTGCCAAGGGTAAGAGTTATTTGTCCCACTGTTAACAGTAGAGAATGGGGGAAGGTGGAAGGCCAGCTCGGGGTTGCATTAGCCAATGGCAGTTTGGTGGAGTTCTCTGAAGAAAGCCAAGTATTAGGTTGGAGTATTTGAAGTGGTTGAAATTTAGCCACTTGTTAGAGGAGGAGGAGGGGGAAGAAGAAGATGCCTGGAAAGGGAGAACTGTGGAGATCAGAGGCATTGCAACATCTTAATCTGGTATTGATTCTTTTCCTTGCTAGCATCAAAGGTGCTTTGCCAGAAGGAGGGAGGTGGAAATATCGCCAGGGGAGAAGCGACATATAAGTGTTCATTGGGGAACCCCTCTGCACCAGCTACTACCTTTCTAAAAATCACCTCCCCCCACACCCGTGGGAATTAATCCAAATTGACTACTGCACCGGATCCATTCCTCCCGATCGTTTCCACAGATTAGAAACCTCGCTTTCCCCAGGAGGCACAAACCTTTAAAAGGTGAAGGAAGGGAAACCAGCCTTGCATCTTGGGTGACTGGTGAAGGGTGGAGAGAAAGGATAGAGGCCCCAAGGAGCTTAACCAGGAAGGGGGGCGTCTCCTCTAGAAAAGTGGGAGCAGGATTGCAGTTTAAACGGGTGCTAATAGAGGACGAATCCGCAGCAACAGAACTTGACGGTTGCTGGAAAAGCGTAGCAGGTTCTTCTCTCCTCCTCCCCCCCCTCACTTTACCTCCTGCCTGACATGGTGATAACCTATTCTAGTCTTCTTCTCTTCACTCCGCCTTCCCCCTTCCTCCGGTGCACCAATAACAAAGCATAAAAAAAGAACTTCCAATTCTGCTTTAATTAATTGCTTGCTAGCAACCATACACACCCCATCAGCTCTGGTTCGTTAGCGAAGCTGGAAACGGAGGAAAGAGTCGAAGTAGTCTTAACACCCACCGAATGAGAATGTTAACGGCGCGTTGGTGGGGTTTAAAAAAAAAAAAAAAATCCCAGGAAGCGAGATACTTACCAGGCAAGAGACCTAATGATTGGATGTCTAACAGGACCAAAAGGACGGGGAGGCGGGGGGTTGGAGGGAAGGGTTGCGTTTGCAGAACCCGCGTGCCTCCTGTTGGAAGGAAGTCAGCTGAAACGCTCTGGAAGCCAGAGCATCGCTGCTTTGAGACACCCACTCCGCGCGCTCTTTCCTTTGGCCTTCGGATGCGCTAAACTTTTTTCCCCCCGAACGAATTCAAACGCGCGCAATTCTTGAAACTCATTTTACACATCCATTGGGAGCGGTCGCGCGTTCTCCAGCGCCGGCCTCTTTCACCTTTTCTTTCAACTATAGCCAGGTATTCCCAATTCCCCCTCCTCCCTCCCCCTCCCCCCACACCCTTCCTCCGGAGCGTGGCTTTCCTCCTCCTTTCTCCGCGGATCAGAAGCGCGTACAGAGTCTAGGAGGGTCGGCTGGGTAGGGAAAGATGGGCGTCGTTAAGCAAGTCTCCTCAGAGAAAGCGGAATCTAGGGATCATCTACTCTGGGGAGTCCGGTGGTCCCCAACTCCTCTCCCTATGACGAGAAAACGTCCCGCTTCCCGACCCCAACCGCAAATCACTCGAGAGCCAGGGAGGATCGCAGTGAAAGGTTGCCCTCGTCATTTTCCAGCAGCGGAGTTGCTCGTTGCGCTTCTCCTTTGGCGACTCGGTTGGAACTACTCCCCCCACCCCACCCCACGGACGGTGCCAAACTCAATTAGATCACCAGTGGGATCACTTTAATCCGCCCCCTAAACTACGGCTCTGGCCGAGCTTTGGCGCCGCTTGGGAATGCCACTTTTCTTTCTTTCTTTTTAAAGAACCTTCACCTTTTGGTCTGTTTTCGCCTCCGCGTCGCCTTTCCAAAGCAACGCTGCTTGCTCGGCCGTTCCTAGGGAAGATAGTAACGCAATATACCCTTGTGGGACGATTTGGCAGTGGACGTCGCAGCTAAACGGGGCTCCCCGGCACACCCTGGAGAGGCCACCTCTGGTGCTTCTGTGGAATTGAAGGGCTTCCAGCCAGGCAGACACCCTTTCAGAGGCCGAAGTTGGGTTGTGTGTATGTGTATGCAAAAGACCTTATAGCCAAGCTTAACAGGCATCAGAAGAGGCGCTGCATTTTCCATCTTCCGTCCCCTTCCCCCAATAAAAACCCCCAGGTTTAAAACTGCTGCTCCAGCCTAGGCAGGAAGCAAGAAACGAACTTCTCGCTAGGTCTCTCTCTCTCTCTCTTCCTCTCCCTCTCCCTCCCCCTCTCTTACACACACACACACACACACACACACACACACACACACACGTAACATAAAATCACCCGGAGCCTGGGACAAAAGGGCTCTTCACCAGCTTGGCACACTGTGGTAGCGACCTACCAAATACATTTCTCTCGCGTTTCCGACTCTGCTTCCCCTTTAAAGCAGGGAGGTTTGTGGCTCTCCTAACTGGCCGTCTCTGTCTCTGTCCCTTTATCAAAAATTATTGGAGGGAACGGGAGGAAGCACCCACTGTGGAGAAGGAGATTTCGGAAAGGAGAGGAGGGGGCAGGGAGGAAGAAACAGAAAAAGTACAGTGATGAAAGCAAATCCATCGGAAGTGTGCTAGGCTGCCACGAGTTTTCCTGCGGCCAGAGTCACCCATCCTCGGAGAGCAAAGTAACAGAACATGAAGGGGTGGGTGAGACTGACTCGTGAGCGAGCTATCCTGTTTTCAATGAAAGGAGCTTAACAAATGCGTGTCTGGATGAAAGGAAGGCATAAATTAAAGATTCGGCATACCAGGGGCACACCTTCTCCAGCTTGTGGAGTTGGTCCGGATCCTGCCTATAATAAGTGGCCTCAGCTGTTTCCATCTGAACCACTAAGTTTTCGTTGGGTCTTTCCCAACAAAATGGCCAAAACTCGAGAGGGACCAGTGCTGAGCAAGGTGAACTTAACTTCTGAACCTTGTGTTGGTTGTAGTCCTTGCATGTATGGGAGACTCTCTCTCTCTCTCTCTCTCTCTCTCACACACACACACACACACACATACAAATCAAACAAGATTTGGTGAACAGCATCCAAATTCTCACTCAGGAACGTTTTAAAAGAAGTTATTGGGACCATAAGACCATAAGGAAAAGTTAATATCTCTCCCCCTACACACACACCTTCTGTTCCCATTATTCTCTGGTAGGTTAATATCACAGGGCTTCACCCTACCACTTGCAGTACCAACACTCTCCTTTTGCAAACAGGCTTCCAGTTTCCTTTGTACAGAGAGATACAAAAGTGATCTAGGTACTTGCCCTAAGCCAAATCTTTTACAACTTGGATTATACCGAAGTGGGGAAGAAAAGGAACAGATAAGTCTGGTGGGGCTATAAGATGTAGAGATGTTTGTAGAATCTCGAGAGTCTTGAAAGGGGGGGGGGGAATTGACCAGGAATCTATATTAGATGCCTCTCTACTGGGAGCACCTCTTAAATGTCTTCAGTTTTTTGTGCTGAGAGAGACAGGCAGACAGAAAAAAGGAGAGGGAGGAGGAGGGAGGGAGGGAGGAAGAGATAGATATATCTGTCACAGTAGCTCCAGGAAAAATGAGCCCTCACTTTACATGTTCCAGCATCTTTCTAAATTTCCTTTAACACGTTTAATCTAGCTGATGATGAGATGGAGGCAAGGGAGGGGGGACGACTGTTACTATCAAGAAGGAGGAGGAGGAGGAGGAGGAAGAAGAAGAAGAAGATGGTCAACCTCAACCAGCAATTCATACTAAACCTGCTTAATTCACACAGGTTTCTGAAAAATAAAAAGAAAATTTAGTAACCAAGAAATGGTATAGTTGAAAACTTGTTACTTAAAATTTCTATCAGTTATTCTAAGTTTAGCATCTGGATATTCTCTCTTTGCCTCTCTCCCTCTTCCAATCTTTTTTTTTTTTTCCTCCTCTAACTTGCAGAACAGGAAGGCAAAGAAGAATGTAGGCAAAATTTGACAGCTCAAGGGCTTAAGTACTTCTTAGTAAGCAGGGACACAGTTATAAATAAAACTCTCTTTCAGGGAAGAGCAAGATGAATGGAACCTAGGGAGAATCATAGCAGAATCACCACAATCATAATCAACCTGGTTATGTAATAGAATTTTAAAAAAAAACTTTCACGAATAGGTGCATCCTTATGCATTATCAGGCAGCACTGAGAGCACTTGAAGTAAGCTAGAAGAATGTGCAGCTTACTGTTACAAGTCTTTATTTTCTGCTGGAATTAATGCAAATAATATAAAAACCTCACACACCTGCATCCTATATTGTTATTTTTCTTCAAGGTTAGCTCGCTTTCATTAAAAGTACTGCCCGAGTGACCAGAAGAATAGCTAGGCAAGCTAAAGTTGCCCCAAGCCCACTGCCGCAAGTAGCATCCTGATTTTTGACAGTCCCAAATCTGCCACTATTCTTCAAGCACAGCTGGGTTGTCGGTGTAAAAGAGTGGCAAATGATACCCCTTTTCTTTTTTGCTTCCCTGTTTTTAAACGCCTTAAGAACCAACCATCTCTTTCCACTGCGCTCCTGCGGGAATGGGAAGCTACTTCGCTGCAACCATTGTCATACTAAATTCGAGGAATTATTCAGGAAGGGTACCTATGTTTCTGTTGGACGACAAGGTTTTTGTTTCAGGTGGGTGTCCAGACCGTTAGGGGTGGGCTTGGAAGTGAGTTCCCCTGAATTCCCCAAGCGACTTTGCCTCTCGCTGGGCTAAGCAGACCCAGCCGAGGGATTTGCTGGAAAGCAAAGAATGTGCATTTTGGTGGGCGTAATATAAGATGATAACCTGGCAGCTTCCCTTCTGCAGAGGACCCCCGTTGACCTCAGGGTGGATTCTTCAAGCAAGGCTGGATAGATTTTGTTAAAAATAAATAAAGTTAAACCTCCCTAAGCATTCCTCCCAGGTAAAGCTAGCCGGGGCCTGCAGCCCACTCCCCCTCTTCTTGCCAGGCCTGGCAACCCCCGGGAGGGCAATCCCTGCTGGCTGCTTCGCTAAGCGAAGGAGCCTGGCTGCCATGAAGAGAGCTCACTCCCACGGCTGCGCTTGGGAAGTGGCGGCAGCTTCCCAGCTCGCAGGGCTGCATTCCAGGCGGAGGGCTTAGCGGCTTCCCTTACAGAGCGAGCCTAGTTTCTTGGGAGCAGGCCGGGGTGAGGCAGGCCGTGAAGATCTGGATGGGATGGGGTGGGGTGTGGGGGTAGCCATCCTTCCCAGGGCAAAGCGGCGCGCAGCCACTTCAGAGCAGGGCAACCTCTGGGTCCTGCCCCAGCGCAACCGTCGAGGTTGGGCGAATCGCCTCCCCTTCTCCTTGCCGCGGTCTGTAAGTCAGTCGGTTTCCACCTGCAAGCTGCGCCCCCGCGGACCAAGTGGCTTGGAAGAAGGGTAGAGGGGCCCAAGTCACCTGGGAAAGGAGGACGCCCGCCGCAAAGCCCAGGCCCGAGACTCGAGCCTCCAAACTCCCCGCGCAGCCCTCCGCGCCCACCTCGGTCCACCTGCTGTTTCCCGCCTCCTCCCACCCCCACCCAAGCCGCCCCGCGGCCACCCCGCCCCCGCGGCAGCCTCCTGCCAGCCCGAGCGCGGCATTTGATCCCTTTCTGACACTTTCTGCCTCAAGTGTGAGCGGCGAGTGGCCACGAATAGTACCCGCATGCCATCTTGTAACACTATCTGCCTGTCAAGAGAACGCGGGCTGAGCAGCTATATAAGGCTTGTAACTAGGCGAAGGCCAACAAACAGCCACAAACACCTCAGCTATTTGACTCGGCCTCCACCCTCTTGCTTTTCCCTCTCTCTCCCTCCTTTTTCTTCTCCTTCCTTCCTTCCCCCTTTCCTTTCCTCTCCTCTCTTCTCCTCTCTCTCTCTCTCTTTCTCTTTCTCTCTCCTTCTCTCTCTCTCTCCCTCCCTCCCTCGCTTTTCTCTCTTTTCATCTTGGCTTTCTGTTGCAGAATGCAAATCTAGCCTGCCGGCGGGTGAATGGACTGAATTGTGATTAAGAAGAAGAGCCCCTTTCTTTGTTCTCCCCTCAGGGGATGTTCACTGGGAGAGACACTGCGGATCAGATATGAAAGGCATTCAGGTCAGCATTGATGTGAGCGAAAGTGAAATCATACCTAAGGCATTCAAAAGACCGTCGTGTCAGGGGTTCAGCTGACGGGGGTGCAGTGACTCGGTGCGCCTTGCCTGGAAGGCACACGCGGGAAATAATAATAGCAACAACGACAGCCATAACAATAACAACGCAGACGTAGACGGCGAGAGTGTGCGTGGCTACGCATTGATCGAGATACCTAGAGAGATGCTTCTCCTTTAAAATAATTAATAATACAGAAGGCCGGGAAAAGCTTTCCCCCATCCTCATCGGCGGGGGAATTCGTTCTAGTTTTATCTTTTAAAGGTGGAAAGCAATAAGGCTTTTCCCTCCCCCTCTCCGCCTGCTCCCTCTTCCTCCGAGTTGTAATGTGAACCCTCCTTTTCCAGGGTGTCTCCAGATGGGCTCTATAGGGCTACATTAGACATCTAATTGACATGACTGAAGGAGATAGGGCTGTCCCTCAGCAGTGGGGGGAAGACAGAGGCTAATCCAGTCTCGCCTCCATCACAGGGAGAGAGAACAAACAGCGGGGAAGGCACAAGGTGAAATCGCCCAACTCATCTGAGAAATAATAGCAACAGTAATAGCAACAGCAACAGGCCCAATACATGCGAGTAATTACATTTAAAATAAAAGGGGAAAAAAAGAAGAGCGCTGAGAAAAGGAAAAAGAAAACCAAAAACACCTCTCCTTATTACTTCAGGGATGAAAAAGTGGGTTGCATAAATTCTACTCCCCTGTTCCCTATTTTTAACGAGCTCCACGTGACAACAAGTATATCTTAGGGTTCAGTCAAGTTCCTGAAGCTGCAATTTAGTGGAACAATTTCCGCTTCTGCTCCAAGACTGAGCGGCAGGGCACCCTCAACCCTGGATGCCTAACTTACCCACCCTCTCCCTTTCACTCTCTCACGCGCACACTCCCGCCACAGACACAATTCAATGCTCACAAATTGGCTTCCTGACTAGCGCTGGAAGTGGGCTTGGGGAAGAGAGAAAGGCGAAACAGCCGCCGCAACGCGCCCCGATCCTAAAGTCAAGTCCGCTATAGGAGTTGCCACGGGATTCTTTCCTAACGGGTGGAAGGCGGCGTTCTTGAACAAGCAAAAATGCGTTTCTGCGAGAGAGGGAGTGAAGCAGCGTGGAATAAAGAAACCGAAATCGGGAAGGAAAGCGCTACAGAAGCCCAAGTAGACCCAAGCCATCTGAGAAATTGTGGGGGATTCTTTGAATAAAGCAATTGAACAGAACTGTCCAACTTTACAAACGTTGGGAGGGGATGTCCTTGAAACACCCAGAAGCTTCTCTGCCCCCACCCCCATTTTTTGCTTCCCCATCTGCTTCCTTGATAACATTTAATGCTGCACGTTTTCAACTAGTGTTTTTTTTTTCCTCAGAGACCTTCTCTCGCTCGTTTTCTCTCGCTCTCTCTCCCATCCCTCCTCCCTCTCTTTCTTTTCTTTTTTAAAAAAAAAGGAGGAAAAAAGACGACCAAAGAGCAATCAAAAAGGTGTCTGACTTCGCCATTCAGACAATTGTACCCTTGTGAGAAGGCTTGAATGAATGGTACAGTGGACACCCCAGCACTATTGACGTTATAAACATGTAAATGAAACACATTAGGGCAAACAATCAATTGTCTGTGAGCACTGCAAACCTGCACTCCCTTCTCTGGGTGACAGGCACAAAATAGTGTCTACCTTGGGAAGCCCATGGCTGGGGGGCACTGTGGGGGGGGGGGGTCGCTTAGAAAAGAGGACAAAGGCCTCCCTTTCAGAGAGGAGAAAATGCACCTTAAAAGCACTGGGATAATGCAGCTAGCCCAGATGCTTGTGAAGCCAAACATCCCTGATGCTTTTCAGAGAATCCACACTTCTCTTCCCACTTTTAAAAGAGAGAAAGAAACCTGATTTCTCCCTTAGGGAAGGCCCTCCCATATAGTTGGAGGTTTTTCTAAGCTCCCCTGAGATGCGGCTGGATGTGTGTGTGCTTTTTTTTTTTTTTTTTTTTAAATCATTATTTTAAACTCCATGGTGAATTCATCTCAAAGAGACTCAGGGTCACTATAATTTGGAGGTGGGGGGGGGAGAATGTCATAAAGGGGTGTGTGGGATGGTAATATTCAAGAGGGGAGGGGGAAATTTTTTAAGAAGCTCTTCTTGGGGATTGTCCTAGTTTTAACTTGGTCATGAACAAGATTCTCTGGAGGATTCTATTCTCAGCCACCAGCAACTTCTTCAGACAAAAATAAATACATCCACCTTGACAAGGGAGACGGCCTTCTGCGTACCCCCCCCCCCCAGCCCCTCATTTTGCTTGGGTCTCAAGAAGCATGGCCTTTGGTTAGACCTTGGACTGTGCTCTGAAGGCTGCCCTCACAATCGACAGCTATTTTGGAGCAAACAGGAGGTGCAGAATATTTTTATGGGGAGGGAGGCCTTAACTCTGCAAAAGTCACCCCCCCCGCCCCCCCAAACCTTTTCCGCCTTCTCCAGGGAGAAAGAATGGGGCAAGAGCAGCCCAGTTCTCAAGAGTGTCCTTTGGTGCTGCTGTCATGGAACCCCCGGAAGAGTAAAAAACGAAGACTTCTCAGGCTAGCCAGGTTGGAGTAGAGGAGTGGTGGGGTGAGGAGGAATCAGTCAGTCCTGCTGTCCTTTCCTTCTGCCAGTTCCTTGGAGGGGGTTGAATCAGACAGCCCCTGCAAACTCTGTGTGTGTGTGTGTGTGTGTGTGTGTGTGAGAGAGAGAGAGAGAGAGAGAGAGAGAGAGAGAGAGACCAGGTGTGCAGAAGGGAGGGCGCAAAATTCTAGCACCTTGTAGTGGTGTTTTGTTTCTTAAAGAAGCCCATGTGGTCAAGTCCTGGCTGAAAAAAAAATATTTGAGCCCCTCTTATCCCAAAGAGAGAGAGAGAAAGAAGAAGAAGAGGGTCCTTCTTGTTAGGTTGAACAACCCCACCACTTCCTATGGGTTTTTTGTTTTGTTTTGTTATTAAAGTCCAAGTTGGCTTCACCAGTGGTGCTGAAGGGAGTATAGCACCCCCCAAAACTCAAGCCAATGGAGTCAGAACTTGGCGAAAGTTCCCAGCTTTCCAGCAAGGAAGCTATGGGGGTAGGAACACTCCTTGGGGCAGCCCCAAATGGAGAAAGGAAGGTGGGGAATGCAAGGTTAGGCAAGGAAGTTGCCTCTTGCTTCCTAGCATTTCAGTCACACACACACACACTCCACACACAACTTTCCTGCAAAACCAAGAGAGGACGGTGCTTGGGCATTTCACTCCCCTAACTTAATATTTCCATCTCCTTTGTGGCCCTCCCCTCCGTTTCCTTAGCACTAACCTTTATTCTTCCAGATGACCCTCCAACTGCCAGCTCCATTTCTCTCCTAATCAATGGGGCATTCAAAACAACAATAAAAAACAACAACAACAACACTTCTCTCTCATAGGGAGAACCAGCAAGCTTGTCTTTAAACAGTGCCAGCCTTCATTCATACTTGCAGTTCCTAGTTTTAGTCCTTACTCAAGTAGGATGTCTACCAATTGAAAACAGTCAACAAATCAAATCAGAGAGAGAGAGAGAGAGAGAGAGAGAGAGAGAGAGCGAGCTATCATTCTAGAGATTTGCTCCAAATGGGATGGCTTCTTCTGCTCTGTCCTGATTCCTCCTCTTTTTTAAGGAAGCTAAATAGAAAAAAAAAAAAAACATTTGGATCCTAAGTATGAAACCCTTGAATTTCTTCTAGAGGGTATCTTTGCCTACTAGTTGCATTCAACTGGGGGGGGGGGACACCAGACCCTCATTGAAGTCACAATTCTCCCCACCTTCCATCCTCCAATCTAGAAGAATAGAGGAGAGAGAGAACATAAAATATACTCCGGTGTGGATATATCTCCAGCAATCCCCATGGTGAGATGAGAGGGAAGAGAAAGGAAAAGGAAACACATTTTAGTGACAGTTTCTTGTGATTCCAAATCGGAGCATTTCTCGCCGGAGAAACACGAAAACAACAAAAGTGCACACCTCCGATAGGAAGGGAGGGCTGGCCTAGCTCTCCCCTCCGTTGCAACACGTTGCTGAGCGTTTTGAAACTTCAGGTTAGCGACTCTGAAAGCGCCAGAGAAGTTCGGAGGAACTAAAAGAGCAGTTAGTTCAAACTTCAGGACTCAATCGCCTTACAGCCTCTCTCTTCCCTTTCCAGTCGCTGGAAAGCTGGGGTAGCAACATTATTATTATTCTGGGTTTTTCTGCATGCTCTAATTGTGCCTGTTTCCTATTCGCATCGTAGGCATATTATCACATGCCACTCGTGTCATTTCTCTCCCCCCCCCCTTCCTCTCGATCAAACTGTTAAGAGGAAATATGGAGCGTCTAAGATATACAGGCAGATATTTACCGCAGGGGAACGGACAAGCTTTAAAAAAGATAAGCTAACAGTCTTTCTCTGCCTGCGCGCACACAAACCTCTGAGAAAGATAAATAAAGTGGATTAAACCACCTCATCCTGCCTTGAAACGGGAACGCTTCCAAAGAGAGAGGAAGAAAAAAAAAACAAAAAACCCTCCACCTCTATTCTGACAGATCATGCCACCCTTTCTCAGAAAGACCTTGGAGAGGGAGAAGGTGATTTTTGTGCGTGTGTGTCCTGAAAAAAGGGGGGAGAGAAAACACCCATCTTGACCCAGAGATCTGACCAGCATCCTCTGCCCTTCTGACAAGGGGGGGTGAGGGGGAAGAGGAGAGCCCTACAGATCCGCGTTGGTTTGAAGCCAATCAATAAACAGCGTTTCATCGCCAGCGAAGGAAAGAAGAGGCGGAAGAGTAGAGAGGCGAGGGAAGCCTTCCCCTAGGGCCCTGGCCCCCTCAGACAGCAGATGAGGGAGAGGTAGGTAGAGAAGGAAGGGGTTTCCTCTGGCCAGACCACCTTAAAGAAGGTCTATCCTAAGCCTGGAGTTGTTTTTCCTGCTCCTCCCCACCCCTAAGTACCCTAAGAAGGAGATCAAAGGCAACATGAAATGGGGGAAGGAGAAGGTTAAGTAAGTTGTGCGAGCTGCTATAGATAGCAGCTCGCACAACTTACTTAACCAAGAGTTTCTGAACCTGAAAGTCCCCACCACTCCCCCGTACGGCTCCTAGTCGTCACCCGGGCCCGCAAGCAAAAGAAAAAAAAAAAAAAAAAAGCCACCCAACACAGTAAGCGTTTGTTTGTTTGGAATCCACCCGCCTTGTTGTATTTTAATTCTCCTTTCTCTCTCCCTCCCCCCCCCCACACCTCCCGTTTTTCGAAGTCGGGCTGCTGAAAAAGCTAACCGATTAGGGTTTGCAAAGACAGGGTGATTCCAATGGATCCTTCGTGTCGTGCCCCTCCCCCCAAATCTCCTTCTCTAAAGAAAAGTTGCTCCAACTCTACAGAGCGAGGCAGGATAACACCGATTACTAAGAGACACTGCATTTACCACCACTTCCCCCTGTGTGTGTGTGTGTGTGTGTTCGGAAAACTCTGGAAGTTGTGAGCCGAAGAGAAAAAGGCAGAGAAGCTAGAGGAGAATGGACTCCCCTCCACCCCACACCCAGCAAGCGAATTGGGAAAAGTCACAAATCCACCATAGAAGCCTATCTTAGTGAACCGAACCTTTCCCCACAAGTTTCCCCAAAGGCTGCGGAGATGACAGGAGGGGGCAGCCTGGATAAATAAGTTCACCCCCCTTTACAAGCATTGCAACGGCTGTCTACGGAGAGGTTTCCTTGGCGAAGGAAGGCTCCCTTTTAAGCCCCAAGTAAACTCTTCCGCCAGTTCAGATCAAAATTTCTCACGCTGCTGTCCCTTCGGTCTTCTCCCCGCCCCGCTTTTCCCAGCCTCTGACTTAGCGGTTTGGGTTTTCCTGTGTGTGTATGCGTGTGCGTGTGCTTTTTTTTTTTTTTTTTTTGTAATGAAGCTGTTAAAAAATCTCTTCCAATCCACCCCCCCTTTCCCCTAATCTCTGCCAGAAACACCCCCCTACCCCCACCACACACGCGCGCGCGCGCGCGCGCGGATCCATGGCAGGGGCTGATCATGACAACGTGAAAAGTCCTGGATGTGTTCAAAAGTGCCTCCTCCCTTTCTTTTCCTGGCTCCTTTTTCTTGTGTGTGAGAAAGAAAGCGGGGGAGGGAGAGACACGGAGTGGGGGCTTTGGATGAGCGAGGACCGTGGCAAGGAAAGCAAGGGATCAAAGGAAAAGCAGGAAGAGAGACAACGGCGAGCCCGAGGGCGAGGAAAGCGAGAGGCGGAAAGGCAGGGAGGGATCTAACGGGTCTTCCTGGGCGATCTCGCCGGCTCGGCAGCCCGAGCAGTCAGGACCGTTAGCTGATTCGCTCTAAGGCTTCAGGCGAGAAACTTTCAGCCTCTCTCTCTCTCTCTCTTCTCTCTCTCTCTCTCTCTCCCCCAACCCCCCCAGCTTCAGGAAGGAGAGGAAGGGGGGGGGGATCTCTCCCCTCCTCAATTCTCTCCCCCTAAGCGCCTGGAGTCCCCCACTTCCTTTCTGAAAGAATCTTGCCCTCCAAGAAAAAAATAAAAATAAAAGAACAACAACAACAACAACAACCCGAGATCTTTTCTTGCTACTTTGAGTGGACTTCTTCAAAGGAAAGGAAAAGGCGCGCGCCGGGAAGGGTGGCGGGGGGTGCCGGGGGGGGGGGGAAACACGTTAGAGAAAATACTAACGTTATAAAGGAGGGATCCTACGGCACTCGAGGGCGGGCGGGCGGCTCAGGCACACATAGCGGAATAGAAACGCCTCGGGATCCCCTGGCACTCACCCTCCGCTAGATTCCCTTCAACCTCACCCCCCCTCCCCTACACACACACACACACGGAGCTCCCCGCCGCCGCCGCCGCCGCCGCTCTTCCAAGCAAACAGACAACAAGCCGAGCGAGCCCTTCCTCTTTCTTTCTCTTCGGCCGCTCCTCTCCCTTTTCTCCGCCACCGAACAAGCCATCGCCAGGCGCCAGTCCAAAATCCAGGGTTCGGCCGTAAAGGGGAGGGAGAAAGAGAGAGAGAGAGAGAGAGAGGGGAGGGGGGCTCTTCTTGTTCTGGACTCCCCCTCCTCCCCAGCGCCTCCCCCCCCCGCACCCTTCCCGTCCTCTTTCTCTCCAAGTGAGAGAGTCGCCGGGACCCAAAGTGTTAAAAAAAAGAAAGAAAGAAAGAAAGCAGCCAAGAAAAAAAAACACACACAAAACAATCACAAAAGAAAAGAAAAGTTTGACGGAAGGTTCCGCGCCCGGCCCCGAGAGCCCCCGCGCTCCTTCTTTCCACCGCCCCCTCCCCCACCCGGCTTCCCCCCTTACCGTTTTTCCTCCTTGGGTTGGCTTGTTTTCGCCTCTTACACCTGGGGCCATCCGCCATGATCTGCTGCTTCATTGATAAGAGGGGATCAGATGGCTCGTTCGCATGGACTCGGCTCTCTGATTCAGCAACACGCAGACTCTATGGAACAACCAAACAGAGGGAACCGGGTGGGCATGGCGAGATCCCGTTCAAACGCAGGGCGCCAAAGGGAACCCACGGAGCGGCGATTTCCCCCACTTCCCCCGCACGGAAGGAGGCAAACCACCCCCCCGCCCGCCCACCCCCTGACCAGCGACGGCCACGGACGCGCCCGGGCGGAGCAGGCCCCCCCCTCCTTCCCTTCAGAGGAACCGGGGGCAGCTTTCTTCTTCGCTCCTTCTCCCTGCGCCATGGCGCTGCCTTGTTTGCGTGTTTGTTTATTAACGTTATTAAGCGTGATTATTATTCCTCCGCCCGGCAGAGGAGCTCAGAGAGAGAGAGAGAGAGAGAGAGATCCACATAAATACATACACGCAACCGCTACATCTTCAAAACGACTCATGACCTATAGGGGGAATGCACTCGAGGTTAATTTCTTTCGCTCGCTCTCTCCCTCCCCCATTCCCCCCCCATTCCCCCCCCCGTCGCCCAACAGTAAGATAGCTTGACTCAAATGGCTGGGCGGATTCGTTTCTTCCGAAAAGTACTCAGGGTCTGCACGCTGTACCTACTTTGCATAGGCTGTGTCGCGCAGAATACATATCACGCACATGGCTAGCGGCTGATAAGAGCCACACACAAGCGGTTGTCGGTTGGCTTATCCCGCACACCTCCTCCCCTCCCCGCCGGTTTCTCTCACTTGGAAAGTCACGCCGACCAAATCCAGCCCAGGATCTCTCTCGATCTCTTTCTCCCTCAACCCTTCCTTTCCCCCCCCCGCACCCCCCCCCCCGACACACACACACACCAAAGCCTCCGTATGTCATCTCAGCTCTCCTCCAGAAGGAACCTTGGAAAGGGGGGAGGGGAAGAGAGAAAGAGAAGGAGGAGGAGGAGGAGGAGGAGGAGGAAGAGCGGCCGGAGCGTCCAACTCTTCCGCCGGCACCATAGCTTCCCCCCCCCAGGGGGGGGGCTCGCTCGCTCGCGCGGTCGGGCTGTGGTCGAAGGCGGCGGGCTCGTCCGAGGGGCTGCCGCGAGCCGGAGCCGAAGTCTAGCTTGTCAAAACTGGGGGAAACCCACAGCGCTAGGGCTTGGGAGGCTAGGTGGTAGCTTTAACACACACGCACGCACACAAAACAACAACAAACAAAACAACCGCGCACGCTGCACCGACTGGAGGGTTAGTTTAGCCGGGGTTGCGGGGTTGGTGGAATAGGGAGGTGGGGGAGCGGACGGGGGGGGGGGGGCAACCATAAAAGATGTAACAGATGCAATCTGTAAAACAAGGACGATTAACCCTTGATCTCCTGAACCGAATTCATCCTCACCTCGTCTTTTGTCTGCCCTTCCCATATTTACAGGGCTCTTTGGTCGCCTAAAAATGGACGCTGAGGCTGGGTTCGCGGCATCCTCTCTGCGCCTTTGCATGACAGTAAGTCCCCCAAGTTTACTTGGGAGTAACGTGGACTGCTCGGGAAAAAAAAAAAAAACTTTACAGGTTTTCAAGCGAGGGGGTGATTCCCTCCTCTTCCTTCTAAGGCGGCTGCTTCCTTATCATTTTTTAAAAACCTTTTTTAAAAAAAAAAAAAATTAAAAAAAAAACAATAAAAAAAAATCTCGCAGCGCCGGGGAACAATTTGGAAGCTATCTTTAAAAGAATCCCTGGCGGTGCAGGTAACAGCGCCAACTGGCCCAGGCGAACTGAGCCCAGCGTCCTGGACTTGCCTGTCTCGCCTATCTTGAACCTCGCACTAAAGTGTGCGTGAATGACCGAATAGAGACGCTCCGAGCCTTGTGGCTGGAGACTTGTAACTCTACAGAGTTTGCCATTCTCTGCTAAAGGCTTTTTTTTTTTTTTTTTTAAACCCAAACCGGGGAGGAAGCGAGCAAATTATTCAAAGCAAAACTAACCAGCAGCGCCCTGATAGATTTCTTGAGTTGGTGGCAAAATCGGGGAAGAAAACAGCAGAGTGAAATTTCGACCTCAATATTTGTAAGGGACTACCTACCTTTCTTGGATATTAAAAAAAATAAATTAAATACCCAGTATTTTGGAAAACTGGAAGATTTCGTCCTCATGTCTCTTCCTAGGTTATCTCTCTCTCTCTCTCTTCTTTTCTAAATGATTTTCAAACTACTTTCACTTCTGGGTAAGAATCCCAGAAACTGAATTGTCACTTCACCCAAGTCAGAAAATAAAAGTAAGAAATGAAACTGCCTAAGCAGAAGGAATAATCACCACCATAATAATCATAATAATGTTTGCTAGGAGTCCCTTTCAAAGCAAAACTCAGTTACCATATTATTATCCAGCCATGGCTGTGCTGTACTTACTCACAGCTTGAAAATCATTAACAGGTATGTGTAAACTTTAAGATGTGTAAATGCGAACCTGAAGGAAAACCAGAATAATCCTTGCCCCAAAGAGATCTAAATTTGGAAAGTAGAACTTTCTTCCCTTCTCTTCCACTGAGAACTGTAAAATACACACATCCACACTCGCCCATAGAAGGGAAGAAATAACTTTTTTTAAAAAAAAACCTGGTTAGCCAGGTGTAAGGATGGAAGAAAAACCGATTTCCTCCCCTAGGTAAGAACAGTTTGAAGAATAAGATTCCGACTCCTTTATTTTTGTTTCCAAAGGAACTCAAATGAAATTCTAGGAGAGTGGGGGGAGAAAATAGAATTCTCTCCCCTCATTACCACTTCCTCCCCAGCTACAGATAAGGAAAACAGACCCCCCTAACCTAGCAATTGTGTAAAATCCGAGGGGGAGAAAGAGAAAATACGAAGGAAGGGGGGGTCAGGAAGCAAAAAGAAGAGAAGGGAAAATATACCGGAGAACGTACCTGCGAAGTCTTGTTTGTAGTTTTGGCCAGCAGTGAAGAGAAGAAGAAGCATGAAAAAGCCTCGGAGTGAAGAAGGGGAAAAAGAAAAAAAAAAGAGGAAAAAAAAAAAAAAGGTCCGGGGAGCTGTAGCTGGAGGAGGGAGGGGGGGCTTCTCAAAGAGTTGTCGGGAGGGACCGTTATTCCTGCTGGGCAGGTTAGGACTGATCTCTTTCTGCCACTCCAGGAAACACAAACCTGGGGACGGACTGACGTGTTACGCCTCTTCTAATGGCATTTTTTTCTTTTTCTTTTCTGTCGGAGAGAGAGGAGAGAGGACCCTGAAACACACGCCACCTATCTTTGTGGCGAGGGATAATTGAAGAGCACCAAACGTGAGCATCATGTGGAAACGTGATCGCCAAGTTTCTCTCTGGGAAAGGAAGGATCTGGGATAGATTATACCTTGAAGTCTCCGCAAACGCTTTAGTGGAAGAAATGCAATTCCACCTCCCGCCCTCCCGCCCTCCCTCCCTCCGTGCTTCCCTCCCTCTTTTCCACCCACCCTCCCTCTCTCTCCCTCCCTGCCCTGCCTCCTTCCCTCCCTCCCTCCCCAGCCATCAAGCCTTTGGCATCGTTATCCTCCCTACTAAATCCTACTGGATGCGAGGCGGAAAGCGGCGAAGCCCCATTCGCCAGAACTCGCCACAACTCCAAGGAGCTGAAAGTTACCGCAAGCCACCTTGGGGCTTTGAAAGAGTCGCGTCTCCCCACCCCGGCGGGGCCTTCGAAGACGCTCCTCCGCAATAGCCAGGCCCGGGAGCACGCAGCACAAACCCAACAAGATTTCTGGGGAACGGGGTTGGGGTTGGGGGGTAATTTCCGCGCCTCTTTCCGACCCTCGCCTAACTGCATTTATTTTACCTCTATGCGCGGAGGCTTTGATCCTCTATAGTCTTCCTTGGAAGTAAAACCGCCCGAATCCAAGGGAGCTGCTTCCAAACGGAGGTAGTTTCGAGGGTGATGTGTGCTTGGATATTAAAATCAATCCTCTCTCTTGGTAGAATAGAGAAATTAACGTTGTTTTTTTTTTTCTCTTAATATTCAGGAATTCATTAATTTCCTCTCCACCCTCATATCTTTGCAAAGAGATAGGGCCACACTCTGTATGTTAAAGGGCTCTTAAGGAACATTTCAATGGCATGAGTTACATAAGAATCAGGGGAGATTTGAGGTTTTTTTTTAAATAAGTAACCTTGCAAGTTAGCCGAATTTGTTGAACAGTATACATCCTCCATATTACAAACACACACACACACACAAACCTCTGTCTCCTATGTAAATATATATTCATCTCTTGCTATGCCTATCCTTATGCTATCCCTATGCTATACTATGCTATATTATCTATACTATACTGTACTTTACTATACTATATTAACTATATATACTATATACACTATACTATGTCAATGTATGTGTATGTATATGCATATGCATATGCAATCTATATGCATATACATACAGGAACTTAGGTAAATATAATTATACTTTGATAGATATAGATTTGAGTAAGTAGCTATGGTTCCTAGAGGCAACAAGTCTAGTATGTGTATTTGGGGGGACTTTGGGGAAATTTTTTTTTTTAAAAAAACATGAAAATTAGGCCTTTAGACTCCACCTTTGCACTGCTGGGATTGGTTATGCAAATCGGACTGGGATGTCCTAAAGAATACAGCTTTGACTGTATGGTTAATTAAATCATCACTCAAAAAAGGTTCCCAATATGACCTGCCTGTTCCTAATCCAATCAGGTTATGTAGGTCTTAAACAAGAAAGGTATTTCTTTTCTGTTTTTTCCTCCCTCACCCCCTCTCCCAACATCTGGAAGTCAGCAATTTACCAAGTATTGCACATTATTAACCAATTCCGAGTCCATATTCCCAGGGGAACCTTAAAAAAAAAAAACCACACACACACACACACACACACACACGAAACTTAAAATGTGTTCTTAACCAATGCTCTTGAATTTGGTTAATCAAAAAGCTGCTTTGTAGACACACCAGTATGTGTGTTTGTATATGTGAGAGGGCGAAAGAGAGGGGGAGAAGGGTGCGCGAGGAAACAACCGTTTACGGGCAAAAGCCTAAAAAAAAAAAAAAAAACCAGCAACAACAGCAGGGGATTAGAGCACCGAACTGGAATGAGAGAACTGGGCCCTTTGCTGGCCGTCTCCCCTCCCCCCTTTTCTTTTTTGCCCGTTCTCCCTTTCTTCTCTAACGGGCCACTTTGACACGAGGTCAGTAGAAGCAACACACAGCCAGGCACACGGGAAATGTCCACTTCTCGAGGTTGAGCTGCACGATCCAAGGCGGCAGATGCACAGCTTTCCGAAGGGGAGGGGGCGGTGGTGTCTGTGGCTGGACTCTCTGCCAGCAGCATCAACCCTCGCTCCCAAGCCGTGAAATCTTTTCGGGAGCGCGCGCTCCATCCCTGCTCTCCTTCCTATCGAAGGAAACCGAAACAAATGCGAGGCGGATCCGAGAACGGACTTTTAATCGCACCGGGCTAAGATAAACCTGCTTCCGAAGTGTCCGCTGAAGCAGCGGCCATCCGTAAGGCGCAGCGGCGCTTCCTAGAGCCGCCGGCTATAACCCTCCGGAGCGAGGGCCCTGATCCCGGTGCTGGGGTGCAAACTTCGCCCAGGGACAAACCTCCTTGGCCATCTGATTGGGAGTCAAACCGTCCGTCCCCCGTCCCCCCTTGAACCGCCCCGTACCAGTGCAAGCCCAATCTTTGGAGGGTTTTTTTTTTTTTCCAAAATTTGCAAGGGAAAACCCCCGTATCAATTTAGTTGCAAAATTTAGGAGGAGTTGTGTTTTCTTCTTTCTATTTCCCATTTGCTGCGGATTCATAGAGGGTCGGGTTATCTCCATCTGTCTGCAAAATCTGCACCCACTCGATTCCTGCTTTAAGGACCTATTCAGACGTTGAATAGGTCCTTAAAGCCCCCCCCCCCCCATTTCCCATCTGGCACGAGCGTGGTTTCCCCAAATATCATTCTGCAAGTAATCCAGCAGAACCTCCCCCCTCCCCCCCAAAAAAAACACGAAGGCAAGGATTTCCTTTGACTTCCCCCAGAAGGTGGATCTTTCCCCAGGCCAGGTAGGAAGCTGCTTCAGAAGTTCGCGGAAACCCACTCCTTTACCTGCCTGTGATTCTTAAACAGCCATTTCTATGTTAGACCGGCCTTTTATATATTAATTCAGAAGAACTCTAGCATTTATTTGTACAGCCCAAACGGGTCACTAAGAAAAGGGAAACGCACAAAGAGTCAGGGGAAAAAAATAGCCTCTTCTGTTCTTCTATTCCTCAGACTGAATTGGATAAATCCACCCCTTCCGAAGAGGGCAAGGTAGAAATGAAGGGACTGCCAATCTGTTTATTGAACTGACCTAACGCACCCAGCCCGGGAACATGTTGCCACTCCAGACACAAACTCCACGCAGTCAAATCCAATACCTTCCATTCCATGTCAAGGAGCCAGTTTCGGATGAGACTCTAACTCAGGATCAAACTCAGTCAGCAAAACCGAAATGATAATGATAATAATAAAGGATAATAATATCTCCCTCATTCATCCTCTGCAAAACAAATCTTTAGCTTATCTAACTTCCATACTTATCCCTACATCGCCGGATTATTGATCAGAGAAAGGAAACTTGCCAATTTCCCTCCTTTAAAAAACAAAAACAAAAAACGGACAACTATCTTTTTGCATTTGTTGGGAAAGAAATGGATCTACGCAGGTATCCAAGAAGCGGAGACCAAAGAGGACAGAGGGAAGGACGTCGCGGTTTACCGAGGAGGGGGAGGGGGGAGGAACGGGGGAGGGGGGATGTTATCCATTGTAAGTGCCAAAACAATTCCTAAGGAGCTCTGAAGTTCTCCCTACACCCTTGTCGTCCAATTTCCCCGAAATCCTGACGCATCCAAGGAGGGAGGTAAGGGGCGGCCGAGAAGCCTGCGATTTATTGGCGGGAAAATTCTAGCCCTTTTCGCAAGAGAGCGGCTTCATCTCTGGAATTCTTGGGAATAGGTGCCGCGTTTTCTACATACTACTAAATGGAGGGGGTAGATGTTTACAGCTGGCGATTTTTATGTAACGCGCACGCACGCACACACACACACACACACACACACACACAGAGACACTGAGAGAAGAAAAACTCCGGGTGGGGAGGGGGGAGTCTAAGAAAGATGGAAAAGTGATTTAACCCCCAATGGTATTTTTCGAATTAGTCTTGGCTTTGAATGTGCAGCCTCGTTAAAATATAGAACAATTAGACTTCTTTCCTTTCCTTTCCTTTCCTTTCCTTTCCTTTCCTTTCCTTTCCTTTCCTTCCTTCCCTTTCCTTCCTTTCTTTTCCTTCCTTCCTTCTCCTTTCCTTCCTTCCTTCCCTTCCTTCTTTTCCTTCCTTCTTTCTCCTTCCCTTCCTTCTTTCTCCTTCCCTTCCTTTCCTCCTTCCCTTTCCTCCCTTCCCTTCCTCCCTTCCCTTCCTTTCCTCCTTCCCTTCCTTCCTTCCTTCCTTTCCTTCCTTCCTTCCTTCCTTCTCCTTCCCTTCTCTTCCACCTGACCAAGGCTTTGACATCATTGCCGAAAGCTAAGCAAAGGCTGATCAATCTAGTTCACTCCTCACCGCTCCCATACAAATTAAAACGTTTGCCCTTTCCCCTTTTCGTGTGTGCGTCTCTCTCTCTCTCTCTCTCTCTCTCTCTCTAGGCAGAAGTTAGATGACTCCTTCCACGAGCCTACAAGCGCACATCTCCACGGTTGTCGCTGAATACCGTCCCCTCGGAAGTTTGCAAAGGTTCCCATGTTAACACACCTTCCCACCCCACCCCCGCTCACGAGACTTAAAACAAAACCCACATTCTCCCCCCCCTCCCCCCGAAAAAAAGTTACAGTGACAAGTTTGAGCAAATCCGATTCGGAGAGGATCGGCGGGGCGACCTGCTGGGCAGCCCAGAGCCCCTTGAATGGAGGAGAGCGATGGCAAAGGTTAATCTCCCACTTTTTTGTTTTTTCCCCTTCTCCCCTTTCCCTCCCTTTCCCTCCCTTTCCCTCCGCCTTTCTTTCTTCCGCCTCGCTCCAACTTTTCCTGGGAAAATGGAAAAAGGGAGAAGAAACTTCCGGACAAGGCAACCGAAGAGCTGAGGCTGGAAAGAAGGGGGTCCTCGAACCGCCCTATTTTTTTTTCTCTCTCTCTCTCCCGTGTCAGCCCCCCCCCGCCCTCCGCTTTGTTCCCTCGCGTCCGTCAAACACGTGAACGGAGCCCCGCAAAGCGCGAGCGGATCCTCGCCTCCTCTTTGCCCTGCCTGTTACCCCCCCCCCCCGGCGCACCCGCTTCTCTAACGCCGGCATTCTATTCCGCCGGCCACGTGACCTCGCGGCTCTATTTCCGGTCTGTAGGGGGGCTGCCGGGCGAGCAGAGCGGCCACCTGACCCCCCCCCCCATCCCCCCCATCCCACCCCGCAGCCTTTTGCCTTGCTCGAACCTTCCCAGAGGTCCTGTCGGGCGCAGGGAGTGGGGGGGGGGGGAAACGGGACGACGACTCATTAGCATGAGAAAAAGCTCCCTCTCTCTCTCGCGCGCGCGCCCCCCTCCTCTGCCCCCCCCCCCGCGGTGCAGATGGAGAGAGAGAGAGAGAAGAGTCCAGCCGAGCTTCTGGCGGGCGACGTCTGAACGAAGGACCCAGAGTGGGGATCGGTGGGAGTGAGGGAGAGAAGGAGGGTAACTTGGGGTGACCGTTGGGAACGCGCTTGATCCAAAGGGGGTGGCCCGGTGGCGCCCTTCCACTCTCCCTCTCCCACCCCTCCATAGTCCGGTGGGCTTGGAAGGGAAATCCAGTGGGTTACCAGATAAGATTTGATATCAAAGATTTCTTTCGGCCCTCTCCACAGGGATGGAGTCAAGAAAGTGGCTATAAAATGAGGGGTTCATGAATTAACCCAGAGGAACGTAAGGCCTCCTCCTCCTCCTCTAGATTAAAAGAGGGCTTCTGTTTTTAACAGAAGAGGTTGCATTTTCTTTTTTTATTTTTATTTTCTGAGGGTGCAAATGGAGCTATTTTGGAATTGGGTTGAAAGCACGGATGCCACCATAAGAGGATTGCACCAGTGAATTAGGTGGAGAGAATGTGATTTGCAGACCCACAAGGGTTTCTAAAGCTTGGTTATTTCCGAATAACAAACAAAGTGACTTACCTTTTGATCTACATTTTAGGGGCTAACTAGAAGCAGGGTGGTTTTCTTTGTTCTTTTTTTTTTAAAAGAGAATT
The DNA here is from genome assembly GCA_033807585.1 of Hydrophis major. Lineage (NCBI taxonomy): Eukaryota > Metazoa > Chordata > Lepidosauria > Squamata > Elapidae > Hydrophis > Hydrophis major. The sequence continues at coordinate 169,913,072 of CM066328.1, forward strand.
GGTGGTGAGCTCCATTTGGTTCACACTATTCTTTAATTTCAAACGCATGGGTTTTTCTAGAGATCTCTCTAGTTGATAGATCTTGGGATCTAGAGAAGACTAAACAATATGCATTCTATGAATCTGAACTCTGCTTACTATTGTCTCAGCAAGCAGCAGGCACTTTGTACTTTCTGTAAATCAGAAACTAATGCATTAGAAGCTTTTTTCTTTCTTTCTCTCATAATGAAGTTTAAAGTTTATTTTACTTTTTGTTTATCTTTGGAAAGGCAATCTGTGATCCAAAGCACATAATGTGAGATATTCATCCTAGTTCAGGATTTATCTGGAACAAGTCACTACTTCTCTTACTAAGAGTAGATTCACTTTAATAACTTTTCCATGTTAATACAATCTCATGAGTCAAGGTAGAGGTTGTAACAATAAATACAGAACCAGGTTTTCAAAGTCATTTAGATTGATTTTATGTTATCAATTCGGTAATCTTTGTAAACTTCCAGGTAATTATGGTGTGGTCTTCTGTTAAACATGTGGTTTCTGTCTTATAATTTAGAAGAGAATCCTTTAACTGTCTCTTCAGAAATTAGCTCCCTTGTCTTAAATGTAATTTAGGTAGGTGTGTATAGAACTGTGGCCCTGGTGCTCTTCCTTTAGGGATTTTTCACAGCTTAAGGGAGACAGCTGGGTTTTCTTCATATTTGTTTGAAGGTTTGTCTTTCTATATGGAAGTAATAATTTCATCTTCTGGGTGGAAAAAAAAAGATGCCTGAGGATTACTTCTCTCCACAGAGCTCATGTAGGCAATGTGTAGGAATCTGGCATTAGCACATGGATCAAGAATATTTCCCACACATGTATTTCCTTTTTCTCTTTGCAGATATTTTCCTACATGAAACTTGAAACTGTTTAGAGAATAGCGATATACCTGTTTGGTTATTTCGGTGGAGACAGATTCCTTTATTGTAAGATGAGTGTTACAGTGTACTGCCAACTGGAACTGTGAAGAAATTTCTTATCCAGGCATCTTGTAGTAAATTTACTTATAGTATATTTTTAGAGAATATAGTTGTGTCTCAGAATTTAGCAGGCGGGATTTGTGGGACTTTTTGTTTTCATTGCTAAAAGTAAAACTGAGCTTTAGGTGACTTAAATAGGGCTCCTTCTGCAGAAACATAAAATGCTAAGAATTGGAAATAATTTGGGTAAATGACTTCTGAAGTGCAAGGTCAATGTATTTTCATTCCTTTGCAGAGCTTCAGCCAGCAAGCTAGGCTTTCCATTTTTCCAGGACACTACAAATTATTAAGCTTGTTCACTTTTCTCTCTATCAATGTTATTTCTTTCTTTTCCAACAGACATTCAATACGCCAGGCGTCCTGGAGTCCACTTGGCATGCCCATTCTTCATTGGGTGGTTTGATTTTTTAAAAGATTGACTTGTGAGTTTGTGCATCCTGATATTCTCTTGAGCATGCTCACTTAGTTTCTCAGTGGTTTTAGTTTGGCCCTATGTCTCATAGTAGGCAGTGAATGTTTTTGTTTTGTCTCAGTGACTTTATTTGAGTAGCATTTGCAGAAACATGTCAGATTCACGTGGTAGGTATTGTCTAAATGTCTATGGAGATTGTCTCCCATTTTCTAACCTACATTATTTTTCCTCTGAGAGAGGAAAGTGATTGTGAAAGGACAATTTCTGATGAATTCCCATGTCACTTCTATATTGAAATATCCAAGTGAACTCTAAGGCTAGAGTTCATGTTCATATTATTCACAGATCTTAAGATTTATTTAATACAGACAGTTGCATTGGTTTTAAAACATTTCCTCTGCATAATTGGTCGAGGACCTATAGCTCATCCACTCAGCACGCAAACAGATTCCTGTTTAATCTTCAATATAGCTATTCAATTCTAACTCCATTAGCTCTTGCTGACATGGGAGATGAGGGAAGATCCGGTCAAACAAGATCGGTAAGGCTACATGTTACCCATCTCTTGAATATTAGGTACAGAGGATGGAAAACCAGACCTGACAGATTAAATAATATTTATTTATTTAGATTTATATGGCCACCCCTGTTGCCAAAGTGATTCTGTGGTGAATACAGTTTAAATATAAAAACCACAATGTAAATAACTGTTAAAGCATACAACACACAATCCAAAGTAGCAACAGAGAATTTAAAAAAAACAAAACCACAAAATGATATCAAACCACACAGGCTTCACTAACTTCCAGACTTTCCTGCCTGGAAAAAAAGCTAGGCCTTTAGCACTTTCCAGAAGGCTTACAGGATCGGGCCAATCTGATCTCAGATGATAAGGTTTTCCAGGAGGCAGGTGTCATGATCAAAAAGAGTATAGTTGGGATTATTTAATCAATGGGACCTGAAGGATGCTTTTTGTGCTGGATCAAATAGGGTGGGTAGAGACAGTTGGAAAGAGGCAGCCTTTCAATTATCCTGGCCTCATGCCATGTTTTGTAGATGGAAACTGGCACTCTGAATTGCGCCCAATCCAAGAATAATGCCGATGCAGCTTGTATAGCAAAGATGTAGCACAGATATCATTGCATTCCAGGCAAACTGCAGCTTCCAGATACTCTTCAGGGCCAGCCTCATGTGGATTGTGTTGCAGTAGCTAACCCAAATGTGAATGACCGACTGAAATGCCCCCTGGTACAGCAAAGAGCACGATTGGCATACAATAGTAGGTGAAAAGGGAGCAGACCTAATAGAAAATCTTTAATGCCCCTACCCTTTTGACCATGTTTGAAAAATACATTAGAAGGTGTACATCATTTCAAAACTAAACTCCACACTGCAATTTTGAGAATCTGAGAAGTTGGTTACCTTCATATTCATGATCAGATAATCTGCTGCTGTTGAGCATCATCCAGATGACCCAGCCCTATTTGCCTTTGGTAAAAGCTTTAAAGATCTCTCCCACCCCACCGCCTGCAGGTCTCCCCCCACACCTTCCAAGCATTGGGCAAGAACGACATGCAAATCTTTCACATACTACTTTTTGACAGGCAGAATTTGCAGCGTACATTTTACTATGTTTACGAAGGGTTATTTTTAGTTTTTAATTGAAACCTGCCCTGATTTGTTTTGGAGGGGCAGCTGGATAAATTGCTAATTAAATCCACGGTGCAGTTGCAGGGATTTTTGTGACCTGAATGTCCAACTTTTCTTGGTGAAGTTGATGCTGACAAACATGGCTTCCTTTTGTTCATAGTTTCCTATTGACTTTGTTGCATTTTTTAAAAAGTTGTAAGTATTCCGTCGAACGCATATATTCAATTCTATTTAGGCCGCCCAAATAAGGATGCACTGGAAAGAAGCCGATTATACTTCAGAATTATTAATTGACATTTTTTATGATGAATTATTAATCATTGGAATAATTTTTGCATCTCTGATCTGAACACATATTTGCATATCTAATGTCTGATTTTAAATGTGGTTTCTTCAGTTGCATTCCCCAGGACGAAGAAGTAAGAAACAATGTAAAGGAATTTTTTCCTCCTTTTTGCTTGCAAAAAAAAAAAAAAGGTTTTGTTTGTTTGCTTATTTATTTATAAAGTTATCTATCACCTCAAAACAGTTGGACTCTTGAGAAAAGGTGAGCAACATAACTGATGCATGTTAGAAAGCCTATGAGGATATATGTGACCTGAATTAATGTGTTTTAAGACACACAATCCTCAAAGTCAAGAGTAAAGTTAGATATGTAGGTACTATTTAATTAACAAGTAACCTCACTGTGGATACACTTACTAAAGGAATAGTCTTACTATATTGATAGGGATTTACTTTCTAGTAAGTGAGCATATTTTGCTTATGTTCAGGCAAACATTAAGACATGATATGATGCATGCAGCTGTAGATAAAAAGCTCTATCCCCCTAGTTGCTTAAAGCTGTGCGGCTATAAATGGGTACAGGACAGGGTGCAGATTAACTATAGCAATTATACATTCATATACAGTTCTACAACTCATACAATTATGTGAGTTTTAGGTACACTCTTCTTTCCTAAATACATAGATCTACTGGAAGGGTTAGGGGTGGGGCAACCCAATATTTCTCCTACCTATTTTAGCTCTAACCACTTAATATGTTACATCCCAGAAAAATTGAACATAGATTTATTCAGAAGTAAATAGCAGGGTGCTCAGTTTCTACATTTGTTAGATTTTTATCTCACATTTCATTACTTTATGACTAACTGAATTTAGCAAACATACCTAATATTCCTTTCTTCTCCTATTTTCCAAACAACAACCCTGTGAGGTGAGTCGGAGAGAGAGGGAGGGAGGGGGAGAGAGAGAGAGGGAGGGAGGAAGGGAGGCTGGCCTAGCATCACCCAGCCACCTTCATGCCGAAGGTGAAACTAGAACTCACAGTTTCCTGGTTTCCATGCCAGCACCTTCACAGGTATACAAATTGGCTCTCTCTTAAACAAGTTTAAAGGTAAGCTTTAGAGATAGAGTGCTTTGCAAAACTATTTTCTCATCTGTCATTCATGACCCCCTGAGCTTCTCATTAGCTATATTGATAGAGGATGCTGAGTATTGCAATTCCACAACATCACAAGGTTCTCGGGTTGTCCATTCTTACTACGCAGCATGGATTAAAACAGTATATCCTTTAATAATAATCTTGGCTGCTCCTCGTTTCATAGCCTTCCTCTACCACCCAGATTAATCACCCTTTGGGCCTACCTGCCTCATTTGTGACCCTTTACACTAAAGAACAAGTTGTCATTTACTGTGAGATACCAATTTTGATTTTGCTGTTTCAACATAATTAATTTACCTACATAGTTTGCTGGTGAGATGTGTTTTCCTTGATGAATTATATGGTCTATTAATTTATTATCTACCCACAGATTGTTGAGAAAAAAATTCTGGGTGTCTTATTCGAACAGTTCCATCTCAAAGCTTTGGAGAACTATCCTTTTTTGAACATTGTACAAGCAACCATAACTGAGGAATGTGTTGATAAAATTCCAAATAAAGCTTTTTTTCCCCTTAAAAGATCGATCCTAGTTCCCACATAAAGCATAAAACTAAAATGTGTACATCTTGTGGCAAATACTAGCAATTGCAGTATTTCAACATAATATTGTAAAAGTATTTTCCCCCTGGCCGAATAAAGCTTTTTCAAATCTCTGCTTATTCCAGATAGTTGTTTAGAGTAGCTTACAAGTAGATTATTGTATAACTGGAGGATATAATGGGATAGTTTCATCTCAGGACGATGGAGAAGTGTTTGAGTCACTTCGAGACGCCTTAACCCTGCTATGCATCTTGACATTCTCTCTTCAGAGTGACAGCCCTTGACATTCAATATTTGCCAGCAAGTAAGCTTCATTATCTACAGGGGGGTTATCCACAGGTAAGGTATATAAAGAATTGTAAAGTAAGCAAGATTATTCCAGCAGCTGAAAGGTAGGGAAAATAGACTATGCTTGACATGCCCGTTTATTAGGAATGACATTTTTTTTGAAATCAGCGGAAAGGGATTTTTTTTTAAAAAAGTAAACTGTCTTAATATAACAGTAAAGTGGCTATTTTCACTATTCTATTCTCAAGAGAGAAGAGATAGTTATGTTCACTTCATAGAGTTTCCACAACTGCAGTTACGCTGACTCGAACCATACAATTGATTTTTTAATAAGAGTATTTGCTTTTTCAATAGATATGTGTGTATACCAATTCCAAAGTATTTATTTAGACAGAGGATCTCAGTTCAGAGGAAAGCTCCTTTTTTATATATGCCCAGCTGCCTGGAATTTGACCGTCATGAACTCAGTGGTACTCACTCCTGATTAGATGTGCTTAGGATTGTCCCTGGCTTGCACAAAAGTTTTATCAGTTCTACTCAAGAAAGTCATGTCACTTGACTAAAAAAGATGACATCATAATACTGAGAAACACAATCTTGAAACATTAGTGGCATTTGCTTCCAGAGATCTGGAGATTTGACTAGGTTTTGGGCAGGATAACGGTCCGTGTAATTGTGAATAGAATAACAATAACCACAAAAATTTGTATGTATGCCATCCCATTCTCAGGGTCTCTGGGTGGCAAAGTCAAATGGCTGAAGGTCTTGGATGCTAAAGGGCAGTTGAAATAGAAAGCTCTTATCACTGACCTTCATGAACAATATTGCCTGTTAAAACGGTTTGTTCTCATAAAAAAGATTATAGATACTTGATGATATTTAATAAGAACTTTGTGTTATTGATGGAAAACATGTTTTGATATTTAAAAATAACAATTAGTAACATCTTCCGTTTTCTGTCTTCTCACCGTATTGGCAAATACAAAGTACAGCTGTTCAAATGATTCTACAACTCTGAAGCAGAAGTTCGTGGTGAGAATTACAGCCATCAGCAGTGATCAGTGAAAAAGAGCACTTTAAACTGAAAAAAGCTGGGGTGAGAAAAGTAGATTTATACTGAATTTTGTAGGTGCTGTTAACTAAAACCAAACTTGTAAGACACCCAGTAAAAGAGAGCAATGTTCTGAACTCTTTCATAGAAAGTGGAAGTCATCTTAGGTTTTGCAATTGGGCAAGTTTCAGACATATGTGTTTTGGTGGCCCTTGGCAACCATTCACACAGTGCTTGGCTTAATACAAAAAGCCTTTGACAAACATCTAGAGGGGCTGGGCAGAAAAAGTGGGTGTGTGGAGTGGGGGAGAAAGTCCATCCATATATTTCTCATACATGTGCCTTAAAGATCCCTGTTTATATGATGATGATGATGATGATGATGATGATGATTCGCACAGTCAGCCAGATGTTCAGACTGGGTTTGGCATTTTTTGTCTACTTGTCGAGTTTTTACCAAGGACCTGGGATAGGCAAATCTGGATGTTTGATGACGTTACAGATATCGCTGCAGGATGGAAGCTGTTCCAAGGAAAGCTGCCTTCTGCAATTGATTGATGGCAAATTTGTCAATGCCTATGGTATTCAAGTGGTGCTCCAGTTGTTTTGGGACTGAACCCAAGGCACCTATTACTCTTGGTACTACCCTTGCTTGCCCTTGCCATAGTCGTTCTATTTCTATTTGTAGGTCTCTGTATTTTGCGATCTTCTCCAGTTCTTTCTTTTCTCTTCTGCTATCTCCAGCACTGTCAAATCCACTATCCAGACTTTGTTGTTGTTGTTGTTATCTTTTATTCATTAAACATAAAACTCGGTCAACTAAACTTTTAGAAATGTATCACAAATATCATTGATTGGCTGTGATGGTTGATATGGGTTGCTGCGAGCATCCTAAGTATCAATCAAGTATCTTCTTAAAATGTATGTTGTTCTGAGTAGCACAGTCTTTTGCAGCTTTTGCAGCTTTATTACTATTATTTACTACCGGTATACAAATTAATAAATTATATATATATATATATATATATATATATATATATATATATATATATATATATATATATATATATATATGTGTGTGTGTGTGTGTGTGTGTGTGTGTGTGTGTATGTATGTATGTATGTATGTGTATATATATATACACACATATATATATATGAAATTGCCATATATATATACACATATATATATATGAAATTGCCATTGCTATTTATATCATCATCAACATCAACATCAACATCTTTATTCATTAAACATGAAACTCAGTAAACTGAACATTTAAAAATGTATCACAAATATCATTGACTGATGCTGATGGTTGCTGCCAGCATCCTAGGTATCAACCAAGTTGTTGTTATTATTATTAATATTATTATATAAACAGCAATGGACAATTATATATATAAAACCCCCCCACACAAGCCCATTGCTCTATTTATCAATTTATATAGCCTCCCTTCTCATCTCAGGGGAAAAAGAATCTTGTCTATAGTCCAGTACCACACCACATCACTATATGAACACTAATACTATATCAGTTGCCTGCCTTAACTTGTTCTACACTAGAGCTGTTAGATTTTCGGCCAGGGGTGTCACATTCACAGCAGCATCAAATGATGTATTGTGACTTTTTTCCTCTTCGCTAAACCGAGCATGGGCGTGGCCAGCGCATGATGCATCTGCCTCACGGGCTGGGACTTTGACAGCCCTGTTTTAGACCTGTTGATGGAGCAGGTTAGAATCTGGCTGTCTGGCATGTTTCATTGTTTTGCTCTGCTTCACAGATCGGAGGAAAGCATATTAAAACAGGCTGTCTGAATGAACCTAAAAAAGAATGGACACCACACAGAGGACCATTCCATATTGCCATCAACTTCACTCCCTAAACTAGGGTGGGTAATTATGGCAACTTTATGACTTGTGGACTTCAACTCCCAGAATTCCTCAGCCAGCCATACTAGCGCAGGAATTCTGGGAGTTGAAGTCCACACAATGTAAAGATGCTAGAGTTGCACACCCCTGCCCTAAACCTTAGAACAGGGGTCTCCAACCTTGGCCCCTGGAAGCCTGGTGGACTTCAACTCCCAGAATTCCACAGCCAGGCTGTGGAACTCTGGGAATTGAAGTCCGCCAGGCTTCCAGGAGCCAAGGTTGGAGACCCCTGCCTTAGAAGCAGGTGACCTGTGTCTAATTTCATTCCTCTACCCTTGAAATGCCAGGAACAAGTAGTGATAATAATTGCCCTTAAGCCACACCCTACAGCAACAAAAAATCTCCAAGCTTTCCCACAGAAAGGAAAGGAAAGGAAACAATAGTTTTATCCTTGCTTATTTTATCTGGGCTGCTGAGAGGGAGCTGCAGATGCCTCAATGTAGCATTACTCTTACAGGATCTGAAACATGGAGATGTGTATGTGTGTCTGTCTCTCTCTCCCTCCCTCCCTCTCTGTATCTCTGTCTGTCTGTCTGCCTGTCTCTGTTTCTCTCTCCCTCTCTCCCTCCCTGCCCCACCTGTGTGTTTTTAGATCTTCCAACACTTTCCCCACAACTTTCCTGTAAAGGAGGCCATTCCTGCTTTCATATGAAGCTACTTCTGCTGTGAGAATCTTCATTTCCCTTCATCACCAAATGAGCGTTCAACATTTTGGATCTGACCGGACCATCTTGTCTGAATTCCCTTTTGCAGCCTTTTTCTTCAACGTAGTGATCTCCAGATGTGCTGGAATTGGAAGATCTCTGGATAATGCTGGCCAGGAATTCTGGCCGTTGTAGTCTGAGCACATTTGAAGAGCAGCCTGCTGGGACAAGCTGCCCTGTATTGTTTCCCCTGAAAATGGCCATTCTTTCAATTCTTGAGTCAGGTTTCTCGTCTTTCTTGGACTAAATGCCCCACATAAATCAAAAATATGTGCAGAATGTAGAATGGTGAAGGCAAAAGGGAGAAATAGAAAGGCTCTTTTTGAATTTTGTCCTGGATGATGAATCACGATTGCAGAACCATCTGCACTGGCTTCTCAGTGCTAGAACACTCTGGAGGTTAATGCCTGATGTTTTCTTTTCTTTTTTTTTCCAGAAAAAACATTTAGAGCATTCACTTATAACACCACATGTATCAACTGTCCCTCTCACTAGAAACATTTGTATGTTTTTAGTCCACCAGTGAGTGATCTTAGTTGTGCTTTACTAGGTGTGTTTCGAGTAAACTTCATAAAGCCATGGCTAAGAATAGGTATCGACAGACATGCTACTGATACCTTTTGCCGAATTTCTTAGGAGCTGCAAGTTTCTAGCACTTAACAATACCTACAATCAATGATCAATTATGATTCTGAGCCACTAAGGTTCTAGCCCTCAAGGGGGCAGAAGGAACCAATATGCACGCAGACGCAAACATATAAGAACATCTTGTAAAAGGGCGATTTGTAAAGTTGCGGAAGATCAATCAGAGGCCGTGTTATGTCTAATGAACCTAAAATAGGCTGCTGAATAAGCTTTAAGAAGTAGGAATGGGATTACTTGTGGCCTGCTCCCGAAATTTTCTAAAGCCTGAATTACCCCTACTACCCCCCACCCCCCACCATGGTGAAAGGAATGGAGCGAAGTTTCAGAGTGATCCAATAAGTTGCCTAATTTTGCAATTTTTTGGTTTGCCAACCCTTCCTGTTGCTTTCCTGGGTGCTGCAGTTGGTCAGATGTTCTAAAGCAATTTTCCAAGCGGATGATTAGCAGCTTGATCAATGAAAATGTATTAAATTCCTATCTCATATTTGAAACCTCTGCATGATGAACTTCCTTCCATTTACTTCAGGTTCAGGAAAAGCTGAATTATCAGTGGTGCATCTGCCAAGTCTCTGTCCCCAGTCAAACCTGCCAAGCTACTCTTGGCACTGGAAGTAGACCCCCCAATCAAAAAACATTTACAGCAGGGGTCTCCAACCTTGGCTCCTGGAAGCCTGGCGGACTTCAACTCCCAGAATTCCACAGCCAGCTTTGCTGGCTGTGGAACTCTGGGAGTTGAAGTCCGCCAGGCTTCCAGGAGCCAAGGTTGGAGACCCCTGATTTACAGTATCCTCTTCTCTGTTAGCAAATATGTATCCCTATTAAATGAGTCAATTCATGACTAAAAGAGGCCATAACTCAGAGGTGGCGTCTGTGTTTTTAGAACATGTATGTAATGTCCCAGGTCCAATTCCTAGTAAAACTGGGAGAGGGGAAATTCTTGCTTGAAAACTGGTGATTTTCTGCCAATCTGTTATCAGTAAGTCAAAGGCAGCATTCTTGTGTTTGTTGCATTATGAGCCTCGGTGGCACAGTAGTTAAGAGTGCAGTACTACAGGCTACTTCTGCCAACTGTCGGCTGCCTGCAATTTGGCAGTTCAAATCCCATCAGGTTCAAGGTGGACTCAGCCTTCCAACCTTATAAGATGGGTAGATTTAGGGCCCAGATTGTTGGGGGCAATAGGCTGACTCTGTAAACTGCTTAGAGAGGGGTGTAGAGGACTGTAAAGCGGTACATAAGTATAAGTGCTATAGCTAAGTGCTATTATTGTTTCATGATACAGATAGTCCTCAACTTATAAATATTCAAAGTTACAGTGGCACTAGAAAATGTGACTTATGACCATTTTTCACACTTACAACCGTTGCAGTTTCCCCATGGTCATGTGATCAAAATCCAGATGCTTGGCAACTGACTCATATTTGTGACAGTTGCAGGGTCATGCAGTCCCCTTTTGTGACCTTCTGACAAGCAAAATCAGCAGGTAAGCCAGATTCACTTAACAATCATGTTACTAACTTAACAACTGCAGTGATTCACTTAACAACCGTGGCAAGGAAAATCAAAATGAGACAAAACTCACTTGACAACTATCTTGCTAAGCAATGGAAGTATTGGGCTCCGTTGTGATCATACTTTAAGGACTATCTGTACTCTAAATTGGGTTCTAAAGGTAGCTGTTTTACGTTGGGCTGCTTGTGTCAAACCATGTAATAATAGCAATAGCATTTAGATTTATAACACCGCTTCACAGTGTTCTCCAGCCCTCTTAGCGGTTTACAGAGTCAGTCTATTGCCCCCAACAATCTGGGTCCTCATTTAACCCACCTGGGAAGGATGGAAGGCTGAGTCAAACTTGAGCCTGGTGGGATTCGACCTGCCAACATGAAAAAAGGACTTTATGAACCACGTTACATGCTCATGGAAAAGCCAAATGCTAAAAAAGAACAGTATCAGACTGAATTCATGGGCGTATAGCCTTCAAGCATAAAACAACTTGATTATTTTCCTGCCAACTGAGATATAAGATGAAGTAAAAAAAATGGAAATATAGTATCACTTTGTGAACTATAAATAGATAAGTAAATCTGTAAATGGATAAATATTGGGGAGATGCTTTTCGTATACCTGGCTTCTTGATTGTTTCGGTTCCTTCCTTTCCACTTGGCTATAGCAAGTATGTTTTAGGTGAGGTGGCAGTCTGGAAACTTTATTTGATGCTGAATACAGGTATTAGGGTACTGCATGAAGATTGTGTTGCTCCAGTATTTTAAATCCTGAATTGTTAACAGCTGGTTTATGAATTCAGGAAAAGATGTGGGTTTTAACCTTTCAAAACCTAAATGGCTTAGGTAGCACAGCTGAGGGAATTTTGTTCTATTATGGATGTGACTGATAATAAGACCAGCAGGAAATCATTCCTTGCAAAAACTTGTTTGTTGAAAGAAAGGCCTTCCCCCTCTCTCCCAAATTGTAAAAGATACTCCATCCAAAGTTATGACCAATTCTGATTCTTCAGGTTTTAGAAAAGATCATCAATCTTCGGTTTCTCATCTGCTTTTTAAATTACTTTTAATGATTTCACTGTTGATTTTAGTGGGTGTTTTTTGTGTGTGATGGTTTTTTGTCTGGAGGGTGGCAGAGAAAGATGCTATTATTTATTTTGATTTGTTGGGTAATGCCTTAGTGCTTTCTATAAGAAGGTGATATAAAAATGTTAATAATAAATAAGTAACATATATATGCTGTATTTTATTGGAGTTGCTAATGCTACAGTGCTATTATATTGTATTGGGTTTTAAATAATGTATTATCTAAGATAACTTACACATCCTGGAAACTGATTGGATGAAATTTAATACAGAAATAAAATATTTGCCACAGTGATCTGTCTGTCTCTCTTTCACTCACTGATAAAGAGGAAGAGGGAAGTTGACTGCTGTTAAAAGTAAAGTCTGACTTTGCTTTTGGGGGGGAAATAAATAAAATGTGCTGAACAAGCTTCAGGTTGTTTAAATTTACTAGTTGACTTCTTCACGGGCCTTTTTCCAGACCCAGTACTTAAAGTGCCAGAGTATCTGCCTATTTTGTGATACGAATAAATGCTTGTTAAGAATATAAAACTGATTTTCAGGAAAGCTCCAGCTCAGTGTTCATGTCCTAATTGTCCCAAAGTAAAAAGCTCATGAGGGCAGAGATTCTCTTGGGTGGGAACAGGGGCACACAGGCTCCATAAGTCTACCCTTTCCACATTGATGATAACACATCTTTTGTCTTTGTAGGCGCATGCTACAATCTTTTCTTTCTTCATCCACATGTGTAGTTGTCTACAGTCTTAGATGTTTCTGTCCAAGAGAGGCTGGTTTATATTCCAAGGCACCTAATTTTGTGAGCCATCTTCTAATTAATCCATGAGATATATGCTCTAATGCAGCCTTCCAATAGAGCATTCCCCACAGGAGATGGGACCACAACTCCTAGATCCTGTAGTTATCATGCAACTGTCTCAGGATGAAGCTACAGATGTAGTCTGCCGGGATATAACTTCATTTCCTATTGGGAGAGCACCCAGGAGTGAATGGGAGAGAAAAAGGTAGCAGAGCCATTCAACTTCAACAGAGTTGGCCGGGAAAGAGACCCGGTATCCAAGCAGAACAAATTTCTGATTTCAGCACTGAAGTTTCGGCAGAATCTCATCTGCCATCATCAGGCTTCTGTATTGTGTTCGTCTAGCAAACACAATACAGAAGTCTGATGATGGCAGATGAGATTCTGCCGAAACGTTGCTACAACTTTAAAAGCACAACTATAATGATGTGGGAAAATACCTGAACAAAGCTGAATACCATACATGTAAATACCCGCAAAAACTTAAGAATCTATCTATCTATCTATCTATCTATCTATCTATCTATCTATCCATCCATCTATCTATTTTTGGTTATTTGGATTTTCTCCCACGTAAAGAAGATACGCAGGAGAAAACCCGAATAACCAAAGATCCACATACAAATACCAGCGAAAACCTCAGAAAACAAACAAATGTATATGTATATGTATATGTATATGTATATGTATATGTATATGTATATGTATATGTATATGTATATGTATATGTATATGTATATGTATATGTATATGTATATGTATATGTATATGTATATGTATATGTATATGTATATTTATTTTTTGAGGTTCTCGCGGGTATTTGTATATGGATCTTTGGTTATTCAGGTTTTCTCCCGCGTAAGATTGGAAGTATCTAGGCAACGTTTCAATGAAGTCTCATTCATCATCTTCAGGCTTGGTCTTCAGCTCTGTGCTTCTCAGAGTGATGTGACCTTGCATCTGCTTCTTCCTTTTAACTGCTAGTGGGGGGGTGACTTGATTGGATGAGGGCTTGGCTGTGTTCTGATTGGGTGGGATGTGTTCTCATTGGTTGGGGGTTTGGCTGTGTTCTGATTGGCTGGAGGCATGTTCTGTTTAGGTGGGGGCTTGGTTGTGCTCAGGTTAGTCTTAGTTGCTGGGGGATTTGAGCTGGTGAGCTGTGATCTTGCTGTTTGGCTTCAAGTTCGTGGTCGTGCTGCATCTTCATGGTGGGGGTCAGTTCGCTTCATGTATGGCTCAGAGGGATTTGAAGTGGGTAGTGATGCAGCTGCAGTGCGGCTTCTGGTCCGTGGTCATGTCTCATCTTCTGTGTGGGTGTGAGTCTGCTTTTTACGTGGAAGTGTAGTGGTGGCATCTTGTGTGGCTCTCAGGGGTGTGGGTCTGGTGTCATTCTTCATGTTAGGTACTTGTCTGCTCATGAGGGCAGGTTTCCAAATGGCTGGTAGGCGGGAGGTATCTCGTTTATTCATGCTGTGTGGGCGTTTTTCTATCTCTATGGCTTCTCTGATTATTCTGCTGCTGAAGTGTTCAGTTTTGGTGATAGTTCTGGTATTTTTAAAGTCAATCTCATGTCCTGTGGCTTTGAGGTGTTGGACCAGGGAAGAGGTCGGTTCTTCCTTTTTGATTGAGTTCTTATGTTCTTCAATGCGTGCACTTATTCTTCTGTTAGTTTGTCCAATGTATATGGTGGGGTAGGCAGTGCAAGGGATTTCGTATACTCCTTGATTTTCTAACTCGATTTTGTCCTTAGGGTTTCTTAGGATGGTGGATATCTTTCTGTTTGTGCAGAATGCTGTCTTAATGTTGTGTTTTTGGAGGATCTTGCTGATTTTGTCTAGTGCCTTTTATATATGGGAGGAGGGCTTTGCCATTCTCTTGTTCTCTGTCTTGGATTTTGGTTGGGGTTTCTTTTTGGATTAGGTGGGTGATCTTCTTTCTTTGGAATCCATTGGCTGTCAGCACACCGGTGAGAGTGTGTAGTTCGGTCTCTAGGTGTTGTTCGTTGGCTAAGCATTTTGTTCTGGAGATGAGTGTCTCGGCTACGGAATTGATCTGTGCTGGGTGGTGGTGTGAGAGTGCGTGTAGATAGCAGTTTGTATGTGCTTTCTTCTGGTAGATGGTGTGTCCTAGGGAGCCATTGGATCTTTTGTATACCAAGACATCTAGGAAGGGAAGTTGGTTGTTAGCTTCTGTTTCCATGGTGAATTGTATTTTGGGGTGTAGGCTGTTGAGGTGTGTGAGGAAGTTGTTCAGTTTTTCTTTCCCGTTTGGCCACCTGTCATCTACGTATCTGAGCCAGAGTTTGGGTTTGTGATCATATTTTTCTAGAGCTTGTGTTTCAAAGTGTTCCATGTAGAGGTTAGCGATGACAGGTGGGAGGGGTGATCCCATGGCTGCCCCTTCTATTTGTTTGTATTTTTGTCCGTTGTAGGTGAAGTATGTATTGGATAGGCAGTGGTTGGTCAGATCTAGAATGTGCTTGGGGGGGTTGTATTTGTTTTGGATGGCTGTCAAGGCTTCTTTTATTGGCACTTGGGTGAAGAGGGATATGACATCGAAGCTCACTAGTAGGTCACTGGGTTGTAAGTTTTGTTTCTTTATGATCTCGATGAACTGGAATGAGTTTCTTACGTGTGAGTTGATGGATTCTGCATAGGGCTGTAGATGTTTGGCGAGAAATTTGGTTAGGTTTTGTAGAGGTGAGCCTATGGAGCTGACTATTGGTCTGAGTGGGGTTCCTTCTTTGTGTATCTTGGGGAGACCATAAAGTTTAGGGCATCTGGATGATTTCTCTCTGGGTATGATTCTTTGCTGGATTTCTTCACTGATGGGGGAGGCTTTTATTTTGGATCTGGTGGTTTTTTTCTAGGTAGGTGGTAGGACCTGTCTTTAGGGGCTTGTATGTGGGGTCTTGGAGTAGGTTGGTTAACTTGGATTGGTAGTCAGATGTGTTCATAACCACTGTCGCTTTGCCCTTGTCTGCTGGTAGGATTATTATGCTGGTGTCTTCTTTCAGGTTAAGTAGTGCAGTTTGTTCTTCTTTGGATAAGTTGCTTTTGGGTGGTTTTCTAGTGCAGAGGACATTGGTGATTTTGAGTCTGATTCTATTAGCATCATCAGGGTTGGTTTTGGTCAGGCTGATTTCAACTCCACATAACATGGTTTCTGTGGGGATGTGTTTGGGAGCGACAGCAAAGTTGAATCCTTTAGAAAGGACCTTGGTTTCGGCTTCGGGGAGGATCTTGTGTGAGATGTTGTGCACTGTTTGTTTCATGTGTGGCTGTGAGGGGGGAGGAGTTGGTTTCTGGCATTGTTGTAGTTTTCTGAGTTTGTTGGTGTGTGTGTCTGTCTTGAGGGTGGTCTGTGTTTCGGCTCTCCAGACAGCGAGCTGTTTGGATTTGTCCCAAAGAAAGGGGTGAATCTTGTTGCTGAGTCTGAGGTGAAGTGTGAGGAGATCTTTGTTGATTTGGTCTAGGAGAAATCTTTTTGTGTGAAGTTCATTTCTAATTAGGACCAATTCTGTTCTTTTTAGGATGTGTTTGGTGGCTGCTGTGTTGGTGTGGAATTTCAATTGGAAGCTTGTGGGAATTAAATTTTGATCTCGGCAGTTGCATAGGAATGCGAGGTCACATAAAATGGAAGCTCTTTGGACTTCAAGTTTTTCATAAGTCCTGGTCAGATGGTGGGTTTCCTCCCCGTAGAGGTGCAATATTTGTTTTCTGACGTTCTCGTGGGTATTTGAATGTGGATCTTTGGTTATTCAGGTTTTCTCCTGCGTAAGATTGGATGTATCTAGGCAACGTTTCGATGAAGTCTCATTCATCATTTTCAGGCTTGGTCTTCAGCTCTATGCTTCTCAGAGTGATGTGAGCTTGCAGCTGCTTCTTCCTTTTAACTGCTAATGGGGGTGTGACTTGATTGGGTGGGGATTTGGCTGTGTTCTGATTGGGTGGGGGGTTGGCTGTGTTCTGATTGGCTGGAGGCATGTTCTGTTTAGGTGGGGGCTTGGTTGTGCTCAGGTTAGTCTTAGTTGCTGGGGGATTTGAGCTGGTGAGCTGTGATCTTGCTGTTTGGCTTTGAGTTCGTGGTCGTGCTGCTTCTTCATGGTGGGGGTCAGTTCGCTTCATGTATGGCTCAGAGGGGTTTGAAGTGGGTGTGAGTCTGCTTTCTACGTGGAAGTGTGCTGGTGGCATCTTGTGTGGCTCTCAGGGGTGTGGGTCTGGTGTTATTCTTCATGTTAGGTACTCGTCTGTTCATGAGGGTGGGTTTCCAATATACCTCCCGCCTACCAGCCATTTGGAAACCCACCCTCATGAACAGACGAGTACCTAACATGAAGAATGACACCAGACCCACACCCCTGAGAGCCACACAAGATGCCACCACTACACTTCCACATAGAAAGCAGACTCACACCCACACAGAAGATGAGACACAACCACGGACCAGAAGCCGCACTGCAGCTGCATCACTACCCACTTCAAACCCCTCTGAGCCATACATGAAGCGAACTGACCCCCACCATGAAGATGCAGCATGCCCACCAACTTGAAGCCAAACAGCAAGATCACAGCTCACCAGCTCAAATCCCCCAGCAACTAAGACTAACCTGAGCACAACCAAGCCCCCACCTAAACAGAACACGCCTCCAGCCAATCAGAACACAGCCAATACCCCAACCAATCAAAACACAGCCAAAACCCCAACCAATGAGAACACATCCCCACCCAATCAGAACACAGCCAAGCCCCCACCCAATCAAGTCACCCCCCCACTAGCAGTTAAAAGGAAGAAGCAGCTGCAAGGTCACATCACTCTGAGAAGCACAGAGCTGAAGACCAAGCCTGAAAATGATGAATGAGACTTCATTGAAATGTTGCCTAGATACTTCCAATCTTACGCGGGAGAAAACCCGAATAACCAAAGTTCCACATACAAATACCCGCGAGAACCTCAGAATATATATATATATATATATATATACACATATACATATACATATACATATACATATACATATACATATACATATACATATACATATACATATACATATACATATACATATACATATACATATACATATATCATTGTAGTTGTTCTTTTAAAGTTGTAGCAACGTTTCAGCAGAATCTCATCTGCCATCATCAGGCTTCTGTATAGTGTTCATTTGTGAGTCAGACTTTTACAGTGGTTTCAGATTTAAATTTGGGGCAGCCTATTGCTGTGCCAGAATGGTTTTTTCTTCATCCTGATTGGTTGGGAGTCTTGGTCTGTGTTTATTGGTCTTGGAGTTTGCTGTGTTCTGCTTGATTGGTGTTTCTAATATCTTCTGTCTGTTTTTGGGCTCTTTTTGTATCTTGATTGGCTGGCAACATTGTGTTACTTTCTTGGAGGCCTTGAGTGCAGCTTGGCTCCGGGTAAATGGATGGCTATCCTTAGTTAGGAAGCTGGGTTTCATCTGGGTGCCTGGTTGGGGTCTGTTTGAGCTGGAGGTATCAGGGGGGATCTATTTGTGCCCAGGTGTTTGTCTGGCTTGTGGTGTGCAGATTTTTTTTGTTTGTGAGGGCAGGCTTCCAAATGATTGACAGCCTGGTGGAATCATCTCTTCTATTCATGCTTTCTGGTCTTTTTTCAATCTCTATGGCTTCTCTGATGATTCTGTGGCTGGGGAACCAGCTCCACAGTAAGAGATTCCAATTAGATCAGTTAAACAAAGATTTGCTAGCACTACACTGGAATTGAGCAGCAAAATCCACCCTCTACTTTGGGACAAGATAAAACAACTTACAACTTGGAGAGCTGAATCTGAAACCACTTACAAACATGATAAACTCTTGAAAAAATTAAAGAAATTAGAATGTGACAAGAAAACCCCCAACAACTCACAACAACACCTGAAATAATTAGTATATAACGTTTCCAACAGAGAACTCACCAAAACAGAAACAGATGTCCTAACCAAAGGATTCAATTATGCTATAGCACCCAAAAAAATCCCCACATAATCCATCATATGTGCAGTAGAATCAGGATGAAGAAAAAACCATTCTGGCACAGCAATAGGCTGCCCCAAATTTAAATCTGAAACCACTGTAAAAGTCTGACTCACAGATGAACACTATACAGAAGCCTGATGATGGCAGATGAGATTCTGCTGAAACGGGTTTAAAACACACACACACACACACACACATTTATATTTATATTTATATTTATATTTATATTTATATTTATATATATGGCCCTAATTAGTTGTTTCTCTACCTGGATACATATCCGAGGGTTAGGTAACTTGAATTCCAGTTAGTTCTAATTATTCACAGCAGCATTATCAAAAACTTTCCTCCATTTTTACATCCTTTAAAGTTCCTGTAAAATATAAATACAATAATAGAATTTCTCTCTTTCTCATACTCAGGCAAACACACATTTGAGAAAAGTAGAGGGAAAAACTAGTTCTGCATTATTATTGTTCTTGATAAGACTACTGCATGGAGCTCTTTTTTTTTTTTTTTTTGAAAAAATATTTTATTAATTTTCTACAAACAAACAAGACAAACAAAACATTAAAACATTCAACTCTCGCATGTACATCCAGTGTGTCAGTTGGTTCATCATTTTTGTGCATTCATTCTGTAATCCCAGTTACAATTATGTTACATAACAAATCATATTATCAATCCAAACTTATATCCTAATATCACTAAAAAAAAAAAAGAAGAAATTTTTGACTATACTTTTAATCATTCATGCTTTATGAGCTAACAATACTTTCACCAAATTATTCAACAAATCATATAATCATACCAAATCGATCCTTTATAAAAACCCTTTATAAATATAATATCAAATAACAAAATAATAGCAAAATAGCAAAATAAAGATACTTCTTACTATCTAGCATTCCAAATATTCTATTATCGTATTTTATCATCTAGCCATTTATAAAAAAGATCTCAAATTTCATAAAATTGTTTATCCTCTTGCTCTCTAATTTCAAATGTCAATCTGCTCATCTCAGCACATTCCAATATTTTCTTTATAATTTCTTCCTGTAATGGTATTTTCTCATTCTTCCAATTTTTAGCAAATACAATCCTGGCCGCTGTTAATACATTTACAATCAGGTATTTCAAATCTTTACTATATATATCAGGTAAAATTCCCAATAAGAAGATCTCTGGTTTCAAGTCTATATGTTTCTTTGTCATTTTTTCCAACCACATGCGAATTTTAGTCCAATATTTTCTAGCATCCTCACAAGTCCACCACATATGGTAATACGAGCCGGGTATCTGATGACATTTCCAGCATTTTTCAGATTTGTTCTGAAACATTCTTGCTATTCTTGTCAGGGGAAAGTGCCACCTGTAAAATATCTTATACAAGTTTTCTTTATATGCTGTTGACATTGTCATTTTATAATTTTGAGACCACAATTTCTGCCATTTCTCTAGATCAATCCCATATCCAAAATTCTTCCCCCAAACAATCATAGTTTCTTTGACTTGTTCTTCCTCTAATTTCATTCCCAGTAAATAACCATATAATTTTTTAATCACCTTCTCATCAGTACCCATCAAGATCTTATCTAAATCAGTCTGCTTCTCATAGAATCCCTCCGTTTTAAAATCTTCATCATACCTTGAATGTATTTGTGCATATGAAAACCAATTCATCCTTATACCTTGTTCCTCTAAGTTTTGGATCAATTTAAGTTCACTCTTTTCATCCAAAAGTTCCCCATATCTAACTTTTTGTTCCTTCTTGTAAATTATAGGATAGGAAAATGCTTCAATAGTCGATAACCAAACTAGAATTTTCAAATAACATTGTCTTTTTATCTTCTCCCAATTTAACCACAAAGACTCCCGTACATAATGTCTTCTAAAATAACCCTGTGTTTTAGTTCTCTTATACCATAAAAAAGCATGCCAGCCCAACAGCAAGTCATACCCTTCTAATGTCAACAACCTATGTTTCCTTAATGTTATCCATTCTTTGACCCACATCAAACTTGCAGCTTGATAATACAATTCCCAATTAGGCAGGCCAAAACCTCCTCTAATTCTAGCATCTTGCAAAAGCTTTAGCTTTATTCTCGCTTTTTTACCTTGCCATATAAACTTCAACATAATTTTATTTAAATCTTCAAAATAGTCTTTTCCAAGCCTAATTGGTATTGTTTGAAACAAAAATAAATTCTAGGTAAAATATTCATCTTAATTGTTGAAATTCTCCCTATTAATGACAATTGCAAGTTTTCCCACTTCTTCAAATCTGTAGTTAAGACAAAGATTTTGACAAAGAACATGCTATTGAGACAGAGAGAAGAACTGGCAGATCTTTTGAAAATTCAAGTTACAAATAAGGTTAAGTATCTGGGGATATATTTGACAACAAGATGTAGCACATTAAAGGAGAATAATTATATTAAACTTAAACAACAGATAACTGCATGGAGCTCTTAATGAAAGTTTGAGAATTAATGGCAGAGAATGCTCAGTTGGGAAAGGCTGTTCAAATCTCTTGTTTCTATGTTTGTCTTTCAGCAGTGACCTGCTGATGACATTTTCATTTTGCAGAGCTGGCCTCCCAACCTCAGAGCCCTAAAAGCTTAGTCTCAATGTGGGGAAGAGAAACATGTTGTCTCTAGTGCAATATTTACATGTGTAAACATAACAGTGTACAACACAGAAAGGTTTCACAGCAGAAGCTCCCACATCAGAGGGCAAATTAGTCATTTTCAAACTGGATCCCTGTTTGAAAGTATCTTTCCAGCTCTGTGTTGGAGTGTCTTTAAATATGACCAGCCCTGTGCAGAAAGCTTACAGGTAAAGATTTTCCTTGTCTCCTACATCCTGTCTAAAACAGGCCTTGGCAGCAGGAACTAAATTCTTTCAAAGAAGGAAATGCCAATAGTTTAGGGCCAATTAAAAATTCCTTTCATATTGTGTCAGCTAAATTCTCCTGCCTTGTCTGGGCCTCTAGCTCTTCTTTATTGGCTTCCATCTGTGCTGTCCTTGATAAACGTCTTTCGGTGGCTTACTTTTGTCCTTGATTTCAATCTCTGCCTCTTCCTGTTTTGATCTTCCCACCCTCAGCCATGAAGGCAAAGACCTTTTTGTCTGACAAGGTCAGACCTTCAGCAACCTAGGTTGGTTCCTGGTGCTTCTTAGAGTGCATTTTAGCACAGATTTGGATCTCACATTGATAACTAGCATTACATTGCTGCTGTGGCTAGGACTCTGGAATGGTGAGACTGCTTGATATCTTACCTTTGAGATGCTAATGTTTGAGTCTTTGAATAGTTTAGAAGGAAAGGCCCTAACCTGACTGGAAATTTTACAGACCTGTTGACAACATAGATACGGTTATCACTTCATTAGCCATGTGGTGTCTATATCTGCTACTTAGGCATTTATTTTTGAGAATTCTGATCGTATATGGCATCCATTGGAATAGCTACCAAAAGAATGCCATTGTTTTTGACTAGCTGGACATGAAGGTGTTCAGCCTCACCTTTTCATATGCCAGTCCTGGAAAAATAACAAAACAAGGGGAAAAAAATAAGTGCCACTGCAGCAAGCAGCCATAAAAGCAGATCTTGTTCTGGCATTGCAGGCTGATATGCTAATGGAAACGTTTAACATCTAATGCCAGCACACATGTCAGCTTATTTGACAAAAACTGAATGGCCCTGATTGGTTTAAAGCTGACAAAAGAGTTGTTGGAGTGATAACCAGTTTGTCTTCCCCTTTGTGGTACTAAGGTTCAGGTATTCTGGTCTGGCATTTATGGATATGTCACATCAGGAGGCAGCATGAATTGCAAAAGGGGAAGTGCCAATTTGAATCTTTTTTCATTACACGTACTTAGGACAATCATAACAAAACTCAATTTGCCTGTCCTTCAGAGGAGCTATTTGGCACCAACTGTCTTGTTGAATGGGACATGAAATGATTATGGCTCTTCATGGGTTAATAAGTTGGGCAGATGGAGTTGAATAAGGAAGAGTTATCCTGTCAGAAGAGGCACTTCACTGTTTTAACCTTGCTGTTTTCTTTTTTGCCCTGAGCAAGCAAAGAAAGAGGCAAAAGAGGTCAAATGTCATTGTTGCTTCTCCAGTTAGGTGTGGATCTTTCCTCTCGCGATGGTCATTTAGAACAGAAGTGAACAGCTTGGGGGTGGGGGTGGGATGGGGATAAGACTAGGCCTTTTTAAGCAAAGGGCCAGGACAGAGTGGGCTCTTTGCTTAAAAGTCATGCCCCAAATTAAAATAAGAATAATAATTGAATTTAAATCTCAATGAACAAAAATGTCACATACTGCATCCAAAGAACTAACCCTCTTCTGTTTTATTAAAAGTGCAACTCGATAGCAATTTGTGGAAGAACTTTGAAGGATGCACTGCAAAGAATCTGTGACTCTCAGCTTGTGTGTTTGAGATTCACCAAAAAACCCTATTTAGAGTTTATGAGGAATAGAAATATAGATGTTTTGAGGTTAGGTTCTGTATCCTACATTTATGTGCAGGACTAGGTTCAGGGCTCCTCCGTATTAGAAGAGTTTAAAACTGGAGCAAATTTGTGTCATAAAAGTCATCCTGGTTTGGCCTATGCTAGTGGAAGTATTATCTTTCTAGTTCCTACTTATCTGGTAAGGTAATATTACATTAAATATTAAGTATTACCTATCTTGCAAGTAGGATGGGAATCTGACTGAATAATTTTAAGAAACCCCCCCCCCCTCCCGAATAGTCTATGGAAATTTTCAGTCATCAAGTTCATGGATATCCCAAAAGAGGCAACTGGACTTTCCGGTTTTTCTTTGAAGATATTTCACTTCCCATCCAAGAAGCTTCTTCAGCTCTGGCTGGATGGTAGGGAATAGAAGGATTTATACTCCTTGAAGAAGACATTTGCATCCTTTTAGTGAGTTGTTGTGGGGCACTTAGAGGTTTATCTGTGTTTTCAGGGTCACTTGAGTAGTGAAAATGGTTCCTGTAGTGTGCAATTTTTCTGGAAATCCGTTCATTCTCCCACACCATTCAAAGGGTGTTCGTCCCAAAGTGCTTAGCTAAAAGTCTATGAATCACCAGCATGAATTCATCCCAAAAATGTAAATGATCAGCTGTCTGCAAGGAGTATAAATCCTTCCATTCCCCACCATCCAGTCAGAGCTGAAGAAGCCTCTTAGATGAGAAGTGAAACATCCTCAAAGAAAAAACAAGAACGCATCTTTGGGACTCCCCTCCAATCATCCACACTCATAAACCCCATGACTCTCGGCAAGATTTTAACCACGCTAATGTCTATGCACTTTTTCAGCCATTTCCAAATGTGAAATTCTAGAAATTCTGCTAAAAAAAACCCTTTGTGTTTTTCAAGAAAGGCTTTCGTTTCCATATATGTACTTACCCAAACATTTAGCACTGTCCAGTCAGATTTCTTGCCAAACAATACACCCTGTACCTTAGCTGGTGGGTTTTGTTTTTGTTTTTTGTCTTGCTTTTAAAGTGTAGAACATTGCTTAAAGCCAACACTGTAGGATATGTGCGATCATATTTCTTGACTTTTATTTTTTTTGTGTGCATAAACATGGGCTTTCGGCTGGCTTTTGATTGCACTTTCAGTAGTCGAAAATGACACGTACAGATGCAAGGTTGGCAGAAACTTACAAACCAGACTGGTAAAAAGTACAGGAATGCTGAGCCAAACCAAAATATGAGGTCAAGGAAGCTGCTCATATAATAATAGTGGTTATCTGTTTAATGTGTGATCTGGTGGCGACTGATTGTTGACCATAAGCAATTAGGCATACTTTAAAACTAGCAGCATAGAAAACCAGAGGATCCATAGACCAAACAGGCCACTCAGGCTGTGAGAAAGGGCAACTCCACTTCCTTTCTGAACTGCATTCTAGATTTGATTTCTCCAGTTTAATAAATGGCATTTAACTATTGAGGAATCAAAAGGAATTTAAGACCAATTCCTCCCCTCTGTGTCATGGAATGCATGCAGAAAAATTAGCATGACGTCCCAGTATGATTTCTACTTATTTCAATGGAATAGAAGCAACACTTTCTGATAATCAGCATCAAGTATTTTCAGCTAAAAGAAAGATAGGGTGGATTACATGGTTTCCTTGATTAAAATATGATTATTTTTCTCCATGAAAGGTAGTGTGAAAGATAAAACCAGAGGCTATTGTATTTTAGCTCTGAAGAGATAGTTTATCTTTCTCTTGGTGTCCTTGGGTTGGAAATGGGTGGGATTCTACCAGTTTGCACCCATTCGCTAGAACCGGTTGTTAACCTTCTAAGCAGTTCAGAGAACCGGTTGTTAGAAGAAATTACTGGCCTAATCCTGTAAGGAAGGCAGGAAGGAAACATTCTGGTGTTGTTTACAGAAACTGCCTCTCCGTTAACCTTATTACATTCTTGGCAGGACTAGACTTCCTGTCTCAGGAACATCTTAGAGTTTTTTTTCCCTCCTTTGCTGGTACTTTGCTTGTGTGGAGTGACCATTCAAAGTTACAATAGCGCTGAAAAAAGTGACTTATGACCATTTTTCAAACTTACAACTGTTGCAGCATCCCCACAGTCATGAGAGGCCAGGCGAGGAGATGTGTGTCTCGATGTGAGTGATATTGAGTTGGCCACGCCCACCCAGTCACATGACCATCAAGCCACGCCCACCAACTAAGCCATGCCCACAGAACCAGTTGTCAAAAATTTGAATCCCACCCCTGGTTGGAAATATCATTCCCCAGTTTTCCATTTTGCTTGGGTGGGTTGGTACTTTGGGAGCTACTTACCACATATGCCAAATATGCCCTATTAGGAAAATGTGGCACTGGCTCCCAATCCTTTCCATTTCCTAAACCCATTTTTCAGCAGAATGACAATGAATGAACCACTCAGTTAACTCCAATTCTCACATGTAGAAAAAAATAAGATGAAGTATTACATGCTTGAACCATGCTTTTATAGGTTTACGCTTAAACAAGTATATCATATAACATTTGCATTTTGATTATTTGGGTGTTTTGCTTCTTTTCCATTTTTGATCCTGAGTTATTTGAAACCTATTTTAAATTATTTCCAAGGTCCAAGGAAGGTTCAGTTCTTTTAAGATCCGTTGATTTTACTGTTACAATATTTTAGTGGCAATAAAATTTGCTTAAAATGTGATCAATTGTGTCTACTTTACCTGTTGAAGAATGCATATATAACATCCATTAGTTAAATTGTTAAAACACTATACCAAAGCTTAGATCCAGTGAAAGACAAAGAAAGGTCCATTTTTAAAAAAAATATCTTAATATGGCAAGGATGGCAACTGTTGACTGGGCTTTCTTTTTGCAAGTATTTGAGAATTATTTTTAATTCATTTTATGCATAAAGAGAATAGTAATGTAAATTTGGTTGAAACATAATTGTATGTATATTGCAATAAAGCTTAGGGGTCACTCAATAAAAACAAAAACAGCATAGTAAAGCCAGAATTTTAGGAGGTGAAACTGTTCAAAAATAGTAGGAGTTAATATTTATGCATGCATAAAACTAGCATAATCCACTATGCCCATAAAAGCTTCTTAAAATCTTCTCAATCCCAGACTCTAGTCCTTTCTGTTTAGATAATTTATTTTTGTCAGTCCCATCTGCATACAAAGTAAATTGCACTGCTTTAAACATATTGAATCACATTTTTTGTTTGTTTTAAATGCGTAAACATGCAAACTGCATTTAGATCATCTGTAAGAAAATATATTTTATGTGGTTGTTGTCAATTCCCCCCCCCCTGTTTTCGACACTCCAATAGCGTTTGATATTTTGAAAATGCTAGGTATAATTATCCAGGAATGATTTCTCAGATTACAAATAAAACAAGGCCAGATATTGCTAATAAATGTGTATATGTTTTCTATTAAACCCATGAATTCGTCAGATGTAGACTTGTAAATGATTCACTAAGGGTTGGCAGCTCACTAGCCTTGCATTTATTTTATATTTACTGCTTTACTGTAAATAACTCTGGGCATTTATAACACCCTGCTGCTTTATTCCTAGCCATTTCAAGAACCCTTTTTAAAGGTCCTATAAGATCACCATGAAAATTAGGGACATGTTTACTAACAGAGATAGGAAACTGCTGCTTCTCCTTTTTTTAAAAAAAACAAACAAACTTATTATTATTAATTATTATTATAATTCACTGAATGAAACTGAAATTTGAAGGTAATTCCCTGTTGTCTTAATACTAATAATGAGCAAGACCAAAAGTATGAGAACCGAAGGCAACTTTCCTTTTTTTTTAATTCCACCACATTCTGTCTCTTTGTACCTTTTAAAACTCTTCCCCTCTTTTTTTTTGCCTTCCTCATCCTTATCATTCAGTATTATGGTAAGAGAGGAACAGAACACTTTTGCCAGAAATCTGCTTGAATCAATCTTTCTTATGTCTTTTATTCTGGAGGTCTCAGGGAATTCCTGTATATAAAAATCACAAAAATATACAAAAACTTCACAATACAATAAACTTCTGACCTATACGTTTCATATTTCACAACATTTACCACAACAGCAAAGTGGCAGGTCAGCAGATGAGTCACAGTGTTAAGCAATTCCCACAATTGCTAACCTTATACGGGGTGTTAAGTTCAAAAAAATGTATTTATTTCTTTATTTTTCAATTACAAATTCTTATGGAAGCCCAGCTGAGAAAAACTGTCATAAAGATTGCTTTTAAGATTGGGAAATGGGCACACATTGTCCAGGTTGCAAAGGTTCTTGTCCTTTTATTTACTAATTGACCAGCATCTTAGAGCTCATTTGAAAGGAAACCTGAATTTAGTATAGTGTTTAGAAAAAGTTGATATCGAATCAAAGCTATTTAGAATCTGGGTGCTGTAGCTCATCAACTCACTGAAAAACAGTGAGTTATCTTGTTTCAAAACCAGTAATTCTAACCACCATCCTCTTAAAAATGTTAAATGAAGACAGGAGAGAGTACTTATTTTTCGGAGAGTTAGAAATATTTATAAAAAGATAATCCACATCATCACTAGTTTTTAACATTTTTTTAAAAAATTTTTTAATTTGGAATCTTCCTATCATGCTTTATCAATTTTTGCAATGTTCTCTTAAAATTACTATTATGAGGAAGTCAGATAGTTGTGTTATACTTCAAAAGAACCAGGAGTGTCCATAGGAAGGAAGGAAGGGTAAAAAAAAGTCAAGATGGCAGGCACGATTGTGTGACCAAAACTCTTCCTGTTTTATATGTGTTGCATACCTGTTAAAAGGGGTGGGGTGTTGACTGTGGAGTCATGCCCACCATCTTGTAAAGCAATTTAAAACTGACCTTGGAAAGCCATTTAATAATAATATTTTTAAAAATGTATATGCTGCTTACCTCCCAGCGACTCTGGGAGATTTACAGATTGTTAAAAACATTTATATAACAAAGAAAGAACTCTACAAAATATGAAAACAACACTACCAAAGAAACAAAGGTGCCAGAGAAAACAAACCCAGATGGCTTAGAGATGTAAAAGAGCTTTTAAGGGGGGGAAGGAAGGAACAAGCTGTTAAGGAGGGATTTGAAGATGAGATTACACAGTCCAGAAATTGAAGGAAGCATGAGGAAGAAACTCAATTAATTCCACCTTGATTTTGTTTGGTATAAAAATAGGTAAATTATGTCCACTATTGATACTAACAGTAAATGTATTGGTGTGGTGGCTTGGTGAAATAGAATGAGGGCATGTTCCATTGCCAGTGGCTTGATCATATGAAAAATCAGAAATAACAAAAATAGATATTAAGCACAGGACGTTACAACTGGTCCAAAATGCAGCAGTACATGGGGTTCTCCATGTTTTACCCATGTTACACTCCTGCTGTATGAGTTGTATTGGCTTCCAGTTTCTTTCTGGGTGTCATCCACTGTTCTACAAAGCAGCCAAAGGCAGAACAAGAAGCAACGAATGGAAACTAATTAATGAGAGAACCAAGCTAAAACTAAGGAGAAATTTCCTGACAGTGAGAACAATTAATCAGTGGAACGGCTTGCCTCCAGAAGTTGTGGAGGTTTTTAAGAAAAGGTTGGACAATTGATTGTTTGAAATAGTATAGGGTCTCTTGCTTGATCAGAGGGCTGGATTAGAAGACATTCTGGAATCTCCATTCATTCATTCATTCATTCATTCATTCATTCATTCATTCATTCATTCCTTCTCCTTTGATTCAGTCAATGTCCAACTGGAAGTCTCTTCCAGCTCTGTTATTCTCTTAAGGTATTGGATATCAGTTGTAAAGTCCCGAATGGACAAGGACTGCCTGTGCCTGAGGGTATCTGACATTGCACTAGATCAAACAGGGTGGGTGCTTTATGCCCCTTTATTTGAATGATGCCATCTAACAGGACCTAGGCAATGTGCCTTCTTAGCAGCAGCCCCTGTGCTTTGAAACCCAGGACTCTCTTGGACTTATGAAAAGCCATGAAGCTCTGGGCTTTCCTTCAAGTCTTGTCTTATGTGTGGCTGGAGCCATGCAAAGGTCTAAAGGTGGGTTTTGTTTTTGTTTTGAAAATCTGAGAACCTCATATGGACTTTTTGCTGAAAGAACAAAAAAATGAAATGATGATTTATGGATTTAAAGTTTATGAAAGCCATAGATTAAATGGTGGGCTAAAAGGACTAGTATAATGTCTAAGTGGGGGAGGAACAACAAGATTGTAATGATCTGTTGAAAAGAAGATCCAAAATCATATACTGTATTTCTTAATTTTAGTTTTCCTTCCTTCCTTCCTTCCTTCCTTCCTTCCTTCCTTCCTTCCTTCCTTCCTTCCTTCCTTCCTTCCTTCCTTTCTTCCTTCCTTCCTCCTCCCTCCCTCCCTCCCTCCCTCCCTCCTTCCCTTCCTTCCTCTTTCTTTCTTTCTTTCTTTCTTTCTTTCTTTCTTTCTTTCTTTCTTTCTTTCTTTCTTTCTTTCTTTCTTTCTTTCTTTCTTTCTTTCTTTCTTTCTTTCTCCTTTGATTCAGTGGAAAATATATTAATACATATATTAAAATATTTTTTCTTCCAGGTGTTTAATGTAAGTTGTAACTGGGGGCACCAGAAATTTCTTTGTTAGTTTTATGTTTTTAAGATTGTTTTAACATTTTATTATTGCTTCTGAATCTCTTTCAAATAAATCACATAAAATAAAAAATGGCCATTTCACCTTCTCTCTGCTGCTGTTGTGTCACTGCTGTTGAGAATGCTGTTGAGCATTCTCCATTGAAACTTGTTATCACCCTAGCATCCTCATAGATCAAAGCAGATGATTATCTTTATTCCAAACAATTTTGGTCAAAAGTTAATATCAGCTAAAGGTGACAAATGTAAGAGAAACCAGTAGATCAAAGCTAAAAAAGAAAGTGTGGTATCGAAAGGAGAGGGAAAAGAAAGGATAGGAAAATAAAGGGAAGGAAAAGAAAGAAAAGGAAAAAGAAAAAGAAAAAAAGGAAAGGAAAGGGGAAAAAAGAAAAGAAGGAACCTTGCCTAAAACCTTGAAGAGTCAATAGCTGATTGGGTTGAATGGACTAATGGTCTGATAAACAAGCCTCCCATGTATCTAAACACAATGTGGGAAATATAGATGTATGAACATAGGACATGGCTGTCTATGAGAGTTGGCAGGAAAGGAGCAGAAAACAAAAGGAGATGAGGGCAGGCTAATAGTCAAAGGACTGCCAGATTTATGTACAATAGAAGCTCTAAGCATTGCAGTGGAGAAGAAAATAAATACACCAAAATTCTTAAGAGGACATTGAAGCTCAATAGATTAAACACCCTCCCATTTTGAAATAGATTTGCATACATCAGCCCTAAGCTGCAGTAGGATTAAGGTTACCTAGGCATCTGAGTCCCCGAATTTTAGGAAGGATAGCGACTAGGTTCACACATTGCACCAAACCTTGGTTTGCTTAAACACAGTTCCAAAGGCCACCAATGGGCACACACAGATAAACCACATTTACACACCATTCAAAAAAAGACAATAAAAGTAAACAAGAAGGTATATTCCTTTCAACAGCCCACATTCAAATAAGCAGGGATCAGTACCAGGCAAACAATCGGGCAGAAAATAATATTTTGATCAAGGAATCGCCAAGGTGGAAACTATACCCTCACAAAAACTGGCAGAGCAAGATGCTACATATAAATAAGCTGCAAACTCCACACTCACATTGATGAGGTTACCCAGGGGTGGGATCCTACCGGCATAACAAGCGGTTCACTTCACTCACGTGCACGCCAAATGCATGCATGCGCACTACTTACAAATTACTGGGTCCGGCAAGCATTCACCTGCTCCAGCTGATGAGCAGCACTCAGCTTTGCTGCCCAAACAGCTGAGGAGGAAAAGGCAGAGACTAAAGGACAACCTAGAGCCCCGGCGGGCAGGTGGGCCATGCAGATGACCAGAAGATCATCACAGCAAGCTGGTTTGGGGTCAGCTGCTCTTCGGAGCTACCGGTTCTATAGAACCAGGCTGAACCAGTAGAATCCCATCCCTGATGTTACCTACTTGAGTAATGAAACATCTGCAAGCAAATAATAACGTTCAGTGTCCATCAAGAACTCCACAGTTGAACCCTGAGCCACAGGTATTCTCTACCATTGAAACATGGTTTGTTGCTTTAGATGCATTTGGATGGGTTTGCATAATGTAGGAAGCCATAAACCATATTTTACAGCTTTACAAATGTGACAAGGCCCAAACCAAACCAATCATATCTAAGTATGATATGTGAATCCAGTCAATATAGGTAGTTGTTGACTTATGACTATAATTGAACCTTAGAAATATGATTGTAAGTTGTTATCACCATATGCTTGGACCCATTTTCATGACCTTTTTTTGTGGCAGTTGTTAAGCAAACACTGCATTAAAGGAACCCATGTTTTCTATGGACTGGTTTTTGCCAGAAACCAGAAATAAAAGCCCGTTTCTGGCAAAAATGTTGTTAGTTGTGGACATGTGATTGTGGGATGCTGCAAATGGCCATAAATGCGGGCTGGTTACCAAGTGATCAAAATGCAGTCACATGACCGGGGGGGGGGGGGCTGATGTCAGAACTTCAAAACTGGATTGTAACTAGGTTTTGGGGTGGAGTGGGGGGATAAGATAATTTCCAAGATAATTTCAAGTGGTTCCTCAGCCACCAGTCATAAATCAAAGACCACTGAAGCAGACATCACCAGCTTAGTATTTGGAGGACAATTGCAATTCAACCACAATGGGCAAGGAGACTGAAGCTAGCAGCAACACATTTAAGACAAAGAAAAATGACTCCATGTCCCTTCCCTTCTCCCTGTCTTGATCCCATAGCAGCCAAGGAAGCAGATTCAATTTGGAGTCGGCCTCTGAATTCTGCAATGTCTAAGGCATGAGCAAGCCAGAACTTTTCTTCCCTCATGAGGGTAGAAACAGGATCACCGATGTCACTTTGCTTGTGACAGAATGTGGTGGCTGGTAATCTTTGATTGACGATCACAATTGAGTCCAAAATTTCTGTTGTTAAGCGAGACAGTTGTTAAGTAAGCTTTGTCCCATTTTACAACATTGCTTGCCACAGTAGTTAAGTGAATCACCGCAGTTGTTAAGTTAGCAACACAGTTATTAAGTGAATCCGGTTCCCCGCATTGACTTCGCTTGTGAGAAGTTTGCAAAAGTGGATCACAGGACCCCTGGGACATTGCAACTGTCCTACAGATGAATCAGTTGCCAAGTATCTGTGTTGTGAATGAATAATACCAATAAAGTTATCTTCAGCTTGAAGTCAAGTGCAGGGTTCTGGCCCTGCACTTCTGATTGGCTGTTAATGGCAGGATCGGATTGGTCCATTCAGGAGCATCTGATTGGCCATTAACAGGCCATTCCCATTGGTTAATGGAGCTAGCGCTCCAGGTTTGCTATTGGTTGAATAGTTAATAAGTTGCCAATATAAGGAAGGCTATAGCAGCCCTCAAGTTTGAGCTGTCACAATATGTAAATAAAGAGTTTGAAGTTCACTGTTCTACCGGCTCGTCTCCATCATTTGCACCCATGCTCCAGACTTAACACTAGTGACGAAGGTGGGATTGGATGACATCCGAGCCAACTAAGACAACTAAGCACATGGCTGAAGCACACAACGGCGGAACCATGTCCGGCAGCGTAGTACCACCCACTCCGTTCGATTCAGCTCAAGAGGACTGGGAGTCCTACATGGATCGTTTTCAAATGTTTTTGGAAATGAATAATCTGAAGAATGCCACAACCAGGAAGAAACGGGCGGTATTCCTAACGCACTGCAGCCCGACGGTATTCAAAATGGCCAAGGCATTAGCAAAACCGGCTGAAGTGAAGGCCATGGACTGGGACGTCCTCGAACCGTTGCTAAGGGCTCACTATGCACCAACCGTTCCAATGCTTGTGAGACGACATGAGTTCTATCAAAGGAACCAGCGGAAAGGAGAAAGCATCGCTGATTTCGTTGCAGACCTCCAGAACTTGGGAGGCCTTTGCGATTTCACCGACCTAGAAGAGGCCTTGAGAGACCAAGTAGTCCTCGGGCTAGACGCTCTAAACGTACAGAGCAAAATAATGGCAAAGGGTGACATCACCCTTAAAGACGCCATAGCTGAAGCTACAACAGCGGAGGCGACCAAGAAGTCGGCTGCCCAACTACGCCGAAATCACGCTCCAGCACACCCACCGGCCAGCGAAGTTTCACCTAATGCAGAAGGGCAGCTGAAGACGGCCCATCTTGAGGACCTCTCTTCGTCGTCAGACAGTGACGAAGAAGAGGTCCATTGCCTGCGGTCCGATCGGGACTGATACCCGAAGTCCCAGCAACCGTGCGCTGGCTGTGGGGCCAACCATTACCGCTCTGATTGCAAATTCCGCGACACGCTCTGCCACGAGTGCAGGAAACGAGGCCACATCGGACGGGTCTGCAGAAGCCTCCTCGGACCCAGCCAGACCTTGAAAGGAACCAATCTCCGCCAATCGACAGGGAATCGCCCTGTAAGGCGAGAACCAGTAAACCTCTCCTACAAAAACCGCCCTGTGAATCGCCTAACGAGATGGGAAGAGGCCCACCAAACACTCACTATTGGCCATGCCTCTTCGCTAGATGCTAAGAAAATTCAAGTCAACGTGAACATTGAAAATCAGCCTTGCCAAATGGAAGTTGACTCAGGATCGTCTCTTTCAATGGTCTCATGGAAGACCCTCAAGCAACTCATCCCCACTATCCGGTGCCAAGAACTTCAATTCCAATGGCTCATGTTAAAGGACTACCAGGGGAACTGAATTCCAGTCGCAGGATCCAGTCAAGTCCGGGTTGCATTCAAGAACCGCACGGCATACTTACCCCTGACGATAATCGATAAAGACCGGCCTAGTCTGTTAGGCCTGCAATGGTTCGCACCACTCGGCATTGAAGTGGCAGGCATTAACCGAATCGGCGGCAGTGACTGGGAGGAAGACCTTGCCCACGAATTCAGGGACATCTTCGAGGAAAAGCTAGGCAAGTACAAGGGGACCCCGATATCCTTTAGCCTTAATCCAAAGATAGCTCCCATCCGCCTTAAGCCTCGTTGAGTTCCGTTCGCTCTAAAGCCAAAAATTGACGAGCAGCTTTATAAGTTGATTGTCCAGGGAGTGCTAAAACCAACTGACCACTCCCCATGGGAAACACCGATTGTGACACCAATTAAGCCGGACGGCTCCATTAGAATTTGTGGGGACTACCGAGTCACCCTAAACCATGCCCTGCAACAGAACCCATATCCGGTACCGGTGGTACAACACCTCCTCCATTCCCTGGGGGGCAGAAATGTCTTCGCTAAACTCGACTTAGCTCAGGCTTATCAGCAACTGCCGGTTGACAAAAAAACAGCACAGGCACAGACTATCGTAACACACCGAGGTGCCTTTAAGTGCACGCGGCTCCAATTCGGAATCAGTGTAGCCCCGGGGATCTTTCAGAGCCTAATGGAGAGACTATTGCAGGGGATCAAGGGCGTTGTCCCCTATTTTGACGATGTGCTTATTGCTGCCCCCATTCCAAAAATTTTACGGGAGCATTTAAGACTGGTATTACGAAAATTCCAGGAAGCAGGCCTGAAAGTTAAAAAAAATAAAATAAATAAGTGCAAACTGTGTACCGATCATGTTGAATTCTTAGGGTACTTAATTGACAGTCAGGGTATTCACCCTACCGATAGCAAATTGAGAGCAATAAAAAATGCTCCCAGACTGCAGAACAAGACCGACCTCCAGGTGTTCTTAGGCCTCATCAATTTCTATAATGTATTCTTGCCGCACAAGGTGACTGTCGCTGAACCTTTACATCGTCTATAAGATAAAAAAGCAATTTGGGTATGGGGTCACAAAGAAGAGCAGGCGTTCTGTAATGTGAAAAAACTATTGACTTCGGACACCGTACTAATGCAGTACAATGAGACTTTGCCAATAAACATTACATGTGAGGCATCGCCCTTTGGAGTGGGCGCCATTTTGAGCCATGTGTTACCTAATGGTAACGAAGCCCCTGTTGCTTACTTCTCAAAGACGCTCTCGAAAATCGATCGAAATTACAGCCAGATCGATAAAGAAGCCCTGGCGATTGTATCAGCTGTTAAAAGATTTCATGAGTACGTGTACAGCCGGGTTTTCACCATTGTAACTGACCACAAACCATTGCTGGGGATCATCGCTGGGGACAAGCCAACTCCCTACATACTTTCTCCCAGAATGACCCACTGGTCAGAATTCTTGGCTGCCTACAATTATCGGCTACAATATCGTCCCAGTAAAGCCATTCCCCACACCGACGCGCTGAGCTGTACACCGCTCCCTGAAACTATCAATGATCCTGCACCAACGATGACAGTGTTGCAGATCGAGACAATCCACACGCTGCCATTAACTGCCCGTGACATTGCGAGAGAAACAAAACGCGACCCCATCTTAGCACGAGTCCTCACATGGGTGGAACATGGATGGCCATTGGACCAAGTACCAGACAACTTTGCACTATTCAAAAGTCATCAAACAGAGTTGTTCTCTCAGAAGGGCTGTGTCATCTGGGGCGATAGAGTCGTTATCCCAGAACGACTCCAACAGACACTGCAAAGAACCTTGCACGATGGCCACCCTGGCATCGTGCGCATGAAGGGCCTCGCATGAAGCTACACGTGGTGGCCAGGCATCGACAGACACACCGAATCGTGGGTTAAAACTTGCAAGAGATGCCAAGAAGTAAGCAACGCGCCACCAAAGGCAACCCCAATCGAATGGGAGATGCCGTGGGGACCCTGGTTCCGCATCCATCTGGACTTTGCTAGGCCAACCAAAGGCCACACGTTTTTGCTAACCGTCGACGCCAACTTGAATTGGCTCGAGTTTCACCGAATGAGCAACATGACCACTGACGCGGTCATCAAAAGACTGGAAAGACTTTTTGCAACCCAAGGATTACCAGACGTTCTGGTATCCGACAACGGGCCCCAATTTACCGCGCTGTCTTTTGAGCAGTACTTGGCTGACCGCGGTATTTGACATGCGCTCACTTTGCCTGCGCACCCTGCTGCCAACGGTAGGGCTGAGCGCATGGTACAATTCATCAAAAAGACTCTCCAAAAGATAGACTACGACAACATCGACGAGAAAATCAACCAGATCCTTTTCCTGCAGCACATCACACCTCACAGCGTCACGAACAAAACTCCCGCCGAGCTGCTCATGGGACGAAAGCTTCGCTCCCACCTTGATCGGTTACACCCAGCCTATGAACCGGAAAAGCCACTCGGATCCAGCGGCCGATGCCATACCTTCAAGGTAGGCGATTTAGTATTCGCTAAAAACTTATCGGGCAATCCATTGTGGGTAGAGGCGACCGTAATCCGTGTAACTGGCCCAAGATCATACCTCGTTCAGTGCCCTGATGACAGACTTTGGAAGCGCCACATAGATCAACTATGATCGCGGCTACCATCTCGCACTTCCGAGCTCCCTTATGACCAAACTGAGGGGGGGGGGAGATACAGAGGAAAGTGAATTACAATTAGAGGGAAACCTTTTCGAAGAGACTGATAATGGAACTGAAACGCAGGAACAGGAACCAGGGTCCGGAGTGAGTTCACCTCAGGGAGTGGCCAGTGATATTGGTGACGATGTGAACGTGAACTCGGAACCAGAGGCACCCCTACCGTTAAACAATGATCTACCTCAGCAGAAGTGCAGCCAACCGCCAGGCACTTTGCGAAAATCGAAAAGACTAATAAAACAGCCGTCCTACCTGAAGGACTATGTAACTGCGCCCCGTGGGCAGAAGCCAGGGGAAAGGGGTGTTGTGAATGAATAATACCAATAAAGTTATCTTGAGCTTGAAGTCAAGTGCAGGGTTCTGGCCCTGCACTTCTGATTGGCTGTTAATGGCAGGATCGGATTGGTCCGTTCAGGAGCATCTGATTGGCCATTAACAGGCCATTCCCATTGGTTAACGGAGCTAGCGCTCCAAGTTTGCTATTGGTTGAATAGTTAATAAGTTGCCTATATAAGGAAGGCTATAGCAGCCCTCCAATTTGAGCTGTCACAATATATAAATAAAGAGTTTGAAGTTCACTGTTCTACTGGCTCGTCTCCATCATTCGCACCCATGCTCCAGACTTAACAATCTGAATTTGGGCCAAGTGTCATGCCCCTGGTGGAGACTGACTCCGAGGGAGAAGAGGAACAGCTGACAGGGAGTGGAAGTTTGGCTCCAGAGGTGGTGGAGGAGGCTAGAGAAGGGCAGAGGTCGGCTGAGCAGTCAGAGGAGGACCCAGGCCCATCCCCTCTCCATCCTGGGGCATGCAGGGAAGGGAGGATAAGGGAGTGATGTGGTCTACTCGGGAGGAGAGGGTCATGACCCTCTTCATGGGCTGCAGCTGTGACAACTGAATAAGAGTATGGAGCTGCGTACAGGTGAACACTGGAAACAAAGTGTGGAAATTTCTCTAGTTTATGGTTCCTCTCTGAGTTTGGCATCCTTTCCAGTGTGTGTTATCTGTGGACATCCTCCAGCCCTTAGCTTGCCTGTTTTGTGTTGCTTTTTCCCTTTTTCTTGTAACTGTTTGTGTGGACGTTTTTTTGGCTTCTGTCAAGAATACTTGAAGCTTGGAAGCAAAGTGAAGGAATAAAAGAGGCTTCACCTGTTTTCTGTGACTGTGTTTGTGTTGTATCCCCCCCTGGGTCATCATACCATGTGACTGACCATGGCAATGCTACAATGTTTATAAGTGGTCATAAATCACTTTTTTCCCAGTGTCGTCGTAACTTTGAATGGTCACTAAAGGAATGATTGAGTCGAGGACTACCTGCAATTTGATCTTAGTTCTGCTGCTGCTGAAGTGTAGAATAACCAGACCTGCTGGATCTTTTTAGCTCTAAAGAGAGACTTCAGGATCAGCCCTGGTCTTCTGGTTTTATTTACTGTCAAATGCACTTCTGACAATAGTTTGTCATACTGAGGATGCTATAGCCATAGCTTCTTTCTTCAAAAGAAGTCATTTCTTCACGAGCAAGTCAGCCTCAATGACTTGCTAAAAGAATACAAATGTCCAGCTGTCTGCAAGGAGTATAAATCCTTCCATTCCTCACCATCCAGTCAGAGCTGAAGAAACTTCTTGGATGAGAAGCAAAACATCTTCAGAGAACGACCAGAAAGTCCAGTTGCCTCTTGAAAAAAAGCACTTTTGGGACAACCAGGACCTGAATCCCCACAGACATTCTTTCTTCAAAGTTTTTTTTCTGAGCTCAAGATTTCGTTTTGATTACTCTCAACAGCAAATTCAGAAGAAAAAAACAACAACCCAAAAATGTGGTTGGAGATAGGACCAAGTTAAGCTGCTCACGTTTTAAATAGAAGCTGACTTCATAATAACTAACCAAAGAAAAAGGCATGTCTTCTGTTCTTTATACTGAGGTGGCTGAGGAAAAGAAAGGCCCAGTTGGATCAATGTGTAATAAAAGGCTGACATTCTGTTTATTGTCTGTATTGCAGCGTTCTAAGATGGGCACACAGTGCCTGCTTTATGGGATGTTTGTGTATTGTGCCAAATTGGAGGTAGCAACCCACATAAGGATCTAACCTATTAGAGAAGAGGAAGATGACTATTATAGTACTTTCTCCTCTTCGTTTCCTCTACAATAATGCCCTTACACCTTCCCCCCCCTCCTTTCTTTCTTTCTCTTCCAGGCTTTTTGTGGCATCCTAAAGAGAGGGATATTGAAGGGAGCTGATGCGGCTTTGATCCTTACGCTTGTTGTCAAAGTGCTTGGAAATGAAGAGAGTGTTAGCTACAATTGACTGTGACAATTAGGAGATGGTCAGAGCTCTAGAGTGGAACACTTAAAGGGTAATTTACATGTCAGTTTGTCGAATTAAAAAAAAAAGATATTCAGCTAAGATTCTCCTCCTTTTAAGGCCTTGTAAATTGCAATTTGTGTTCTGGTTAAAAAAGAAAAGAAAAGAAAAACTCTGGCAGAGGAGTTAGGGTAGCCATTTCCATTTGAAAAGAGGCAATCATAAGGCCACTGCTGAGCCTATTGTCCACTAAAACTGCTGATTTGCAACCAGAAAGGGAACGAGTAGAACCTCCCCTTGTCCAAGGTAACTCTCCTTTCCCCTGTTTTGCTGGCTTTTGAAATGTTGAAAGGCTTGCTTGCACCTCCAATCCCTCCTTTACAGTCATTACAAGCTAGTTCCCAGACTTGAGGGTCCTTTATCCTAGAAGGACACCATCAAGAGCCACATAGCAATGAAGCAAACAGGAGGAAAATCGAAAAGGCTACTTTTCTCAAACGGACATTCTTACCCTCCCCAACTGTCTCTTCCATTACTTTCTGCATTTTTTCCCCATCACAATTACATTGTCTCTGTCCTTGACTCCCTCAGTGTGTCCCCATACCTCTTTACATTTCATTTCTATGCAGGCATTCTAGGGGCAGGTTCAGATCTTTTCTATGTTTAACCTCACATGCTTTCTGCCATTCCAGAGAGGAACCTGCTGTTACTTTACCAGCACTGCTACTGCTCCCATCATAGATGGCCAGGCTACCTCCCAGCTGCAGTAAGAAAGTAAGAAAGCTTAGGAAAAGTGACTGATTGTTTTTAAAATAAATTAGGTATTCTGGTAGTCCCTTCCTTCCTTCCCTCCTTTCCTCCCTCCCTCCCTCCCTCCTTCCTTCCCTCCCTCCCTCCTTCCTTCCTTCCTCCCTCCCTCCCTCCCTTCATCTCCTCCTCCCCCCTCTCCACTCCTTCTTTCCTTCCTTCCTTCCTGTCTCTTCCTCCCCCTCTCCTCCCCTTCCTCCCTCCCATCTTTCTTTCTTTCTTTCTTTCTTTCTTTCTTTCTTTCTTTCTTTCTTTCTTTCTTTCTTTCTTTCTTTCTTTCTTTCTTTCTTTCTTTCTTTCTTTCTTTCTTTCTTTCTTTCTTTCTTTCTTTCTTTCTTTCTTTCTCTTCCTTCCTTCCTCTCTTTTTCCTCACCTCTCCTCCTTCCCTTCCTTTTCTCCACTTCTATTATTTTTACAAGCAGCTCAAGGCAGTGAACACATACTTTCCTCCTTCTATTTTCTCCACAACCACCCTGTGAGATAGGTTGGGCTGAGAGAAAGTGACTGACCCAAAGTCACCCAGCTGTCTTTCATGCCTAAGGCCGGACTAGGACTCACTATCTCCTTGTTTCTAGCCTGGTGCCTCGATTGCTAGACCAGACTGGTGTGTTGCTAAGTGTGAAAGCTTCTAATGTTAAAATGGGCATAGCAACAACATGTCTGAATCCTAGGAAGAAAAGATACCAGGAACTGCCATAAGGAGGGTCTTACTGTGGTGTTCTGAAATGATCCACTTTTGCTTAATCACAGTTTCAACCAGCTAATAAAAGAAGTCCTTAAATCTGGTGATTGCCTGGACACGTGCATACTATTTTTTTGTGGAGGGTTAGGTTTGTTTGGCAGGAGTGTTTTTGCTTCCTTCTGGGTTGTTATTCAACTTACCAATGTAGTTTGCATCTTGGTGGCCACTCAGAAATACCACCCAGGCCTGAACCTAGCTATCTTCAGAGTCTGACAAGGTGGTCAGATGCTGCAACCAGCTGAGAAAAGTCACCATTTACTACATGGAGTTTTATTAACAGTATTTTACTAGACAAGATAAAATTAGTTGGGGACACGCAAACATGGTCTACCCATCAAAATGATTAGATTCATATAACATGGTAAGACAAGATTGGTATTTTGTCTTTGTATGATATGGTGAAGGAGGTCATTATAACTAGCTCTTGAGGTCATCCAAGTCTGGGGATGCCAGAAAGTAATCTTGGGACAGCTTTTGTACACAATGCCTGCTCCACCACTGAGCTATATTATGGGCTTTCCATCCGACACAAAATTGAGATGGATTTTTTTTTTAATTGAAGTTGTTCCTGCTGCTACTGCTGCATTATCAGCAACCATTATCCTATTATTTTAAATGGGATGCACAGCATTTAAACATCCCAAGGGATAAAAAAGAAAAATAAAAAGGGTTGGATGATTCTTGCATGGTGGGACATCCCAGCAGAAAAATAGTTGGCTTGACCTATGATAACATGCTTTAGGGAAGCAAGGGCTTTGAATGAGGGCTCTTTCCACTACTGAGTAAGGCTTTCCACTACTCAGCTGCCACAACTGGGCTAACAGGAAGTAGAGGTGATTGCATGTATGGTGTGCTCTCTCCTAAGGCCAATTCTTCCTCAGTATTTTTATCCTGTAAGATACAACATACACTCTAAAATAGATAAATAATGTATTATGGGGAACATCCTCTGAAGGGTGATAATTGAGGGATGGAATTGACTTCAGGTGTACAACCTTCAAATCCAAATCTCCTCCTTTATAGGAAACCCACCTATTACAATAAAAATCTGGCTAGAACTCAGGGGCTATAGTATGTTTCTATCAGAGGTGGTATTCAGCAGGTTCTGATCAGTTCTGGAGAACCAGTAGTGGAAATTTTGAGTAGTCCGGAGAATCAGCAAATACCACCTCTGACTGGCCCCACCCCCATCTATTCTCTGCCTCCCGAGTCCCAGCTGATTGGCTGGGTCTTCTTTTGTTGTCCTGCACAGGAGAACAGAGCTGGAAAGCAGGTCAGTGGGGTGAGGAGGGAATGGAGATTTTACAATATCCTTCCCCTGCCATGCCCACCAAGCCATGTCATGCCCACCAAGCCATGCCCACAGAACCGGTAGTAAAAAAATTTGAATCCCAGCACTGGTTCCCATAGAAGAAAATATTTGCAGCTCAGGGTTGAAATGATGGGTCCTTGTTGCTCTGTGAACTTTGTTGTTGTCTTGCAGATGTTTCATTATCCAACTAGGTAACATCAGTGGAAGAGTGTCTCCCTCCAAGCAAAGTAGTCTAACAAAGATTTTCATGCAGAAACAAGCTAAACACACACAGTAGATTTTGCTTGCCAAAACAACTTGTTTCAATTAAATAAAAATATAGGAATTAATATCCAGATGGATAGGATGTACACTCGGATACCTCTTGATATCTATTTGTGGTTTCTGAATGAGAACAAGGAAATATGGAAGATACACAGAGGGATGACAAAAGGAGTGTGGGTTTCCCCTTTTTTGCTTGACCTTCTCCCCACAAATGTCAGTGTTATTATGCATGAAGTACATAACAAGAAGCAGGAAAGAGGCTAATATTTATATTCCTACTAAAAGAAACACATGTTCCAGAGATATTAGCATTTGTGGGAAAAGAAATACTTTTTAGTTTCCCCAAAATGTTCAACCAGGATATAAACGAGAGAATCTGGAAGATTTTTCCAATCAGATAAGCTTGTATGGAATCAACTTCAAATGCCTTAAATCTAAACTCTAAATCTGTATGTGTATATATGTATACGTGTATATACACACACATATACACATGGGCTCCTTGGTGCTCTCTGATCTTGGTTGTTTTCTTGCAGGTGTTTCATTACTCAAACTAGCACTGATGGAGTTACCTAGTTAGGGCAATGAAATGTCTGCAAGAAAACAGCCAAGCTCAGAGAGCTTTTAACCCTGAGCTACAAATAATCTCCTTATTGATACATATACATACATACATACATACATACATACATACATACATACAGTGCACAAACACACAAACACATATTTCTGCACTGCTCTATACCTGTG
Source organism: Hydrophis major (assembly GCA_033807585.1). NCBI lineage: Eukaryota > Metazoa > Chordata > Lepidosauria > Squamata > Elapidae > Hydrophis > Hydrophis major. The sequence continues at coordinate 169,956,408 of CM066328.1, forward strand.
CAGAATATATTCTATGAAGATGTTAATTTCAGCTCTGATATTAAGATTTCTTTCTTTGAGTTTCAACTTTTTTTTTTTAATACGACCCTTTCTCCTTTATGGCCATGTCAGAAAATAAAAGAGAAAGAGAAAAAAGGTTGCAAAAAGAACCGGCAGGCAAGAGCAAACAGTATAATGAGGCCGGGAGTATGGGATAGCTTTTGGCTTCAACAGTGTCTGCAGAATGGAGGCAAACTAGATGTGAATCAAAAATCAGCCACAGTAGGAGGTATCCGTCTCCCAGGTAATGGCTAAATGACAAGCAGATGAGCCGCCATCATATTGATTTAAGCATTTTGTTCCAGCCAGTCACAATTAACTTTGATTTGTTTTTACTTTCCTCTTACAGGTTTGCATTTAAAGCACTCTGAGAGCACTAATTGTATAACATTTTACAAACTGCACATTCTCTTTCTGGAGAGGTAATGAATGAGTGGAAAAGGCTGGAATTTATTTGACATTCTAGGCAGGAGCTTTTTCTGAGTACTTCTTGCTCTGTGTGAAATTGGGATGGAAGGTGAGCAGCTAAACAGAGTGCCTTTGGAAAGAAAAAGACAAACTGTTAAAAAGAATCCTTTTAAGGTAATTTAACTGCTGTCTTTGGGATAATATGCATTGTCCCTAGCTTCAAGTATGAAGGCTTTTGGGTTTTGAAATCCCAATTTAATGGAAATTAGAATTATTGGAGATAAATAGCAGAAAATTCCATAAATTATTATCTAGCAGTGACCAGAACTTTCTTCAGTGACCATCTTCTCCTGCCATTTGCCACAGAAGAATCCTCTGCATTCAACATTTTGATGAGAATTTGTAGATGGTTGGCACATTTTACTTGATGCTATGTGGGTGAGAGCATAGCACCATCTGCAAGTTATACATATGCTGGGTTAACACATATTAAGGTAAAATTTAGTGTGTTTGGTTTGGACTTTGTATGTTATAAGCCTTAGTATCTTATATAAAACCAGGCATTCATGATTTTTATCAATAATCGTGATTTTTAAAAGATGTTTGTTTTAATAGCATGACACTGTATAGGAGGAAAGCTGTATTAGTTTATGGTAGCCACATTTTTGCTTTGAAATTACCGGTAAATCATTGAGGACTAGTTGATGGATTAGTTTCATCTATCCAAAGCTTATGTGTCTGGTGTATAGTGGGATTTGTGATACAATAGGTATATCCGGAGAGAAGAGGATTATGGGAGGCTAAGTAAACTTCACATACAGCTTTATTCAGAGCCAATCAGAATTTCTCTTGTTGAACTTTTGGATGTTTGGTATTGCATGACTTGAATAACTTCCTCTGGTTCTATCCAGCCTTTGTTTCCTTCAGTTGGTACAAGTAATATATTTCTGTCAAAGTCAACCAAAAGTTGTGGCCCTCTGAATCTATCTGTTGAATTTAGGACTTCCCCATGATTCACTTTCCTGGGAATGTGGCTTTACTGAATTAATTTGCCTTAGTAAGTAAACTCTACAAATCTTTAAAAAAACTAGCTGTAGACCTAAATTATTATGTCTTAAGGTACTGGCCAATTTATTAGAGGGCAAGGTTTTTAAAAACAACACTTTCACTTGGATATGTCTTAAACGAACTGAGAAGCACAATATTGAAATTTTGTCCAAGGTCATTCATAAGACCTGCTCTCAAAGTTTTAGAAGACAAAGCATCTTCTATAAGCTTGTTTCATTGCTCATTGTCCACTTCCTGCTTTCAGCACCGATTTCCCACATTTAATTTTTTTTCCTACCATTCCCCCCCCCCCGCCCCCCCAATCCTGGTATACTCCAATCTACTTTAACAATGATATCATCGCCTCAAGAACATCTCTTTTCTCTTTGGTGAATGGCAAACCTAACTTCATTGCATTTAGTAATAATAAATACTTAATGCCTCTGTATTTCCCCCCCTCACTGTACAGTTTCCATTCTAGATTGGGGATGGCATTTCAAGAGAAGAAAGGCTTAAACTCAGTGGTGGAGTTGGAAGCTGTTTACTTTAAATAGAGTAGGGAATATCTATGAGCTACCTACAAAAGGGAAGAAAAAACAACATAGAAATTCTACCATCCTTTTCACCACGTGCCATGGTCTCTCCTTAATATGGAAACTGAAACAGAACTTGAGAAAATATTCCAATCTTCTAACCAGTATCCAGCTGAGATTGGCAGCAGAAAAACCAAGATTGGAAATGGCAAAGCCCTATGGGGAAAATCTGTTGTTATACTTCCACAGGGACTAGAAGCTGGAAAACTAAACATCTTAGCACACAACCTGTTCTTGCTAAGTTTCCATCCTATAGCAGGCTTAGGTCCAAATCCTCGTTTATTGTAAAAAGGGGTGAAGAGGAGATCACAGTTCTTTGGATGCCTCTGGAGCTGCAAATAGTTAAACAATAGTTTAACACTCTGCAGATGCATAAGAATATTTTCAACATTTTACCATTTTCTGTCCCACCAACCAGGATTGGTTGTAGTTTATCGTGGATATGGTGAGGAACACTTGGTTGATTTCACAGAATCTTTTTAGGGATTTCAGGGATATATCTTTTGAAAATGTTTCTAGCTCCACAGGTGTCAAATCCTGAAGAAAGAGGCAAATACAGTGATATTGGTTGCTTCTGCCAACATAGTTGGTTTCTTCATCCCACATGTCCCAAATTGGAGCCAAGTTTTGTTTGAAGATTTTAGTGCCGATAGTGGATTTTAGGCTTGTTGTGTTTGCTGTTTTATTGTTTCTCATAATATGCATCCTTCCAAGAATTTGAAATAAAGGAAGAATTAGACAAAATCTTAATGAATGAGATAACATTTTCTAATGGTTCTTTTGTACAATATATAATGTAATAATGGATCTTATAGAAAAGGTCTCAACTATCAAGACAAAATGTGTGATGCAATGCATAACTATTACATTAAAGCAATGCTGTGTCATAAACTTCAGGGTAATTTGAATTATTTTGTTACATTCTAAATCAACCCACATGCTTTTCCATGTGGTTGCTCAGAAGAAGTGTGTGCCTCATGTTGGAATGGAGTAAAAAAATGCACAAGTGGAGATATTTTGAAGGTTTCTTTTACTTATTTTGTAGAACATTTTACCTTGTCACCAGAGATGGTATTCAGCAGGTTCTGACCAGTTCTCGAAAACTGGTAGCGGACATTTTGAGTAGTTCAGAGAACTGGCAAATACCACCTCTGACTGGACCCACCCCATCTATTCTCTGCCTCCTGAGTCCCAGCTGATTGGATGGGTCTTCTTTTTTGCCCTGCACAGGAGAATGGAGCTGGAAAGCAGGTTAGTGGGATGGGCAGGGAATGGGATTTTGCAGTAACCTTCCCCCAGGAGTGGGGAGGGAATGGGGATTTTACAATATCCTTCCCCTGCCATGCCCACCAAGCCATGCCATGCCCACAGAACCGGTAGTAAAATTTTTTGAATCCCACCACTGCTTGTCACTCAATGATGGTGTTAACACAGCATGCAAGCCCTAGCCCCCATATTTGGTTAATAGCTATTGTCTATATTTTTACAGAAGCCTTTTTATCTACCATTTGGAAGGAAACAACCCAAAGAACTTTCAGGCTGACATCCAGCTTTTGGTTCATAGAATAATAAGGCTAAATATCACTCAATCATTGGCTATTTATTTATCCAATTTCTACAATGTCCCTCCCACCTAAGTAACTCTGGGCAGTTTAAAAACAACATCATACAACAATATTTAAAAAGTGACTTAAAGTACAGTTAAAAAACAAGGTAAAAATTTAAAAGTTAAAAGCAAAAAAAAAATAAAAAATCAAACTAACAAGGCTAAATGGTTAACAAAGTGGAAGGAAGCACCCTTAAGCTCACCAGCTATCCCTAATCTTAGACTCCAATAATAATTGGGAGAGTCCTGTCTTAATACTTTTCCAGAAAGTGAGGACTTGCCACTCTTGGTTCTTATATCTAGTGCTTTCCCCCTTAAGTTAATTTCAGGAGTGAATAGGACTAAGAGTTATTTCTTCTGGGATCATGTGAATTATCCATATTTGACCTACTACAATGATGTATACAATTCTAATGTAGAAATGGTAACGGATCCAGACCTTCTTCTCACAATGCCAATTGCAATCTGAGCCTGCTAGCAGATTCCACTGCCTTTAGAACGGAGTGTTAGTTTCAAAGTACTGTACCAAAAAGAACCTGAACTTTCTTTGTTTTTAGTGGCAGACATTTTGCTTCCCATCCAAGAAGCTTCTTCAGTTCTCCAGAAGAAGCTTCTTATATGAGAAGTGAAATGTCTTCAAGGAAAAGCAAAGAAGGTCTACTTGCCTTTTAACAAAACACCTTTGGGACAACCATGACCTGGATGACCGAGAATCTCCATAGATGACTGAATGTTACGTTATCACTGGAGAAGAGAGTGAAGAAAAAGAAAAAAAAGCAATATTTATAGAAGTGTCTTTGCAACGGTGACATAGTCCAACCTCCCATACAAGAAATTAATGAAGAAATTATTCAATTAATCAAGAAATCCAGTGGGATAAGGAATTCTTCCTAATATTTTAAATGCCCATTAAATGATGGCATTTCTTTTAGCCAGCAAAAAATTATCCTGGAAGTAGACAAATAAAAAACCCAAACAGATTAATTTTTACAAGGCAAAGTTTAAGACATGTATACCCTTTCTTCGATAGTGTTACGGACTAAGAAATTGAGCAAATTAAAAGCTTAAATAGTTTTACTTCCACAGCAGGCTCGAAATCCTGCACTTCTGATTGGCCCGCCAGCAGCGGATCCTGATTGGTCATCCCAGGCCGATCTGATTGGCTGTTAACGGGCGCTGCTGATTGGATGCCGTCAGTACGGCAAACTCAAAGCATTGGCTGTTATGACAGCAGCGAGCCCTATAAAAGGGCTGCTGCTGCCCGAGTATTTTAGCTCTGTTCTGAAGCCACTAATAAAGAGTTGAGTCACTTTCTGATGCCTCGTCTCGGTTCTTTGCACCCACGCTCCAAACAGAACACTGGCGACGAGGATGGGATGCGGAGACTTTAAGAGCTGATCAAACACTCAACGAACCCTACAGAGCATGTGGCTAAGAGCGCACAGAAGAAGCGGCAGAATGACCAGCAGCGCTATACCACCCGCTCCATTTGACCCGGCTAACGAAGACTGGGACTCGTATATGGACAGGTTCCAGATGTTCCTGGAGACCAACAATCTGAAAAATGCTATGCCTAGCAAGAAACGCACTGTATTTCTGACCCATTGAGGGTCTGCCGTTTTCAAGATGGGACAACCTTGTTGTGGGACAACCTTGCCCCAATCCTCCAGGCCCATTATGCACCGGCAGTGCCAACACTCATCAGAAGACACGAGTTTTACCAGAGGGACCAACGGGAAAGCAAAAGCGTTAGGGACTTCATCGCTGACCTCAGAAACCTAGGAGGACTCTGTGGCTTTGCAAATCTCGAGGAAGCCATGAGAGATCAAATTGTTCTGGGCCTAAGAGACCCCACGACCCAGAGCAAGATTATGGCGAAGGGAGACATCGCCCTCACAGATGTCATCGCCGATGCTACTGCAGCAGAAGCAACCAGGAAGTCAGCCGCTCGAATGCACTGAGCGAATGCACTGCACTGCCAACTCGCCAGCGACGCTATGCCGTTTTCCGAGGGGCACGCAACAACTACCCACCATGAGGACCTCGAATCCTCATCAGAAAGCGAGGAAGAAGAGGTCAACAGACTCAGGTCAGAACGCGACCAGCAGGACCAAAAGAATCGAAAATCCCTGTACCAATGCTCCAGATGCGGGGGCAGTCACCCGCGATCCGACTGCAAATTCCTAGATGCACTCTGCCATTCCTGTGGGAAGAGGGGCCACATCACTAAGGTCTGCAGAAGCAAGCGAGGACCCAGCCCAACCAGGAGAGAAAACAATTTCCAACAGACAACAGGCACCCCATCAGTTAATCAGGACTGCCAAAACAACCAATGGAACTTTCAATACAGAAACCGAGCAGCCACCATTTCATCCCGACAAGAAGAGGCACACCAGACCATCACCATAGGCCACGCTTCATCCCTTGATGCAAGGAAAATCCGAGTGAGGGTTGCCATCGAGAAGCGACCATGCGTCATAGAGGTCGACTCTGGATTGTCCCTATTGATGGTATCCTGGAAAACCTTCAAACAGCTGATCCCTGACATCCGTTGCCAGGACCTCAGCACTCAAAACGTCATATTGAAAGACTACCAAGGAAATAGAATTCCGGTCGTCGGTTCCAGCAACATCCAAGTCACCTTCAAGGACCACACCGGAACCTTACCATTGACCATCGTCAATCGAGATCGGCCCAGCCTTCTGGGTCTACAGTGGTTTGCGCCATTAGGAATCAAATTAGCTGGCATCAACCAGACTGGCAGTGATGACTAGGAAGCGGCCCTCATCCAAGAATTCCAGGACGTGTTCAGCGAGAAGCTTGGCAAGTACAAAGGGTCCCCTATATCGTTTAACCTCAGCCCCGAAGTTGCGCCCATTCACCTTAAGCCTCGTCGAGTGCCCTTTGCACTCAAGCTAAAGATTGATGAACAATTGGACAAATTAATAACACAAGGTGTGTTGGAACCTATTGACCACGTTCGATGGGAGACCCCAATCGTGACCCCCATAAAACCAGATGGATCGGTGAGAATTTGCGGGGATTACCGGGCCACCCTAAATCATGCGCTCCAGCAGAGCGCTTACCCCATACCTGTGGTCCAACACCTTCTTCACTCCCTTGGAGGTGGGAAAATATTTGCAAAATTGGACTTAGCTCAGGCATACCAATAGTTGCCCATAGACGCACAGACTGAAGAGGCCCAGACAATAGTCATGCATAGAGGGGCTTTCAAGTGTAACAGACTCCAGTTCGGAGTAAGTGTAGCCCCCGGCATTTTCCAGAGCTTAATGGAAAGATTGCTACAAGGCATAAAAGGTGTCATGCCCTACTTCGATGATGTACTGATAGCTGCCCCGACTAGATGCATTTTAGAAAAATGACTCTGAATGGTTCTACAGAAATTTAAAGACGCTGGCCTAAAGGTCAAGAAGGACAAGTGCCAACTCTGTACAGAAAAAGTTGAATTCCTGGGCTATCTACTTGACAAACAGGGAATTCATCCTACTGAAAAAAAAACTGACTGCCATAAAAAACGCCCCAACACCTAGGAAGAAAACAGACCTCCAAGCTTTCCTAGGACTCATTAACTTTCATAACATCTTCTTGCATCAGAAAGCAACTGTGGCCGAACCCCTGCATAGGCTCCTTGACAAGAAGGCTTCCTGGGTCTGGGGACAACGCGAAGAACGAGCTTTTCACAAAGTCAAAGATTTTTTAACCTCAGATGCTGTGTTGATACAATATAATGAGACCTTACCTTTAACCGTCACCTGCGATGCCTCACCATTTGGGGTAGGAGCCATCCTGAGCCACATCCTACCAAATGGTACTGAGGCACCTATTGCATTTTTTTCAAAGACTTTAGCTAAAGCTGAGAGGAACTACAGCCAACTTGATAAAGAGGCTCTCACTATCGTAGCTACTGTCAAATGCTTCCATGAGTACGTATATGGAAGACCCTTTTCCATAGTCACCGATCACAAACCATTACTTGGCATTTTAGCAGGGGACAAACCAACACCCCACATCTTATCGCCAAGAATGACGCGTTGGTTGGAATTTCTAGCTGCATACGATTACCAATTGCTACACCGCCCAGGGAAAGCCATTCCCCACGCTGACGCTTTGAGCCGCTCACCGCAACCCGAAGTCATAGACGATCCGGCTCCAACACTAACAACGCTACAAATCGAAACCCTTCCTTCTCCACCACTGACTACATGAGACATCGCCACAGAAACAAGGAAAGATCCTTGTTTAGCACGAATCCTCAGCTGGGTGGAAAGAGGTTGGCCTGACAACGAACTCAGTGACATCTTCAAACCCTTCAAAAACCGGCAGACAGAGCTTTTCTCCCAAAAAGGATGCATATTGTGGGGAGACAGAGTTGTCATTCCGGAGCGGCTACAACAGAAAGTCCTGAAACTGTTGCACGATGGACATCCTGGCATCGTGCGAATGAAGGCACTAGCCAGGAGCTACGCGTGGTGGCCAGGTATAGATAAACAAATAGAAACTTGGGTGGCCACTTGCAACAAGTGTCAAGAAACTCATGCAGATCCACCAAAAGCCCCACCAATGGAATGGGAGACACCCTGGGGTCCCTGGTCCTGCATCCACCTCAATTTTGCGGGACCCACCAAAGGACATACCTTTCTCACAACCGTGGATGCCTATTCAAATTGGCTAGAGGTCCACAAAATGAAGAGCACCACCACAGAAGCAGTTGTTAAAAAATTAAATAAACTATTTGCTACACATGGACTACCAGATGTCCTGGTTTCCGATAATGGTCCCCAATTCACTGTTCTCGCATTTGAACAGTACCTAGCGGATCAGGGGATACGCCATGCCTTGACCTCACCTGTCCACCCTGCGGCCAATGGTAGGGCTGAGAAAATGGTCCAATTCATGAAGAAAACTTTACAAGAAATGGAACAAGGAGATATCAATCATAAAGTAACCAGGATGCTCCTCCTCCAACATATTACATCACACAGTACTACAAACAAAACCCCAGCCGAAGTCCTGATGGGACGGAAACTTTGCTCACACCTTGACCACATACACCCTGCCTACACGCCAGAACAACCCCTAGGGTCCAGCAGCAAGTATCACACGTTCAAGGTAGGCGACCCAGTTTTCGCAAAGAATTTCTCAGGTGACCCATTGTGGGTCCCCACTACCATAATTCAACTTACGGGGCCTCGTTCCTACCGTCTACAAACTGCCGAGGGGAAAATGTGGAAGCGCCACATTGACCAACTTCATTCCAGACTGGCACCTACCCCTGTCTCTAGCCCTGAACCTCAAACCTGGGGGGGGAGGGAAAGCGAGGGGCACGAAAATGAGCCAACATACGACGCAGTACGTGAAACCCAAAAATCAACACAACCAACCTCAGGATATTGACCTTCCGAGGAAGAACTGGACCAGATGATAGCCTCTCCACAAAGCAGCACTGTGACAGCAGCAAACCCAAGAAACTCAGGAGGCAGCCTTGACGGAAGCAGGGATGACAGCCCCGTGTCGCCCAGCGAAGTGATTGACCCAGCCGTGCCGTTCAGCCCAGCAAATAGCCCATCGGAAACAGAGCCAAGGCAAGAACTATTGGGGCAACGTAGATTGGTCAGACAGTTGAAATGATCTGCGTACTTGCGAGAGTACATCACCCCACCCTTCAGACGGAACCTAGGGGGGAGGGGTGTTACGGACAAACAATTGCACTAATTAAAAGCTTAAATAGTTTTACTTCCACAGCAGGCTCGAAATCCTGCACTTCTGATTGGCCCGCCAGCAGTGGATCCTGATTGGTCATCCCAGGCTGATCTGATTGGCTGTTAACGGGTGCTGCCGATTGGACGCCGCCAGCACGGCAAACTCAAAGCATTGGCTGTTATGACAGCAGCGAGCCCTATAAAAGGGCTGCTGCTGCCTGAGTATTTTAGCTCTGTTCTGAAGTCACTAATAAAGAGTTGAGTCACTTTCCAATACCTCGTCTCCGTTCTTTGCGCTCACGCTCTGAACAGAACAGACAGAACATACCTAAAGCTTTAAGATTTTAAAACAGTGCTTGAGTTTTGCTGTGTTCACACCAGCTGAAATTATCCTCCTTTTTGCTGCCAATTATTAATATGTTCAGTATTGTAAGAGAAAATAAAAATATGTTCCTAATTAAAGAGCCTGGGAAAATGTAACATGTTTTTGTTAGATTTGTCATTTAACTGACAAACAAACAAACAACAGTTGAACTATACACTAGTCATCTGTGAACTACGCCTATGAGTAACAGAGTGTGGAGTAGAGGATGCGGGGTTTCTGTCATATTATAAAAGAAAAATCTATCATGTGAGATTATTCCTGTTTGTCACTGAATTCTGAAATGAAGCAAGGTATTCGCCTATATTGCTAAAAGATGTGCTAATTGTGCAACGTCTGTGCGCAAAGTCACTTCAAAGGTAGAAAAAAAAATGAGCCTCACTTTTTTGATTCGACAGTTCCCACATGGAAAGATTATGGTCTATGGCTTGGAAGCCACCCAGCTGAAGCCCATTGCCAAGGCCTTAGAGCCCTGTGATTCCAGAGCACAGTGAATTACAGTATGGGTAGCTTATGTTCTGCACATGTCAACATGCCTGAGAAGATTAATTTCAGAGGAGAGGCCAATCTTTTGTTGAGAGTGCCCTTAACCCATTCTGAAACATGACATAGTGCCATTTGAATGTGTACTTTCGTCCATATGCAACTTTCTCTCCAATGTGGGTGGCTAGGGTTCTACTGTACTCAAAAAACCCAAAATTTAGATCTAAAGAGTCGGAAACAGAGGATTCACATAAATGACTGTGGGTTGGTATCTCGTGTCATCTCACAAGTTGGCCACCAAAAAGTTTTAGCATAGCTTTTCCGATCTCTTAAGTAGCGTGGACTGCAACTCCCATCTATGGTGACGCTGAGTGATGGAAGCTTTAGTTTTGCACATCTGGGGCCCACCAGGGGAAGGCTGGTTAAGCATACCCGTATTAAGTCTTTGCTAACACACCCTGGAATATTTTATCTGGCACAAGATTTGGTAGCTTGAGGGCCCAGCTACATGTTATATTAATTACAGACTTAGTAATCTCACTGTGGCTTTTAAAGAACAGCCTCACATCCACCTTTGTGAACTTTAGCATAAGGGGAAAGAACTTTCCGTAGATGCCAAGGGAATCTCTTCTTCGTGCCAATTGATACAGAAATAATGTTACATTTATTTAATTTTAAAATCTCAAACTGCACACAATTAATTGTGAATATTAACCTTATTTTAATCAAACACTTGTAATCATTTACAAGTTACTACTAACGTTATGGAGATTGTTTTGATCTTCAACTGCATAGCTGCTTTTTGTTTCCTAAGGCTTCTCCTTGACGTCAGCCTCTTGGCCTTTGTTTTCTCTCATCCTTTGCTGCCTTCACGGGAGGTACACAATGATTGTATGAGAACTTGGTTTCTTACATACATAGTAAAGTTGAGTAAAGAAGACTCGATGAGGACAACCATGTGTCTGGACCCTGATTGCTGGCAACTGCATGGCAGACTCAAGAAATGGTGGAAGGATTGCATCAAGGAGGACATGAAAAGCATGGGTGTCACCCCTGAAGATGCCCTAGATCAAACCAAAAGGAGATGGCTTTGCTGACAAGCAGACCCTGCCATAGCACATGAATAACGCAAGAAGAAGAAGAAGAAGAAGAAGAAGAAGAAGAAGAAGAAGAAGAAGAAGAAGAAGAAGAAGAAGAAGAAGAAGAAGAAGAAGAAGAAGAAGAAGAAGAAGAAGAAGAAGAAGAAAGCAAAGTACAGAGTAGTGTCCTTCAGCTAGCAAACATAAGCTAGCATGAGCTATGCTGTCCTCATTGCAAATGTCTGATTTGTAACTGATATGGAATTGGCCAAACATCTCTTTCTTAAATACCTACAGCAAGGATTGATGAATTGGCCTAGTTTGGCTTCCCCTCCCATTGACAAGTGGCAAAATGCCCCCAGATCTTATCTCTGATACTGAGTTGAGCAGGACTGGTGAACTTTGAGGGGTGTCAGAATGACAAGTTGATAAAGTTGCTTGACTTGCAACTTGTAGTCCCAGATTGCTAGACAGGTGAAGTGGCACTGAATGGTCCCAATGATACTACTCAGCACAAATCTTTCTTTGTGTCTTGGGTTAATCCGTTGCGCTAATTTTGAATATGGGGATAATGCAGAGGTAGTATTCAGTAGGTTCTGACCAGTTCTGAAGAAATTTTGAATAGTTCAGAGAACCGGCAAATACCACCTCTGACTGGAGATTTTACAGTATCCTTTCCTACGACCACCAAGTCATGTCCACAGAACCGGTAGTAAAAATTTTTGAATCGTACCACTGGGCTAATGCTCTTCCGAATTAGTGCTGATGGCTTGTTTATAGGAGTAGGGATGCTAAAGTGAACCCGGAGGCTGAATGAGCTTCACATCATGCTAGTACAGTAAGTAAATTACCGTCCTGATATAAGTGAGGATTTCTAGTGAGGCTGGAAACATTTAATGCCACTGAATCTGGAATGTAGAAGGCAAAAAGGTGCCTCGCCCAGATGACAGAAACAGAACAGTATACAGCCACATAAAAGTCTTTGCTGGCATAAGCAACAAAAACGTTATGCACCCAGTTATGCTGAAACTGGCAACACCAACTTGCCAAGGACTGTGGAACTGCAAGTCATCTCATAAGTAAACGCTCAAATCATTCCAGAATTTTATCGCTAAGATACCTTGCCATTTTCAAGAGCTTGACAAAGAAATAAGAAGAGCTCAGATAGCTGACAACACGCAAATGCATTTTATTATCCTTATTATTTTTCATAATCTCCCAGGCACCAAAATATAATTCACTACCACCACCACTTGAGTTTTGGCACAACAGTTAATTTTATAGATGAGACCATGGGGTCTTAATTTGGGTTACCCACAAAGTTATTAGAAAAACTTATGCTAGTTGAAATGATTGACAGGCATTCTCTTCAAGCCGGTCCTATTTTGCATTATTCAACTGTTCAACTGAAGTAGCTTTTTGGATGAGAAACAAAATGTTTTCAAAGGGGGAAAAAAAGTCCAGTTGCCTTTTGAAAAGCACTTTTGGGACAACCATGACCTGGATGATTGAGAATCTCCAAAGACTCTTCAGCTGAAAAGAAATCATCATTCATAACTCTTAACATTCTATATCAAAGCTTCCCTAGTGTTCTTATTGTACTGGGCATGAACTGGCTATAAATATTAAATCTGGAAACTCACTGGGAGCAAAATACAATCCCCCCCCCCAACACGGCAAGGATCCATTGTAAGTATCCAACATTAGTTTCTGGACAAAAGTCTGAAGGAAGAATCCCTTTTTGAGGGTTCATGATTACAAATTAAAATCTAAAACCATTAAGGACCTCTATTCTGCATCACATTCCAGATCTACTAATCAACTTCAGAAAACACCCATCTTCAGTAAATTGCAGTTGAGAGGAATAATGTGATCTCAATGAAAGGTAGCCTTGTATGTTTAACAGGTTTTGAGACCTGTCATGAGAAATTTGAATACAGAACAGTGCCTTAAGGACCAATTAATTGCCCCATGATTCATGAAAACAATATTTTAGACAAATACATAGTGGTGTACCTAATGATAGGTGGAAGTGACCTTGGGAGACGAGGCAAAGAGATGCTGAAAGGGATTGGTCATGTAAGAGATGTACTTGCAAGAGTCTGTCAATATAGGCCAGGGGTCTTCAAATTTGACAGCTTTAGGACTTGTGGACCTCAATTCCCAGAATTCCTCCTCCAATCATGTTAGCTCAGGAATTCTGGGAGTTGAAGTCCACAAGTCTTAAACTTGCCAAGTTTAAAGACCCTAGCAAAGGTAGTATCTCATCTGGTTGTATTTCCTATCTGGTTGCCCCACAAGGCTGACATCAATCTTGCAAGCTTGAAAGTGAATTTCTACCCCATCTTCTTTATAGCCTGAGAAACTAGGGTGGACCTTTTCTGAGCCTATTGTCCTGCTGTGGGCTATGCTGTCTCTCATCTGACCATTTTCTTGGTAGTGCATCTTTGCCCAGTCATCCAAGGTCCTTTTCACACATGAATATATGACCTGATTTTTAAAAGAAGACCCTTCCTTACATAAGACTCAACTCAGAATGGTTCTAGAATGTCATTGCAATCAGAAGCTTTTTACTATGCTAGAAAAAAATATATTTGATCTTCATGGACTATCAAATCTCTACAGAATACATGCAGATAAATCCTGCAAAAAAACCCAACCCACTGTATTTACACGACAGACATCTAGAAATGTGAAGGACATCCAATAGTTTCTGGTCTTTGCCAACTTTTATAGAAGATTCATCCATAATGCTGTAGTACACTCAGGCTTATTGCTTAATTTCTGGAAAAAGAACATAAATATTGTTAGGTCTGGAGCATGGGTGCGAATAATAGAGACGAGCCGGTAGAAACAGTGAACTTCAAACTCTTTATTTACATGGTGTGACAGCTCAAACTGGATGGCTGCTATAGCCTTCCTTATATAGGAAACTTATTAACTATTCAACCAATAGCAATCTGGGAGCACTAGCTCGTTAACCAATGAGAATGGCCTGTTAATGGCCAATTAGATTCTCCTGAACGGACCAATCCGATCTTGCCATTAACAGCCAATCAGAAGCGCAGGGCCAGAACCCTGCACTTGACTTCAAGCTCAAGATAACTTTATTTAACATTTATTCATTCACAACACCCCTTTCCCCCGGCTTCTGCTTACGGGGCGTGGTCACGTAGTTCTTGAGGTAGGACGGTTGTTTTATTTGTCTTTTTGATTTTTGCTGTGCACCTGGCATTTGGCTGCACTCTTGTTTAGGTAGAGCTTTGTTTGGCGAAAGGGGTGCCTCTGGTTCAGAGTTCGCGTTTCCGTTGTCACCAATATCTTCGGCAACTCCCTGAGGTGAACTCACTCCCATCCCTGGTTCCTGTTCCCGCGTTTCTGTTCCGCTATTATTCCCTTCAAAAAGATTTTCCTCTAGTTAAAATTCGTCTTCCTCTGTATCTCCCCCCCCCTCAGTTTGGTTACAAGGGAGTTCGGAATTTCCTGACTGCAGCCTCGATCGTAGTTGATCAATATGGCGCTACCAAAGTCTATCGTCAGGGCACTGTACAAGGTATGATCTTGGGCTGGTTACACGGATTACCATCGCTTCTACCCACAGCGGATCGCACGATAAGTTTTTAGCGAATACTAAATCGCCTACCTGGAAGGTACAGCATCGGCCAGTGAATCCGAGTGGTTTTTCCGGTTCATAGGCTGGGTGTAACCGGTTGAGGTGGGAGCGGAGCTTCCGTCCCATTAGCAGCTCGGCGGGAGTTTTGTTGGTGACGCTGTGAGGTGTGATGTGCTGTAGAAAAAGGATTTGGTTGATTTTCTCGTCGATGTTGTCGTAGTCTATTTTTTGTAGTGTTTTCTTGACGAATTGTACCATGCGCTCAGCCCTACCGTTGGCTGCAGGGTGCACAGGCGAAGTGAGCACATGTCAGATACCCCGGTCAGCCAGGTACTGCTCAAAAGACAGCGCAGTAAATTGGGGCCCGTTGTCAGATACCAGAATGTCTGGTAATCCGTGGGTTGCAAACAGTCTTTCCAGTCTTTTGATGACCGCTTCAGTGGTCGTGTTCCTCATTCGGTGGATTTCGAGCCAATTTGAGTAGGCGTCTACAGTTAACAAGAAGGTGTGGCCTTTGGCCGGCCCAGCAAAATCTAGATGGATACAGGACCAGGGTCCCCACAGTGTCTCCCATTCAGTTGGGATTGCCTTTGGTGGAGCGTTGCTTACTTCTTGGCATCTCTGGCAAGTTTTGACCCACGATTCAATTTGTCTGTCAATGCCTGGCCACCACGCGTAGCTTCGTGTGATGCCCTTTATGCGCACGATGCCAGGGTGGCCATCGTGCAAGGTTTTTAGAAGTGCCTGTTGGAGTTGTTCTGGGATAACGACTCTATCGCCCCAGATGATACAGTCCTTTTGAGAAAACAACTTTGTTTGACGACTTTTGAATGGTGCAAAGTCGTCTGGTACTTGGTCCAATGGCCATCCGCGTTCTACCCAGATGAGGACTCGTGCTAAGATGGGGTCACGTTTTGTTTCTCTCGCGATATCACAGGCAGTTAATGGCGGTGTACAAAGTGTCTCAATCTGCAACGTTGTCATCGTTGGTGCGGAATTGTTGATGGTCTCTGGAAGCGGTGCACAGCTCAACGCGTCGGCGTGGGGAATAGCTTTACCGGGGCAGTATTGTAGCTGATAATTATAGGCAGCCAAGAATTCTGACCAGCGGGTCATCCTGGGAGATAGTATATAGGGGGTTGGCTTATCCCCAGCGATTATCCCCAGCAAAGGTTTGTGGTCAGTCACTATAGTAAAAGCCCGGCTGTACATGTACTCATGCAATCTTTTAACAGCCGATACAATTGCCAGGGCTTCTTTATCAATCTGGCTATAATTTCGCTCGGTTTTCGAGAGTGTTTTTGAAAAATAAGCAACAGGGGCTTCGCTACCGTTAGGCAATACATGGCTCAAAATGGCGCCCACTCCGAAAGGAAATGCATCACATGTGATATTTAACGGTAAGGTTTCAATGTACTGCATTAGTACAGCGTCAGAAGTCAGTAGCTTTTTTACATTATGGAACGCCTGCTCTTCTCTATGACCCCATACCCAACTTGCTTTTTTGTCCAGTAGGCAATGTAAAGGTTCAGCAACAGTCGCCTTGTGTGGCAAGATTACGTTATAGAAATTGATGAGGCCTAGAAACGCCTGGAGGTCGGCCTTATTCCGGGGTCTGGGAGCATTTTCTATTGCTTTCAATTTGCTATCGGTAGGGTGAATACCCTGACTGTCAATTAAGTACCCTAAGAATTCAACACGATCTGTAGACAGGTTGCACTTATTTTTCTTCACTTAAGGCCTGCTTCTTGGAATTTTTGGAGAATCAGTCTTAAACGATCCCGTAAAATTTTTGGAGTGGGGGCAGCAATTAACACATCGTCAAAGTAGGAGACAACGCCTTTGATCCCCAGCAAGAGTCTCTCCATTAGGCTCTGAAAGATCCCCGGGGCTACACTGACTCCGAATTGGAGCCGCGTACACTTAAAGGCACCTCGGTGCATTACAATTGTCTGTGCCTGTGCCCTTTTTTCATCAACCGGCAGTTGCTGATAAGCCTGAGCTAAGTCTAGTTTAGCGAAGACTTTTCCGCCCCCCAGGGAATGGAGGAGGTGTTGCACCACCAGCACCGGATATGGATTTTGTTGCAGGGTGTGGTTTAGGGTGGCTCGGTAGTCCCCACAAATTCTAATGGAGCCGTCCGGCTTAATTGGTGTCATGATTGGGGTTTCCCAGGGAGAGTGATCGGTTGGCTTTAGCACTCCCTGGGCTATCAACTTATCAAGCTGTTTGTTGATTTTCGGCTTTAGTGCAAATGGAACTCGACGAGGCTTAAGGCAGATGGGAGTTATTTTTGGATTAAGGCTAAAGGATATCGGGGTCCCCTTGTACTCACCTAGCTTTTCCGCGAAGATGTCCTTGAATTCGTGGGCGAGGTCCTCCTCCCAGTCACTGCTGCCGATTCGGTTAATGCCTGCCACTTCAATGCCGAGTGGTGCGAACCATTGGAGGCCTAACAGGCTAGGCCGGTCCTTGTCGATCACCATCAGGGGTAAGTACGCTGTGCGGTTCTTGAATGAAACCTGGACTCGACTGGATCTTACGACTGGAATCTGGTTCCCCTGGTAGTCTTTTAGCACGAGCCTTTGGAATTGAAGGTCTTGGCGCCGGATAGTAGGGATGAGTTGCTTGAGGGTCTTCCATGAGACCATTGAAAGAGACGGTCCTGAGTCGACTTCCATTTGGCAAGGCTGATTTTCGATGTCCATTTTAACTCGAATTTTCTTGGCATCCAATGAAGAGGCATGGCTGATAGTGATTGTTTGGTGAGCCTCTTCTCGCCTCGTTAGGTGATTTACGGGTCGGTTTCTGTAGGAGTGGTTTGCTGATTCTCACCTTACAGGACGGTTTCCTGTCGATTGGTGAAAATTGGCCCCCTTCGTGGTCTGGCTGGGTCCTAGGAGACTTCTGCAGATCCGTCCGATATGGCCTCGTTTCCCGCACTCATGGCAGAGCGCGTCGCGGAATTTGCAATTGGAGCGGTAATGGTTGGCCCTGCAGCCAGCACATGGTTGCTGGGACTTTGGGTAACAGTCCCGATTGGACCGCAGTCGATGGACTTCTTCTTCATCGCTGTCTGACGACAAAGAGAGGTCCTCAGGGTGGGCCATCGAAAGCTGTCCTTCAGACTTAGGTGAAAGTTCGCCGGCTGGTTGGTGTGTCGGAGCGCGATTTCGGCATAGTTGGGCAGCCAACTTCTTGGTCGCTTCCACTGCCGTAGCCTCAGCGATGGCATCGGCAAGGCTAATGTCGCCCTTAGCCATTATTTTGCTCTGCACGTTTAGAGCATCTAATCCTAGAACTACTCGGTCTCTCAAAGCCTCTTCTAGATCGGCGAAATCGCGGAGGCCTCCCAAGTTTCGGAGGTCCGCAAAGAAATTGGCAACGCTTTCTCCTTTCCGCTGGTTTCTTTGGTAGAACTCGTGCCATCTTACAAGCGTTGGAACGGTCAGTGCATAGTGGGCTCTTAGTCGTGGTTCGAGGACATCCCAGTCCATGGCCTTCACTTCAGCCAGTTTTGCTAGCGCCTTGGCCATCTGGAATATGGTTGGCCCGCAATGTGTCAGGAATACCATCCGTTTCTTCCCGGTTGTGGCATCTTTCAGATTATTCGTTTCCAAGAACATTTGGAAACGGTCCATATAGGACTCCCAGTCCTCTTGCACTGGGTCGAACGGAGTGGGTGGTACTACGCCGCCGGACATGGCTCTGCCGTTGTGCGTTTCAGCCATGTGCTCGGTTGTCTTCTTTGTTGTTTAGTCAGTTCTGACGTCTCTACATCCCATCCTCGTCGCCAGTGTTAGGACTGGAGTATGGGTGCAAATAATAGAGACAAGCCGGTAGAAACAGTGAACTTCAAACTCTTTATTTACATGGTGTGACAGCTCAAACTGGATGGCTGCTATTGCCTTCCTTATATAGGCAACTTATTAACTATTCAATCAATAGCAATCCGGGAGCGCTAGCTCCGTTAACCAATGAGAATGGCCTGTTAATGGCCAATCAGATTCTCCTGAACGGACCAATCCGATCTGGCCATTAACAGCCAATCAGAAGTGCAGAGCCAGAACCCTGTACTTGACTTCAAGCTCAAGATAACTTTATTTAACATTTATTCATTCACAACAAATATAATATAAAAATTATGCTTAAGGGGCAAGGTCTCTTCAGGGTTTGAAGAATCTCTCTTAATCTCAACTACCATTCAGATTCCCAGATCCCTGTAATCGCTTTATTGTGCAAAGTGTTGCCTCAGTTATTGCTTTGAGGATCTGCTTTTCAGAATTTGGCAAGAGGGAACAGTCTCTTGTCTTGTTCCTTCAACTCTACACTTTGTTCTTTCCTTATTTCAAAGATTTGTAAGGCTACCTATCTTAGACCACAACTGAATGACTCACAAAACCATAAACCAAAGCAAAAACAAAAAACAAAAAACAAAAAAACAGCAAAAACCTGGTGCCACAGCCATATATCCCCAGAAAATCATCCAGAGGTTCCTTTCTCACTTTACCCAGCACCAGGGTGGCGGTTGGGGTGGAATTCAGCTCTTTAGGGCCTTTCAGAAGGCTAAATGGGGGGGCTGTGGGATTGCCAGGGGAAGCATGTTCTAATGTTCCTTTCCATTATGACACTGTGTTTCTTTCCCGGTAAAAACTCTGATGGACATGTCTTCAGATGAGGAGAAGAGGATCCAAAATTCAGAACTAAAAAATTACACAACAGATTTTCTATTTTTCCTTCTCTTTCTTGATATCACATGACTTCAACTCTGATCTCTTTCCTACTGAAATGCAGATTCTTCTGCAAAGTCTGATACTTCAAACTAATTACTTTCTGTCTTTCAAAAACCACAAAAAATCTTCACTTTGGTGAAATCTCAATATTCTCATAACCCAAAATGAAATTTCAGTTTATTTGATTGAGTGATGTTACAGAGACAGACTAGACTAGATTAGACTAGGAAGGGACATGGGAAGTCTTCTAGTCCAAACCCCTGCTTGAGCAGAAGACCCTATAATCATTTCAGATAAATGATTGTCCAGTCTGTTTTTGAAAGCCTTCAGTGATGGAGCACCCACAACTCATTGGTTAATTGCTCTCACCATTTGGATGTTTCTCCTTAATTCTAGGTTGCTTCTCTTCTTACAAGTGTCCCATCCATTGGCTTTTATAGGAATTTTGAGGTGCCAAATAAATTAAAACAATGTGATCTTCCTTCTTGATATATCCTCATTTATATCAAGTGATAAGTTGCCAGGAGAAAAACTCCCACACCAAAGGACACTTATGCTATAGGATGCAGTATGAAACTGGACAGCTAGGTGGATATTTCCAAATGGACTTTGTACTGTAAATCCAAAAGCCCTGTGTTTTATTCCATCTGGTTCACCTTAATGAATGTTTTATTTCTGAAAAAAAAAAATTGAATAAGCAATGGGAAACCATAAGGATTATGAATAGAAGACAACCTCAGCAAGACTCCTTACAGAATCCACAAACAAGGCAAGACAATTGCAGGCTAAAGCCTCATGTGGAAGTATCAGTTACCTTTCTTAGCAGTCAGTGCAGACTAATTAAACTAATGTTTAAGTTGAAAAATAAATTGGGTCTGACAATCAGAATCCATGCTGGAAATGTAGAGAGGGAGAGATGCCCAACTATTGAATTTAAAGATGTAAACATAGAACTGTGATAATGAAGCATTCCATTATTTAAAGTTTTAAACCTATTGGAGTTAAATTGCTTTTATGTGAACTCCTCACACTTTAATGTACATTAATTTCTCCCCCTTTTCATTAATAGGTAATTGTTTCTTTCTTGCTCCCATGAAAGGTGTGCATTAGAATGCAAAACTCAAGAGAATGGATTCTCAAACAGCAGTTTAACCCACAGCTCTAAAATGAACAATGAAAAACAACAATTTCCTCTTATTGTCATTATTGCAGCAGCACATATTACAGTACATACAAAGGCTACGTTAACTGTCCTAAGAATGGAAAGTAATGGAATTAATTGGAATTCAATAAAGTATAATCCTACCTAAAAAGCCAGAACTTAGCATTTTGGGGAATCATAATGTGATTAGCTTGTTATTTTTTACCAAAACAATGCAGATATCCTCATATGGATATAATATCTTATTACCACACAAATAGTTACTTAAACTATTTGGTCATTTTCTTCTATTATTGAGTCTTATTCTAATCACTCTGGAAAGAAAGAAAAAAAGAATGAAAGAAAGAAAGAGAAAGAGAAAGAGAAAGAGAAAGAGAAAGAGAAAGAAAGAAAAACAACTCTTTTTATGACAAATGTTTTAAAAGCAAATAAAGGTTGAGCGTTATGGTTGGATTTTCCCATGTAATGTGCAAAGCATGGCAACCCATTAAATTAGTTTGTTCAGAGGCCATGGCAGGACCAAAAAACAAAACAAAACCAAAAATACACTGTACCATCTATTACTGAGAATAGTGGTATGGCACTACTATCAAATCTGAGTGTCTATCCAAGCTGACAATCAGAATTGTAATAATCTTGAACACCGGAATCCCAACTGTATTTTTTTTTAATTTTTAGAACAGTCATCTTTATTCATAACAAATAATGGTTCATACTGAATACAGCTTCATTCATCATCTTTCTCTTCCCATATCTCTTGAGTATTGCTCAAATATAGGACCATATCTAATATTACTCCTCTGTTGATTGGAGGGCCATCCATGAGTAAACCAAATTCCCTCTGGGCATGCCTCAAACCTTTTCTGGAGAACTGGTGGGTGGGTGGGGGGACTGTCTGCACAGATTTGGAAGGAATATGGGGTGATAGAACACTGCATGGAAGAAAAAGCAAAATTATCATTGTATGAGCAGAAGATGTTAGTTTAAGTCTGGCTGTAACTCACAGCAGTACATAACTGCTGACTGATATTAGAATCACTGTCTCGGTATATGCATGTCTTGCTTTATTTTCAATTTCAAAGAATCAATGATTCACTAGAAAACTTCCTGTAATGAGATGTTCTTTGGTCAAAGGGCAACAAGTTGTGTGGATGATAATATTTGTAACTATTAATTGTTTATCAGTGCCTTCAGCGTTCCTTGCTATACTCTGATTCAGCAGGTAGCATTTCAAAAGTCAACATTAATTGGCTAGCCAATATAGGTAGCCTCAACTTAGGACCATGACTGAGCCCCAAATTTCCATCGCTAAGCAAGACATTTGTTAAGTGAGTTTTGCCCCATTTTACGACCTTTCTCGCCCCACTTATTAAATAAATCACTGTAGTTGTTAATAACATGGTTGTTAGGTGAATCTGGCTTCCCCATTGACTTTGCTTGTCAGATGGTCACAAAAGGAGATCACATGACCCCAGGACACTGCAACCGTCATAAATGTGAGTCAGTTGCCAAGTGTCTGAAATTTGATCATGTGACCATGGCGATGCTGCAAGAGTCATAAGTGCGAAAAAGGGTCATAAAGGCACTTTTTCAGTGCAATTTGTAACTTTGGTCACTAAATGGATGGTTGTGATTTGAAGACTATATGTATTCCAAAAAGCCAATAGAAGCAACTTACCAGTAACCACGTGTCAAAAGCAAGCTTTCTTTCTCACAATCACCAGCCACAGGTAACAGGTTTTCCATGGATGCTGCCCACCAAAATGCCCTTTGAGTCTGACTCGGACTTCTCAAATCACCTCACTGTTTCTCCCAACTCTTCCTATGTTTCCTATAAGTAAATATTCAGCTTTCCCTAAACTTATGATGTAGCACAAGATCTTCAAGTAACCAATTTAAGTCCTGTGTGAATCAAGCAATGTAAGTCAACTCCTGACAGATCTCACACACACTGACTCATAAATGACAAATTGGCTTGTGATAAAAATACGGCTACCTTTAAAGAAAATAACATTTTCAGATGTGTTGGAAACTGTGGTGATTCTTTAGTGCTGCTTAAAAACATAATTGAGGAACCTCAGAAAGCTTACGAAAATGAACCAACATGAGACAGGAAGGTTGCTGTTTATTTCTGACCTCTGATGGCCACCATTTTGTGAATCTGTCTATTAGAAAATGGTGACTCCGGTTTCCTTTCTGGATGACTGTTTGTAAGATCCATCTGAAAAGTGAAGGGTTGTCAACAGTCCTTATTTGCTGTCCCTATCTGATTTTCAAGTACAATTGTCTAGACTGACATCTTGCCAACCTGTGGGTTCACAATTGCAAAACCCAATTTCCCCAATGGAATTGAGCACTTCTGTTTTAAACTTTGCCTGGGAGCTTCTGGCTGTCCTTCTTAATGCTTTCTCCTGCCTCCCTCAACTGCTAAACTTTTCCAGTGTTTGTATTAGGGATTGTATTAAAAGAAAATGAATTCCCATCCATTTTTAATGGAAATTTGTCTACCTTTGGTGTTTCAACCTTCATTTCAACCTAGACTGTTGTATAGCCTTTAAAAGCCATGTATTTTTGGTAAACAAAACCATACGGGGTACCTAAAGATCTAAATTTCAGGGGGAAAATCATTTGTGAACTGCTTCGTCCTTTCTCTTTGTGGTATATTTGGGGCTGAGAGGCAATGAGAAAAGACAAATGTTGTTGTTTTTTTGAAAGCATATATCTACACTTCTGCACAAATGTTACAAGCACCTCCCTCCTTTTCTCATCAATGGTGGTTTAATTTGCAGGGAAAGTTTGATGGGAGTTGCACTTAATTATATGTTTACCTCCCATTCTCCCTCCCTGAGTGAAAAAGAGAGAGAAAGAGTGAGAGAGGCTACCTTAACTGGGAAACTGTGCAGTAGCCTTTGCCTGTCATTTTTAATCAGATTGTTGGAGGTAATTTTTGTTATGCCTCCTCATTACTGTGTTGTTTATCAATAGGTGCGCCAAGTGTCACTAGCTTTTCTCATCACGGCAGGTCTGACAAAGAGCTGCAGCGCATGGGAAAGAGGCAGCTAGGTGAAACTAATGCCATAGATGTTTGATTCATTAAGAGCTTATTGTTAACGGGGTTGTCTGTTTGTAAAGGCTCAGTCAAGCAAAAGAGTGCAGAGTAATCAGTCGGATTTATAGTTTGCAGGGCTTAAAAAAAGAAAAAAAAAAGAAAATCAACATAAACCTTTGGGATATCGCAGGGGAGGAGAGTGAGCTCTAACCTGAGACCTGCCAAAGAAGGTCAGGCGACACGAAGGTGCCCCCCTTAGTTTGGGGAAGATAGAGGAGGATTAAAGCCATATGGCCTGGCCTATCATACCTTATGACTTAAGATAACAAAGCCAAGCATTCTGCTTAGCTGACTTTGACTGACATCATCCATTTTAGTTTATGTTGGTCACCTCCGGTAACAGGAAAAAATGGCCGGGCCAAGATAACATTTGCTTTCTTATTTTTTGCATTAAGATGCCTTACAGCTAGTATTATTGAACACACTGGGGGAGGGGGGGCAGGTTTCTTTCTTTCTTTTTTCTTTTTTTTAAAAATAAACCTCGAGGTTTGTTCTATCAGCTTTCCTCCAGCAATTGTGGGCTCTTTCTGTCTTGCTCTCTTTCTGTCTCCCCCCTCCCTTGTTTTCAGTTTCTACCTTGCAAATGAGAGGCAGACTTATTCAGAACCAGATGTAAGGCTCCTACAGAATGAGCATAAGCTCTTGTACTTTAAGCCTAATGGGAAGTTTTATATGCAAGGGCCTTGAACTGATTAGTATAATTCCCTCTTTAATAC
Organism: Hydrophis major; assembly: GCA_033807585.1. Classification (NCBI taxonomy): domain Eukaryota; kingdom Metazoa; phylum Chordata; class Lepidosauria; order Squamata; family Elapidae; genus Hydrophis; species Hydrophis major. The sequence continues at coordinate 169,981,098 of CM066328.1, forward strand.
AGCTGTCCCTCCAGATTAAGGTAAACCAAATGTTGCAATCAGAGATTAGTGTACCTTGCCAGTTATTAACATCCCCGGTTGCTCAGTAAGCACGTCAGACACTAATGCTGTGTATTTATTTGCTACTTCCACCTCGGTAACTTGAACTTCTGCACCTGTCAAAGCATTCCAGAGGGGAGAGGGAGGGAGGGAGGGAGAGAGAGGGAGCAGGGAAGAGGAGCAGGGCGTACATTACTGGAGAGCGAAACTTTTATACCTGTACACCTGTTTGGTTTTGTCAAAATCTAAATCCCCTTCTTTTCTTTTTTCTTTCTGCCTTGCCAAAATTACCAGGTGGTTTAATCTGTCACTCTGCTAGGTTTTATGAAGGAAGACTTTGTATGCAAAACGGCATTTATTACTCTCAAATGGCTTATTTCCCTAGAGCAAAACTATTCTCCTTAAGAACATTGTTTCATGTTTTTTTTAAAAGTAGAAGTTGTGGTGTGGATTTTCCTCTCTTTCTCTCTTTCTCTCTCTACCAAAGTTATGGCTGGCAGTTAAAAGAATCAGAAATTTTCTTCTGCTGGGCACTAATTAGGTAGTAGTGCCTGTCTTTACAAAGGTGGATCACACAGTTGTCTTAATACATTTGGCAGGATAGCTTCCCTGCCACACAGATGTCAAGAAAGAGAAAGCTGTAAGAACTAAGCAAACTTTAGAAGTTTCCATGTTCTAAAAAGCTGCTTACATCTTGGGTATCCCCTTCTCCCATATTTCTTTGGCACATTATTTTAAAATGCTGGTGAATTGAGAGAATCATCAAGAAAAAATTTCCATATACAAAGCATTAATTTGCAGAGTTCTTTTTTTTTTAAAAAGCCATATTATGATACATATATGTGGGGTTTAAGAGACTAATGACAAATATTAGAACAGCATGTGCATGTTCTTTCAAACCATCCTATTGCTTAGTTTCTCTTCTGTCATGTTCTCATCATATGCTAAATAATAATTGCTAGCTAATACCAACAAATGAATTCATCTTTTTATTACAGTCACTTGCAGTTGTCTGAATGATGAACAAATACATTAAAAACAAAGTAAAAACACAAAATGTAATATTGCAATCGGTGAGTTCATCAGTGGATAAAAGTCTATTTAATGCTACAGGCAGCACAACAGAATTTAGCTACGTTCAAAGAGACTGAATCAATATTGATCTGATAAGAACAGCTATACATCAAAAAGGCCAGAATTTCCCAGGTGTTTTACCATGCTAAATATTTCTTGAACAAATGCTATAAAGATTCCACTTTGCTATACTTAAGAAACATACTCTTGCAATGTGATGACTTGTATGTTTGTGCTGAATGAAGTGTCATTGTATTTAAGTGCAACAATTTCTGGAGAGGAACAGTTAACATAAAATGTAGCCTAGTGGTTTGATCTGATGTACTCTGAAACTGGTTTTCTGAAATGTAAACTTAGAAATTATTATGGGAAAATTTTTTTGGTATCATGATAGGGGCTTGGTTCCTTTTTGATTTATAATATTCTACTGTATTTCCAACAGTAAACGCTTGCAAGTCATATTTGGGAGATGTTCAGATGGAAGTATAAATTATTTATACAATAAATTGTACTTTGGGGATAATCCCGGTTTGAAAATATCAGGTACTTTTAAAGAAAAATGCAAGCTAACAAGACTATTAATATTTTAAATCACCTAATTGCCAGTCATATTTTGCAACCATTTTAGTTATTGTGAGAAAATATGCATTGTCTCAAGGTCTGAAATGAAAGGAAGGGGTATTAGATATGTTCATCACCTCAAGTTACTTCTAAAGTAATAAAGGCATGAAAAATTTTAATAAATAAATAGATATCCAATTAAAACAACTTTTGCTTTTTCAATATGGTTGAGATATATTAGCTGCATTCTGGAATTAACATCAACATTGATCCTATGTTTTAGATGACTCTAAATCTGTAGTATTTTTTACAAACTTTATACACTTTTATACATTAAAGTATGGCTATTGATCATTTGCAAAAACTTTGAAATGAAGAGTTGGAATAACCCTTATTAACAAATTGAGGGGTAAGGTATTTAAGAAATAGGTTTATTACGTTGTCAAGATATAGCTGGAAAATGGATTATTTCCATGTTTATTAGATGTTAGAGAATATTTTAAAAAGGTATGCCTGCCACCATCTTTATGCTTGATGGAAGGGATATAAGGTAAGATAACATTTCTTGTCATTTACTTGTACGTATAATGACACACATTAATATGAAATTCCGGCGGTCTGTTCTCGAAAGAAGAAATTCCATCCTCTGGAAAATCGTTCCCCTCACTTTTTTAGTTGTCCATACAAGATTCAAAACCTGGCACTGTCAATTGGCTTGAAGCACCAATAGGGGTGTCCTTCTCTGGAGACGGTTAATGGATGAGGTAGAAGATCCCACCTCCACTTTGTTGTATTCTGATTGTTAACTTATTTAATGTTTTTATGCTTGCTTTTATGATGTTGTAAGCTGTCCAGCGTCATTTCTCAATGAGATAGGCTGCATACACACATAACATTGTTAATACGGTTTCAAGAAGTGTAAGACAATTTAAAGATGTGTATGAGGTTTTCAATTATATATCTCAAATTTGGTCTATAATTTATGGAATTATATTTGCTGTGCAGGGACATAGCAGAAAAATACATACTCTCTTACAATGGAAAGAGTGCCACCTCAGATTTATAAATCTTGGATTGATGACACATATTTTCTCTCTGCTTATGAACAAAACTCTTTATTGACCTAATGGGAAGACTGATCAATGTTACTTTGTGAGGTTGAGGTTTAATGGTTTGTTTAAAAACAAAGATTATACACACAGACATGCACACGTGTGTGTGTGTATGTGTGTTCATGTGTTTTGATTTTTTTTCGCTTTTATGTACACTAAAGCAATAGCAATTAACAAAATCCTTGAAATTATATTGAATGGGGCTTACAATAAGTGCAGATATGTTTAAAGCCGCTTAAGGACAAAAACTGACAAAAAGTCAAAAAACAACCGTGCCTTCTTTTTGAACTTTATAAATTTTGTAAAACACACACACACACACACACACACACACACACGGAGATATCTATATGGATTCATACAGGTGAAACTTGAAAAATTAGAATATCATGCAAAAGTTCATTTATTTCAGTAATACAACTTAAAAGGTGAACCTAATATATGAGATAGACTCATGACATGCAAAGCAAGATAGTTCAAGCTGTGATTTATCATAATTGTGATGATTATGGCTGACAGGTCATGAAAACCTCAAATCCACAATCTCAGAAAATTAGAATATTAAATGTAATCAATAAAACAAGGATTGTACATAGAACAATATTGGACCTCTGAAATGTATAAGCATGCATATGTACTCAGTACTTGGTTTGGGCCCATTTTGCAGCAGTTACTGCCTCAATGCAGCGTGGCATGGAAGCTAGCAGCCTGTGGCACTGCTGAGGTGTTATGGAAGACTAGGATGCTTCAACAGCTGCCTTTAGCTCTTCTGCATTGTTCGGTCTCATGTCTCTCATCTTTCTCCTGGCAATGCCCCATAGATTCTCCATGGGGTTCAGGTCAGGAGAGTTTGCTGGCCAATCAAGCACAGTAATCCCACAGTCACTGAACCAGGTTTTGGTGCTTTTGGCAGTGTGGGCAGGTGCCAAGTCCTGCTGGAAAATGAAGTCAGCATCTCCATAAAGTTCGTCTGCAGAAAGAAGCATGAAGTGCTCCAAAATCTCCTGGTAGACGGCTGCATTGACCCTGGACTTAATGAAGCACAGTGGACCAACACCAGCAGATGACATGGCTCCCCAAATCAACATAGACTGTGGAAACTTCACACTGGACTTCAAGCATCTTGTGGTGTGTGCCTCTCCATTCTTCCTCCAGGCTCTAGGTCCTTGGTTTCCAAATGAGATGCAAAAGCTGCTCTCATCAGAAAAGAGGACTTTAGACCACTGAGCACAGACCAGTTTTGTGTTTCTTTAGCCCAAGTAAGACGCTTCTGATGTTTGTTGTTCAGGAGCTGCTTGACAAGAGGAATACGACATTTGACGCCCATGTCCACGTCTGTGTGTGGTAGCTCTTGATGCACTGACTCCAGCTTCAGTCCACTCCTTGTGAAAGTCCCCAACACTTTTGAATGGCCTTTTCCAGATAATCCTCTCCAGGCTGCCGTCATCCCTGCTGTTTGTGCACCTTTTTCTTCCACACTTTCCCCTTTCACATAACTTTCTATTAATGTGCTTTGATACAGCACTTTGGGAACATCCAACTTCTTCTGCAATAACCTTTTGAGGCTTTTCCTCCTTATGGAAGGTGTCAATGATGGTTTTCTGCACAGCTGTCAGGTCAGCAGTCTTTCCCATGATTGTAATTCCTATTGAACCAGACTGAGATACCATTTAAAGGCTCAGGAACCCTTTGCAGGTGTTATGGCTTCATTAGCTGATTAGAGTGGGACATTTTGAGCCTAGAATATTGAACCTTTTCACAATATTCTAATTTTCTGAGATTGTGGATTTGGGGTTTTCATGAGCTGTAAGCCATAATCATCTCAATTATGACACATCATGGCTTGAACTATCTTGCTTTGCATGTAATGAGTCTATCTCATATATTAATTTCACCTTTTAAGTTGCATTACTGAAATAAATGAAGTTTTGCACAATATTCTCATTTTTCGAGTTTCACCTATATATGGACACACACACACACACACACACACACACACACACACACACACACCCCTTTCTATCTCTCTCTCTCTATAGCCTGTATGTGTGTATTTATACGTTTTGTGGAACAAGTTGCTATATCAGGAATTATGTCCTGCAGCTTACTGAAGATGATAATGAAGTCCTAAGCAGGGATAAAGTTTTGTGCCGTGCCATCCAACAACTGAATGGCTTTATAATCCATCTTAATTGTCATCCTTATTTCAGGTTGGTGATAGGCTGGATCTTCAGTTTACAAGTGACAGCTTTGACAAGAAAGCAAGAGGAAGGGTGTAGGCTTGGACTTGCGGTTCTGGAGGGAGATGTGCTCTGACCTGCCTTGTGTTGATATGGACAGTCTATAACAGGATTTGAATTGTCATGGGGTTCCCAGGCAGCTGAAGAGAACAGAGTGGTTGTCCTGCATTTTCCTGTTAGGATCCTGACACGTGAAGCATTGATGAACTCAGCAGAAGAGTGAATAGGAGCTTTTTGGCAGCTGAGACACAAGGGCTAAAGCTGCAGGTCAGAGATAATGCGATGGCAGATCTCCTTGAGCACACAGCTACAAGCAGGCGGTCTTCCCTCCTGAGTGCAGGAAACAGCTCATGTTTAATGTGCTGCCTTAATCATTTATCCTCCTCCATTCTTCTCAAATGGAACTTACAGATTGGACTGTTTGCCTTTCCTCTTGACTCTTCTCCCCCTCCAATTTTCCTTACCATTTTTCTTTTCAGCAAGACTTTCCAGGAAGTACAAATTAATTTTGATAAGGGAAGGCTAAGGTGATACTTGGGTCATTTTCATGTATTCATTGCATTCTTTCTTTCACAGAAAGAAAGAGGTAACTGTTACGAACTAAGCAAATGTGTTATTTTAAAATCCTAATAGTTTTGCTTCCACGGCAGGCTCGTAATCCTGCACTTCTGATTGGCCTGCAAACAGCGGATCGTGATTGGTCGTTTCTGGCTGATCTGGTTGGCTGCTAGTGGGTCGCCACTGATTGGACACTCCCAGTGTGGCAAACTCAAATCATTGGTTATTGTGACAGCAGCCAGCTCTATAAAAGGAGCTGCTGCTGCCCCAGTATTTTGCTCTGTGCTGAAATCACTAATAAAGAGTTGGAGTCACTATTCGATGCCTTGTCTCCGTTCTTTGCACCCACGCTCCAGATCTAAAACTGGTGACGAGGATGAGATGCATAGATGATAGAGCTGACTGAACACTCACTGAAAAATAGCAGAGCACATGGCTGAGAGTGCAACAAGAAGCGGCAGAATGACCAGCAGCACTATACCACCCGCTCCATTTGACCCGGCTAACAAAGACTGGGACTCGTATATGGACAGGTTCCAGATGTTCCTGGAGACCAACAATGTGAAAGATGCTACGCCTGGCAAGAAACGAGCTGTATTTCTGACCCATTGCGGGCCCGCCGTTTTCAAAATGGCAAAGGCACTTGCAAAACCAGCAGAAGTCAAGACAATGGACTGGGACAACCTCGCCCCAATCCTACAGGCTCATTATGCACCTGCGGAACCAACATTCATCAGGAGACACGAGTTTTACCAGAGGGACCAACAGGAAGGTGAGAGTGTTGGAGACTTCATCGCTGACCTCAGGAACCTTGGAGGACTCTGTGGCTTCGCAAACCTCGAGGAAGCCATGAGAGATCGAATTGTTCTGGGCCTCAAAGACTCTATGACCCAGAGCAAGATTATGGGAAAAGGGGACATCGGTCTCACAGATGTCATCGCCGATGCTACTGCAGCAGAAGCAACCAGGAAGTCAGCCGCTCGAATGTGCCGAGCGAACGCACCACACCGCCCACTCACCAGTGACACTACGCCTTTATCCGAAAGGCACAGAACTACCACCTACTATGAAGACCTCGAATCTTCATCAGAAAGCGAGAAAGAAGAGGTCAACAGACTCAGATCAGAATGTGACCAGCGAGACCAGAGAAATCGTAAGCCTTCGTACCAATGCGCTGGATGCAGGGGAAATCACCCACGATCAGACTGCAAATTCCTAGACGCACTCTGCCATTCCTGTGGAAAGAGGGGCCACATCGCAAAGGTCTGCAGAAGCAAGCGAGGGTCCAGCCCAACCCGAAGAGAAAATTTCCGCCATGCAACAGGCTCCCACCATTAAACCGGGACCGCCAATGGAACCACTACTACAGAAATCGAGCACCAGCCACTTCAAACAGATGGGAAGAGACCCATCAAACCATCACCATCGGCCACGCTTCATCCCTTGATGCAAGGAAAATCCGAGTGAAGGTCATAATTGAGAATCGACCATGTGTTATGGAAGTCGACTCTGGGTCAACCCTATCGATGGTCTCCTGGAAAACCTTAAAACAGCTGATCCCTGACATCCGTCGCCAGGACCTCAGCACTCAAAAAATCATATTAAAGGACTACCAAGGAAACAGAATCCCAGTTGCTGGTTCCAGCTATGTCCAAGTATCTTTCAAAGACCACACCGCAACTCTACCACTTACCGTCGTTGATTGAGATCGGCCCAGCTTGCTGGGTTTGCAGTGGTTTGCGCCGCTAGGAATTGAACTAGCGAGCATCAACCAAACTGGAAGCGATGACTGGGAAGCGGCCCTCATCCAGGAATTCCAAGATGTTTTCACCGAGAAGCTAGGCAAGTACAAGGGATCCCCCATATCGTTTAATCTCAGCCCTGATGTTGTGCCCATTCGCCTTAAGCCTCGTCGAGTGCCCTTTGCACTCAAGCCAAAGATTGATGAACAATTGGACAAATTAATAGCCCAGGGCGTGTTGGAACTGATTGACCACGCCCGATGGGAAACCCCAATTGTAACCTTCATAAAACCTGACGGGTCTTTGAGAATTTGTGGGGATTACCAGGCCACCCTAAATCACGCGCTTCAACAGAGCGCTTACCCTGTACCTGTAGTCCAGCACCTTCTTCATTCCCTGGGAGGTGGGAAAATATTCGCAAAATTGGACCTAGCTCAGGCGTACCAGCAGCTGCCCGTAGATGCAGAGACTGCAGAAGCCCAAACTATAGTCACGCACAGAGGTGCCTTCCAGTGTAATAGACTCCAATTCAGAGTGAGTGTAGCATCTGGCATCTTCCAGGTCAAGAAAGACAAATGTCAACTATGTACTGAGCGGGTTGAGTTCCTTGGGTACCTTCTGGACAAACAGGGAATTCACCCGACGGAGAAAAAACTGACTGTAATAAAAAATGCCCCAAGACCTAGGAATAAAACAGATCTCCAAGCCTTCCTGGGACTCATTAACTTTTATAACATCTCCTTGCCCCAGAAGGCGACTGTTGCTGAACCCCTGCACAGGCTCCATGATAAGAAGGCTTCCTGGGTCTGGGGACATTGTGAAGAGCGAGCCTTTCAGCAAGTAAAAGACCTGTTAACTTCAGATGCTATATTGATACAATATAACGAGACTTTGCCTTTAACTGTCACCAGCGACGCCTCACCGTTTGGAGTGGGAGCCATCCTGAGCCACGTCCTACCAAACGGTACTGAGGCACCTATTGCGTTTTTTTCAAGAACTCTATCTAAAACTGAGAGAAACTATAGCCAACTTGATAAACAGGCTCTCGCTATTGTGTCTGCGATCAAACAATTCCATGAGTATGTTTATGGAAGATCCTTCTCCATAATAACCGACCACAAACTATTACTTGGCATTTTAGCGGGAGATAAACCCACTCCTCATATATTATCACCAAGAATGACATGTTGATCAGAGTTTCTAGCCACATATGATTATCAACTGTTACACCGCCCGGGAAAAGCCATTCCCCACGCTGAAGCGTTGAGCCGCTCTCCACTACCCGAAGTCATAGACGACGCAGCTCCAACCATGACTACGCTACAAATTGAAACTCTTCCTTCACCACTGCTGACTGCACAAGACATTGCCTCAGAAACAAGGAAGGATCCTTATTTGGCACGGGTCCTCAGCTGGGCGGAAAGAGGTTGGCCTGACAACAAACCAAACAACACCTTCAAGCCCTTCAAAAACCGGCAGACAGAACTTTTCTCCCAAAAAGGATGCATCTTGTGGGGAGACAGAGTCATCATCCCAGAGAGACTACAGCATAAAGTTCTAAAACTATTGCACGATGGACATCCAGGCATCGTGCGAATGAAGGCACTAGCGAGGAGCTAAACTTGGTGGCCAGGTATAGATAAGCAGATAGAAACTTGGGTGGCCACTTGCAGCAAGTGTCAGGAAACTAGTTCAGCTCCACCAAAAGCACCACCAACTGAATGGGAAGCACCCCGAGGTCCCTGGTCCCATATTCACATAGATTTTATGGGACCTACCAAGGGGCATATGTTTCTTATAACAGTGGATGCCTACTCCAACTGGCTGGAGGTCCACAAAATGAAGAGCACCACCACAGAAGCCGTCATTAAAAAACTAAATAGACTATTTGCTATGCATGGGTTGCCAGATGTCCTGGTTTTAGATAATGGCCCCCAATTTACCGCTCTGGCATTTGAACAGTACCTCACAGATCGAGGCATATTCCATGCCTTAACCTCACCAGCTCACCCTGTGGCCAATGGTAGGGCTGAGCGAATGGTCCAATTCATAAAGAAAACTTTACACAAGATGGAGCAAGGGGACATCGACGACAAGGTGACCAGGATGCTTCTCCTCCAACATATTACCACAAACAGCACCACAAACAGAATCCCGGCCGAACTCCTGATGGGCCGGAAACTTCACTCACATCTTCACCGCCTGCACCCTGCCTACACACCGGAAAAACCCTTGGGATCCAGCAGCAGGTATCGCACTTTCAAGGTAGGTGACCCAGTGTTTGCAAAAAACTTTTCCGATGACCCATTGTGGGTCCCCGCCACCATAACTCAACTAACGGGTCCACGTTCCTACCGTTTACAAACTACTGATGGAAAAATGTTGAAGCGCCACATCGACCAACTGCGCTCCAGGCTGGCACCTACCCCCGTCACAAACCCCGAACCTCAAACCTGGGGGGGAAGGGAAATCGAGGGGCCCGGACAAGAACTAGCACACGACCCAGTACTTGGAAATCAATAATCACCACAACCAATCCTGGGATATTCACCTTCCGAAGGAGAGCCCAGTCAGACGATCGCCTCACCACAAAGCAGCACAGCAGCAAATCCAAGGGTCCCAGATGACAGCTGTGACGGCAGCAGAGATAACAACCCCGAGTCACTCAACAGAGAGGTTGGACCATCTGCTCCGCCGAGCTCAGCAAGCAGCCCACCGGGACCAGAGTCAGGGCAAGGACTGGTGGAACAACGTAGATCAGGTAGACAGGTGAAACGATCTGCCTACCTGCGAGAATACATCACCCCACCCCACCAAATGGAACCTAGGGGGGAGGGGTGATACGAACTAAGCAAACGCGTTATTTTAAAATCCTAATAGTTTTGCTTCCACAGCAGGCTCGTAATCCTGCACTTCTCATTGGCCTGCGAACAGCGGATCATGATTGGTCGTTTCTGGCTGATCTGGTTGGCTGCTAGCGGGTTGCCGCTGATTGGACGCTCCCAGCGCGGCAAACTCAAATCATTGGTTATTGTGACAGCAGCCAGCTCTATAAAAGGAGCTGCTGATGCCCCAGTATTTTGCTCTGTGCTGAAGTCACTAATAAAGAGTTGGAGTCATTATTCGATGCCTCGCCTTTGCGACCATGCTCCAATCTAAAACTGGCGACGAGGATGAGATGCGTAGACGATAGAGCTGACTGAACACTCACTGAAAAATAGCAGAGCACGTGGCTGAGAGTGCAACAAGATTTAGAGTCCCAAAAGTTCGTTCTCCCTCTCTCTCTCTTTTGTGTATGTATAAAGATTTCCCTTTGCTTTTTCCTTTCACATCCTTTCAAGTGGAGGCCTATTTCAGGAAGGTGTTTGGTAGAAGATGTAAAAACATATTCAGTTGCAGCTGGGAGAGGAAGGAAATTCTGGGAAGGTGACTAGTAACAGCTTTCTTACCCTTCTCTCCAGCAATATCAGGTAAATTAAGTTGATCACTTTTCTTTCTTTTTCTTGTTTTTTAAAGTCCAAAACATTCTGGCTGCTGTAAAGCTGCATCTCAGAAGCTGTTTCATACTAAGCCAACAGTTTTGGGTTGGTTTTTTTTTTTTGCACAATTTCCAAATGCAAAAAAACAGTTGTGAGCGACTGATCATTGTCTTTTTATTCAGTGATGTCAAGCCAGCATTCTGTCTTAATGAAGATAATGAAAAAGCTTTTATCATGTTTTGGCATTGGGGTTCCAATTGCATTCCACTTTCAAGTATTTATGGATAAATGATTCAGAGAAGTTGGGAAGAACCTTCAGAGGTGAAGGAAGGAGGCTAATTCTTTCCCACTTTAATCAGAAAATGCAAGCTCTGGAAAAGGACTGGGAGAAAAAGTGGATCTTAGAACTCCGGGAAAAAAAAAGGGGGGGGATGATGTGGTGGCTCAGTGGCTAAGGCTCTGAGCTTGTTGATCAAAAAGGTCAGCAGTTCAGCGGTTTGAATGGAGTGAGTTACTTGTCCCAGTTTCTGTCAACTTAGTAGTCCAAAAGCATGTAAAAATGCAAGTAGAAAAATAGGGACCATTTTGGTGGGAAGGTAACAGCATTCTGTGCACCTTCGGTGTTTAGTCACAGGACCACGGAGACGTCTTTGGACAGCGCTGGCTCTTCGGCTTTGTAACAGAGATGAGCACTATCCCCTACAGCCAGAAATGACTAGCACGTATATGCGAAGGGAACCTTTACCTTTACCTAGGGCTTTGAGACTGGTAATGCTTTATAACAAGGTGGTCCTTTAGATCATAGAATAATAAGGTTGGAAGAGACCTTGGAGATCTTCTAGTCCCAGCCCTCTTCCCATGGCGGGGGACCCTGTAGCATTCTGAACAAATGGATGTCCGGCCTTTTCTTGAAAACCTCCACTGATGGAATCCCCACAGCTTCTGGAGGCAAGCCATTCCATTGATTAATTATTCACACTGTGGGGATTTTTTCCCTTAGTTTAGATTGGTTTCCTCCTTGATTAGTTTCCACCCATTACTTCTTAGCCTGCCCCCAAGTGCTTTGGAGAATAGGTTGACCCCCTCTTCTCTGTGACAGACCCTCAAGTATTGGAAGACTAACAAAAAGAGGACCCCTGGTCCTTCTCTTTATTAGAATAGACATACCCAGTTTCTTTCATTGTTCATGATATGGCGTAGCCTCTAGACTTCTTATTAACTTCGCTGCTCTTCTCGGCATTGTTTCTAGGGTCTCAAAAATCTTGAATTTCATTTTTACCAAAGAGACAGATTAAAGACAATATGAGGGTAATCCTGGACACATTGGAATATTATGAGGCGCACCCGGAAAAACAAATGGCTTTGATATTCTTAGATGCCCAAAAGGCATTTGATAATGTGAACTGGAGATTCATGTTATTATTATTGGAACAGATGGGCTTTGCTAGAAAATTTATCCAAGCAATAGAAGCCGTATATTATAAGCAAACGGCAAAAGTAATGATAGATTGAGAATTTACAGACTCTATCAATATTAAAAAAGGTACAAGACAAGGATGCCCATTATCTCCTTTGTTATTTGTATTGACCTTGAAAGTCTTAAATAGAAATATTAGAGAGGATATAAATATAAAAGGAATGAAAGTCAAAAAGGAGGAATTCAAATTGCAAGCCTTTGCGGATGACTTGGTCTTTATTTTGGAAGACCCTTTAGAGACAGCTTTAAAACTATTGAAAAAGATAGAGACGTATGGTGAGATGGCTGGTTTAAAAATAAATAAAGACAAAACAAAGATTCTGACAAAGAACATGTTATTAAGACAAAGAGAAGAGCTGGCAGATTTATTGAAAATTCAAGTTACGAACAAAGTTAAATATTTGGGGATATATTTGACGCCAAGATATACTACACTGAAAGAGAATAACTATATTAAGCTTAAACGGCAGATAGCATCTGACCTGAAAAAATGGGAAAACCTACAATTGTCATTGATAGGTAGAATTTCAACAATCAAGATGAATATTTTACCCAGAATTTTATATTTGTTCCAAACAATACCAATTAGGTTAAGGAAGGATTATTCGAAGAATTAAATAAAATTGTATTGAAGTATATATGGCAAGGCAAGAAAGCGAGAATAAAATTAAAACTGCTAGAATTTGAGGAGGATTTGGCCTTCCTAATTGGGAGTTGTATTATCAAGCTGCAAACTTAATGTGGGTTAAAGAATGGATAACGTTAAGAAAGACTAGATTGTTGGCATTAGAAGGTCATGATTTATTATTGGGTTGGCATGCTTTTTTATGGTATAAGGGAACTAAATCACAGGGTTATTTTAGGAGGCATTATATACGGGAATCGTTATGGTTGAATTGGGAGAAAATTAAGAAACAATGTTATTTGAAAATTCCAGTTTGGTTATCAACTATTGAAGCTTTTTCGTATTCTATAACCTATAAGAACAAACAAACAGGTAGATATGGGGAAATATTGGATGAAAAGGGTGAACTTAAAACGATGCAAAATTTAGAAGAACAAGATATAAAGATGAATTGGCTTTCATATGCGCAAATACATGCAAGGTATCTTAAAGATTCTAAAATAGAAGGATTTTATGATAAACTGACTGATTTAGATAGGATTTTGACAGGTACTGGTGAAAAAGTGATTAAAAAACTATATAGTTATTTGTTGGAAATTAAATTAGAGGAAAAACAAGTTAAAGAAACAATGATTGCTTGGGGGAAGAATTTTGGATATGGAATTGATTTAGAGAAATGGCAAAAATTGTGGTCACAAAATTATAAAATGACAATGTCAACAGCATATAAAGAAAATTTGTATAAGATGTTTTACAGGTGGCACTTTCCCCCGACAAGAATAGCAAGAATGTTCAAGAATAAATCTGAAAAGTGCTGGAAATGTCATCAGATACCTGGCTCATATTACCATATGTGGTGGACTTGTGAGGAAGCCAGGAAATATTGGACTAGAATTCGCATATGGCTGGAAAAAATGACAAAGAAACACATAGATTTGAAACCAGAGATTTTTTTATTGGGAATCTTACCTGATACATATAATAAAAACTTAAAGTATTTGATTGTAAATGTGTTAACAGTGGCTAGGATTGTATTTGCTAAACATTGGAAGAGTGAGAAAATACAATTAGAGGAAGAAATTATTAAGAAAATATTGGAATGTGCTGAAATGAGTAGATTGACATTTGAAATTAGAGAACAAGAAGATAACAATTTTATGAAGTTTGGGATCTTTTTTTATCAATGGTTAGATAATACAATATAATAATAGAATATTTAGAAATTTAGGAAATAATGAATATATAATTTTTCTTGGTTTTGATAATTTTTAAGAATATTTTATTAAGATAGATTTGGTATGATTCTATGATTTGTTATAAAATAATTTAACTTAATTATAGTTATGTCGCTTAAGCATGAATTAGTAAAATTATAGTCAAATGATTGTTTAATAATCATATTAGGATATTTTATTGATGATTGATAATGTGAGTTATTATGTTATATAATTATTTTGATGACTATGAAATGGATGCACAAAAGGGAGTGGTAAACCAACCGATACACTGTAAATTTATGAAGAATGATATTTATTTTATGTTATGTTTTATGTCTTATATGTTTTTTGTCTGTCGTTAAAATCAATAAAACTTTTACCAAAAAATAAATAAATCTTGAATTTCATAATTGTGTTTCATAATACTTGTATTTCATAAGCCACATAATAATTGTATTTTCATATGCCCCAGGCTACTTGTGATCTCCATTTCCAAATGCAGCCTCTAAAGTGGCATATTTATGCTAGGGTTATAGTAGTCCTTAAGTTATACTAGTCCTTAACTTAAGTGCAAAAATAATTGATTGTTGAAATAAATGGCGCAGAGAAGGAGGTTGTAAAAGGAACGAGAAAGAGGAAAAAGGCAACGGCAGCCAGAGAGAGCAACAGAATGAATACTCTCATTTATTCTTTTTCTCAAGCTTCATTCCCTGCATGCTTCCACATACCAGAGGTGGTATTCAGCAGGTTCTGACCAGTTCTGCAGAAATGGTAGCGGAAATTTTGAGTAGTTTGGAGAACTGGAGAATACTACCTCTGACTGGAGATGTTACTGTATCCTTCCCCTGCCACGCTCACCAAGCCACGCCCACAGAACCTGTAGTAAAAAATTTTGAATCCCACCACTGCTATGTACCACCTGACATGTAACCCCTAAACTAATTTTATTTGATAGGAAGCTAGTTCCTGCTTTTCCCTAAGCTTTCAGCTGTGCCACCTTCTTATTTTCGGCATTTCTAAATTTATACTTCCATTGCTAATACCTCTATGAGGACCAGTTTGATGTAGTGGTTAAGGCATCAAGTTAGAAACAGGGAGACGGGGAATTCTAAAGCGAGTTAGCCACAAAGCCAGACCTTGGGCAAGTCATTCTCTAATAGTCCTAGGAAGCAGGCAAGGGCAAACCACATTTGAAATACTTTGCCAAGAAAATTGCAGGAACCAATCCAAAGAGTCACCAGAAGTCAAGACTGACTCCATCAGAACAAACCAACCCACCAACAAAAAATACACACCCACCCACATATATACCCGTAATCATATAGTGTACTTCATATGATCTTGATTCTATCCCTCTGTTAATACAACCTAGGATAGCATTGGGGTTTTTGGCTGGCTCATATTTAAGTAATTGCCCACTAGGTCTCCAAGATCCCTCTCATAGTTATTGTATTATATTATACTATTTAGCTCTCAAAGCTAAAAAACTATTGTTTTTTTGTATGGAAACAATCTGATTTTTTCTCTCCATATTTTTATGCGATAATTTCTTCTAGAGAGGGAATTCACCAATTCTCTTCCTAACCTTACACAGCAAGAGTGGACTGCATACAAGCGGTGTTCCTCTGACCTTCTTCCCTTGTATATTTTCCTCATTCTCTTCAAATCTGTTCCATAGGAACTCCTGTAGTTTTGCTGTTTTTGTGATTGGTGACAGTGATCCAGTTCACCAACAGTGTTCATTGTTCCAACAACTCTGCAGCACCATCATAGCCTAATGATAGAGCTATAAGTGTTATGTGCAGAAATGCAATTCAGGCTTCAGTTCAAAGGATTCCAGATAACAAGTCTAAAAAAGATTGGTATGACATTAGGACCTTCGCAGTGTTATCTCAGAGTTGGTGGAACTTATTTCTTTGACAGGTTTATCACCTTTCTTTCTTTATGATTTGTAGGTGGACTCTGAAGACCATCCATCCTGCTCTAGATATCTTTGAATCATGCTGAGGGAAAAAAAAATCCCCATTTTAAATCAATGTAGGTTTTTAACATCACCTTATATTTTTGTTGCTTTAAATTGTGTACTTAGAATTTTCTCTCTTGCTTTTACCCTTGCTTAGCAGACTTTTAGGATATCTAAATAGAAAAAAAAACCCCTCCAAACTCTTGGAAGCTCCCAACCTAGAAGATATAATGTCTGACAATCTAAAGCAGTGTTGCAGATGTTGATTTATTTTAGCGTATGGCGATGGTACGTTAGCCAGAAGTCTACAGTATTGATACAGAATAGGTTGACTGCCTGAGACTGCTAGTCCATTCAGCTCAGGAGCCCTGGAACACAGTGGTTAAAGTGCGGTATTGCAAGCAAACTCTGCCGACAGTCTGGAGTTTGATGCTGACGGGACTTAAGGTTGACTCGGTCTTCCATCCTTCCAAGATTGGTAAAATGAAGATATCGTTGGGGGCAATATGCAAGTAATGCTTACATTATAACCTCCCCCCCAAAGAGTGCTGTAAAGCACTATGAATCAATATATAAGTCTAAATGCTATTATTACTGATATTTATGCATTATCCAGAAGTGCACCACATGGGACAAACTAGCTCTGTACTCAGAATGGCTAACAGCAATATGCAGTGTCATCCAGGGCTGTTTTCCTCCACCAATGTCACCTTACATTTGGGCGTCACATTTGGGCAGGTCCAGCACCAGCTGGGGTCTTACTACTACATGAAGCACCATTATTTTTCCCACCAAAGTGATACCCATTTATCTACTTACATGTAGCATGCTTTCAAGTTGTTAAATTGGCAGAAGCTGAGGACATAATGGATGCTCACCCTGTCACATGGCGATAGGACTCGAACTACCAGAACACAGACCTTCATCAATGTCTTTAAGCCATGGAGCCATCGCCCCTCTCTTGCACTTGTAACTTCACATGTTGGTGACCTGGGATTGGAGCCTAACATATTATGTAACTATGTTATGCTTTGCTGTAGGAAGGATCAAGTTCTTGGCCACTTCATGGCATCTCCAGAGGTCAAAAATGTGGAATTAAAAAGTTTGTCCTCAATCAACTTCCGTGACAGAAGTCTACAAATACTATATAATTCTAATTTCTCCTGAAAACATTTGAGAAATGCTTAAAGTTTGCCAATGAGGAGGAAAAGGAGAGGGAAAAAAAGTTTTTTTTTTTAATTTCAGTGGTTGAAAAGAAGCATGAATAAGATTAATGGTGGTGAGATTTTTAACTATTATTTTTAAAATTTCCTCTGTTTGCTCCAATTAGTTTGCTGTTTTATGAGTGACAGGGAGGAACATATGACAGTTTTTGTGAGTAGTTTACTTTGAACAGAGGAAGTGGGCAAGTGGTATATGTTACTTTTAGATTATTTTGTGTGAATCATCCTGTTTCGATTGGAACTGATGGAATTCATTTTTTTTCCTTCCTTCTGGGCAGTTTTTGGGTCCCTGTGCCTGGGTATTTTTAAACTGGGAATCTCTTCTGAAATCAGCAACAGGATTATATGAATTCCAGCAACAGTAGAAAATGGTTCAACTCCTTCAACTGAAATTACTGAAGAAATCTGATTGTGCCACGATGGTCTCTTTGCTTTCCTTTTAATTTATAAGGGGTTAGGATAAAGGAAAGAAGGTACCATACTAATCTTTTTTGCTATAGCTTGTGATATGACTTAAGCAATTTTGTTTTGTTCAACGTTTTAAATAGATAGTTTTCGACTTGCAACCATCTGTTTAGTGATCATTTGAAATCACAATGGCACTGAAAAAAAGTGACTTGTGACTCACGTTTATGCCCATCACAGCATCCCTAGGGTCACATGATCAAAATTTGGGCATTTGGCAACCAGCATGTATTTAGGATAGTTCCCAGGATCATGGAATTGCCATTTGTGACTTTTCAAGATGTCTTCTGACAAGAAAAGTAAATAGGGAAAGCTGGATTCACTTAATCATGTGACTCACTTAACAACCATGACCAGAAAGGTTGTGAAACTGGGAATGACTCACTTAACAACCACTTTACTGAGATTCTGGTCCAAATGTAGTTGTATGTCAAGGATTGTCTTCTTCAACAAAGAGACATAGAATAAGCTCCATCTTCTTTACAAGATTCACTTTGCAAGCCTAGATTTTCAATCTTTCTGTAATTCAGCCCAAAGTCTTGCAGAAATACTGAAAATAAAAATGCACAAACCTGCTTCCAAATTTCCTTCAGATATGCCCAAGAGGTAGAAATTAGTAAAGCTTCCCAATTTGGTGACAATGGACAGAGGAGAAAGCCTAAAAGTTTATCCCCTTGATATCAATTTGAATGGCACCAATGTGGGTTTATTAAAAGTGGATGGCTTAAAAATGCAACTAGCAGAGAAGGAAAATTGTAAAGGATGCTTGCCCTACTTCAAAACTTTTTCATAAGTGCTTTGGAACTGAATACTAATCTGGAAATTTGAAAGAAGTTGGGGTCCAGTGCATGTTTACTTGAAGACCAACTTTTAAAATAATTTGGTCTTAATTCCGACATGCTATGTTGATAAGATTATCAACATGAAATACATTGGTTGAATTTTTATTGGTCTTCCAGAGGACGAATGTATCAAACGAAACTCCTCTTCCCAGGTCAGGCTCTCATTTTGACTCATCTGTGTTTCTTGCTATCTATCAACCTTTTTTATTATTTTTAATGTTGTCAATGGCATGTTGATTCATCCAGAAGTTTTTTGCATCCCTAATTTTATGGAGCACCACATAGAAAAGTCCTCTTTCCCTATTGAATAATCCCCATTGGAGGTTGCATGAGAGAGCAGGATCAAGTTTGACCCCTAAATTGTTGGCCACCTGTTCCTTCAATTCAGTGGTGGGATTCAATTTCTGTGGACATGGCTTGGTGGACGTGGCAGGGGAAGGATACTGTAAAATCTCCAGTCAGAGGTGGTATTTGCCAGTTCTCCAAACTACTCAAAATTTCTGCTACCGGTTCTCCAGAACTGGTCAGAACCTGCTGAATATACCACCTCTGCTTCAATTGTATCTTCTGGGAGGCCTTGAATCACTGAGTCCTAATGTGGACAGCCACCCTTCTGCTTCAGAGAGTGCTTAACCAAGCAGTCAGACTTCAGTAGTGAGAGGATTTGATGTTCCTTGTAGAAACAAAGGTCTTTCAAGAAATAAAAAAAATACAAAATATATAAAGAATGGTTGCTTGGAATTGAATATGTCTAGTTTGATGAAAAGAAGGACTAGGGGTGACATGATAGCAGTGTTCCAATATTTCAGGAGCTGCCACAAAGAAGAGGGAGTCAAGCTTTTCTCCAAAGCACCTGAGGGCAGGGCAAGAAGCAATGGGTGGAAACTAATCAATGAGAGAAGCAACTTAGAACTAAGGAGAAATTTCCTGTCAGTTAGAACAATTAATCAGTGGAACTACTTGCCTCCAGGAGTTGTGAATGCTCCAACATTGGAAGTTTTAAAGATGAGATTTGACAACCATTTGTCTGAAGTGGTATGGGGTTTCCTGCCTAAGCAGGGGGTTGGAGTAGACGTCCTCCAAGGTCCCTTCCAACACTGTTATTCTATTCTAAAAGTTGCAACCAAGGAAGGAGCCAGCAAGGAAGATGCAATCACCCAAAAATCTGAATATATGCAATCTAGGGCTGCAGGCTGCAGGCCCCTTACCATAAACAGCCAATAAGGTTGACATTTCTCATCCTTCCTTTGGATCCCTGGAGCCTTTAATAATTCAGAAGTAAGTAGGGGAATTCAACAGCTGATGGTTTATTTTCAATCCAATCATAGGGAGCTGTTAGAAATACAAGATGATTGCCTTGACCTGATGGACCATTACAAATAAGAATAGGACCTGCAATTCTGCAAAACAGGAATTTCAAAGGGTATATCATTTTTGGGGAACAGCAGCAGATCCATTTAAATTAGAGTCTGTAGGCCAATGTTTAGGTGTCTTTTTCATTCTTGACGCTTACAAACCTTTCCTGAACCTTATATATTAATATTAGATATTAATAGGAACATTTTGTCCTGCATGAATGAGGATTATTCCAAACCACACAGAAAAGAAAAAAAAGGACCTGACCACAAGAACAAGCAATGAAATGTATAAAAGATGTTTTTTCAAAAAATACATTTGAAAATTCCCACATTTATGATTCATTTCTTGAAAATGGCATCATGAGAAACTTAATTGCATATGTGAGAAAAATTACCGTAGTTTACTTTTGCACAGACTCCTGTAATGAGAAGTTGTTTGGTCTGGTGTTGTGGAGATACTTCAGTTTCCCCTTCTATTTATGTATTCTGCCAGGAAGAAGCTCTCCCATACAGCGGTTTTACCATGGAAGATTCACACAAATCACGTGTTTTTGAAAGCAGGAAACCACACTGGCTCTCTTGAGGAATGCATTCCTTTCCCTTTTCTCCCGCCAACTGTTTTCACTACTTAACCTGGTTTTCCAGGTCTCCCTACTACACAGGAAATGCCTTTGTATAATCTAAACATTTTTGTTGAAAGCAAAGCAAATGCATTGGTGAGGAAGTCTATTAATGAAAGTTTCCACCACAACAGTGTTGATTGTATCAAGAAGCATCACTGATAAGATCTCACGTGTTTTCATCAGTTGATACATGGCGAAGCCTTTAAAACTGTATGCATTTCCACACAACTGTATCAGAGGTTAGAGAGCAGGGGAATCCTTTCCTCTTGGAAAGAGGGCACATGAAGAATGGTTGAAAGGGTGTTGTGACAGTTGTGCTGCCCCAGGGCAGGCTTGCCCATTCCCAAGGGGCTGCCGCAATAACACAACTTACCACAAAACAATGCATCAGGTGGACTTGCAGTTTAGAGAGATGCTTAGGGTCAGACTGGTAACCCATTAAGTTTACTATTGTATGATCTGCTAGCTGCTCATCCAGATTTCAGAGATGCTAAACCCACAGCCTTCTAGGGTTGACCAAATGATTAATTGATGATTGATGGAGATGGCAGTGCTGCTGAAAATATATGCCTAGTTAACCGCTCAACCCACACCCGTATACCTTTTTAAATGGAAAAGAAATGCAACAGTAAAGTTATTCCACAGTAGCAAAATGCTTTTTCTATCCCAGAGGAATATATCACTTTTCTTTTGCAACCATGAGATGTAGGCATCCCCTGTTCCTTTTCAAAGGAAATCATCTGGCTTCGTCCTACTGCAAGGCTACCCAAGTCTGCAAGACAATTGCCAACCTCCATTATCATTTGATCACCTTTTACAGCTGCAGAATTGAAGATTGCTAACGTAAAAGTGTGGAAGGATTGGACAGGCGATGAATCAAGAATGAAGAGGCCTTCATCCTGGGTGGTTTGATTTGGGCTGATGCTACCACCACAACAACTACAAAGTCTATGCATATCAGAGTGGTATTCAGCAGGTTCTGACCAGTTCTGGAGAACCGGTAGTGAAAATTTTGAGTAATTCGGAGAACCAGCAAATACCACCTCTGACTCGCCCTCATCTATTCTCTGCCTCCCGAGTCCCAGCTGATTGGCTGGGTCTTCTTTTGTTGCCCTGCACAGGAGAACAGAGCTGGAAAGCAGGTTAGTGGTGTGGGGAGGGAATGGGGATTTTACGGTATCCTTTCCCTGCCACACCCACCAAGCCATGTCCACAGAACTGGTAGTAAAAGTTTTTGAATCCCACCACGGATACATATGTATATGTTCAGATAATCCTCGACTTATGACCACAGTTGTGTCCAAAATTTCTGTTGCTAAGTGAGACAGTTTTTAAGTGACTTTTGCCCCATTTTATGACCTTTCTTTTTCCACAGTTGTTAAGCGAATCACTGAATTGTTAAGTTAGTAATGTGGTTGTTAAGTGAGTCTGACTTCCCCATGGATTTTATTTGACAGAAGTTTGCAAAAGATGATCATGTGACCCTGGGACACTGCAACCATCATAAATACATGCCAACTGCCAAGCATCTGAATTTTGATCATCTGATGATAGGGATGCCACAATGATTGTGAGTGTGAAAAATGACCAGAAGTCACTTCTTTCATTGTTGTTGTAACTTCAATAAATGAACTGTTGTAAGTCAAGGACTATTTGTATTACTAAGTGTGTGTGTATGTGTGTGTGTGTGTGTCTATATTTATATCTATCTATATATATATAAAGATCTCCTGCTTTGTGTATATGTATATAAGTGTGTGTGTGTGTGTTTGTCTATAACCTTTTGCAGGTTGTGTCATAATACTAACTTGCATGTAACTTTCTGTGTCTGTTTCTCTCTCTTTGTATGCATTCCTGTGTGTCTGTGTATGCTTTTCACCACATTGTTTGTATAAGTCTTCCTGTATTTGTCTGAGACTTCTAAAGTCTTATGTAAATCATGAGAGCTTTATGATAACTGGGATTCTGAAGTAGTCAAACCTGCACTTATGGTTGGTACTGATATTCAAAAGAGTCGCCTGTTATTTGCAGAACAAAATAATTGCTCTCCCCCCCCCTAATATTTAGATGTGTCTTTTGAGTTTAGTCCATTCAGAAGTTGGGTGGGCAGAGTGGAATAAGATAAAAGTGAAAGTAATGCCCATAGCAATGATACCGTTGTTTAAATTCCTCTCCTGCCTTTTTATCAGAGGGCAACCCGTGGCTTTTAATATTCCCAGAACAATAATTAACTAATGTTTGTCAATACACTTCAATAAAGTATCTCCATCTATTTGAAAAATGATAGGATGCTTCTCTTTTGATTTTGCAATGCTATGGCTGGGAATAAGGAAAGCTGCACATTCTAGCAAATTAGGGTGAGGGGAATCTTTCTTTCTGAAAAAAAAAAGTCCAAAAAGTTAATAGGTAGGCATCTTCATACATACTTCTTTGAATTAATTTACATATTCAGTCCACAGTAGTTGCCTAACATTAACATTTTCTAACATCTTTTCATTCCCATGCATTTGCACATGTTGATTTTGCTAAAGCACACATTTTTGATTGAAATCACTCCAAAAATCACTTTCAAAGAATTAACAGCATTTTAGTTTGCATGTTAGTTCAAAACATGGATTGGCTTTGTTGAGATCAAGTTAAATGCATAGTTGACCATAGTGGAGCAGTGCATTTGTTGGTGCAAGGATTATTATCTTACTGGATTTACTTCTAGGTATTAGTATTATGATACTAATCTGATTGATTGTATGCCCTCACCTCTGTGTTGACTCTTTGACAGATCTTATCCAGGACAATCGGTCCTCAACTTGATCCTTCAGATTTGCTGTTATAGTCTAATCTATTTTCTTGCCCCAGTAGTCCTTTCCTTCTTTCCTCTTTTCCAGCATTATGGACTTATCAGAGGAGCTGGCATTTCACATAATGCATCCAAAATATGATAATTTGAGCCTAAGTTGTTTGTGCGATGGGTGAGTTCTGGATTAAATTAGTTCTACTGTATGAGCCATTTGTTTGTTTTCATGGTTACCCAAAAAGTTTAGGAATCTTCTCCAGCATCAGATGCTGAGACTGTAGAAAGAGTGCAGAGAAGAGCAACAAGGATGATAAGGGGTCTAAGATCTAAATCATATGATGAGCAGCTAAGGGAATTAGGTATATTTAGCCTAATAAAGAGAAGTCTCTAGGGAGACCTAATAGCAGTGTTCTAATACTTTAAGGTCTGTCACAGGGAAGAGGGCATTGACTTATTTTCCATACCACCTGAGGGCAGGAGACAAAGCAATGGTTGGAAGCCAGAGGTGGCATTCAGCAGGTTTTGACCAGTTCTGGAGAACCGGTAGTGAAAATTTTGAATAGTTCAGAGAACCAGCAAATACCACCTCTGACTGAAATTTCTCCTTAGTTCTAAGTTGCTCCTTTTCTTGATTAGTTTCCACCCATTGATTCTTGTCCTGTCCTCAGGTGCTTTGGAGAATAGCTTGACTCCCTCTTCTTTGTGGTAGCCTCTGAGATATTGGAACACTGCTATCATGTCACCCCTAGTCCTTCTTTTCATCAAACTAGACATATTCAATTCCAAGCAACTGTTCTTTATATATTTTGTATTTTTTTATTTCTTGAAAGACCTTTGTTTCTACAAGGAACATCAAATCCTCTCACTACTGAAGTCTGACTGCTTGGTTAAGCATTCTCTGAAGCAGAAGGGTGACTGTCCACATTAGGACTCAGTGATTCAAGGCCTCCCAGAAGATACAATTGAAGCAGAGGTGGTATTCAGCAGGTTCTGACCAGTTCTGGAGAACCGGTAGCGGAAATTTTGAGTAGTTCAGAGAACCAGCAAATACCACCTGACTGGAGATTTTACAGTATCCTTCCTCTGCCACGTCCACCAAGCCACGCCCACAGAACTGGAAGTAAAAAAAAAATGGAATCCCACCACTGATGGAAGCTCATGAGAAGAAGATCCAACCTGGAATAAGAAGGAATTTCCTGATGGTGAGAAAGATTAATCCATGGAAAGCTTGCTTCCTAAAATTGTGGGTGCTCCGTTGCTGGAGGTTTTCAAGAAGACACAGGGCAGCCATTTGTCTGGGATGTTATAGGAATTCCTATCATGGGCAGGGGGTAGACTAGAAGATCTCCAAGGTCTCTTCCATGCCTATGATTCTATCAATATCCAACAGCGTCAACATTTTTTTTTCTATCCTTCTTCAAAGACCTTCTTTCACTTCTACAGAATACCTCTTTGCTAGTAAGCTCCTAGCCATATTTTGCTGTTATAACTGAGCCCTCCCACCTTGTTTTATGCATAATACAGACCAATTGATTTCTATGTACTCCATCTGGTGATGCCATGCACATAGGAATTGTTTTTATTGTTGCAAGATTGTGTTAGCAGCGAAGGAATCATTGGATTGGCAGAAATTGTCAAACTGTTCTGCTTCATTTATGTTTATTGGGCCATACAGTCCAACTATGTTTTACTGCTTACTATTTCTAGCTTTGGTATTCTAGTTTCCAACCAGAAGCAGCACATCTTGTTTGCCTGTCCTGTCAATTTCAGTTTGAGCTTGGCCATAACATTCATCAACCTCCCTCTTGTTCCTTGTTAATGTTGGGTCATCAAGTTAGATAATCACCATAAGCGGTTTAGCAAAAGTGTGTTAGTGAGGAAAAAGTGCTACTGGATTCCTGATTATTAGTACTTTGGAAAATCATCCATTCTTTTTCTATAGAGGTCCATCAATGAAGACTGTACAAATGAAACAAACAAAATGTTAAAAAAGTTATTATATTTAGGTATTTACTTATCAAGCACATCTAAATTATATTAAAGAAACCAAAATATCTTTACAAGGCATGACACAACTTTTGAGCACCCTTACTATTTGGAAATTGAATTTGAAAAAAATTGAACAGATAGTCATTGAATTTCAACTACAATTGAGCCCAAAATTTTCATGGACAAGTAAGATAGTTGTTAAACAAGTTGTGCCTCATTTTATGACCTTTTTGCTATCATTGTTCAGTGAATCACTGCAGTTGTTAAGTGAATCATGTGGTGGTTAAGAGTATCTGATTTCCTCCATTGACTTTGCTTGTTGGAAGCCAGCTGAGAAGATTACAAATAGTGATCACAGGAGCCTGGAACAACTATGCAACTATGCACCAAACTCGATTGCAGTAAATATGACTTTAGCAACAGAGTGGTCAATGCCTGGGATACACTACCTGACTCTGTGGTTTCTTCCCCAAACCCCAAAAACTTTAACCTTAGACTGTCTACTATTGACTTCACCCCTTTCCTAAGATATCTGTAACGGGCGTGCATAAGCACACCAATGTGCCTACCGTCCCTGTCCTAATATTCCCTTTTATTTGTATCCATTTCATGTATTAATAATCATGTTTATACTTATATTTGTTACCTGATACACGCTTGACAAATAAATAAATAAATAAATAAATAAATAAATAAATAAATAAATAAATAAATAAATAAATAAATAAATAAATAAATAAATATTATATACATGTGCTAGTTGTCAAACGGCCAAATTTTGATCACATGCGCATAGGGAAATTGCAACGGTCATAAGTGTGAAGAATAGGCATAAGCCATTTTTTTCCAGTGCCATTGTAATTTTGAACAATTGCGAAATGAATTGTTGTAAGTTAAGAACTACCTGTTCTTAATTGTTGATAATTTTATCACGTTATTCATGTGGTTTTTCTTGATAAGATACAGGAGATATTTGCCATTGTCTTCTTCTACACAAGCACAACTTGTGTCATTTCCATTAAAGTGGATGCCAGCTGCCCTATAAAGGTGTTTGCTTTCTTTAGTGGCAACTCAGATAGCGTTCATGCCTTGTGTGTGACCCTACTGACAGTATATATTCCTGGCATTTTTCCCTCTTCCTTCCCAGGAACATCATCCTGCCATAATAAAACCACAGAGCTGGACAAGAGAGGGCTATTAAAGTAAGATTTTAGAAATGACCAACATTGTTTGAAATAACACCTCTGGAACAGTTGTATTGACAGTCAGTGCTGAGAAATCAATGTAATTGAATAGAGATGGGTAATTGCTCAAAACGCTTCACGTGCTAGCCATGGCAAATTTCTTAACTGTTGGTTCTTTCATTGTTGATAGCTGGTCCTAACAGGTAGAAGCTCTACACCACTTAAATATCTTCACTGTAAATCTTCCAATTAGTTGCTATATCAGTTGTCATTAGTTTGGTCTTCTTTATATTAAAGCTTAGTCCCATTTTTTCCATTGTATTATTTTACCAGTATTATTTTACTAAAGCTTGCATTGTCAGTTATCAGAATGGTGTGCTCATCATTCTCTCTCTCTCTCTCTCTCTCTCTCTCACACACACACACACACTGCATATATGTTAAATAAATAAGGGGAAAGGGTATGTCTATCTTTCTCTCTCACCCCTGTACTAACTTAGAGCCAGCTTGATTTACTATGTTCTGTTGGCATTATGGCTTCTTGACTTGATGTACAGATTACTCGTGGTGACAATGAGGCATTCTAAGGTTCTCATTTTTAAAGCACATATTCTACCACAAATGCAACTCACAAAACTGAAGGCCTTTCTACAATAAATGAAAGGAATACTGGTTTTTTGCATTCTTTGGTGGTCTCAGTTATCCAGCGTGTATTACCAACAATATCTTACGTTGGCTAAAGCCAGCTTGAACATCTGGCATCTCTCTTTCCATGTAGGTCTCTAATCTGTATTGATGATCCTAAGCTCATTTTGCTAGTGTGTGAGTAACAGGGCTATTTCACCATATTTTGAAGTAAGAAAAAGAAAATGATTAGCATCACAGAGAGGATCTCATAAGTTCACTTTGCAGAAATTTAATAAACATTTAGTACTTGTTTATTGAGATTGCCCTTCAATATTCTTGTGCATGGTTCAGTCATAGGAATCGGGTTGGTATAGTTTTTTTTAAAAAAATATTAAATATGAAATACCTTAAATCCAACATCTTTCCTCAAAGGGACAATTGGATTTGGCTAAAATTGGAGGAAGTATTTGTAGATTCAATTAACATCAATTTAAGATTTAGTCTAATAATTAGAGCTTTATCCAAAAGAAACAGCAGATTTATAGGGGAAAAGCCAGATTAAAGATCATTATGAATGACTGAATCATCCTATTAACCTGTGCCCCAAATTATACATTGCAAGGAACTATGTTTAGACTTCCCCCATGGCATTCACTTTGGCCTATGGAATGAACCACTGTTTTGGCATAAACTCGTTTATACACTCCTGAAATATTGCTTATTACTCAGAAGGTCTCACTGCCCAATGTTTGTGCCTGACCCTAAGACTCTTTGGAGTCAGTAGGTTCCTGTAGGCTAGGCCAGAGTATTATAATGCACAATCCCTAAGGACCAGTCAGAATGGATGCTTATTGTGGGCTAGTTCAGATATAAATAGGGAGGGGCATTTTATGCTTGCCTGCTGAAGGTAGTTCAAAGAAAAATCACAATAGGCTAAAAATAATGAATTCAGGTGGCTGAATACCAATTTTCCACATTCAGGGAGGCTCTAAAACTGATCCTGTCATAGCTGTGTGCCAAACCTTGGCTGTTAGGGGTTCTATACACCTTTTGCATTTTAGAAACAAGAAGCTGCTGACAAGTAGTGATGGCTATAACACATACAGACTATGAGGGTATTTTTTTACATATTCATTCTTTACAGTTAAAGATGAAGGATAAATGATTGTAGAATACCTCTTAAATGCCTTATTCTTTATTGGTCATTCTGACAGATTTTCTAGATTTCTAGATGCCAAAATTTATGAGCTTAAAGAAAGCAACCTAATTATGCTTAAAGCCAGTTGTTTATTTTAGTGAGATTGTTCCAGAGGTGGTATTCAGCAGGTTCTGACCAGTTCTGGAGAACCAGTAGCGGAAATTTTGAGTAATCCAGAGAACCAGAAAATACCACTTCTGACTAGAGATTTTACAGTAATTTTCCCCTGCCACGTCCACCAAACCACGCCCACACAACCGGTAGTAAAAAAATTTGAATCCCACCACTGAGAGTGGTGTTCCCATAGACGCTGACAAAATTTGACAGGTTACAGACTGATAGTGTTTGGCCAGCTCTTTCAAATCTTGTTTCTGCAAAGCATAGAGCCAATGGGCATTAAAATGTGTAACTTTGATTTCCACAAAATTTTGGGTCTGTGGTTTGTGATTCATTGCTACAGAATGGTATCAAAAGATTAGAAAACTGCTGAATAGACATTTTTCAATTTTTCATAGGTTAAATCAGTGTTTTCCAACTTGGCAGCTTTAACACCAGTGGATCTCAAATTCCCCTTGCTGATTAGGAAATTCTGGGGATTGAAGTTCACTTAGCTCAGGGGTCTTCAACCTTAAACATTCAAAGAGCCATTTGGACCTGTTTCCCATAGAAAAGAAAACACTGGGAGCCAGTAATTTAGCAACCGGTGTGACTGGGTGGGCATGGCCAACTCAATGTCACTCACTCCCACACAGTCATCTCCTGCTCTGGAATATGGAGTGGGTCTCCATCCCCTGCCATCACCCTTACCTTTTCAGGTCAGGTGAGGAGTGACAGGTAGGGGAGGGGTGGGGCAGTCAGTGGTGGGATTAGCCAACAGGGAGCCATAGTAGAGGGCCAAAAGAGCTGCATGTGGCTCCATAGCCACAGGTTGCGGACCCCTGACCTATCTTAAAGTTGCCAAGTTTGAGAAACACATGGTTAAATTATTTAAATGTATTTGTTGTGTTCCAATCCCTGCTCTGCAACAGTGCAGTTTGATACTTTAAAACTCTGCAGTCTGATCTGCGGATTGATAAACCATGTTTTCATTTGATGGGTCATGTGAATTACTTCACTTAATGTGGTAAACTAGCATAAACTCATTTTGCTGAGAAGGCCTTGGACTTCTCCCCTAAAGTTCTTCCCTGAGGACATTCTTGTCCCTTCCTTCCTTCCTTCCTTCCTTCCTTCCTTCCTTCCTTCCTTCCTTCCTTCCTTCCTTCCTTCCTTCCTTCCTTCCTTCCTTCCTTCCTTCCTTCCTTTCTTCCTTCCTTCCTTCCCTCCCTCCCTCCCTCCCTCCCTCCCCCTCCCTTCATTTTCTTTTCTTTGGGGCTTTTGAGAATGTTGAATTCCATGGATCAAGTGCAGAAAGAAGAATGGCATTTAAACAGATTTAGACCATGACTGCTCTGCAGAAAAGTGATGCTGGTCATAGGAAGCTTTGAGAACAGAAAAAAGTTAAAGCATATACTGAACGCAGATATTGAGAAGGAGAATTAGGCTCATGGAAGCAGTGTAAAAGAGGAATAAAAGAACCAACAGTCAAGAAAAAACCCTTTTCTCTTTCTGCAACCATTCTGTTGCCAGTCATGGAAAGGCAAATTGAACCTGTCTTCTGCCGATTGTACTTCTGGTATTGGCTCAGGACCTGTATCATCAGCCCATATGCATTTCTTCAGGATGACAATGAGAATATACGTATGGGAGCGTAATCAGAGGATGCCCTACAATCTCTTTATTTTTCCAGAATGTTTTTAGTTCCTCAGCTTATCTCTGACGTGGTAGGTGACTTTGGGCTGCAGTTTCTCTACAGCAATGCTGTTCCTGTTGTTATTTCTGAGAAGGTGGTGATGAGAGGGTGACGAAAGACAGCCAGATGCCAGGTACAGCTCCATATGAAAATCCATTTGTGAAAGGTAGTTAGGTGGCATGTTTCTTTCCAAGAACACTTCTCAGCCCAATATATACACCCTGTAGGCATTCTCAGAAAATAGACAGAATAGGGGACTGCAGCCCAAAGTTACCTACCACGTCAGAGGTAAGCTGAGGAACTAAAAACATTCTGGAAAACTAAAGAGATTGTAGGGCATCCTCTGATTACGCTCCCATACGTATATTCTCACTGGCCATATGCACCATAACAATTTTTCCAGAATTCCATATGTACCCACCAACTTCTCCCCCCCCCTAAAAAGAGGGGAGTGGGAAGGGGGAATCCCCAGGCCAGAGCTGTCAAATTTGAGGCCTGTAGGCCAGATGCATCACATGCTGGCCATGCCTCCTCCCAGTTTAGTGAAGGGGAAAAAGTCCCAATACATCACGTGACCTTGCTGTGATGATGCAAGTTTGACACCCTGCCCTAGGCTAATACATAAAACTGTTTGCCTGTGATTGGTAACAGCAACTAAAACACAGTGCCTAACAGGTGGGCAAAAAGAATACTGAGAAATAAAAGTCTTTAAAACTCACTTTAACATCAGTCCAGTTTAGGACCTGGACGCCTCTCTAAGAAGTCTTGACTGTCGAGCTGGAGAACCAGACAGCTGAGATTAAATTTAGTGAAGTTAACATCCATTCTTGGGGTCATTCAAATAATCTGACTCAAACTTTTGGGTTCTTGGTGCTCTCTGAATTTGGTTGTTTTCTTGCAGACCTTTCATTACCTAACTAGGTAACATCATCAGTGCACTGAGGTTCAATCCCTGGGTTAAAAATATTCTCTTCTATTGATTCTAGAACTTCACTTTAGGAATAAACTGAGGATGACTGCAAGGTGTGAGAAGTTCTGAAGTTTCTTAATTACTTTCAAATGCAGCCCCATTGTACACTGAGACAGCATAGAACCAGAGCAACTGTAACTGAGAGCCAGGAAGACATACACATACACAAACAAGCACACAATGTTTTTTTTTAATAAAGAAAATGGCAACAACTGCATATATTAAAACTCAGCAGAGTGGGAGAATATAGAAAACATGATGGGCCAGGGAAAAAGAGGAAGAAAAGAATAAATCAGAGGAAGGAGGAAGCAGTGAAATCTCCCAGGAGCCATAGGATTGTAGCTTAAGCAGATTTAACTGAAATAATACATATTCTTTCTGTCTGCATGTCACCTCCTCTTTCCAACCCTTCTGGTCTGCTCTCTGCTGTGTTGAATTATAGATTGCAAACTGGTGGGATTCGGAGGTATTCTCTTACCCTTTGTAAATACAAAAGCCGTGCCTGTGGATGACATATAGTTTACTATACTGAGTTTATGATTGGGAATGTAGGGCTAAAGTTCATGTCATTATGAAGATATTTGCTTGTTTCCAATGATGAAAGCCTGAAAGAGAGAACGAGAGGGGTGGGGGTGGGGGGAGATTGACCTTTTTTGATCAATTTAAGAACAATGAGTGTGGTCACGAGAGTGGTGAAATGTTTTTCCCCTCCCTTTTGAAATGTTCTTGATGTTGCCAGTAGCAGTATTATTCCTTTTATAATGCAACTCTCTTTGTTGATTTTGTGTGCAATGTTAGTTGCCTTGCCAGTCTCAAGCTGGCACTGTGGGTTTTCTCTAATCACTAAGCTGAGTAGAAAAAGAGTGCTTAGGACACACACACACACACACACACACACATACACACACACATACACACGCCTGTTATTTTAGATTGTCTTTGCAAAAGAACAAAACTTGGGCATTTGGCCCCTCTATCATTCTGAGTTATCTCTTGATAACTCAGCGGTGGGATTCAACTGGTGTAACAACTGGTTTGGTGAGTGTGCACGCAGCGTTTGAAAACCACCATTTTCAGTGCTAAAACTTACCTTCTGCTGCAGCCCCGGTGAGTAAAACAGCTGATGCACAGCTGTGCCACACGAATCAGCTGGGCTGCACACAACACAGAAATATAGGACAGACTAGATTACAGTATGGTTTGTCCTGGTATTCCCTTGCCTCATTTTGGTTTGTTGCACCATTAAGATCTGGTCAAATCTTCATGCTAAAAGATAGCAAGCAAAAAGCCTGCATGATTTTTCAGCCTGAAAGGCAAAATGCACTGTTCTATGTTGGGGCATGAAATAATTCTGCTGCAAAACTTTATGTTACAAAGCATCTATTCTTAGTGTGTTTAAGGAGAGGCAAAACATGGGATCCAAAATTGACTTTGGAACATTTTATAATTTTAAAAGATTGATTCAATATCTTTTCTAAATGGTAAATGCCTAAGTATTGAGTATTTTTTTGATTTGTCGATCGCTTACAAGAAACAGGTATAAGAATAAATATAGTTTTGAATACATGAGATAGATACTTATAAGAAAAATAAAAAAACAATATGACAGGGATGGTAGGCACATTTGGTGCGCTTATACATGCCCCCTACATGCCTCTTAGGAAGGGGATGAGGTCAATAGTAGACAGTCTAAGGTTAAAGTTTTTGGGGTTTGGGGAAGAAACCACAGGGTCAGGTAGAGTATTCCAAATATTGACCACTCTGTTGCTGAAGTCGTATTTTCTGCAGTCAAGTTTGGTGTGGTTAACCTTGAGTTTGTATCTATTGTGTGCTCTTGTATTGTTATGATTGAAGCTGAAGTATTCATTTGCAGGTAGGACATTGCAATGTATGATTTTATATACTATATTTAGATCGGACTGGAGGCGGCGTAGTTCTAGATTTTCTAGGTCTAGAGTTTCAAATCTGGTGGCATAAGATATTCTGCAATGAGTAGAGGAGCGGAAAACTCTTGTGAAATATTTCTGGACTTTTTCAATTGTGTTAATATCAGATACATGATATGGGTTCCAGACTGATGAGCTGTATTCAAGTATAAGTCAAGCAAATGTTTTGTATGCTCAAGTTAGTAGTGTGATATTACCAGAGAAGAAGCTACATAGGATTAGATTAACAACTCTTAGTGCCTTTTTGGCTATGTAGTTACAATGAGCTCTAGCACTTAGATCATTTGAGATGAGTACTCCAAAGTTTGGATCTTCAACAAGGTCTTGACTATTTAGCTTGTATTTATTTAGCTTGTATTTAGTGTACCGAACACTATTGTGTCTATATGCAGAGACACATATCGACAGAGACACAGACCCACACAGATATCTCCCCCCCCACTCTACTTGAGGAAGTCAAAAAGGAACTGATGAGAGAGGAGATTAAAAATGAAGGTTTAGATCTCTCCAAAAGCTGAAAGGCAGAAAATGTTGTTAGATATAAGGAATGCCTTTTCCAAGTCCCTGTGGTTAGAAAAAGAAAGATGAAAAGGAGATAAATCCTGAAGGATGCTGCTTTTCTGACCCAAAACATATTAAAATAACCTTTTGGAAACCACTATTAAAATTAGACACATTTTGCAAAGACATAATACCAGGGTGCTGTCTGCGGTAGGATTTTAAGGATCATAGGTTTATGAATTATTCTCTAGTCTAAGGTTAAACAAGTGTACAACTTTGAAAGGGGAAATGTCTTCCCATCCCTCACTGAGGTGTCCGCTAGCCTTTAAGGCTGTCCATCTGCATAGATGGGGCATACCTGCAAACTGTTTTGTATTAAGAAGGGAAGACTAATTCAATCTAGATTAGATTAACATAGTTGGAAAGGACCTTGTAGGTCATCTAGTCCAGCCCCCTGCCTAAGCAGGAGACCCTACACCATTTCTGACAAATGGCAGTCCAATCTCTTCTTGAAGGTCTCAAGTGATGATGCTCCCACAACTTCCGTGGAAAGCTGTTCCATTGGTTGATTGCTCTCACTGTCAGAAAATTTCTCCTTATTTCCAGGTTAAATCTCTCCTTGTTCAGTTTCCATCCATTATTCCTTGTCTGGCTTACAGGCACTTTAGAAAATAGATTGACCCCTTCCTCTCTGTGGCAGTCCCTCAAATATTGGAAGACCGCTATCATGTCTCCCCTGGTCCTTCTCTTCACTAGACTAGCCATGCCCAGTTCCTGCAACCATTCATCATATGTTTTAGTTTCCAGTCTCCTGGGACATGTCATTTTTGAATACCATTTTTTGATCCAGCTCGAATACAGAACTGGATATTTCAGGGATCTCTTGAGGCTGTGACTCTTATTAACTCTGCCTTCACCATTGCTATTGTTTTGCTTTGGGCTTTGGACTCCAAAAGTTAGAAGCAACCAGGGCAGAACCAACAAGGCTGCTACTGAAAGTTGTTGTGGAATGTGACCATGTCACAACAGTTTCACTTTATTTTATTTTATTTTATTTTATTTTATTTTATTTTATTTTATTTTATTTTATTTTATTTTATTTTATTTTATTTTATTTTATTTTATTTTATTTTATTTTATTTTATTTTATTTTATTTTATTTTATTTTATTTTATTTTATTTTATTTTATTTTATTTTATTTTATTTTATTTTATTTTATTTTATTTTATTTTATTTTATTTTATTTTATTTATTTTAATTTAGTCAAAAGCTTACAATACAATAGAAATAAGAATAAACATAAATATAAAGAAATATAAGAAATAGGAACTAATAACTGGGGACAATAGGGCAGGCACGCTAGGCACAATTGTACGTTTATGCACGCCCCTTACAGACCTCCTAGGAATGGGATGAAGTCAATAGAGGTTAGTTTGAGGGTAAAGGAGTGGCGGTTTGAGCAGGTGACAATAGAATCAGGTAGTGAGTTCTAGACATTGACCATTTTGTTACTAAAATCATACTTCCTGCAATCAAGTTTGGAGTGGTTTACATTAAGTTTATATCTGGTGTGTGCCCTTGTGTTGTTGTGGTTAAAGCTGAAATATTCATTAACTGGTAAGACATTTTTCTCCAATGGTTCCAGAATTGAAACAGAGACATTGAGAATGGGAGGCGGCAATGCTGTGGAAAGAGAAATTGCTGCCTTAAGGACTGCCACCCCCTGCAATAGATGGACCAGACCTGGAAATCAGCTCTACAGGAAGGCTACAGTTATGTTTATTGAGAAGGAATACAAGGAGTCCTTGACTTATTTTCAAAATTTCTGTTGCTAAGCAAGACTGTAGTTGAGTGAATTTTGCCCCATTGTATTAGTTTTCTTGCCAGAGTTGCTAATTTAATCACTGCAGTTGTTCAGTTATTAACACTGTTGTTAAGTGAATCCTACCTTACCACTGCTTGTCGGAAGGTCGCAAAAGGTGATCACACGAACCCATCATAAATATGAACCAGTTGCCAAGTGCCTGAATTTTGATCATGTGACTATGGGGATGCTGCAACGCTCATAACTGAAAAATGTTCATAAATCATGTTTCAATGCTACTGTAACTTCAATCAGTCACTAAATGAATGATTGTAAGTTGGGGCCTACCCATTATAAAAGGACTCTGTGAATCAAAGTCGTCTCCTCCTCCTCCTCCTCCTCCTCCTCCTGGAGGAGATTCTGCCTGAATTGCTTCTGAATATTTTCTAGATGTTCTGGATTTAATTTTCCCCTTTGTTAATGATAGCAAAGCTTCCATGTCTCCATCCAAGTCATCTTTCTTAGACTCTGCATTGCCTGGAGAGACTGAGATCTCTGTTCCTACAGTTCTCTCACAAAGAAATGGATAATGAAGCCATAAAACCCTCAATATATTGGATTGTTTGAATCTAGGGGGGAGAGAGAGGGGAGAGAAAAGGAGGGAGAGGGAGCGAGAGAGAGAGCATACTGCCATATAAACCAAGAATATTTGGAGCAGCATCTTAAGAGCCGGACTCATGTTTGCATTTATTTTTGTTCTTCCAATCTAAAATGTTCCCATTACTCATTGATTTGCTT
Source organism: Hydrophis major (assembly GCA_033807585.1). Taxonomy (NCBI): domain Eukaryota; kingdom Metazoa; phylum Chordata; class Lepidosauria; order Squamata; family Elapidae; genus Hydrophis; species Hydrophis major. Next base: position 170,017,297 of record CM066328.1, read on the forward strand.
TCTGTCTATCTGGGATTAGTAAGATGTTCTATTTGTTTTCTAGCTATCAAAGGGACCAATATATATTTTGTATTTCCTTTACCTTTGCTTTTCATCCACATAACTTTTTAAAAAAATATTAAGGTTGTTATCCTAGTTGAAGTATTATTATGGATAATCCTTGATTTATGACTGGCCACTTAGCAACTGAAATTACAATGGACATCTTCAGGGCTATTTATGGCCTGGATTCAAAATTCCAAACAGACAAGAACCTCTCATGATCATATGATCACATATTGGGCGCTTAGCAACTGGCCCACATTTATAGTTGTTTGCAGCATTCTATGGTCTTACGATCATGATTTATAATGTGGGGTTATTGGCTTTTTTTTTTTTTTTTGCCAGAAATTGGATTTACTTCAATTTTCTAGCAAAAAATCACCCATTATAGACTCAAAAATTAAAATATAGATTATATATCTATATATTCTATATTATAGAATATATTATAGATTCAAAAATAAAAAAAAATCATAAAAATTGGCACAATCATGTGGTGATTCTCTTAACGACAGACATAACTTATGACCATAATTCCAGACTCAATGATGGTCGTAAGTTGAGGACTACCTGCAGTTGAGTTTTATTTGATTAATGAGTGACTTAGCCTTCCACCCACCTGATATCTTCCAAATGGGTTGAACTTCAACTATCTAAATCGCTTAATCTGTTAAATATTATAGTGTTCATCCCATCAACATAATTCCCTCATATTTCCACACAGATGGGTTAAAGTGAAGGTCCCAAAGTCATTAAAAAACTGCCCAGACTTGCTCTATGTGAAAAAGAGAATCCAAAGAGTAAATGAGCAAATTGCTAAAATATAGAATAAAAATAGAATAAAAATGAAACCAAACATTCATAAAACATCCAGTTCCTAAATCACACAAAGACCTGGAAACTGCATGCTGATCTGGAATGGCATTACTACATACATATTCAAACTTCCTGCAATGAAAATCAAAGACAAATCAAATGGTATTCTGATTTGCTAAAAAAAAAATGTGTGTCTTCTGCAGCTGTTCTAAGGATTCCAAAATAGTGGGAATAGGTTAATGGTTGCAAAGTTCAGGAGACAGAAGTAGATTAAATGTGATCTATATTTAATTGACTAAATGTACGTAGCCATCCTCTTTTTAAATAAAAAAATATATAGCAAGAAATAGAGAGGATGGGAGCATAGAGCCCTTCTGTACTCATCAATAAATAGGGATAGATGAATTGGTTCATCGTGTGGACTATTTTTTTTTCTTTTGCAGCAATCTGATTTCAATACAGAGAGCCAGTTTGCTCTAGTGGTTAAGGCACTAGACTAGAAAATGGTAGACCATGAGTTCTTAGCCATGAAACCTTAGCCATGAAAGCCAGATGGGCGACTTTGGCTCAGTCGTTCTTTCTCGGCCCAACTCAACCCACAGAGGAAAATAGGAGGAACATAGTGTGTTCAATATGTTCACTTGAGTTATTAGTAAGATAACTTTTAAGAAGAACGAAAAAAAGAAAAACTTTTAAAAAGAAAGAAAGAAGGAAAGAAGGAAAGAAGGAAAGAAAGAAGGAAAGAAAGTAAAAAGAATAAAAAAACAAAAAAGTAAGAAAGAAAGGAAAAAAACAAGAGAGAAAGAACGAAGGAAAGAAAAAACAAAAAAGAAAAAGAAAGAAGGAAAGAAAGCAAGAAAGAAAGGAAGGAAGAAAATTGTTACGAATTAAGCAAGCTTGTTAGCTTGCGATTCTAATAGTTTTACTCTCACAGCAGGCACGTAAACCTGCACTTCTGATTGGCCTGCTAATAGCGGATCGTGATTGGTCATTGTCGGCTGATCTGATTGGCTGTTAAAGAGTCGCCGCTGATTGGACGCTTTCCAGCGCGGCAAACTCAAATCATTGGTTGTTGTGACAGCAGCCAGCTCTATAAAAGGAGCTGCTGCTGCCCTAGCCTTTTGCTCTGTTCTGAAGTCACTAATAAAGAGTTGGAGTCACTATTCGATGCCTCGTCTCCGTTCTTGCGCCCACTTTCCCAGATCTAACACTGGCGACAAAGGTGGGATGTGGAAATGATAAGAGCTGACTGATCACTTATTGCACGATAACAGAGCACGTGGCTGAGAGCGCACCAATCGCAGCAACATGACCAGCGGCACCATACCACCCGCTCCATTTGACCTGGCTAACGAAGACTGGGACTCGTATATGGACAGGTTTCAGATGTTCCTAGAAACCAACAACTTGAAGGATGCAATGCCTGGCAAGAAACGAGCTGTATTCCTGACCCATTGTTGCCAGCCGTATTTAAGATGGCAAAGGCACTTGCAAAATCAGCAGAAGTCAAGACAATGGATTGGGACACTCTCGCCCCAATCCTCTGGGCCCATTATGCCCCAGCGGTGCCAACACTCATCAGAAGACATGAGTTTTACCAGAGGGACCAGCAGGAAAGTGAAAGTGTGGGAGACTTCATCACGGACTTCAGAAACATGGGGGCTGTGGCTTTGCCAATGTGGCTTTGCCAATCTCAAAGAAGCCATGAGAGATCGAATTGTTCTGGGTCTAAGAGACCCCATGACCCAGAGCAAGATTATGGCAAAGGGAGACATCGGCCTCGCAGATGTCATCACCGATGCTACTGCAGCAGAAGCAACCAGGAAGTCGGCCGCTCGAATGCACCGAGCAAATGGACCGCACCACCAACTCGCCAGTAATACTACGCCTTGTCCCGAGAGGCACGCAATGACTACCCACCATGAAGACCTCGAGTCCTCATCAGAAAGCGAGGGAGAGGAGGTCAACAGACTCCGGTCAGAACGTGATCAATGAGATCAACGGAGTCGTAAGCCCTCATTCCAGTGTGCTGGTTGCGGGGGAAACCACCCACGATCAGACTGCACACTCTGCCATTTCTGTAGAAAGAGGGGCCACATTGAAAGGTTTGTAGAAGCAAGCGAGGGTCCAGCCCGAACCGAAGAGAAAATAATTTCCGGCAGACAACAGGCACCCCACCAGTAAATCGGGACCACCCAAGCAATCAATGGAACCACTACTACAGAAACCGAGCACCAGCCACTTCTACCAGATGAGAAGAGGCACACCAAACCATCACCATGCTTCATCCCTTGATGCAAGAAAAATCCAAGTAAAGGTCATCATTGAGAAGCGACCATGCGTTATAGAAGTCGATTCCGGGTCGTCCCTATCGATGGTTTCCTGGAAAACCTTAAAACAGCTGATCCCTGACATCCGCCACCAGGACCTCAGCACTCAGAGAATTATATTGAAGGACTACCAGGGAAATAGAATTCCAGTTGCCGGTTCCAGCCACGTCCAAGTCTCTTTCAAAGACCACACCGCAACCCTACCTTTTACCATTGTTGACAGAGATCGACCCAGCTTGCTAGGCTTACAGTGGTTTGCGCCTCTGGGAATTGAACTGGCAGGCATCAACCAGATCGAAGGCAATGACTGGGAAGTGGCCCTTGTCCAGGAATTCCAGGAAGTTTTCACCGAGAAGCTAGGCAAGTACAAGGGATCCCCCATATCGTTTAACCTCTGCCTTGATATTGCGCCCATTTGCCTTAAGCCTCATTGAGTGTCCTTTGCACTCAAACCAAAGATTGATGAACAATTGGAAAAATTAATAGCCCAAGGTGTGTTGGAACCGATTGACCACGCCTGATGGGAGACCCCAATTGTAACCCCCATAAAACCTGACGAATCTTTGAGAATTTGTGGGGATTACAAGGCCACCCTGAACCATGCACTTCAGCAGAATGCTTACCCCGTGCCTGTGGTCCAACACCTCCTTCATTCCCTTGGGGGCAGAAAAATATTCGCAAAATTGGACTTAGCCCAGTCGTACCAGCAGCTGCCCGTAGATGCAGAGACTGCAGAAGCCCAAACTATAGTTACACACAGAGGTGCATTCAAGTGTAATAGACTCCAGTTTGGAGTAAGCGTAGCACCTGGCATCTTCCAAAGTCTGATGGAGAGATTGCTACAAGGCATAAAAGGGGTCGTGCCATATTTCGATGATGTCCTGATAGCTGCTTCCACTAAAAGTATACTGGAAAAACCACTAAGAATGGTCCTCCAGAAATTTAAAGACGCTGGCCTGAAGGTCAAGAAGGATAAGTGCCAACTATGCACGGAGAGGGTTGAATTCCTTGGTTACCTTCTTGACAAATAGGGAATTCACCCTACTGAGAAAAAATTGGTTGCAATAAAAAACGCCCTGAGACCTAGAAACAAAACAGATCTCCAAGCCTTCCTGGGACTTATCAACTTTTATAACATCTTCCTACCCCAGAAGGCAACTGTTGCTGAACCCCTGCATAGGCTCCTCAACAAGAAGGTTTCCTGGGTCTGGAGACATCGAGAAGATCGAGCTTTTCAGCAAGTAAAAGACCTTTTAACATCAGATGCTGTATTGATACAATATAACAAGACTTTACCATTAACGGTTACCTCTGACGCCTCACCCTTTGGAGTAGGAGCCATCCTGAGCCACATCCTGCCAAATGGTACTGAGGCGCCCATTGCATTCTTTTCTAGAACTTTATCTAAAACTGAGAGAAACTATAGCCAACTAGATAAAGAGGCTCTCGCTATTGTGTCTGCAATCAAATGATTCCATGAGTATGTATATGGAAGATCCTTTTCTATAATCTCCGATCACAAACCACTACTTGGCATCTTGGCGGGGGATAAACCAACTCCCCACATCTTATCGCCAAGAATGACACGCTGGTCAGAGTTTTAAGCCGCATATTATTACCAACTGCGACACTGACCGGGGAAAGCCATTCCCCACGCTGACGCCTTGAGCTGCTCTCCACTACCAGAAGTCCTGGACGACCCAGCTCCAACCCTAGCCACACTACAAATCGAGACACTTCCATCACCACCATTGACTGCACAAGACATTGCGTCAGAAACAAGGAAGGACCCTTGTTTAGCACGGGTCCTCAGCTGGGTGGAAAGAGGTTGGCCTGATAACGAACTCAACGACACCTTCAAGCCTTTCAAACACAGGCAGACAGAACTTTTCTCCCCAAAAGGATGTGTTTTATGGGGAGACAGAGTCGTCATCCCAGAAATACTGCAGCATAAAGTCCTAAAACTATTGCATGATGGACACCTGGGCATCGTGTGAATGAAGGCACTAGCAAGGAGCTATGCTTGGTGGCCAGGCATAGATAAGCAAATAGAAACCTGGGTCGCTACCTGCAACAAATGCCAGGAAACACGCTCAGCTCCACCAAAAGCACCACCAATGGAATGGGAAGCACCCCGAGGTCCCTGGTCCCGTATCCACATCGATTTTGCGGGACCCACCAAGGGGCATACATTTCTCAGAACAGTGGATGCCTATTCCAACTGGCTTGAGGTCCACAAAATGAAGAGCACCACAACAGAGACAGTCATTAAAAAAATAAACAGACTATTTGCTAGACATGGCTTGCCAGATGTCTTGGTTTCAGACAATGGCCCACAATTCACCGCCTTTGAGCAGTACCGAGCAGACTGGGGGATACGCCATGCCTTAACATCGCTGGCTCACCCTGCGGCCAACAGTAGGGCTGAACGAATGGTCCAGTTCATAAAGAAAACCTTACACAAGATGGAACAAGGGAACATCCACGACAAGGTGACCAGGATGCTCCTCCTCCAGCATATCACTCCAAACAGCACCACAAACAAAACCCCAGCCGAACTCCTGATGGGCAGGAAACTTTGATCACATCTTGACCGACTACACCCTGCTTGCACACCAGAAAAGCCCCTGTGGTCCAGCAGCAAGTATTGCACGTTCAAGGTAGGTGACCCGGTGTTTGCAAAAAACCTTATCGGTGACCATTGTGAGTCCCCGCTACCATAACTCAACTTACGGGTCCCAGTTCCTACCATTTACAAACTGCTGATGGGAGACTGTGGAAGCGCCACATCGACCAGCTATGCTCCCAGCTGGCATCTACCCCCTTCACAAGCCCTGAACTCCAAACCAGGGGGGAAAGGGAAATCGAGGGGGCCAAAAACGAACTAGTGCCCGACCCAATACTTGAAAACCAGCAATCAGTGCAACCAAACCTGGATTATTCATCTTCCGAAGAAGAGCCAGGGCAGATGGCCATCTCTCCACGAAGCAGCATGGCGGCATCAGCAACCCCAGAGAATCCAGATGACAGCCTTGACGGGAGTAGAGATGACAACACCGAGTCACCCATCGGAGCAGCCAACTCACCATTACTGCCGAGTTCAACCAACAGCCCACCGGAACCAGAGTTCGGGCAAAGACTGGTGGAGCAACGAAGATCAGGTAGACAGGTGAGATGACCTGCCTACCTGCGAGAATACATCACCCCACCCTTGAGACAGAACCTAGGGGGGAGGGGTGTTTTGAACTAAGCAAACTCGTTAGCTTCTGATTCTAATAGTTTTACTTTCACAGCAGGCTCGTAAACCTGCACTTCTGATTGGCCCGCTAATAGCGGATCGTGATTGGTCGTTGTCGGCTGATCTGATTGGCTGTTAAAGGGTCACCGCTGATTGGATGCTTTCCAGTGCGGCAAACTCAAATCATTGGTTGTTGTGACAGCAGCCAGCTCTGTGAAAGGAGCTGCTGCTGCCCTAGCCTTTTGCTCTGTTCTGAAGTCACTAATAAAGAGTTGGAGTCACTATTTGATGCCTCGTCTCCGTTCTTGCGCCCACTCTCCCAGATATAACAGAAATATTGGAGCAAAGCACTAGCATGCCTATGATAGTTGGGCCTAATTATCCATGGTTAGTGGATCTGAAGACTTGGTTTCATGTCAAAGCTCAGGCTTTGCTTCTATAGCTTTTAGAGTATTGGCAAACAAAACTTGCTGCCAGACTTCACACCAAACAAATCAGACAGTTCAGACATTCAGCCTTCTACTTGGGAACTTGCTTGTGGCAGAACCTTCCAACAAAGTAGCAATTGCAAATGAGGTTGCTATCTACTTTTTACAAGTTTATTTATTGGTTGGTTAAATTTATTTGCTGCCCATCTCGCTTTGGGTTTATTCTGGGTGGCTTACAACAATAAAAGGGGAAAAAAATGATAAAAAATTTGTAAACCTAAGAATAGCAAATAAGGAATGAAATAATAAAAATAAACAGTGCAATTTGAAGATAATAAACAAGGAAATTTGCATCCATGCCTATGATAGTTGGGCCTAATTAACGGGTACTGATATTGGAACAAAGCAAAACTACTTTCTCATTTCTTATCATTAAGGCTTGACCTTATATGAGCCAACCCATGCTGGAGTCCTCAGAATGTTGAAACTGTATTCTGACACCCACAAACAAAACAAAAAAGCTTCCTGGAAAAGAAGTCCACGTAGTCAAATGCACATGAGAGATAAAGATCTAAATGTTGGCCTTGGGTTAATAACATTTATTTATGTCTGTTTTAGCAGCCAGCGTGTTTCCATTCTTCAGGCCCATTCCAGGCACCCTCGGAGATGACATCTCAGTGCACCATCCTGATTGCTGTCCTCTGATATAATGGACTCCGAGTCGTATTTATTTTAATAACGGCTGTTTTTCCTGCCTTAAACTTACAAGACGATCGGCTTTATTGGCCTAATTTGGTCTTTACATGAAGTAATCGGTCAGGGAACTCTTGTGGGTGGAAGTGGTTTTCCTCTAAGCAGCTGCCTCCAAAGGGAGGGGGGGTTGGGGGAGAGAAAGGAGTTGAACACGTCTGCTCACGTTTCCTTTTTGGCACAGAGGTTCACCCAAAGCATTGGCCCTCTGGTATCCAGGTCAGATTCCTCTGGCAAACTCCAAATATCAACCTCCCCACCCCCTTTTCCCCCACAAACAAAGCAAAAGGCCTTACTGTACCCCTGGGAAGCATCCCTTCTTCGTGAGGAAAAACAAATAAAACAGAACCTTTAAAATAATGTCATGTCTCTTTCTCTAATCTGCCCTAACGTACTAAATCTCTCACTTTCCCAGCCTGGGACTGGTGTCCTTTTTTTTTACAAGTACCTTAGCATCAGGAGTCTGCTGATGAAGATTTCCGGTTTGTTTTGAGTCACTTTTGGAGTGATAGACTTTCTCCTCTGAGAGGAAAGAAACCAGCTGCCCTGAAAGAAAACACAAAATATGCAGAAATTCCAGCAAGCAGCACCGTTATCAAGTCTTTATGGAAAGCTAATAAATAAGCAATTAAAAAAAAGAACTGTGAAAGGAATGGAGTTATATACATTAAAGCATCTCAAACACACAAGCACATCAAGATGGTTCTCTCCCCCCCCTTCTTTAATTCTATAGCTGCAATTTCTTAGAAAATAATCCTAAAATGAATAAATAAATAGATTTGATAAAAAAAGTTGTGCTGCAGTGTAATACTTGGCTGATTAAACAAACTATTTTAGTTGTGGTTTCATGAATTGACCACAAGCTTAAAATTCTGTTTGGTTTTTATTTGGTTTTGCAGGAACCTTTAATGCTTCTGGATAAATTTGTGTTTATGTTGTCAGCAGAATTCAATGTGATGTTGGGTAATTTTGTATGCCTGCATTATTTCTGCTAGATAGGTTAGCCCATCAAAACTCTATCAGAGAATTTTTAATAAAAAATATCATACTTTGGAATTTTTCGTTATTCACTTAGTAATTTTGAAAGGACGTGGTAACATTATTTCTTCATTTTTCTTGCATCAGTTTGTATTACTTTCTTTCCTAGTGATTAAGCCCAAATATAAACCTAACTCAGTCCCAAGAGTAAAGAATAGAGTGAAGTTCCCATCACTTAACAATTCAGATCAGATGTTTGCTTTTTATGCCCAAGAAATAAAATTCCACACACTTTGTGGCGTAGAGCAGTTCCCCATATTATCGAAAAATCATTTCTTTCTCCAAAAAAACGTCCCAGAGAGCAAGAACACATCCCTGAAGTTATTGTAGAAAACCACAGCCTTTTCTGTTCTGTTCTGTTGAGTAGATTGTTCAGCTTCCCAAAGATACAATACACTACTTTCTTGTGAAAATATTGCAGAGCTCTATTTACTTGTGAATCTACCAAACGATGTAAGAAAAACTTAACTTACATCCACTGTCTTTGTGGAGTATAATTTGGCCTCGGAAGTTAAACATAAGTGAGCCACAAAATAAATGTACCTCTCATGGAACTTAATCCTCCAATAGTCAGTAAACTACTTAGAATAATTGATTAAAAGAGTACTCCAATTCTTTTTTAAATTAACCACTTACACATATATAGTATTTTCAGAAGATTCTTTTGTTTTTCTTCCTTACATGGGAAAAAATATATTTATGTATTGTATTTCTGTACTAGGGCTTCTAAAAGTGAAGCAACAATGACTTCACTTTTAGAACTACTATTTGATTCATATTTAATTCATACATAAAGCTCATATGATCAATTAAACATGATTTTTTTAGCTGAGTGACAGTCCCATTGTTTTTACATTTGAATGTGAACAATCAAAATAACTCCAAGGCAGATATTTTAAAGTTTGTTTATTTAATGCATGTCAGCTCTGATGACATGCATTTCAGATTAAAAACAAAACAAAACAGCAACCCTCTTAACTACTTCCATTGTGCCTGAACATTTTCCTTTCCTCTTTCAATCAGTAAGTTGTAAAAATATGTATTAATGTGACATTAAGTGCTCACAAGTGCCTACAATATATTGAATCATGATTTCATCTATGAAACTTGGATAGTGGTAATTGGTTCTGTAAAATGATCAGGAAACATCCGAATTGTTAAATGGCACCATAATACATATTATTAAAGTGGATGATTGAAGTCAATCCAATCTGCTGAAATGGCAACCTGGCCCCAATCCAATTCACAAGATCAAGTCAGGTAATAATGAATTGGATCTAGTTGCTTCTATTCACCAATAGAATGGAAAAGGCTGGTAGAACAGTCCATGTCTTTGTGCAACAACTCCAGATTGTGGTTCTGCAAATCTGTTGCCTTCTAACTTTTTCTTTCTTTCTTTCTTTCTTTCTTTCTTTCTTTCTTTCTTTCTTTCTTTCTTTCTTTCTTTCTTTCTTTCTTTCTTTCTTTCTTTCTTTCTTTCTTTCTTTCCTTCCTTCCTTCCTTCCTTCCTTCCTTCCTTCCTTCCTTCCTTCCTTCAAGTCCTTCTTTCTCTGTGTGAAGGTTGTGAGGGCCATATAATGTGAGGGTGGGCAGCAGGATAGGAGGGAAAGAGGCAATCCCATTGTAAAATTTGTAATTTGTTCATCTACAATTGGAACTCAGAGTAAAATACATTATGCATGTATACAAATACATCAGCATATCTCTTTTGGAATGTGTATCATCTTTTAAATTATGACATTTTAAAAAATGACATCCATTTGATTGAGATAGCACACTGTTTTCTTAGCATGGCATAAATGTGGCTTGCTTATTAACTGGTCCTACTTGATCTCTTCCCAAATACAATACCATTTATCCCACAATGAAATTATCTCAGTTTTAATTATATTTATTTTTAAAAAGGCAACATTTAGTTATTTCAGAAGTTCATTCTGAGTCAGAGCAATTAAAAAACTTTTTTTAAATTAATGGGCAGTCATAAAAGCATATTCTCCTGCGCAATATTAAAGATGAGAAACTGAAATATGAACTTTATATGGATATTTATCAATCTCTTGATGTTTTTTATTTGCAAAGCAAATAATTGTGGGAAAGGAATGATCTAAAAGCCCAGTTTTGTGTCTCTTTGTGAGGAATAAATGTAGGCATATACTTCTGAGAAAATTCTGTTCAGAATTAGATCTGGACAAATAATGGTCCATTTTATTTTCCAGCATAAACATCAAGCTTTTGAAAGTTGGATTTTTTTCCCCTGAAAAACAATTAATTTTATATTATTTTATAGCAACTTGCTGGTAAGTTGAGAAAACATTTCTTATTCTTTGTCACCGATACACATCCGATGCTAGCTTTTATTCTGAGGGACCCTAGTTTTGTGGCTTAAAAGAGGTAGAATAATTTCTTTGGAGATATATATATATATATTCTTGTATCATTTGCTCAGGGAAGAATACATGACCATATTTTAGAGAGAGGTGTAGATAGGTTCATCCACAAAAGGGATGATAATCTGCTTGGTGAGTAAATTAGCTAACAGATTGCAAAGCCCCTACAATTCTATTTGCAGTATTTGATGTTAGGAAATATGTCACAAGAGGCCATACTTATGGAAAAACAGAATTTTAAGTACCTGCTTGGTTTTATAAAATGTTATTAAGTTTATATGAATGGTGTTTATTTTAACTCAAGGACATTTTTAAAGGGCAATGCCAAAGAGATTCAAGTTTGTTTTAGGTAAATTTGTGTCATTTTTGTTTTCATGATATTTATGGCTGTACTGATGCTTTTTTTTTTGTAAAGTCTTTGAGAACATTAGGATCAAATAAATTGGAATCTGATGCTTAGGACAATTTTTTGCCCAACACATTACTGTTACTTTTGAAGGGGTACACTGCAAAATTGCCAAAAAGCAACATTTGCTTTTGCTGAATTATGTTTGCACCGCTATTTTATTTATGATTCCTGAAATAGTTTGTTCCCTGCATTATTCTGATTCCAAATACAACAATTTAATATTTTTTTCCGTTTAACTCATAGATCAGGCAGTCTTTTCTGTCCCTTGGAAGCTTTAAGTCTAGACTGCTGTAAGAGTAAATAGATTACCACTAATAATAATTTAAAATAACAACTGAATAACTACATAAATGAAATTGAACAAGGAGCAGAACAAAACAGTACAGTTCAACATCAATAATATAATACAGTAACACGCTACAGTCCAGTTTAAGATAACAGCTAAAATACAGAACTTTAGTAACTGGAATAGTACATAACATTTAAACCAGGGGTGTCCCACCTTGGCAACATTAAGTCCATACTGCCTGGGGAATTCTGGGAGTTCACAGTTTTAAAGTTGTCAAGGTTGGGCAACCCTGGTTTAAGCAATTGTTAAAGCCTCTAACCATTATCAGAAATTATTCACCTTTCAGCCCATTTCAAAATTCTGTTGTTGATCACTTACAGTTAAGATGTCTTTCCTGCTATGTACCCTTTCTGACCTTGAGATTCTTGACAGGTCCTAGGCCTTTTCAGTTGTGGCACCCTTCTTATGGAAAGTCATGTCTTGGAGATAGTCTAGTACCCACAATATTGGGTTTTTTTTTCTCCTGTCAGCCACAGAGGTGGAATTCTCTGTAGAGTAGGGGCAAGAAGATTCTAGGTCTGTGGAAACAATTTTATGCTTTTTTTGAACTCTAAAGCCCAACAACTGAAGTCAGGTGCAAAAACACTGACATATCTGTCCATGTGCCTGTGGAGATAGATTCCTAAAATCAGGAAAATAGCACTTCTGAGTATAAGCGTGCTCTCAGCCCAGGAAAATGACTGCCAGATTTAGAATCATATTTAGCCGCAAGTCTATTCCTCAGTTTCTACTCTCCTCCCTCTTCAGCTCCTTTTCTATATCAAAGAACTGGTTTTTACAATACATAGTTGATTAAAACTACCCCCCCCAGTCTCTGCAAATTATCTAGAATTCCAGCAGTCCACCTCAACCTCTTCCCTGCCATATTGAATAGAAAAGATCAGCGTGCAAACAGAGTGAGAATACGAAGTATACAAAATCTCAGTGTTTCTTAAGCAAGCAGAAGGGTTTTTTTTTACCCCCTCACTCAAATATTTCTCTCTCTCTCTCTCTCCTCCCTCGGGTGGTTTTGATCTGTGTGTATGAAGGGTAGATGCCTGTAACAGGTATGTGCGTATGTGTGAGACTTGTTTCATTTCAACTTCCCAATGTAGCTAACAAACAAACTAAGCAGCGGGTCATTGATTGCTGGTTTAGGTTTGTTCTGGTGGTCGTTTGCAGGGGGAAAGACAGTTCAGGATGCTGACACAGCTCAAATCAGACAAAACATTTTGGCTTTGTACTTCTCTGCTGCCTCTTTTAGAGAATTGCTCAAGTTGTTCTTAACATAACCACCCACCTTCCTTTTCTGGTTCTGACATTGTGTAATAATAGATAGTGTTGACATCTGCTCCCTGCTGATCAGAAATCCTATACTTCTGTGAAAGGTAATGTTTTCAAGAAATGACAAAATGTATTTGGCTTGGACAAGATGTGAGTTCTTTGCCTAATCACACATTGTGGGATATGGGGGTAAAAGGTTTACTGTTCTAGTTGTGGGAGAAAGTTTGTTGGGACAGGGAACACAGCAGCCCTGGGTGTGTTTAGTTTCTGCCAGTTCTAGAGGTCCTGGCTCCATATCAAAACTTGTGTGTCCTCAGGAATTTAAAAGAAACATTTGCAGTATGTATGAAGAACAGCTGTCTCTGGTTGGACTGAGAGCAACTTTTCAAAATGACTATTTGGACATTTTCTCAAGGAAGGATTAGACAAGAGCATAACTGTGGGGCATTCTCTCCTGCTCCCCTCCTCCTGGCTATTTTTATCGATCAGCATCACATTGTTTAACTTCAGGGGAAGAGAGAACATTTTATATATATTTCCCATCAGAGAAATATTTCCAAAAATAAAAAAGAGGAAGAGGCAGCTAAATCCCATTAAGAAAATTTTGCTCTGAAGAAGCAGCTAAGCCACCCATAAAAAAACTCTATGAAGAATTAGGGAGAAAAAAAAAAGTTTGCAGAAAAGATTGCCACATCCAGATTCCAGAAAAGTCCCTGTGTTTTAAAGAATTTAAGGAGCAGGGAACATTTTACCAGGTACAACTTCCCTCTTCACCTCAGTATTGTGATGTGTAAATCTGCAGCTGGTGGACTGGAACATTTGTTTTCAAGAAGCATAAAAAATGCTTTTAGAAGCAGGCATTCTGCATTTCTGTTCCTGGAGATATACTGGGTTGGAAAAAGAAAAAGAAAGCAAGAAATAAAAGGAAAGAAATGAAGGAAGGAGGGAAAGAAAGAAAAAAAAGAAAGAAAAAAGGAAGGAAGAAAGAAAGAAAACAGGAAAGAAGGAAGAAAAGGAAGGAAGGAAGAAGAAAGAAAGAGAAAAAAAAAAAAGTGCATTCATTCTGTTTTCTAAGCTCTTGATTTATACCACAGTGACAGATTTTCTTTTGAGCTACATTGGAGTTCCTTTTCCAGAAACATTGTTTTTCTATTGTGTAAATAGATTTTAAAAACAGATGGTGTAGAGTCCTCACTTTGTTAAAAGTAAGACACGCTATACATGCTAAGTATTTTTTCTCACTGCCTATTTTACACGTTTGGTCTGGCGGTTAGGGCATTAAAGCTGGAAAGTGGGAGACAGTGAAGGCACCTGTGTGACTTGGGCAGTTTCTCTTTCTGAGCCCAACCCACCTCACAGGGTTGTTGTTGGGAAAATAGGAGGAGGGAGGCATATTGGATATATTTGCTACCTTGAGTTATTTGGAAAAAGTAATAAAGGCAAGATATAAGTAAATAATAACAAATAAAAATGTTTCTTGATGATATGTGCAAAATAAATAAAGGCTTAGCCCACAAAAGGATGTGGGGATTATAGATAGACTGGTGTTATAAATCATGCACATAAAGCCAGATACTGTGTTTTATAAACCACAGAGTATGGCTTATTATGGGCCCATTTGATTGAGGCTTAATTAATTATGGCTTAGTATTATGTCATTAGGCCTTAATATTATGTCTTAGTATTAGGATGTGGTGGTGGCTCAGTGGTTAAAGACACTGAGTTTGTTAATGGGAAAGCTGACAGCCTGGGTTTGAGACCTGAGCAGGGTGAACTTCCCATACTTGCTCCAGCTGCTGCTCACCTAACAATTCAAAAGTACACAAATGCAAGTAGATAAATAGGTAGCACTTTAGTGGGAAGATAACCACGTTCTGTGTGCCTCCGCGTATAATCATGCTGGCCACATATGAATGTCTTTGGACAACACTAGCTTCTTTGGCTAAGAAATGGAGATGTCCACCGCCCCCTAGAGTCAGATAGGACAGGATAACGGAAATCTTTACCTTTAGCATTATGTCATAGACGAAAGACTTGGCTTTAGTTTAAGCCAGGAATGCCATTTTTTATGCATATAGACTTTTATATAAAATCTTTTGAGTGGCAGAATGCCAGGGCAATCTCTAATCCAGCCTCCACAGAATGTGCTGGACTTCAGCTCCATCAATCCTTGCTAGAGAGATCAGTGGCCACATGGCTTTGTGGGAGTTAAATACACCACACATCTGGAGCTCCAAACTGGATGCTGAAGTATTCTAAATGTTTTGTTAATTCTCAGATTCCAGACCATTTAGAGTTTTTCAGGAGACTATGAGTAATAAAATAAAAGCTGAGCAATTTTTCAAAAAAGAAATAGCCTGCTTCATAATATCTCAATGCCTTCTGTGTGGATTATACACCTACGGATCATTAGTAGTTTGTCTGTGGTGGGCAATCAAGTCACTGCGGCCTTGTTTTATCTCACATTGGAGAGACTGTTTAAAAATCAGTGGAGCATTTTTAGGAGCTTACTGCTAGCAAAGTGGTGTGGGTCCAGGTTACCTGATGAACAGTCTCACCCCAATGGGTTTGGACCACCTTACTCACTCTGGCAGAAAGGGCATGTTCCAGATAGCATCTGCCAAGGAATTCAGAGAGGAGCCTTTTCTGCTGTGGTTCCCACCTTCTGGAACATCAAGGTGAGATCTGCCTTCACCCTCTTGGCCTTCTGAAAAAACCTGAAAGCCTGGCTCTACCAACTGGCTCGGGGTCCTGATGGAACCATCCCGTTCTGGAGGTTGCTAGTAGATTAACAGAAGATCCCTCCTCCACAAAATTGATTCTTTTGTTTGCTTTGTTGTGAACTTTAATGTTTTAACTTTCAATGCTCAATATATTAGTGTTTTTAATCTTCTAGTTACTTTATTCTTTATTTATGGAATTGTAACCTCCCAGGGTTGTTTGATAGCAAGGTGGGTGGCATATAAATTCAATAACTAAATAAATAAATGAATAAGTAAGTATCTAAAATCTTATAAACTTACATCTTCATATCAGATGTGAATTGACTGGGGGGCTGCACATAGATGCATGTACTGAAATTACCTGTGTCATATACACTATTTATGTAGCATGTGTGTGTATGTAACAATAACTATATTTACATCATTATCATTTTAGCCATTGTATGCATGTATGTGTGTGTGTGTGTGTGTGCATGTGTGTGTATATATATAAAATTATAAATTCTATATAATGCAATTGTTATTAAAAGAGGGGAAGGGAAGGAGCAGGATGAGCAGCAGCTTGATGGGATATACCAGTGATCCATCAACCGACCCCAGGTAGTCCTTGACTTATGATCACAACTGAGCCTAAAATTTCTATTGCTAAGCAAGACATTTGTTGGGTGTGTTTTGCTCCATTTTATGACCTTTCTTGTCATAGTTATTAAGTCAATCACTGCAGTTGTTAAATTAGTAACACAGTTGTTAAGTGAATCTGGCTTCCCTATTGACTTCGCTTGTCAGAAGGTCGCAAAAGGTGATTGCGTGACCCCAGGACACTGCAGCCAACATGAATGAGTTTTCAAGCAGTTGAATCTTGATCATGTGACCATGGGGATGCCGTAACAGTCAGAAGTGTGAAAACAGTCATAAGTCACTTTTGTCAATGCGGTTGTAACTTTGAACAGTCACTAAATGAACTGTTGAAAGTAAAGGACTGCCTGTATCATGCTGCTGGAGGACAACTGGCAAAGCCAGGTCTTCAGGTGAAGGTGGAAGATGAGGTGGGTGGGGACAGGTCTTACCTGGGAGGCAAGAGGAAATTCCTTGAGTGACAGAATCTGCCTCCTCTGCTGGCATGAGTGGGGTACATCTGTCCCATTGGGGTGAGACAGGTCCTCCAGTAACCTGGACCCATGCCACACAGGGCTTCAAAAAGTAATAATCAACACCTTGAATTGCATCTGGAAGCAAAACATCACCCACTGCAGCCGAAGGGACAGCAATATAACATGAGCCACTACAGGGCCCCCAAAGACTGCCCTCACCACTTCACTCTGCACCAGTTGAAGCTTCTGAGTGCTCTTCAAGGTTGTCCCACATAGACTACATTGCACTAGCACAAGCATGAGATGACCTGGGCTTGAATGACTGAGCTTAAGGATTCTTGATTGAGGAAATGTTGCAACTTGGCACACAACCCAAAGTTGTGCAAAGCCTCTCCTCTTTGGACAGGAGTCATGAGTCCAGAAGAAACCCCAAGTTGCGAAGTGGGTCTGTTTGGGATAGTGCCATCCCATCCAGAACTAAAGATGTCAATGTCCTGGATCTTGAAACTACGTGCATGCCCCTTGATCTTGCCAGGGTTCAGCAAGAACAGGAAATTATACCAAGATGAGGAAGAAAGAGGTGTTGTGAAGGAGGGTAGAATCCCAAGGTCTTGTGTCACATTTTTGATGACCTGAATCACATGAAGGCTCTCAAGGGGTTTATCACTTGACCCAGACTATCGGAAGCATTGGGCAAAAGACAAGTTTGCGTGTCAACTTCCTGTTGATACCTAGAACAACTCTTAGTGTACAGTTAAGTAAAGGCTAAGCTGAATCTGAATATGGTGCAGAATTGGTCAGTTTGAGGCCAAACAGACAATTGAACCCCACTGCACCTGAAATTATATTGAAATTGAATCATGGCATCAGCTAATCTCACTGTATTGTTTAAGAGTCAAACCTTTTGAGAATAAGAAATAGCTTTCCCTGCAAAATAAAGCAACAACGATGCCAGCTGGGCTCTCTTGTCCATTCCTCTCTTTTTATTTTGGCTTAGATGCCACTCTATTTCTGAAGACTCCGACCGTTTTCCCTTGAAATCTTTCCCACAGCATCAGATTACACCTTCTGAAAGCTCAATGGGAAATAGAACATTTCTGCAACAAGGCATTGCCAAAAATCATGGATTCTACATCTAAAATTTGTGTATGTGTGTATGCTTTCAAGCCATTTTTTTAACTCCCAGTGACTGCCTGGATGACTATGAAATTTGTGGTGAGAAATTCTGAAGACAAGAAGCATTATGGTATTCAGCAGGTTCTGACCAGTTCTGGAGAACCGGTAGCAGAAATTTTGAGTAGTTCAGAGAACCGGCAAATCCCACCTCTGACTGGAGATTTTACAGTATCCTTCCCCTGCCACGCCCACCAAGCCACGCCCACAGAATTTCTGCAAATTTCATGGCACAACTACAAAAATTGTTTGCTTTTGCCTAAGGCTGATAGAAAGAGCGAATAGCCCAAGATCACCCAACTGACTTCATGCCTAAAGCAGGACTAGAACTCACACTCTCCTGGTTTCTAGCCTGCTGCTTTAAGCACGACACCAAAACTGGCTCTAATCTAGAAATTCAGTATTAAGAAAAAAAAAGGGAATCTATTTCTACATTTAATAGAAATTATAGAATAAATTGCCCTGACTTTTGGTACACTCTGTGTGTGTGTGTGTGTGTTTCAGAGGTGGTATTCAGCAGGTTCTGACCAGTTCTGGAGAACCAGTAGTGGAAATTTTGAGTAGTTTGGAAAACCAGCAAATAGCACCTCTGACTGCCCCTGCCCCATCTATTCTCTGCCTCCTGAGTCACAGCTGATCAGCTAGGTGTTCTTTTGTTGCCTTGCACAGGTGAATGGAGCTGGAAAGCAGGTTAGTGGGGTGGGGAGAGAAAGGGGATTTTACAGGATCCTTCACCTGGAATGGGGTGGGAATGGCATTTTTACAGTATCCTTCCCCTGCCATGCCCAAGCCACATCCACCAAGCCACACCCACATAACTGGTAGTAAAAAATTTTGAATCCCACCACTGGTGTGTGTGTGCGTGTGTGTGTGTGTATGCACATGTGTGAATTGTACATTTTGAATTCTCTTTAATTAGATACACTTTTCATGTTTCTGTTTAAAAACAAGAGTAAACCTAAATAATTTACTTTGAAGAAAAGTTTTGGAAACTTGCCAAGCTGTCTTTGTATTTTGAAAGTCTACATCATGAAAGCAAATAGTCACCGGGATAGGAAAAAGAAAACTATTAGCATTTTATTCTTGAAAAGATAAAGAAGAAAGCATGCAAAACTTCACAATGAGTAAAATATGTGTTATTAGAATTCATTTTAAATCATTGTCTCTACCCTAGTAAGCTCCTGATGGCCTTTTCTTCTGAAGAGCTCGAAACATATCTTATCAGTTCTTTATGTATTGTTCCCTTAACATTACATCCTTTAATTTTCCAAATTAAAACAATTCAATTTCAGGTTGGACCAGAAGGTCTTCTTCCAGCCCTTATATGATTACATGAAGTGATTAGCTATTTTAAAAAACTCCCAACAAATGGGTTAATTATCATGGGCTTTACAGATTGAACATTTGTATACTGAGGTTTAGAGCTATATGCTTCTTCTAGTGGTGGGATTCAATTTTTTTTTACTACCACTTCTGTGGGCGTGGCTTGGTGGGCGTGGCAGGGGAAGAATACTGTAAAATCTCCAGTCAGAGGTGGGATTTGCCGGTTCTCTGAACTACTCAAAATTTCTGCTACCGGTTCTCCAGAACTGGTCAGAACCTGCTGAATACCATAATGCTTCTTGTCTTCAGAATTTCTCACCACAACCTGTTATTAGATTTCCTTCAGCCCAGAGAAAGTAAGAACACATGTCCCTGTTTTTTGACTCCATTTTGGAATCTCACTCTAGTAGAATGACTCATAGCAGATAAAATTCCAGAAAGACAGCAATTATACTGTAGCTGGAGTTGATATAATGGTCTTTTTTGGAATGCTTTAATAGACAGGAGTGATTTTTGGCAAGCCAATGCAATAATCCCAGATATCTGATTGCATTACTAACTACTACCAACAAAGGGTGTCCCATGAGGAGGAACATTACTGAAGATACTTCATATTTAACTTTCCGTAATTATTTTATAACCTAACATCATGTTCTTTTCTAAAGAGCATGCATCAAAATGGGAAATGCACACAACGTGGGGCTTCAATTAAAGGCATTGGGGGATACTGATGACTTCCATGCTTATATGCTACTTAAAAGACATGTAATTCTTGATTTAGATTAAAAAAAAAACAGCTGCTACAGCACAGAGCTGGCATATATTGTAATGACCTCTAAAGCTTACCAAACATTTTGCTTGTTAATATTTACACATACAGTACTTTGAAATTGTACAGGTAGCAGCTTCACCTAATTGAGTTAGTATTCACCAAAGAACAACATCAGGACATTTCTAGAAGTCAGACAAGTTTTCCATTAATATTAATAGATCCCAGCCATTCATATTACATTTGTCTATCTTAAAGCCTGGGATATATGTTTTAAAAGGAGCCCCCTATCTACTATATGGATAGATTTTGAAACTCTGGACAATTAAAGAGAAGAAAAAAAAATCTTTATTATATATGGTATTGCCCATATATAATAAATGTCTCACAAATAGGAAACAGAATCTCATTTTTATTTAATTCTTCCCTACCCTCAATTTGTCCTATTTCTTAGTGCGGTGCTGTAGAAGCTGGATGTTCTTAAAGAAGTAATACCAGCTATTGGAAAATGAAGATAATGAAGAAGATAATAATCTGGAGACATATTAATATACCATAAAATGCTTCCTCATATAAGAGCAATTTCAACTGTGGGTTTTTTGGTGTCTCTTTTTGGAAAGATATTTAATGCATTATTTAGAACAGCAAGAAGAGGACTATGGTAATACAGAAGCCATTTTTTTTAAAAAAGAAAACATCTTAGATCATCAATGTTTTTTTTCCATTAAGACTAAATTCTCAGAAATTGTCATTGATTTTCGCAGGAAGGATGCCATACAGTTCCTTCTGGAAGGGTACAGGGATTGTACCAGGACTTTGTATGCCATCTGGGTCACAAAAAGGTCATTTTTTGCAGTTAACAAAAATACAACTCATTTTGGAGCTACTGTCTTCAGACAGATTCAGATTCATATAGAAACTGGAGAATATGGGCTAACTATAATCCTCAAAAACATGGGGTTTTTTTGGATGTTTTTTGTGCGGAAGATTCTGTGGACTAAAACTTTGGGATTATAATAACATTCTTATCAACTGGCTCTTTTAATCAGAACTGAACTAAGCTCTTCCCTCATTTCATAACCTTGTTCCTTCTTTGATATCACCATAGTGATTGGATGATCTGTACCCGAACCTTCTAGTTATAGGACAATTTTGAACAGTGTGGTTAGGATTTCACAAAAGAAACCAGCAAATCATGCATTTCAGGTGAATGGATTTTTTTTTCCTCCCTTGGCTTGGCACATTGATACGCCTTCACACTTGGCTGGGCCTGAGGTGCATTTGTGCAAAGCCAGATTGTTTTAGTTAACATAATAAGTGAACCTGCTGTTCTACCTGCATGTCTGGGAGAATTGCCAGGAGAGTTCTCGACATTTCAATCAGAGGGATAGGGTTATAAAGCTGTCAGTTTCCTTGTAGGCTAATTTGCCTTTTCTTTGGACACTGATTTCTTTTGAACTCCCCTTTCTATTTGGATGAGGGCAATTGTGGAACTAAACATTGATTTAAATAGGGATTTGCAATTTTGTCATAATTATGCTTAATACTGAGGCCATTCTTATATGGCATTTGCCTTCTATTCCATAGAATGTTGATGTCACAGAGATTATGATTTCATTAAGTTACTTACAAAAAATCTTATGGGTTGCATTCCAAAACTGTATAACCAGTAAAGATCTCATCATGATTTCCCTTCTTCTGATCCATTACATTTTCATGATCGATTGTAAATATCCTTGTGCCCACTGGAGAGTCATCCTCTTCAAGGAAGCAGCTTTTTCTAAAAGGACACTAGATTTACAGATTGATCTGGAGAAGCCTGTAAATGAAATAATAGCAGGTTTCCATACAAAGACAGGCTGTTCTCATGCCACCAAACTTGCTGCCCCTTCGGCAGACAATCGTCTGGAGAACCTCTAATACAGTTTGGTCCACATATCATGTTTACTCATAGTTCCTTGAAGAAAACACATTTGATGGGATCATACAGCATATTGAATGATGGATTATGAGGATTGGATTCATAGTAGCAATAGCACTCAGAAATAACATTTATATACCACCCCGTAGTGCTTTACAACACTCTTTGAATGGTTTATCATGAAAACATTATTTTCAAATTGCCCCCAATAATCTGCGCCCTCATTTTACCAATCTCGGAACGATGGAAGACTGAGTCAACCTTAAGCCCCCATCAGGATTGAGCTCCAGGCTGTGGGCAGAGTTAGCCTATAGTGCTGCATTCTAACCACTGCACCATCACGGCTTCTTCCTAATACCTACTGAATTACAAATTTAGCTTTGTTTGATGGGTGAACCTCGCCTCATATCACTTGTCCCCAACTTAGTGTCCCCCTAGATGTGAGGATTTCTGTTTGCAACTTTCCCCAGCTGAACAGATGCAGTATAGCTTCAGCTAGAGTAAGTAAATCTTTTTTTTTCATACACGAATCAAGAGATCGCATCAGAACAACTATTTGGAAATGGGTTAATACAGGTAGTGATTACAAATTAAATTATCTATTTTCCTTGTGAAACACACCCAGAGCGAGCCATTGCTTCACAATCAGTTTCCACCTCCTCTAATAATTTGTGAGGAAAACATCTCCTATAGAAAATGTAATTGGATTGTAATTTTCTCTCACAGCTCTGCTCTTTTCATAAAGCTGTTACAAACATTAGGAAGCCTCCTTCATACTAAACTCCCATGCCTTTTGTTACTTTTTCATTTTTTCAGTTAAAAAACAAATCAGTGTCCTTTACCTTGCTGTTTTCTTTGTTCTGGTACATCATGTCTTTGCTGTGTGCTTTCTCTCATGAACTGGCCGTTAATTTGAAAAAGGAAATAGTTCAGCGCATTGTTTAGCAATCTTTTAAGATTTAACCGAACAAATGACATGAGCGATAGATATTGAGGGAGTGCAGTGTAGGAAAGTTGCCTACAGCTGACCAATAGGAAGGTAAGCACAGCTATCAAACACACTTTATAAAAATTCTTCTCTAGATGGAATGATATTTGAAAGGTTTGAAGCCTACAGGTTAAGATTGCAGGAACATGTTGATGGGTCTGAGAGGTGAGAGCACAGACCTGGAAGGAAAAGAAAGACAGGTTGTGTCAGAAGTGGAGAGGAAGCTAAGGATGTTTGGTTCACCTGTCAGAGAAGAAATGTCTTCGAAAAAATCTGATGCTGCACAGTGACAGGTTCCACGGGCAAGCTCTTTGAGATCTGCTGAGTTAAGACAAGAAAGTGGGGTTGGTGGTAGCAAAAGACAGAGGGAAGAGAAGTAGAGTTTGTAATCCAAATGGAAATTATTCACCATAAATAGATGTTGTCTTGTCTTGTAGTAAAACTTTGTGAAGGCTTCACCAAGTCACCTGTCCAGGGTCCCAGTGTTGGAAGAAATATCCTTCTGGGTTCAGTTCTGGGGGGGGGGGGAGAAGACACTGGAAACATGGAGGTTGCTTGGAAGGTTTAATGGTGGACAGGACCACATGGCCTGGAGTCCCAGAGTGAAAAGGAAGGATGATCACATGCTTCAAGGTGAAGGAAGAGATCAAGAAAAAGAGGCTGAGGTGCTGAGAGTGCCTTGTTGGGATATGAATTGAAGCTTGTTTTTAATTTGTTGTCAGACTCCCATGAGGCCATGCAGGGGCAACTCTGTGGGCTGTCCTGAGTTCCAGGCTTGGTTGAGCCTTGCTGGATGATGATGCACTGAAAGGGCTTTTGAGCAATTGCTATAGCTTTACCTGGAGATCTTTGTTATGTAAAGTATTCTGGCCCAGGCCTTAATGGCCCACCTATTAACAAAGGTGGGGATGAGCTTCTACTTCTGAGGTGAGTTTCTGCTTCTGAGTTTCTACTCGTTTTAGGGGAAATATAATGCCTTTTAAACATTCCCAGGATATTTCACCTTTCTAGGAGACGGATGGGTGCCAACTTTCAACACCAGCGTTAGTTTATTTGTAAGGCTAGTGGGAAACTTCAGACCCCAAAATTGCAATAGTTACCAGAGCTGTTCAAAGCATGGATGATCTCTGAGATTATTTTGTCATTGTTGTTTCTGCTGGGAAGTTTTCATAAGCTCACCATCTCCTAATGTAAACAACAACAACAACAACAAGAACAAAACAACATTGTCCTTTAACTTACATGCATAATATAGGTCTGATGGATTAATTTGGCTCAGGGCATGAATGAACAACACACTGATGGCCAAAGGCAACCAGGAAAGATCTCATAATGATTTTCTTCTTCTTCTGATCTTCTACAGTTTCATGATAGATTGTGAATATTTTGTGCCCAGTGGAGATCCACCGTCTTCAGGGAAACAAGTCTTTCTAGAAGGACACTAGATTTACAGACAGATTTAAAGAAGCACATAACTGAAGTGGCAGGTATCCACGTAGGCTATTCTTACGCCATCAAGCTTTGGCAGGCAGTCATCTGGAGATCCTCCAATACAGTTTGGTCCATATATCATGTTTAATCATGTTTCTGTGAAGGAAGCACATCTGAATGGAATTGCACAGTATTTTATTTTTTCTCAGAGTGCAAGGGCTACAAACAATGGTGACAGAATGATGCAAAATGGGCTAGTTCACAGCATACATAAGGACAGTGGTATGCTGGAAATGTACAACAACTTACAGATAATCAGAGCTGGAAAGGACCTTGTAGGTCATCTAGTCCAATCCTAAGCAGAAGACCCTACACCATTTCTTACAAATGGCAGTCCAATCTCTTCTTGAAAGTCTCATGTGATGATGCTCCCACAACTTCCTAGAGCAAGCTATTCCAATTCTGCCAGTTCCATTGCCAATGTTGAGCTATTCCTCAGCTGAACTTATACCATACTAGTTATGCATTTTCTTGTCTAAATGTTGGGGAAATTACTACTGACATTCAGCAATTGTGATTGGAATAACTGGTGTAAGGCATCATTGTTCTCCACCATTATTTCTTAACCTTCATTACAGAGATGATTAATTAATCCTGAATTATTAAACCTGAATTAATAGTAAAAATTGAGCATCATTTGAACACCGTAGACCCTGGCAAATTCATCACCAGTCAGTTGCAAAAGGCAGCTTTACTCAGAACAGCTAACATCCTGAGACAATACCTCTACCATCATCAAACATTCACATCTGCCTATCCCAGGCCCTTGGGAAGGACTCGGTAGGTGGATAATAATTGCCAAACCCTGTCTGAACATCTGGCTACATCTGTATGATGAATCAATAATACTAGAGTACCAAAGAAACGCCTTTTCACATTTTTTTCTCTCTCTCTCATTCTGAAAATTAAAGTGTCTCCCATGTTTTAAAACACTCACAAGGCCCTGTGAGTATACCATGTGGGAAGGATCTTTTTCTTTTCTTCTTGTTTGACCTTCTTAACACTCTCTTAAACTTCCTGAATGGAAGATAACAGAGAGGTTCAGGGCAAAGCCCTCATATTTTTATGGGAACATAGAGATGAGACATCTACTCTTTTATCCATTACTCATTCTTAATAAGGTAACGCCTGTCTGGAGTTGGAGTCATCTAACTGGGCCAATTTGACTTCCCAGGTTGAACTGAATGACTTCAATTGTACTTTAGAATTTCATCCGTGTTGTTGTTAGATAATGAAGACCAGGAAGTTTTATGTTTAATGCAGTCTTTGTTACCTGTAAGTGAAATGGTCAATGATATGAAAAGCAGCCTACAAAGGGGCTGATTTGCAGCCAAAAAAATCATTCCTTTGCTGGTATGAGGCAAATAAAGTTATAAATTTAGTTTAGAACACCTGGTTTTGTAGACATTTATTTGGATATGTAACCTGATCTATCAATCTAAAAAATTTGTGATGAGCTTAAAAAAACATGGAAATCAAAAATACTCTCAAACAAAATGGCATAAAGCAGAATATAATGTTTCATTAATATATTAATATCTGTATTGATAACATTTTTATTCTCTTTTAATTCATGTTAAAAAAATAATAAAGACTTTTAATTCATGTTAAAATTCACAGCATGCATAAGGACAGTGGTATGCTGGAAATGTACAACAACTTACAGATAATCAGAGTTGGAAAGGACCTTGTAGGTCATCTAGTCCAATCCTAAGCAGAAGACCCTATACCATTTCTTACAAATGGCAGTCCAATCTCTTCTTGAAAGTCTCACGTGATGATGCTCCCACAACTTTGATGCTCCCAAACTTTGACTGGATTGGACTATATGGACTGTTTTCTTCAAATATCAAAATCAAAGTCCAAACTGAGAGGAGAAATATATATATTTTAAAAAAGTATATTGCAGTAGGAGTGAAGGAGACCAGGACTGTAAAAGATTAATCAGATCTGATAGCAGACTTTTTAAAAACAAAAAACAAAATTTTGTTTGTGTCATGTTAATGTTAAGTGCTCTGAAGTTTTAGTTTTACATTAAAAGGGATTCCTGGTATAAAACAAACTGAAAATGCCTTTATCATGTCTTTCCTTTTTCCCTAATCATTCATATTGTTCAGCTCAAATTTTTGTAAAGTTCCTTCAAAGTACTCTTCATAGAATTATCCTGCTGGGTTCAGTTCCAAGTGGGGAAAAAGACACTGGAAACATGGAGACTTAGGAAAGATGGTTTAATGGTGGACAGCAAGACCACATGGCTTGAAGCTCCAAAGAAGGATGATTACCATGCCCAAGGTGAAGGAAGAGATCAAGAAAAGGCTGAGGTGCTGAGAGTGACTGGGTTTTATAATCTTTGTTGGGATTTGAATTGGAGCTTGTATTCTGATTGGTTGTCAGACTCCCATGAGGCCATGCAGGGGCAACTCTGTAGGCTGTCCTGAGTTTCAGGCTTGGTTGAGCCTTGCTGGATGATGATGCACTGAAAAGGGCTTTTGAGCAATTGCTATAGCTTTACCTGGAGATCTTTGTTATCTAAAGTGTTCTGGCCCAGGCCTTAATGGCCCACCCATTAACACAGGTGGGGGTGAGCTTATGCTTCTGAGGTGAGTTTCTGCTTCTGTGTTTCTACTCTTGTTAGAGGAAATATTCTGCCTGTTTAATATTTCCCAGGATATTTTATTTTTCTAGGAGACGGGTGGGTGCTAACTTCCTACAGTACATAATGGCACTAACTTTTAACCTTTTTCTTGGCTAAGCACACTTGTAGTATATTCTACTAGCTCCCATTGCCATCAAAACCCCATCTGTTTTGTATGGACAATAACATACTTGGAAGCGCCATGTTATGATTGGCCAAAGTGCACGTCGATCTCATTGGCCTTTAACGAATCTCCCGCGATTGGTGGAAACTAATCGTGGGAGATTCAAAGTGGTGCCATTGGCTGCGGCCGCGGTGGCTAGAGAATAAAAGCCGTGGCTGTTCCCTTTAAACCCCGAGCAGATCCAGGAACTTAATAAAGAGCTGAAACTAAGTCACTGGCTCTGAGTCTCCTTTCCCGCGACGGACACAACACTGGTGACAAGGGTGGGATCCCGAAACTAACCCCATCAAGCACGTGTCCTGAGGAAGCGAGACCAACAAGATGGCCAGTATCGCACCGCCCGCACCCTTTAACCCAGCTACCAAGGACTGGGAATCATACACAGACCGATTCCTAATGTTCCTCGAAAGTAGCAACTTGAAGGATGCAACCGGGCAGAAGAAAAGAGCTGTCTTCCTAACACACTGCGGGCCTGCAGTGTTCATGATAGCTAAAGCCTTCGCGAAACTCGGGGACGTGAAGGAGGTGGACTGGGCTGACCTTGAGCCGTTGCTCCAAAACCACTATGCCCCTGCCGTGCCCACCCTCATCAGGCAGCACAATTTCTAGCGGCGGAGATCGGGTGAGAGCATCAGCGACTTTGTGGCTGATCTGCAGAGCCTAGGGGGCATGTGCGGGTTCTCAGACATGGACGAGGCTTTGTGGGACCATGTCGTGCTCGGACTCAGAGACCCAGTCCTACAAAGCCGGCTAATGGCAAAAGGCAACATCACCCTCTCCGACACCCTCGCTGAAGCCACCGCAGCTGAGGCAACCTGGAAATCGGCGAATCGAATGCAGAGACCGGATACCGGGGAACGCACAGCAACCACCGAGATGGGCCGGGCAACTGAGGCTCACCCAGAAGCAAGCCACTGAGAGACCACCACCCACCATGGTGACTTCCACTCTGCCTCTGACACCACGGACAAGGAAGAGGAAATACATCGGCTCCAGTCGGGACGAGATCAGCGCGATCGGCGAAGTCGTAAGTCAGGGACCACTTGTGCTGGATGCGGAGGCGACCACCCTCAATCAGAGTGCCGGTTTTTTGACGCGATTTGCTGGCACTGCGATAAGAAAGGTCACATTGCCCGAGTCTGCCGACTGAAAAGAGCCTACAGCCCCCGTTGGCGAGACCACAGCAACTGGAGATGAGACGGCACCCCCCACCAGAGCCAGAGACCGCCAAGCCGAGAATTGCTGGAACCGAGACGGATGGGACCGACGAAGCGGCGGAACCCGGCAGAAAGAGAAAACCCACCAGACGGTCGTCATCGGCCACTCATCCACCACAGACGCCTGGAAGGTGTATGTAGAAGTGGGCATCGAAGGCGAACCATGCAAAATGGAGGTGGACTCCGGGTCCTACGTCTCCATGGTTGCCTGGCGAGAAATCAAATGGTTGGTGCCGGAAATCCACAAGAGGAGGTTGGAAACCCAGAAACTAATCCTCAGAGACTACCAGGGGAACCGCATCCCGGTAGTCGGAACCGGACACTTCGAGGTAACCTTCAAGGGTCGCTCAGCAAAGCTTCCCCTGATGATCGTGGACCGGGACCGCCCCAGCCTTTTGGGACTACAGTGGTTTGCACCACTCGGGATCGAGGTTACAGGCATCGACCACGTTGCAGATGCCGACTGGGAAGAGCAACTGGCATGGGACTTCCGGGAAGTGTTCGATGGCACCCTAGGCAAGTACCGAGGGCCCCCTATTTCCTTCAGCCTAAACCCCAGCATTTCCCCAATACGCCTAAAACCATGGTAGGTACCTTTTGCACTCTGGCCCAAAATCGACAAGCAAATTGACAAGCTCGTCAAACAAGGGGTCTACAACCAATCGATCACGCCCGGTGGGAGACCCCCATAGTCACCCCAGTCAAGTCCGATGGGTCGGTGAGAATCTGCGGGGACTATAAGGCCACCCTAAATTGCACCTTACAACAAAGTGCCTACCCCATCCCAGTAGTGCAGCACCTTCTATACTCACTGGGGGGGGGCAAGGTCTTTGCGAAGCTCGACCTGGCGCAAGCCTATCAACAGTTGCCGGTCGACGCAGAAACCGCCAAGGCACAGACCATAGTCACCCACCAGGGAGCATTTCACTGTAACAGACTTCAGTTTGGAGTCAGCATGGCTCCGGGAATTTTCCAGAGCCTCATGGAGAGACTCTTGCAAGGAATTAAGGGGGTGGTGCCCTACTTCAATGATGTACTAGTGTCAGCGGCCAACCAACAAGAACTAGAGGGTCGTCTAAGGGAGGTACTAACCAAATTCAAAGAGGCTGGGCTAAAGGTGAAAAAAGAGAAATGATAGCTGTACACAGAACGGGTCGAATTCCTGGGATACCTCCTAGACCGACACGGCATCCACCCAACCACAGAAAAAATCAGAGCCATTAAAGAAGCCCCAACACCACGGAATAAAACAGATCTGCAGGCATTTCTGGGACTGCTTAATTTTTATAATGTTTTCCTGCCCCAAAAGGCGACCGTGGCGGAGCCTTTGCATAGGCTTTTCAACAAGGCGGCCACATGGACTTGGGGAAAATGTGAGGAAGCCACCTTCACCAAAACCAAGGACCTGCTCACCTTGGATGCTGTCCTAATCCAATACAATGAGACCCTACCACTTGCCATCACATGCGACGCTTCACCTTTAGGTGTTGGTGCCGTCCTCAGCCACACGCTCCCCGACGGAAAAGAAGCACCCATCGCCTTCTTTTCAAGGACACTTACCAAACTGGAAAGAAACTATAGTCAACTGGACAAAGAGGCCCTGGCTATCATCGCCGCAGTAAAGAGGTTCCACGAGTACCTCTACAGCCGCAAGTTTACCATCATTACTGATCACAAGCCGCTGTTGGGAATCCTGGCAGGGAACAGGGCCACCCCAAATATTCTATCTCCTAGAATGACAAGGTGGTCTGAATTCCTTGTCGCCTACAGCTACCGGCTCACACACCGACCCGGTAAGACAATCACCCACGCAGACGCCCTGAGCCACATGCCGTTACCTGACCTAGACACCGACCCAGCACCCACGACAGCCACCCTCAGCATAGAGACTCTGCCCGATCTACCCATAACCGCGTCAGACATTGCCCGCGAAACAAATAAAGACAAATGTCTGGTGCGGGTGTTACATTGGGTAGAAAAGGGGTGGCCAGAAAGAGACGACAACGAAGCATTCAGGACATTCCTGAACCGGCAAACAGAACTCTCATTACAAAAAGGTTGTGTACTGTGGGGGGATAGAGTTGTTATTCCGGAAAGGTTACAAGGGAAGGTATTGGAGTTGTTACACGAAGGGCACCCGGGCATAGTTAGAACAAAAGCCCTGGCCAGGAGTTACACCTGGTGGCCAGGGATGGACAAGCAAATCGAGACCTGGGTGGCAAAATGCAAACGCTGACAAGAAACCAGACCGAGTCCCCCCGCAGCACCAATTCTGGAATGGGAAACCCCCAGGGGCCCATGGTCCAGGATCCACATAGATTTTGCCGGGCCCATGAAAGGACACATATTCCTTATCATGGTAGATGCTTACTCCAACTGGTTGGAGGTAAGCAACATGAAAACCACCACCACAGAAGCCGTGACCAAGGAACTCAACAAGCTGTTCGCAACCCACGGCCTCCCAGATGTCATCGTGTCGGACAATGGGCCCCAATTTACCTCACTGGAATTCGAAAAATTCCTAGCAGAATGGGGCATATGACACGCACTGACAGCACCGGTACATCCGGCGGCGAACGGGAGGGTGGAACGGATGGTTCAATTCACAAAAAAATCCATCCAAAAAATTGAACACGGGGAAATCCAAGAAAAAATAAACAAAATGCTCTTTACACAACACATAACCCCAAATACGACGACCAACAAAAGCCCGGCAGAACTATTAATGGGGAGGAAATTAAGGTCCCCACTCGACAGACTGCACCCCACATACAACCCAGAAAAACCCCCAAACTCCTCAAGCAAAAGCCAAACACCTTACAGGTGATGCAGTCTATGCAAAGAACCTTACTGGAGACCCACTTTGGGTACCGGCAACCATAACCCAGTTGACAGGTCCCCACTCGTACCACCTCCAAAGAACTGACGGACGAGCATGGAAATGCCACATCGATCAAATAAGATCGAGGACAGCCACAGGAAACACAACCGACATGCAAACAGACACAGACAAGCCCCACAACACATACCAAGAGGGGAGAGAATACCCCAGGAACCAGGAGACAATCGAAAGAAACCAGCCATACTCACCGGAAAGCAGCCAGCTCAAAGCCTCACTGGGGAGAAGCAGCCAGGCCAGCTCAACCAGCCCAGAAAGACCAGGCGGGAGTGGCAACCACCGCAACTCAACCAGCCTGAGTAGACCAGGAGGGAGCTGCGATGAAAGGCCCGGCGAGCCTTTCCAGGCGGTTCCATCAACGAGGCAGAGAGCAACACAGAACCCGACCGAACCGGCCAGGAGCCAAGCAACAACTAACCTGCGCAGGTCAAGTACGAAGCCCCGCCTACTTATGGGACTAAGTTACGTAGGACCAGACCAAGAGCGGAGGGGTGTTCTGTACGGACATTAACATACTTGGAAGTGCCGCGCTATGATTGGCCAAAGCGCACGGCGATCTCATTGGCTAAGCAGGCCGCGCTGATTGGCCTGTAACGAATCTCCCACTATAGGTGGAAACAAATCGCGGGAGATTCAAAGTGGTGCCATTGGCTGCGGCTGCCACGGCTGGAGAATAAAAGCCACGGCTGTTCTCTTTAAACCCCGAGCCGATCCAGGAACTTAATAAAGAGCTGAAACTAAGTCACTGGCTCTGAGTCTCCTTTCCCGCGATGGACACAACACCATCATTACACTGGAAGATTTGCCAGTCTCTTTGAAGTTAATGAACATTCAGTCCTCCAATGAAAATCTTCCCTGTTTTATCCCTTCATACAATCCCATCCTGGTCTGTTGATTTTAAGAAAGGGAAGATAGGGGAGGACCCTCAGTCTCAGTGTTTCCACACTTTCTTGGAAAGTCTTTGAGTTCAGAAAATAATTATGAAGAGATTGGAAAAAAATTGCTCCTCTTTGAAATAGGATTTCCAATTTGATAATTTCATTTTCATTCCTGAATTTGCCTAAGCAAAGTAAATCACAACCTATTTCTTGCTAAGCTAGAAAAAATGTGGAATAGATAGCACCATCACTAGATGGACTCGCAACTGGCTGGCAAACCATGCTCAAAAAGTAGTCCTTAATGGGTCTAAATCTGCATGGAGGGAAGAAAGCTGTGGGGTGCCACAAG
Organism: Hydrophis major; assembly: GCA_033807585.1. Taxonomy (NCBI): domain Eukaryota; kingdom Metazoa; phylum Chordata; class Lepidosauria; order Squamata; family Elapidae; genus Hydrophis; species Hydrophis major. The sequence goes on from CM066328.1 coordinate 170,049,988, forward strand.
GTTCCATCTTAGGCCCAGTACTCTTCAATATTTTCATTAACGACTTAGATGAGGGAATAGAAGGGGAATTTACCAAATTTGCAGATGATACTAAGCTGGCAGGAATAGCTAACACCCAAGAAGATAGGCTCAAGATCCAGATAGATCTTGACAGATTAGAACACTAGACTGTATCTAACAAAGTGAAATTCAATGTAGAGAAAAGTAAAGTCCTACACTTAAGCAAGAAAAACTAAAAGTACCCATATAGACTGGGTGAAACCAGGCTTATTAGCAGTAACTATGAGATGGATCTTGGAGTCTTAGTGGACAACCCGCTAAATATGAGCCAGCAGTGTGCAGCCGCCACCAAAAAAGCTAATGCAATCCTAAACTGTATTAACAGAGGGATACAGTCAAGATCAAGGGAAGTACTAATACCACTCTATAAAGCCTTAGTAAGACCACACCTAGAGTACTGCATCCAGTTTTATTCACCACATTATAAAAATGATGTTGAGACTCTAGAAAAAGTACAGAGAAGAGCAACCAGGATGATTCGGGGGCTGGAGGCTAAAACATACAACGAACGGTTGCAGGAACTGGGCTTGGCTAGTCTAGTAAAGAGAAGGACCAGGGGAGACATGATAGCGGTCTTCCAATATTTCCTCCCTGTGGCAGGGGTCAAGCTATTTTCTAAAGCTCCTGTAGGCCAGGCAAGGAATAATGGATGGAAACTGAAAAAGGAGAGATGGAAACCTGGAAACAAGGACAAACTTTCTGACAGTAAGAACAATCATCCCATGGAACAGCTTGCCCTCAGAAGTTGTGGGAGCACCATCACTTGAGACCTTCAAGAAGAGATTGGACTGCCATTTGTCAGAAATGGTGTAGGATCTCCCTCTTGGGCGGGGGCGTGGACTAGATGGCCTACAAAGTCCCTTCCAACTCTGATTATTTGTTATCTGTTATCTGTTACCTCAGAAGTACCAAAACTCTTGTTGTTATGATCTTTAACTGGGCTAAGTGATGCATCATAGGGTAACAATTTTTGAACCAAAGTACCTCAAATGGGCTAATTTATAGGATGTGTCTGAAATCTGGGACCTATGACTCCTGTGGGAATGAAATTTAGGAAAGTTGTGGCTGCTTCAGTACTATTGGCTGTTGTGTTGATGGATTGCTGCAGTCACATGATCTTCATTTTCAATGTTCTGTGACAATTTCCCAGCCAGTCTCACAATTCCTCATTTTCTCTCCCACCCAGCAGCAGCCATTTACCTGCCTGCTGGAAAGGGAAGAAAAAGGGGAAGGGAATAGGAAAGGAAGGAGGGAAGGAGAAAGGAATCTTCTATATAAGCCTTCTCTCAGCCATACAGCACTTTTTACACAACCCTTCCTGGCCCAAGCCACCTGCTCTGTACTTTCCCTCCTCCATGTGACACTTCTTATGCACCCCCATAACATCCCATACACTTCTCAACATGCACTGTCCCCCACATGCCTTACTCAACCCAACTTCCTGCTGGCTTCCTCACTGGCTTTGTCCCTGCAAGCTTCCCACAAGCATAGTAAATGGGGAAGCTGGCAGGAATTCTAAGGAAGGAAGGAAAGAAAAAATAATAATGACAGAATGAGAGGGAGGGAAGGAAGGGGAAGGGAGAGAAGAGAGAGATGGAAGGAGGAAAGAAGGAAGGAAAGAAGAGAGAGGACAGAGAAAGGAAGAAAGGAATGAAGGAATAGGGAGGTAGAGGGAAGAACAAGAGGGTAAGAGGGAGGAAGGAAGGAGGAGGGAGGGGAAGGGAGGAAACAATTGGGAAGGAAGTGGGAAGGAAGGAAGGAGAGGAACTATGAGGAGGGAAGGAGGGAGGAAGGAGAAGAAAGAAGGGAAGGAAGGAAGGAAGGAAGGAAGGAAGGAAGGAAGGAAGGAAGGAACCATGAGGAAGGAAGGAGGGAGGAAGGAGAAGAAAGAAGGGAAGGAAGGAAGGAAGGAAGGAAAGAAGGAAGGAAGGGAGTGAGGGAGAAAGATTTCTGACTCACTCTGCCATTTTCCCATAAGTAAACTCAATGGGGAAGCCACTGGGAAGTTAGAAGTCACTCCCGTTCCCACTGCTCTTTTGCCCATCAGTGATCATTCTGTTTCTCTGTGAAGAAATATCTCTGAAATGATGATCCAGTGGAGCAAGGGTTGTCTAATATTTCATAATTCTTTGTATATGTTTTATAGATAGAACCACTGACAGACAGTGTAACTTGAACTTGGACTATTAAATAAACAATAGTAACCATTCAAATACTGGACTGTAAACTGCATACAATGGGATTGCTCCAAGTTCTTCACTCCCCAAAGACATGGAGAGTCTTATAACCAGCTAAAGCAGATCTCACTATTTCATGGTACCCTAATATCTAATTCAATCCTTTCTCTCTCTCTCTCTCTCTTTTTTTTGCTGGTGGCAAGATTGCAGCTGAGTGACTTTGTACAGTCAGTCACCCATCATCTTATTTACCAGAATCACTCAACAGAATTAAAAAGCTGAAGGCATTTGGCTGGCTGTTCATGAAAACTATTTTGGCTATGTTGCTTTTATTATGGCCAGCCTTTGTTATCCTGTTTGCTGTTAGTCTCATGAAGGATTGTTTACAAGGCCAGTTTTGAGTAGAATTTACTTTACAAGTGAAAGATGTCTGCTGCAAACAGACTCTGTAATTAAACCAGATTTGTTTCTTGCTCAGTTCCATTACAGATTACATTAGTTGGTTCTGGAAGAAGCAATAATTACAGTGTAAATATCACAAACCTTTCAAAAGTGACTCTAGCTTTTTTCAGCAACCATGACAAAAGGAAGTTTCAAGGTACTGCAAAGAATACATTCCCTAGCTCTGTTTTTGTTCATGAGAATAAGGGGTAGACTGTCATGCCAAGAGTTCTGTAAATATAAAACTAGAATTAGGCTGTTAACAATTTACAAAGAGTCAAAAACTACCTGAGCAGGATCCTGGTTTTTAAAACAGAAGAATCCTGCTATATTGTTTGTCTGTTTGCGATCTTCAAACAACATGGACATTTAAAAAATGCACAGGTTTTCTCCATTGTATGTAATGGATATATTCTTACGGATTAGAGTTATTCACATAGCTGGAGCTTACGTTACAATTCTGGTTCTGGGGAAAATCTAGCAAATGTTTGGCATGCCCAAGCACTATTTAAATGAATGGGATTTACATTTTGTTCATAAGTACTTAGGTTCCCTTGCTTTTAATGAGTCTTTAGTTTTCCTTCCTTGTTCTGACTGATGGATAGAAAATTCAGACCATTTAAATAATCATGAGCACACCTTCCATCTTTCCGTGTTCTATGTAGATTGGGAAAAAGATCAGGATCATCTATTATACAGGTAGTCCTTGACTTACAACAGTTCACTTCGTGACCATTCGAAATTACAACAGCGCAGAAAGAAAGTGACTTATAACTGCTTTTCACCCTGATGACTATTACAGCATCCCCATGGTCGCGGGATCAGAATTTGAATGTTTGGCAAATTTATGACAGTTACAGTGCCCCAGGGCCATGGGTCTGACAAGCAAAGGAAGTCAGATTTGATTTACAACCATTTTACTAATTTAAAAACCCCGGCAATTCACTTAACAACTGTGGCAAGAATGGAGCAAAAGTCACTTAACAATTGTTTCATTTAGCCACAGTGGCACATGTAACCTATCTGCTTGATCTGGAGGAATGGATAGGAACCATCAGGGAGAGGTGGTCCTGTAAGTATGCAGCCCCATGGCTTGTATGGTTTCAAAGATAACAATCAACATCTTGAATTGCACCCAAAAACCTATTGGGTGGAATGGGACAATTTTCCACAGCCAACTCACTGCAGGACAACTTACCATGGGGGACAATTCAACAATTTGAATTTAATTATTTAAAATAATGTATAAACTAGTTTAATTTTTGTCATTCACATTTCATTTTGTCCCTCCTTTGGCATTCTTTCTTTAACTATTCTATCCCACTATTTCTTTGATATTAGGATAAGTATAATACACTTATATAAGTATAATTAGTATTAGTTACCCTATGGGGAGTTGGCCATAGTGAGTTGTCCTGCAGTGAGTTGGCTATAGGGATATGGAGGAAAAGCCACTTAACAATTGTTTCATTTAGCTGCAGAAATGTTGAGTTTAATTGTGGTCTACCTATGGATTGGACTATAATTGAGGACTACCTACTTATTGGAGAGAAAGCAAAGAAAAAATTGTCGTAACATCTGTATTGTAAATGAGACATTGTCTCAGATGAACTTTTTTTCCTAGGAAGGGCTTTTTTCTCTCTTTTTGGGTGTGGACAAATGACAATTGGTGTGTAGAACGGAAGCAAGCGATATGTAGGCCAGAGCCAGAAGTAATAGTGTGATCCATCTTATTTATTTATTTGTTTGTTTGTTTGTTTATTTATTTATTTTTATTTGTCAATTGCTTACAAGATAATAGGTATAAGTAAAAACATAGTTATGAATACATGGATACATATAAGAAAAATAAAAAAAGAAACAATAGGACAGGGATGGTAGGCAACGTTGGTGTGCTTATGCACGCCCCCTACAGACCTCTTAGGAAAGGGGTGAGGTCAATAGTAGACAATCTAAGGTTAAAGTTTTGGGGGTTTGGGGAAAAAAACCACATAGAGTCAGGTAGAGTATTCCAGACATTGACGACTCTGTTGCTGAAGTCATATTTTCTGCAATCAAGTTTGGTGTGGTTTACCTTGAGTTTGTATCTATTGTTTGCTCTTGTGTTGTTATGGTTGAAGCTGAAGTATTCATTGACAGGTAGGACATCGCAATGTATGATTTTATGTACTATACTTAGATCAGACTGAAGGCAGTGTAGTTCTAGGTTTTCTAGATCTAGAATTTCGAGTCTGGTGGCATAAGGTATTCTGCAACGAGTAGAGGAGTAGAGAACTCTTCTTGTGAAATATTTCTGGACTTTGTCAACTGTGTTAATATCAGATACATAATGTGGGTTCCAGACTAATGAGCTGTATTCGAGTATTGGTCTAGCAAATGTTTTGTATGCTCTAGTTATTAGTGTGATATTACCAGAGAAAAAGCTACGTAAGATTAGGTTAACCTTAACGTCTTTTTGGCTATGTCATTACAGTGGGCTCTAGCACTTAGATCATTAGAGATGAGTACTCCAAGATTCTTGACAGAGTTTGGATCATCAAAAAGGTCTTGACTATCCAGCCTGTATTTTATTTTCTGATTTTTTTTGCCAATATGTAAGACAGAGCATTTATTTGTTGAGATTTGAAGTTGCCATTTGCTTGACCATTCTGATACATAGTCAAGGTCTTTTTGAAGGGTAGCCATATTGTCTGTGGTGTTGAATAGTTTTACATCATCAGCGAAGAGAATGCAGTTGCTCTTGATATGATCACAGAAGTCATTTATATAGAGTATGAATAGAGTTGGTCCTAGAACACTGCCTTGGAGGACACCACTATTGACAAGTACAGAATTTGATAGGATGCTCCCAATTTTGACCATTTGTTGTCTGTTTGACAGGAATGCTTCTATCCAGTAATGCAGGTGTCAAGAGATACCATAAGATTTTAGTTTTAGGAGTAGTTTCTCGTGTACCACTGAATCAAAGGCTTTACAGAAGTCTATTGCTTTGCCCTGATTGAGTCGTGTAGTCCATATGTTTTTACAGTGTAAGAGTTGCAGATTACAGGATAGTTTTTTTTCTGAAACCAAATTATTTATTAGAGAGTAGGTTGTTTGTCTCTAAGTGGAGAATGATGGATTGGTTAATAATTGATTCCATGACTTTACAGTTGATGCAGCATAAGGAGATTGGTCTGTAATTTTCAACAAGGCTGGGGTCTCCTTTTTTGAAGATGGGAATGACCATGGTTTGTGGCCATAGTTTTGGCAAGGAGCTGGTCCTGAAAGATTTTTCAAAGATTATGCTTTGAGGTTCTGCTGTGACAGTGGATAGCTTTTTTAAGAAGTAGGCACATATTCCGTCTGGTCCAATAGACAGAGATGGTTTTAGATTGCACAGTGCTTTTTCAACATTGTCTTTTGTAATATCTATATGTATTACATCACTGTAGTTGTCTGTGGTTCAACTAGGAAATACTGGGCATGATCCATTGCTGTTTACAAATAATGAGCCAAAGAATGTGTTAAAGAGGTTGGCTTTAATAGTGTCGTCGTTGCAGTCTTTACCATTAAGTCCTTTCAGTGGTGGGATGGACCTTGAGTCTTTTAGTTTGTTGTTTATAAAATTTTAGAAAGTACGGGTGGAATTGGTGCGTAGAAGGTTTTCCTCTTGTTTAATGTGATAATTTGTGCATTCAGTTTTTATCTGATGGCATAAATTTTTGTATCGGCTTTTGAAGTTGGCAACGTGACCAGTGTTGTTTCTCTGCCAAAATGATTTCTTTTTGGATTGAAGCTTCCTTATTGTTTTGGGTGATTTGTTTTTTCTGATTTTGGGTGATTTGTTTTTTCTGGTTGTTAATGGTACATACAGTTTGATGACTCTTTTGACTTCAAGTAAAAATATGTTGTAATGATCTTCTACAGTATTGCATCCAGAGAATAGAAATTGCCAGTCAAGGGATGATAAATTGTTGTTTATAAGATCATAGTTGCCTTTTTTGAAGTTATAATTGGGGATTCCATCATTGTGATGATTTTTGTGTGGACGTATGTTGAGACAAAAGTCAATCATATTGTGGTCACTGTTGGAAAAGGGTTCTTTAATTTGTATTCCATAAATTGAATTCAAACTATTGCAGAAGATGAGATCGAGGCAGTTGTTAAGTCTGGTGTTGTTGGTTACTAGTTGTTCTGGTCCCAGATTTGTTACTGCATTGTAGAAGGTTGCATGTGTGGGTTCAGTTGTGTATTTGTTAAGGGTCCAGTTAATATGAGGTAGATTGAAATCACTAAGAAAGATAAAAGCGTGTGGGCAGGATGCTGCCCATATTAGTAGTGTATTTAGCTTGTTTGCATGTTTGATATCATAATCAGGGGCTCTGTAACATAGTAAGAACTGAAATGTGATATTTAAGGATAGTTCACAGATGATGGTCTCAGGAATCCTGGGTAACTTGGATGTTTTTTAGATGTAGGGACTTTTTATAGAAGATAGCAACACCACCTCCTCTATGGATTTCACGATCTGATCGGTGAACATGATAGTCTCTTACTGTGGTAATGGAGTCAGGAAAGATGCGTTGAGCCTTTTTTCACAGACAAATATAATGTCGAATTTCGTCATATTTAGTAAGAGAAGAAATTCAGGTATTTTATTTACAAGGCTTTTTGCATTGAATAGCTTGCATTTAAGGCCAGATGTGGTTGGAATAGAGGTAGTTAGGGGCATGCATGCTTAGTTTTGAGTGATGTTGGATTGGATGGGGTGGGGTTGGATGTGGAGTTGTGGGTTGTGTGACTTTCTTTTGATGCAATCAGCTCTGTAGTCAATGTATAGATGTATTTCTCCATTGTCTAGATGGTTTTTGAGTTCTGCGGGGAGTTCACGGGAGCAGATTCTTTGCAGTATGGATAAGTCTGGTCTTGAGAGAAGCTTTTTGTGGTTGGGATTGGTTTTTGCAATTGTATGAATGAATATGCATTTGCTGGACTCATTTTTGCATTCAACTCTACAAAATCTTGGGGGCACAGAGCCGTCATTGTATTTGTACCCATGGCCATCTCTGGTTACTTCAATGATATCTTCAGGAGATATCTTTCATCTGGACATCCTTTGGTTCTGTCTTTCTTTCTGAAATCTTCTTCTCTTATTCTTTGTCCTCCTCCATGGTTGTAGGCTATAGGAAAAGAGTGATTTTGTCTTCCAGGAGATCATAGCCCTTTTCATTTAGGCTGTGGGCCACACGTGAGATTAGAACTGCAAGATGCATCTTTGGGCATCCATTAAAAGTGACTAGGATGAATGGCTGTGGAAACGGAAGGTAGAGTTTTCTTGGCCAACTATACTAAGACTCTTTTTTTAGAGGTTGGATCTATGGCTAAGCCTCTGTTCTCTTACTGAGATGTGAGTCATGCATTCAGCTCCCAATTCTAGGGCTTGCAAATGTGGGCTGCAAAAGTCCAGCAGTAAAGAAATACAGAGAAGAATGATATCCTTCCTGTTATCTAGGCATCATTCAGGTTTTCCAGAAGATGGCTTATATTTTCAGCATCATACATGTGACTTCCAGATTTCCTCACCTTGGTATACCAAGGTGGAAGGTGGATAAGCACACAAATCTCCCCACTTGTGCCAGCAGTGAGCAAATGTGCGCGCCTGCTCTCAATTTGTGTGAATGGTGGGGGCACATATGCCTGCCACTCATGCAAATGAAACTGCATGCACCCAGTTGCCCACCACTTGCACAAAACCATCCCTTCTACCCCTCCCCCGCCAGTCTGGAAAGCCAGAAAGGTTGGGGAACTCTGATTTACAGTACTCTCTGAGTGTAAATGTCAGCACATTGCTCTCCACAATCTGGATCCTCATTTTTTCTGACCTTGGAAGGATGGAAGTCTGAGTCAATCTTGAGCCAGTCAGGATCAAACTCCTGGCTGTAGGCAGAGTTAGCTGTTCTTCTCTCTAGGCCTTATTTCAGACTATTCCCATAGCTTTCTTTTCTCTTTCTGGTTTACCACCTTCCACCTAAACAAAACTTTTAGTGGTTCCACTCTCTGAAGGCCACTGACACTTTCTGTTCCTGATTACTATTCTTATACCTCACATTCATGGCTATTTTCCTCCTCCCCCACATGGCTGAATTTTTGGCTCAACACAATCCAGTCCATAGCCAAATATTCAAATCAGGGAACCTTTAAATGTCTTATTTCATTGGCTATGTATCAACCAAGATAGAGTTTTCTTAACAAAAGCTTAACGTGTTCTCCGTACATGTGCACGTATTTATGCCATCCTAAAAATAAAAATAAGAAGGATATTTTAAGAAGAGAATGAGAAATGGTAACAGTACACAGTAACAGTAATAAGTTCTCAACTACCTAGAATTTGTCTCTAATGAGATTAGAAATATTTGGCTCAGTGCAGTTACCACATTTTCTTCATGACATGCTTGGGACACAGCTGCATAATAAATATATTTGGGAAATGAACAATTAGGCTCTGTATGAATGTGTGTAATATGGGAAGGGAGAAAGGCTAGGTATGTGGGCGGGTGGCCTTGTGGGACAATGCATACCAGGGCAGCCTTGAATGACGTCAACTGTTCAGAGCCATGGATCTCATTCACTGATATTTGCTAATCTTTCACTGGGGATAGTAAAAAAAGGGGGAAAATTAGAAATATGGCTAGAATTTTGGGCCAACCTGATAAACAGAACAAGATACTTGGAAAAAGTTCATTTGGATACCAAAAAAAAAAAAAGGATTTAATCCCTTTCAGATGACCTCCTACCTGGCAGATAGTAGAATATGAGAAAAGCAGTTATAACTTATAAAATCAGCAGTGAAAGGGCAGGAAGAGTAAACTACACATTGCATTTGGAGTTGGGGGTGGTGGAATGTCTCATTATTTGTACACATAGATGTATTTGATGGAGAATCAGGGCTTTTATATCTTGGGCTGGCTGTTCCATATGACAGGCACTGTGACAGGAAAAGGCAGGCTTCTTAGGACCCACCGAATGAACTGGAAAAGTGACACATGTAACCAATCCACTTGATCTGGTGGAATGGATAGGAACCATCAGGGAGAGGTGGTCCTGTAAATATGCAGCCCCATGACATGTATGGTTTTAAAGATAACGAACAACATCTTGAATTGCACCCAAAAACCTATTGGGTGGAATGGGACAACTTGCCATGCCCAATTCACCATGGCCAACTTGCCGCAGCCAATTCAGGACAACTTACCATAGCCAACTTGCCATGGGAGACAATAATGTATAAACTATTTTAATTTTTGCCATTCACATTTTATTTTGTCCCTCCTTTCGCATCCTTTCTTTAACTATACTATCCCACTATTTATTTGATATCAGGATAAGTATAATATACTTATATAAGTATAATTAGTATTAGTTACCCTATGGGGAGTTGGCCATAGCGAGTTGTCCTGCAGTGAGTTGGCTATGGGGAATTGGCCACAGTGAGATGGTCATGGCGAGTACAGCTCATGAAGCAGCTGTTGCCATGCTACAAAATCCCCAGTATTGCATGTGCCATCACATTCTGGAACAGCTAAATCTTCCTAATGCCCTTCCTAATGGAGAATGCACAACTTTAGTCCAATCCAGAAGTGAACAAGGCCTTAGTGGCCATAAGGAATGCTTCCTGATTTAAGAACTAGTGTACAAGATGTAATTGTGAAAAGCATTTTCTGGCCACGTTTGCCACCTGCTTCTGAAGCAGAAGTCATGAGTTCAGGAAGACTTCCATATTGTATATTAACTCTGTTTGGGGAAGTATTAACCCATCCAGAGTCAATGATGGAAATCACAAGATGCAGGAGATCCTAAGACTAACAACTCCTTAATCTTGGTAGCACTGAGCTGAAGCTAATTCTTCTCCCCTCAGACCCATGGAGCTTAAGTGAAAGCATCTCAATGGCTTTATTTGAGCAGCATGGGGCACAGAGACACATCTCAGTATCATTGGTACATGTAACCAATATTGGCTTATTCAGTGATTTCAAGTAGGTATTAAATAGAGGTCAAAAAAGAATTGAGTTCTACAGCATCTCACAAAGCAGTACCCGACAGGTAGCTCTCTCCCTTTCTATCAATAATGTATGGAACCAGCTTTGAGAGAAGACACACCAAAAAGCCAGTTACCTGCAAAATTGGAGGCCAATTCTCAGTAAGTGTATTTGACAGGTGTTCAAAATAATCCTTAGAGTGGCTTGCCCTCTCCTTATCAGAAGGGCCCGAACCACCTGAAGCATGTGGTCAGGAAACTATTCACAGATAAGAATAGGTTGACAAATAAGTTGTTTTGCTGCCCTTAATGCCACAAGGTAGACCTTGATGCAGGCTGTACATTGTGCCTGATTGGACTTGTTCTCCACCTGCTTTCACCTGTACTTTAAGCATCTCATATATGGTTTTATTTCCTTGAGTTCTTCCTAGGGCAGCCCAGGATCCACACACATAGAAATTCCATATAGCTGCAATTTGATCCAAGATTGTAAATGAATACATCTATTAATCTACACGCCATATAAAATTTATCAGAAGAATCCAATTTAAAATTGCATAATCATTGTTCTTCTAGATAATGAGGTAGCTCCTAGCTATCATAGTCTTGGCTCACATCACATGTGGTAAGGTGGTTGGCTAGTCTGTGGCTCATGGTCTTGTGTAAACCCTGGCAATTATGTTAATTCAATCAGTTATTACTGGATGAACCATGAGTTAGCATGGCCAACATATATGATCATGGTTGAAGCTGGCAGATCATACCTGAAAAAAACATTGTTTTGTGGACTTTGTGCACTATGCCATGCTAGTACTTTCACTGGTGAGAAGTTTTATGCACCATAACTTAGCTTAGATCAGACAAATGTACCATGAGCTTTAGATATAATAACTTTTATGCAAGGGTTCCCTGGAACTTGAAAATTATTCTAAAGATTTCTCCAGGGTAAAAAGTTTGAGAAAAGCTGCCATAGATGAACTGCCTAAGCCTTCCACATGAGCACTTTTGTTCAAGTATGAAAATGAACTCTTATTACTCTTATTTTAGTCACCAAAATATAAAAAAAGGCTTTGAGACTTTAGAAAGAGTATAGAAAGATCAATAAAGATGATTAGCAGAATGGAGGATAAGGTGTTTGAAGAACAATTGCAGGAATTGGATATATCTAGCTTAATGAAAAGGACTAGGGAGACATGATAGCAGTGTTCCGATATCTAAGGAGCTGACACAAGGAAGAGGGAGTCAAGCTATTTTCCAAAGCACCTGAGGGCAGGACAAGAAGCAACGGGTGGAAACTGATCAAGGAGAGAACCAACCTAGAACTAAGGAGAAATTTCCTAACAGAATAATTAACCAATAGAACGGCTTACCTTCAGAAGTTGTGGTTGCTCCAACACTGGTGGTTTATAAGAAGAAATGGGACAAACATTTGTCTGAAATGGTATAGGGTTTCCTGATTGAGCTAGGGTTGGACTAGAAGACCTACAAAGTTGCTTCCAACTCTGTTATTCTGTTATTCCCCATGTATGGTGTCAGGATGTATTGGCATCAACATAAAAAGGTGGCCTTCCCAATCTGCAGATTGCTTCCACTCGCTGATGTGAACATTTGGGGAAATAGGAATGGGTTGGGTTTAAGGCCCATTGGAAAGAGAGATTTTCTGAAGAAAGACCATGGACATTTGACTTCTAATAATATTTCCCTGGAGTTTTATGGCTTCTGAATTTAGAATGCTTGGGTAAAAATGAGTTTCCCCCCAATTTCATTTGACAAATAGTCTGGGTTTGCCAAGCCCAATTTCTAATGGAGCCAAAGAAAGCTCAACCTTCACCAGTTCTCTTGATGTGCACTTTCCTTGATCTAATGTAAGCATGATCAGCAGGAAAAAAAGAAATGTGATTCTTGATTCAGAGTTTGGTGTCCTTCACTCTGACATTCTTCTTTCCTCTTGGGCATATAGCTCCAATTTCTCATTTAAGTTAGCCTAAAGTAACCTGCTTTGTAGGAATGGTCCTTGGAACAACTGCTTGCTGCTCTTGGTAAAATCACTGAGTCATGGAGGGTGGGGGGTAGCCTTGAGGTGCAGTTAACCTTGTTGAATACCCTTTTCATTGAATGCAGATTCTCCTGTGCAGGAATGGAATCAGAATTTGGTGATTCAGTTCTTCCACCCTTTAAGATGCCAAGCATGACTACATTCCTCGATCACAGAGATGCTACAATGATTACTGTAGCGCATCATTTATCCAAACAGCCTGGAGGACCATCAGAATAATCAGAAGCTCAGATAAACAGCAGTGCTCTTACTAAGGATTTTGCCATGAGTCAGGCATCTACCCGGTGTAGAGAAACAGAGAAGGGATTGCAGGCATCCTCCTGTTAAAAAAAAATCAAAACAAAGGAAGCGCACAATATGCTCTACATTTCACCCTGCCTTTTAAAATGAATTGAAATGATTACTTCCCAGTTTGTGTGTGTGTGTGTGTGTGTTTTACATGGCCCAGCTATGAAATATTTGATATCATAATGAATTAAGAAAGGATGTAAATGATTCCTATAACAGACTTGCACATGCAAATTTTCCTCCCTTCGATGATGGTGGCTGGTTTTCGAAATGCCGTGGGACTCACTGCCAACGTTGCTTAGGTATTTTGCCTGTGATTAATAATAGTCTCACTTGTTTTAGGACCTGGGGTTACAAAAAAGCATGGCTGGTCACAAGGATACCTGACTTGTAATGTGTAAGGTGGATTAGCACAGCACATTGCTCTATGGTTATCCATGAAAGTGTGAATGGCAATATAGAATGGACCCACAGGAATCCTGATCATATCTTATGACTGCAGTGTTACCATTCCCAAAGCTTTTTACTTCTCAAGATGTTGGCCTAGAAGTGGCTTGATCTAGGTTCAAGTCAGTGGTGGTATTCTACCGGTTCGCCCTGGTTTGACTGAACTGGTAGCTCCCAGGATCATCTGTGAGCAAACTGGTTCGCTCTGATGATCAGCTGCTGGGCCCACCCATTCAGGCTCTATTCTTACCTTTATTTCTTGCTTTTCAACCTCAGTTGCTTCAAGTGGAACAGCCGTTTGCCGCACGTCAGCTGTTTTACACACGGGGCTTGCCACAGAAGGTGAGTCGCAAATGCTGCACACGCACAAAGCGCACACTCACAACAAACCGGAAGGAAATTTTTTTTGAAACCCACCACTGGTTCGAGCCCACCCTTAGCCACAGAAGCTCAGTGGATGATTTGGGACAAGTCACTCTTTCTCTCAGCCCAACTTTCTTCAGAGGGTTTTGTTGGGGATGGGTCAGAGGGGTGGAGAAATAGAAGAAGGTAGTTTTAAGAACATTGTCTTAAACTTTTGAATCAAAGCTGGGATATAATCCAATGAAAAAATAAATACAGCTGGTCCTCAACTTGCAACAGTTCATTTAGTGACCATTTGAACTTACAAAAGCACTGAAAAAAGTGACATGACCATTTTTTTTCACACTTATGACTATGGCAGCATCTCCATGGTCATGAGATTTACATGACCATTCAGATGCTTGACAACTGGCTCATATTTATGACGGTCTCAGTGTCCCCGAATCACGTGATTCCCTTTTGCGACCTTCTGGCAAGCAAAGTCAATGGGGAAGCTAGATGTGCTTCACAATTGTGTGACTAATTTAATAACTGCAGTGATGTGGCAAGAAAAATCATAACATGGGGGCAAATCTCACTTAACACATTTATCACTTACCAACACAAATTCTGGGCTCAGTTGTGGTGGTAAGTCCAGGACCACCTGTAACTGAAGGAACAGATAGTGAAAACGGAAGTGATTACAAAAGAGGCCAGTCGAAGACAAGATGAAGAGATGCTACCATGGATGATGCAAGCCTATGTTTGCAAGAACTCAAAGTAGAAGTTTCTGACAGATTCCTGGTGGAATTCCTGGTCCATCAGGCCATGAAGCTGTTGCCACAACAACCTGCTTGCACTCTGCAACCAGCTTCCAAGGCTTTGAGTCACCTCAGATAAGTAAATGGCAACAGCCTTTTCTAACGTGGAATATGGTTTGTGAATGTTTATCCCCAGATTGGTTTGCTTGGAGCCCTCAGACATTTTTTCCAGTCTCAGGCAACAATTTTCTCATTTGCTTAGCCTCTACCATGTGATAGGGAATTTAATTCTTGCCCCCATTCAGCTGTTGTTCATGTTTATTGAATGTTACCTGTTGGTGAATGAAGTATAAAAATCCAATACAACAAATAAATGATAAGCCTGTGCATAAATCAGAAATGAAAAGATTGTTTTTGCTTTTTTTCTTCCGTACAGACCCACAGAACCCAGATTCTAAGGCTTGGAAGAAGCCCTAAACTTCTGGAGCACAGACAGATGAAATTCAATACAATCAGGACATTGGGAGCAATCATGATGGTCTCCACTTAGGCAATGGTAGGATTTAAATAATTTAATAATAGGTTCTTTGCCCAAATGATTTCTTCCAATTACCAGTTCACCAAACTGCTCACACTCTTCCGAAGTGGTGCAAACTGGCTGAATCCCACCACTGCACTTAGGGAGTTTTCTTTGGGAGTTTTTGTCCTTTTAAGAATCAACATAGGGCTATCATGTTGTATTAATAACACTGCTGTAAACTGAATAATCTAAATGCCGGCAAAGTATGGTGTGACTCAGTTGCTAAGCCATCCAAAGAGAAAGCCACATATTTTTTTAATATAACTTTTTTTCAGTTTGTTGAATTAGCTAACATAGTGATATATGGCATTTGGAAGAAAGCTGTATTTAATCTCCTTGTCTCAGAAGTAAGTGCTTCTAAGTTCCAACACTACTAAGAACGGCATTTAATTGTTGCAATGTGGACCACTTTTTCTAAACTATAATTATAAGAAATGTCTAGATCTAGATGAATGCTGTTTTGCTGTTGATGGAACAACATCAATCCTTCTATTCCAAGGGTGTCAAACTCACAGCCCATGGGCCAGATGCACCACACATTGGCCATGCCCACCCTCGTTTTAGCGAAGGGGGGAAAAGTTGCAATACGTTGACAAAAAGTTGCAATGCAGAGGGTTGGACTAGAAAACCTCCAAGGTCCCTTCCAACTCCGTTATTCTAAAATTCTAAAGCATGTCATGTGACGACAGTGTGTTGTCCCAAGTTTGACACACCTGTTCTATTCAAGCCCATCCATTTCTTCTATTTGCAAAGACCTTCTTCCATCCCCTCAAAGGGAATAACTGCCGCACATAGGGAGTAATGAGCAGATTGTGTAATCACAGTATATTTCAGTTTAGCACTCTGAATTTATTAGAAGACTAAATTTATTCTGTTAGTGTTCAATCCGATGGACCAGAGCTTCAGCTGCTCTCTGTGCTTTTAGCAACTTTTTATGGATCCCTATTCTGAGAGATAATTCTCTTTATAGTTCAACGAACTTCTCTAGGATTTAGTCAGCAAGTCAGCTGCTACAAAGGACGCAGCCTCTGAATTTCAGTATGTTCCTGGTTTATATGGCAAGGCTCCAATTGCATTATCAACATTAAGTTCTTTTTTAGTAGCATCAGCTCTGGTAACGTGGCTTCGGAGCAATGGAAAGTTTTTGGTCTTTGATGAATGATTTCTGTTGCATGATTATTTATAAGCATGAGTATTTGTTAACCTTTGCTCAGGAATGAGCACTATTAATGAATATTGACACAACTTTTAAATTTATGTAATAAGGGCTCATCATGCACATTCATCTCTGTACTGTAGAGAGCACAGTTAAGAAAAATCAAAGTGTGGATCACACAAAGCAGATGCCTCTGAACTATCACATCTTGGGCAATTCTTTTATTTTTCTTCTTCTCCTTCTCCAAGAGATCTTGGTGCATATTTAAAATGAATAGCCTGTCAGATTTGCTTTAAAAGTATAGCCAAGCCTAGTATTCCAAAGGCATAAAGAACAATAGAATGTTCTTTCTTTTTTATTTTTCCCAATAATTTTTGTACCTTTCACACACTGTAATAGTTTAGTTGGATCTGGATAAATATTGTATTTAGAAGTACTCCATCAATTTCTTTAATTTCCAGCTTGCAGCTAAGATTTAGTGGGGAAAATATGTCAGTTATTTTGCTTCATATGTGCAATTTAATTGCTTCAGTTGAACTGCTGAGAGAGGACATATTTCCTTCCCACGTCGTGACTCTGTTTCTATTCAAATAGCTGTTTAACCTTGCTCTTTACGCACTGCGAGGTAACATTTTGTCACATAAAGTAACACAGCAATCATTATTTTCTTCTGCGGTGCAGCTTTACGAGATGAAAAGGCTTGAGAGCAAAGTTGGTCCCCCTATGCTTTTAACACAGTTTTAAGCAACCAGGTAAATAACCTTTTATACAGCCATAATAATCCCAACTATTTGCCAGAAAGGTGTACCTTTATTAAATTAAAACTGCGGTTCTGAGCATATTTAAATGGGGAGAACTCTCAGTGAACTCTGTTAAGTCTTAATTCTGAGTAGATACACAGAGGAACCACATTGTTATTTGATTAGGGAGGGAGAGAAAGACCATTGGAAAAATAACCTCTATTCTCAGAAAGAAGTAGAGTGGAAATTTGTTAGAGGTAAATTTGTAGGTGTATGTCATGTAAGTTTCTTAGGGTTATTAAGAGAGAGAAAGAGTGAATTAGATCATTAAATAAAGAAATATTAAAGTGCTTTATACTGAATTGGAAAGAGAATGAGCCAGAACTGTTCTACAATGTTTAATAAAGAATGCAACCATCTTAGCAGATTACCTTTTAAGTATTATTTAATGTGAAGTACTTTTCTTTCTTTTTTTCCCTATTTCTTTCTCTTTCTTTTTTCTTTCTTTCTTTCTTTCTTTCTTTCTTTCTTTCTTTCTTTCTTTCTTTCTTTCTTTCTTTCTTTCTTTCTTTCTTCCTTCCTTCCTTCCTTCCTTCCTTCCTTCCTTCCTTCCTTCCTTCCTTCCTTCCTTGCCTCCTTCCTTCCTTCTTTTTTTCTTTTCTTTTCTTTCCTTCCTTCCTTCCTTCCTTCCTTCCTTCCTTCCTTCCTTCCTTCCTTCCTTCCTTCCTTCCTTCCTTTCTTTCTTTCTTTCTTTCTTTCTTTCTTTCTTTCTTTCTTTCTTTCTTTCTTTCTTTCTTTCTTTCTTTCTTTCTTCAGTGAACTGTATTTTATTTATTCAGCATTCAGCTCCTGGCCATCTTAACCA
Organism: Hydrophis major; assembly: GCA_033807585.1. NCBI lineage: Eukaryota > Metazoa > Chordata > Lepidosauria > Squamata > Elapidae > Hydrophis > Hydrophis major. The sequence continues at coordinate 170,067,918 of CM066328.1, forward strand.
ATCAGAGAGGCTTTAAGGGCCCAGGACTAGCCATGGTGCTGAGCTCAAATGTGATTCCAGCCCTGACAGGAGGATTATAGGAAACAGATGACTTGCGCTTCTAATTTGTGGCCTTAAATTGCAAACAGAATTTCAGGAGTCGAGCAGAGTAATAAATGGCAATACAGAAAGCCACACACAGACAAATCAGTATGTGGTGCTTGTAGGTTAAACTAAATAGGAAGAGACAGGTTATGATGGTTTAGTGTATTACAGAGAAGAAAGTCTTAAATTACTAGTGCTGAGAGGTATTGCACGATGGCAAACAGTATTCCACTGGAGATCCTGCAGATAACAGGGGCAGACTAATTAAAAAAAACCAGGTCTAGGAAGCAACCTGTTTCTGGACAAATCTCTTTTCTCCCCCCTACATCCCAGCCCTCCCTTGAAAGAAAAATGCAGTGTTTTATATTTGTTTTGACCTGAACTATATGTTGGCCTGGCCCCCAGAACAACTGTTTTCTACAGTTGCAACTTTTCATATCAAGTTAACTGCTAGGAAGAAGGAAGAAGACTATATTATTAATTATTATCATATACATAACAATGCATTATCACAGCTGCCAGTTCTTTAGCTGGTGTTGGCCTTCAGACACATTGTAATGCCCCTGCTGGAATCTGATTTGGAGTGGGAGGTCAAGCAGCTGACAGGGAGTGGGAGTGTCTCTCTGTTGTTGTGGAAGAAACTGAGGAAGAGCAAAGTCCGGCTGGGCAGATCAGGGGAGAGGTAGAGCAAGGGAGAGGGAATTTGGAGGAAGATCCAGGCCCACCCCTCCTTCATCCTAGGGCATGCCAGGAGGAACAGAGAAGGGAGCAACATGAGTTGCATGGCTTACAGGGGATGAAAGGGCCCTGATTCACTTCATTAGCTGCATCTGGAAACACAGTGTTTAAAAAGGGAAGGTGCACACAGCAAACTGTTGAGAGCAAATCGTGAATTAACTGGTATTGTCGAGGCTTATCTGGGTTCCTGGCATCTTCCCAATTGTGTGTGTTTTGCTGGCCTTTCACGTCTGCAATTCCTTCTCCTGCCCTGTCAAGTTAATTACCGCAGTGTGGTTTGTGTGGATTTTTATTTACAGTTTCCTCCACTTAAAGACTTGGGAGAGATTTTTCTCCAGCTGAAGATAACCTGGACATTGGGGGCAAAGTTGGAGGTACTAAAGGGACCCTTCTTACTTATGTGACTGTGTTGCCTTTGTGCCATGCCCCAGGTCATCACATGCATCAAGTTCTTCCCAAGAACCAAGGATGTCATAATGCATCAGAGTACTACATGTATAAGCAGTGTGCTTGATGCTAGAATTTCGCATCTACAGCCTCTTCCGCAAAGGAAAAGAAAGGCAATATGGGTAGTCCTTGACTTATGACCACAACTGAGCCCAACATTTCTGTTGTTAAGTGCAACATTCATTAAGTGAGTTTTGCCCCATTTTATGACTTTTCTTGCCACTGTTGTTAAGCAAATCACTGTAGTTGATAGGTTAATAACTCAATTATTAGGTGCATCTGGTTTCCCCATTGACTTTGCTTGTCAGAAGGTCACAAAAGGGGATCCCATGACCTCGCTACCCATTATTTATTGACAAAGGTTTCCCAGGCAAGGGAAATTTTTAAACAGAGAGTCTTGGATATTAGTGCCCAGACTGACATGGAATTATTAGCAAAAAACAGATCTATAAGATGGTTGGCTAAGAATAAAAGCATCTTCCAAGCTGAAAAATACCTTTCAATGGGTATGCCACAATTACAGAGAAGAGCCTATACCAGAGCCAGATTTGAGTTACTGGATTCCATGTCCAGACATGGGCACTTTCACCATGTACCATACCATGAGAGAACCTGCTTATGTGGTTCATCTGCCATTGAAGATATTTCCCACATCTTGTTCAACTGCCAAATATATGCCCCCATTAGGTTTAAATATTTATCATTTCTACTGGAAAGAACAGCCCATTGGGAATCAAACCACAGATTGCTATATTTCCTCCAGGCCTCTGATGTACACATCGTCCATAGGACTGCTAAGTTTATGATCAAGGCAGCGGTCCTAAGTACCCAATATATTGAACAAATTGGTGTATCCTGCAAGAGTGATCTATTGTCCGATTTTTGACTCCCTGGTTTTCCACATGTGTTTTTATTACTGTATTCTTATATATCTAACTTATCTGTATTTTGTCTTGTTATATATTTATGTTATGTTATTGATAAGGTCTTATGACTATTCAATAAACCTCTACTACTACACTGCCGTTGATAGGTTGGTAACTCAATTGTTAGGTGAATCTGATTTCCTCATTGACTTTGCTTGTCAGAAAGTCACAAAAGGGGATCCCATGACCTTGCGACACAGCAAAAATCATGAATATGAAGCAGTTGCCAAGCGTCTGAATTTTGATCACGTGATCATGGGGTTGCTGCCAAGGTCATCATAGCTATGAAAATTGGTCATAAATCATATTTTTCAGTGGTGTTGTAACTTTGAACGGTCCCTAAGCGAACCATTGTAAATGTTCTGACAGTAACAATCACACATTGTTCCCCAAACCCCTTTTTTAAAAATTTCAACAGCTGTGAATTATATGCATTCACAGTCTGTAATGAGTCCCAAACAGTTTATGAAGAGCCCAACAGAAGTCTGCCACAGTCTTTTGGGATAAGGCTGATAAGCACCCGCCTTTATCTCCCTTGAAATGCTGCCAATGACTAAATTGCCAATTAGCTGTACAAGGCCAAACGGAGCACAAAGTCAACATGGAACTTCAGATTTTAAACCAACCAGAATGAACAAAGTTGCTTCCAGCAAAGGCTCATGTCCCTTTGCTCTTCCTTTATATCTTATGGGAGGCCCCAATCATCTCCAAGCCTTACTCCCAAGTCACTCCTTTTGTCTTAACTGTTCTTGCCTACTGGCAGCTCTGCACAAGTGTGTACTGGGAACAGGGAGCCTGTTCCTCTGCCTCACTGATGTCAGCCCCGGAGTCAGCAGATAACTCTCAGATGGCCCTGGCCCCATCTCTGCGTTGGACATAGATCCCTCATCCGAGTCCTCCCCAGATTCCAGGACTGACCCAAGTTCCTCCCCAGTGTCCAATTCTGTTGCCAGCTCCTCAGGCTGCTGGCAGACCACAACAATAAGTCAAGGAATACCTGCATATTTACAATTGATACCATCTGCCTCGGTTTTGCTGGGCCTAAATATTGATAGCATCAAAAGGAAGCTTTAGGATGCCGTATTTGTTCCAACATTTATAGCAGAATTAGAACGAGTCTTTTCTATAATTATTGTACAAAATGCTTTCGGGTCTTACTTTGGAAAACTTCATTTAGTGAAAAATTTGATATAAAGCCCTTGCACTCAGTTGAAAGGAGGCATGGCATTCCATTTTTGTTTGCCCATTTTAATATATATGTTGCTCTTCAGTGCCAGTTAGTGGGTTGAGAAAGACAAGGAGAGATAAAGAAGGAAAGGGACATTTAAAAAGTAAACTAATTATAATGCAGAAACAGGAAGAGGAAGAATGCATAGGGATCGGTCTGATACATGTTTACTCAGAAATGAATCTTGCTGAATATGATGATATTCTTCCTCAGCTTAAATCTTTTTTTTTTTTTTTTTTTAAATCCATGTTAATGCTTTGTCCAGGACTTAAAAGTGTAATAGTGAAGCCATCCTTAGCTTCTCAATTTAGAGGTGTGATGAGTTATTTTTTTCCCCTGAATGTGGCAATCATACACTTGTGTGTGGAATCTCTTCGTAGAGAGGGGGAAAAAAACCACCAAATCAGTAAACAGCTCCTGATGTCTATTTAATGATTTTTAATCCAGAAAAATAATGTTGAAAGGCACAGTGGTTGAAAATAAGGTATATAGAATATTTTCTAGAAAAGAAGAAGCCAACCACGCTTTGCAGCCTGTGATTCTTGAATGTATTTTGGTATATAAGAACTGAAGGTGATATATTTAATCCTGGAGCCATGTAATGGCATTTTCTTGGTCAGATAATTCATCATGTTAAAAACTTCAGTCACTTGGAAGCCCTGTGTTTTATTTCAAGCTTCAAAGCCCACTTACATCAGAACGAACAGTGTTGTCATTGCCAAATGGTTATTGTTTTAAGCAGGTCTGTTGATTATCATTGGAAATGACTGGCTAAATACATTTTGATTAATTGCTTGCAAAAAATTATGCTTGTTAGAACTGCTTTATATTCTGTTCCCAATGTAGGTTATAGCTTCCTTCATTCTAATGGGTGAATAAGGAACTCTTCCACTGTCCTTCAAAGATACCTGGTGAGAAATAAATAAATTGTAATCAACAGCCTTTGTCTCAAATCTGGGTATCCCTTCTCTCTCCCTCTCTCCCGCCCTCTCTCCTTCCCTCTCCTCTTCCTGTCTCTCCCTCCCTCCCCCACATCCTTAATAAAGTTCAATTATTGTCTATGCTGCATGAGGAATAATGAAACCTCTATATCAGACCTGGCCATTTTCAGATAGGAGATGGCTTTTGTTTTGCACCTCATCAACACCGATCACCTAATTAAATCTGATACCTCTGGCTGCCACAAAATGATTTGTTAATGGTTCTTTGGGAATTTACTTAATGAGTGTTAGATGTCTTTTGTATGGTACATGTGGGGGCCTTTGGGGGGAAAATAATAAAACACAACTGAGGGGAAAAAATTGGGGCAAGCGAAGAAAATTTCCAAGCAAACAAAACAAAACTACAATCCCCACACACACACACACTTCCTGGCCACTGTCCTGTGACTGCCAAGGCCAGCCTATTGTGTTAGGTGAAGCTTGGGTACACATTTTGATGGACTGTAGCCATTCATCAGCAAAGAAGAGAAAGCAGATCTGAACTGTAAAACGTGGATATATATACACACACACGGACACGGACACAGAGACACACGGACACACACATACACACGGACACACATCCACGGACATACATATACATGGACATACATTCTCACACACACACCCTCCTCTTGTCCCTGTCAAATATCTGTGGGCATCTGCCAAGAGTTCAGATCTACCTTGATCACCCTGCAATGGTGGCATTATTCCTTAACTAACACCAGAAGTCTTTCTTGCTCCTTGATTCTTAACAGCTCTCTAGGGGTCAGAATGGTCCTCTTTCTTCTCCCGCTCTGTGAAAAGTAAAAGGAGCTTGTTAATAGGCTTAGATATTTGGACCGCTGAGGCACTCCGGCCAGTCACTTCCCTGTGGTAATCATGTCAAAGCCTCAGGAGGGATAATTGCCATATTTGCAGACCAAGAAGGACTTCAACTTTGATGGGGTCATAGGGTGGGGGGAGAGGAATGACTGAATTAGAAGGAAAAGGAAGGGGAAAGTTTTATGAATTTCAGACTTTTCCAGTGGCTGAAAATGTCAAATTAATCCAAAGTCTGGATAAAGTAATAAGATGGGATGGCGGTGAGGGTAGTAGGGAAAGAGAGAAATCCAATCTAAAAATATAGCCTTTTTTTTCTAACTTAATATAGGGCATGTTCTGGATCTCACTTATAGATATTAGATTTTTTTTTTTTATGTATTTTTTAAACTGGGTCTTAAACTTTGTTTTATGATCTTTGAGCGCAATAAATTGAAATTGAATTGAAGGATACTCCTCTTCTTTTATCGCTATAAGCAGATTGATTTTGTTGGACCAATCATAACATTTCTGAGTCACTTTGCCTCTCTGGATATCCCTCGAATCGGGTTAGCAATCCCCTACCCAATTAGAAGGAAGACTCCCTTAATTTCCTCCAGGAGTAGGCAATGTCATTCAAATCATGTTTTTAACCTGTGGCACTAACATATGCCTTGTGGGTTCAAGGACTAATCCAATAAAGTATCTGTAAGAAGGGGAACATTTTCGGATTCAAACGGATGAAGGAGATTATTCAGCCCAATATGGAACCTTCTCCCAGTGAAGGTATTATTTCTTAGTCAAGGATGGCCCTTTCCTTGGATATGAGCCTTTTCAAAGCTAGCTTCATTCCATCAGTGAGCTGTTTTAGATTGATGATCACATCCATTTAAGAGCAGGAACATGCCCATCTCACCAACTATTTTTCTTCAAGATGTTCACATTCTAGTATGTAAGAAACCTACTTCTGTTTTTTTTCTCAAATTTTCTTCATCTCAGCAGAAATAGAAGCGAAAAGCCTTTCTTTCTTTCTTTCTTTCTTTCTTTCTTTCTTTCTTTCTTTCTTTCTTTCTTTCTCTCTCTCTCTCTCTCTCTCTCTCTCTCTCTCTCTCTCTCTCTCTCTCTCTCTCTCTCTCTCTCTCTCTTTCTTTCTTTCTTTCTTTCTTTCTTTCTTTCTTTTTTGGCAAAGTTTTATAACATCAGACTCAGGAACACAATCAATTCCAGTTTACCTTTCGCTCATATCTTGCATATAAAATTACAACAGTGCAACTTGACATTTCTTAGAATTAGGATTTGGATGAATTAAGGTTTGGAAAGTACCAGGCCTTTGATCTTATCATTGCAATGAAATCATTGAAAAAACACCTAAGTGATCAGAGGGCTAGCTCCTGAGTTATTCATCAGGCTAAATTTTCATTTCAGAATTAGAATAAATGTTGTAAAACATCACAAGCTCTAATTAAAAAGTTTCTAGAGTATTAAAAATATTAGTTACATTGTCAATTATGTCAAAAGTCATAGATTGCACGTGCCAAGTTTTTGATGGCCCTTCATTTAATAAAGATGTGAATTATTTATACTGTACATGTTCATACGACATCCATTTTCCAAATGGAAATTGAGAACATAATGGAATTTAATGTTATTAATATGCAATCATAAATGGCAACTTAAGAAGAGATCAGTTATAAAATATACCTTCATTGTACTTGCTGCTGGTCAATTATATATATTTTTTCTTTACCAAGAAAGACAGAATATATTTTTAAAAGAATTCTATTTAAATAGGTCAGTAGTTTGAGCAGCCACCATTTATTAGGCCTCTGGACCAAAGTGACATAGTTGTAATAGAGCCTTTAAATATTGTGTGTAATGGTTTGGAATTAAGAATTTTGCCTTTCATCCCAACCTGAGGAATGGAGGACAACGTTGTTGTTGGCTCTCAAAGATGTGTAGCAGTAATTAATTGAATTATGAAGGGGTGGAAATATGTTTCATTTATTAATTCCAGGTGTTTATATGAAAGGGGCCTTTTGGAAAAAAAAATGCACATTAATTTTGTGGGCTGTCATCATACATATTCATAAAAAGAAAAGAAAAGCTACCTCTGTGTGTCATAATGGCACACTTACAAGTAAATTTGAGTATATATTATAACTTGGAGGAACCTTTAAATTTTGTAGTACACACATTATAATACAGAACCATGCATGAATTGATTTGGGTAGCAGAATCCTGGAGATTTCAGGAAGCAAAAAATGGAGAAAAGACAGGGTCCTAAAAACAACATGTCCACAATCAGGAGCATGACCAGTTAATAAGAAAAGTATAATTCCACATAGCAACTTTTCCTTCTTCCTTGCCACTTTTATTGCCTTTGGATAATAATAATAATAATAATAATAATAATAATAATAATAATAATAATAATAATAATAATAATAATAGATTCAGTGGCTCAGTGGCTAAGACACTGAGCTTGTCGATCAGAAAGGTCGGTAGTTCAGCAGTTTGAATCCCTAGCACTGTGTAACGGAGTGAGCTCCCGTTACTTGTCCCAGCTTCTGCCAACCTAACAGTTTGAAAGCATGTAAAAATACAAGTAGAAAAATAGGGACCACTTTGGTGGGAAGGTAACAGTGTTTAGTCATGCCAGCCACATGACCATGGAGAGGCCTTCGGACAGCAGTGGCTTTGTAACAAAGATGAGCACAGCCCCCTAGAGCTGAAAATGACGTATGTGCAAGGGGAACTTTTACCTTTACCTTTTAATAATAAGTAAATTTTTAACAGTGGGGAAAAATAAGTGATGGATTCTTGTGATGATGCTTTATACAGATGTTGTCTTATGCCCGACATTATCTTTCGTATATTATTATGCAATAATACAGAGTATACAGGTACATTTATTTATATGCATTGATCCACTTGAATATTACTGCTGCCTTTAGGCAGAGCTTAGGCAGATGAAAGAAAAAATAAATCTCCTGGAGGCCTTAAGAAAGTTTATCGAAAAATGAGAAGTCTGGTGGTACCTTATCTGACCATTATTTTTTAATTGTTATTAAAAGGCATAGGTTTTTGTGAGCTACAGCTCACTCCCTCAGAAGTATGGGCCTGTGGAAGTGTTAACCGGGCTCCTGGCTTTGGATTACGTCAATGAACGCAGCTCTACTAAAATGTCTAGCAATGTCAGCGACTCTCCTAATCGTAGATTTCCTTTCAGTGTTCATACCGAAATCAACAACAGTGTAAAAGTTGCTTTGACCTCCATCCATCTGATACTTTAAATGTGGTCTCCTTTGGAAAGGTCAAAAGCCAGGGCTTTATATTATTATCCCTTTTCTCTACACAGGGAAAAAGAAAAAGGAAAGAGCCCAAAGACGGCTGCAGGCAATGACAAGGCATTAAAACATAATGGGCCCCATCTTGGGGGGGGGGGCATAAATCAACGTAGCTCCAATGCTGTCAGGGGTAGATCCAGCCCAGGGGGTCAAATTGAGCATAGGAGACCTCCTGACCTCTCCAAATAAATCTCTCCAAAACCCTCTTCACCTTCTCCAAGCAGCTCGGAAACCCTGGGAGAGGGATAGGCAATTTGCAATGGATCTCCCTTGGAAGCAAATCCCCATTTCCTGTACAGTAGCCCAATTTTTCCATCCTCCTGGGTGGTAAAGACAAAGAGGCATAGACTGACGATACCAGCTTCACAGGGCAGGAACTGGAGCCAGGAAAAGTATCCAGGAAATGGATGCATCCTGTATTTTGCAGTGTGGCTTGTAGTGTAGACTTCAGTGTATTTGCTAATGCAAAGTGAAGTCTACTTTGCTTTTCTGCCTCCAGATGCCTTCTGAGGACAGCTGATGCCAGATGATGTACATTTCACCTGGCAGTCAGGAGTGTTTACTCAAGGATGGGCAGGCTTTCCAAATCCTGCAAGATGCCAAAGGTGAATGGTCAGCATATTTACAAATGCCCTCTACATTTGACAAAACCACAACACTTTAGGACATGTACGGACTTTCTGCATACGACAGAAGAGCCCTCAGTGCATTTTGCTAGTTACCATGAAAATGATGATGGTATTCTGTTGGATTTATAGCATGCTGTATGTTCTAAGAGGAAAGCTGTATGTATTAACAGGCACACTGTGATTCTGAGGAGTTATGGTTATCTAAAATCGGGCTGAGTTGGCCCTGCCATTCGACACAACAAGGTATGCATCTCAAGTGGTGGATGGTGCCAACACCTAAACAGTCCTCAGAGAGATAGTATAATTTTATTAGTGACATATATTACTAAATGCCAAAGAAGAGATTTCATTGCAAAAAGGCCAATGGCACTTAATGTAGTCAGACATAGTCAACTGTGAAGGTCATCAAAATACGCTGGCCAGGCAATAGATAGTGTAAATTTCTTACTACTCCTTCTAATTTGCAGCAGTGGGGGTGGCAGTACTTTCTCTTGACTTATTCCAATACCTTCCTCAACTTTAGAGAGCTGTATATTCAGCTGGAGCCTCAAATGTTGCATTGCTAGTTCAAATACATTGTCTGTCTGCCTGCCTATCTATCTCCATTTTGCTTATTTATCCATCTATTCTATTCTCTTTCTCTCTCTGTCTCTCTTCTTTTGAGTCTGTCTTGATTCCCAGTAAGATCTTTATTTATTGATTAATTTAATTTAATTGGCCACCCATCTTGCTTCAAAGTAATTTTCTGGAGTAGCCCCTGCAGTTTTTTTGGCAAGTCTTCTGAAGTACTTTGCCCTTGCCTACTTCCTAGTACTGAGAGAATGACCCAGCTGGTTTTGTACCTCAGGCAGGACTAGAACTCATAGTCTCCTAGTTGCTAGCCTGGTGACCTCACTACTAGATCAAACTGGCTCTCTTAGTCCAAAGACAGGACCATACCTAATTGTGAAAAAAAAAATCCCTGCCAGCTAGGGCATTGCTACAAATTTTTAACGCAAGAAACAAGAAAGAATGATGATGACAATAATGGGATCAGATATAGTTTTTCAAACTCTTCAGTAGACAATGTTCAATTACCACATTTCCAGCTAGAATGTTTTGTTTTACCTTTGTCCCTCCCACAGGTGGGAGAATTGAGTGAGGTGTCCAAGGCTACCTGTTGAGCTGAAGGCAAGCTGGAGAATCCATTTCCATGAAGTCCCTGAGATCCCTGCCCACTCCCCCCACTTTCTCTCTCCTGATGGGAACAGAATTTGTTAACTTGGCTATTTGCCTTGGAGATTTGAGTCTGAACTCAGCTCTTGCAAAAACATTTTATCTTTCTTCCAAAAGGCAGGACTTTTTAAAAAGGGCGATTCTCTCCATTCCTTGTCTTGCTTGGACTTGAGTAAGATAAAGATGTCAACAGGTAAGTTATTAAGTAAAGCTACTTTTTGGTGGGCCAATGTTCATTAAATGGACTGGCAAAGCTTCAACTCTCCTATAAGACACAATAATTCAAGGGCCATTGTTTAGAAAGCCTCCTATTATTGTCCTTTCTTTTTCTGTTTTCTTCCCTCCCTCCCACCCACCCCACAGCCGCCCCTTCTGAGCAGGATGTGAATATCTCTGGTGGATGGAGGTTAGCTAAGTAAGTCATGCATAGATGGAATTTATTAAGTTTGCACGGTAGTGACAGCTGTGAGTGGGAACAGTAACTCTTGACTGTGCCAAGGGCTTGAACAGAAAAAAAAAAAATCATATGTGTGTCTTAAAGGAAAACCGTGCTGTAATTATGAAAGCTGTTCTAACCACTGCATCCAATTACAGGGGGAATTTGCTATATGTGATTTTAAAAATGTAATAATTTGACAGAAGGCTGCCATTTTGAGTCCCATGAGGCAGATTAGGACAGAGGAAAGTCAAGTTTCATTACAAACTGCTGGATATTGCACAATTTAAGGTAACTTCATTTAATTAGAACTCTGTTCATAGAGAAAAATAACTCATCTAAGAAGCCTCCCCTATGATGTAACCTATTCTATATGGGAATATAGAGCTTCCCAAATATTTTTCAAAGTGGCTTCCTGCTGAAATCACCCATCCCTCTGACTGCATTCTGAGGGATTTGTGCTAAAAGCCTGCTTTCCTTTAATAAAAGGGCTATTCCACCCATGACATTTGGGTCAATAAAATTCTTATGCACATGAAAAATAAGACAAGAGAAGGACCTTGTCCTTAAAGTTTTACATATAAATTAGAGTAACTATATCAAAATCCTAAAAAGATAGGGTCTTATATGGCACCCTATTCTGGCTCTGCAACAAAATCCATGCTGTACATTTGTAGCAGAGCTTATGCAAACAAAGCCTATTTAGTATAAGGCAGAGGTATCAAATTTGCATCGTCACAGAGGTGTTATGTGATGTATCAGGACTTTTTCCCCCTTCGCTAAACCGGGTGGGGGCAGGGCCAGCATGTGACAGGCTGCAGGCCGCGAGTTTGACACCCCGGGTATAAGGTGACCGTGTTGATAGCACATCCCTATTGGACCTGCACATGATCATGGGGCTTGAATGCAACTTGGCCTACCCCATAGAAAATGATGTACAGACAATGTTTCCATTGAATATTTTCTACTGGCAGAACCTCCAGTCTCATTCTGCCTCCCAGCTTGTCCCTCCTCTCAGTTAGTGGCACGTTGCTCCTGTGCCTTGCATCATCCCATCTTCCTTTCCAGTTGCACTAAGGCTCTGGATTGTGTCTACTCAGTATTTTACATGGCCATTTTCTCAGTGTGGGGTTTGCAGTGAAGAAAGATGGTGGGTTTTCTTTTAAGGCCTTCTTATTGGTTGGTTGGGGGTAAACAGGCTGGTAATAGAGAAGGGCATTGTTCAGAATGGGAGGAGCCACCTGATATTATGAAGCTGTTCTGACCAAAGCTTCCAAAACCATAATTACACACATGCTTATTTTAAAAACAAGTCTTGTTTTATTGCAATGCTGGGAATTATTTTAATTCTCAGCTGGTAATGAATTCTAAAACAGTCCCTCAAGATAAGTACCCACCTTTCTTATCTGTGAAGTGTTGCCAATATCAGAAGTGTCCAATGAACTAGACAAAAGCCCAACCAAAGTAGAAAGAGCTTCAAGGATGAGTCTGAACTGAATGAACGGCTTTGCTTCCTGCAAAGGTTTTGTCACCTTTGCCTGTCCTTTATACCTTATGGGAGGGGCAATCACCCCTTACTCCTGAGTCACCCTTTTGTTTCAGCTGCTCTTGCCTTCTAGCAGCTCTGTGCATATACACACTGGGAACAGGCTCCCCTGCTCCTCTGCCTCACTGCTCACTGCCTCACTGCTGCAAGACTCCAAAGGCTCCAGAGGCAGCACCCCACTTCCAGATGGTCTTGGCCCCATACCTGCATCGGATGCAGGACCCTCATCTGAATTCTCTCTAGATTCCCAGACTGATCCCCTTTCTTCCTCCCTGTCCGATTCCGCTGCCATCTGCATAGGCTGCCAGTGAACCACAACAGAAGCCGATGGAGAAGGTCAAAGGTAATTGCAGTATGGAAGGACCCTGGATGGACAATAGGGAGGAGTGATCCTGTTGCACCAGTGACTGGGATATTACAGCTTTCCTGCCAAAAAGCTGGTGGATTCCTCTCCACCTATAATGGGAAAACAGATGGTATGATGGTTCCAGGTTTCAGTTCAGTTGGCATGTGGCTTTTTCAGAATGGTTTGACTCAGCTATATTTTGGCAATTCTTTAAGACAAAACAATTTTGTAAATATCCTACTGCATACATTGACTAGATATTTCTCCTTGTATAATGTGCATACAGAAACTCTTCAACTTACAACAGTTCATTTAATGACTATTCAAAGATATAAGGGCACTGAAAAAAAGTGAATTTTTACTGGTTTTCACTTTTACAATGTTTGCAGCATCCCTATGGTCACAATCAATATTCAGATGCTTGGCAACAGACTCACATTTATGACAGTTGCGATGTCCTAGGGTCATGAGATCCCCTTTTGTGACCTCCTGACAAGCAAAGTCAATGCAGAAGCCAGATTCACTTAACAACAGTGTTGCTAACTGAACAACTGCAGTGATTCATTTAATAACTGTGGTAAGAAAGGTTGTAAAATGGGCAAAATTCCCTTAACAAATGTTTCACTTAGCAACAGAAATGTTGGGCTTAATTGTGGTTGTAAGTTAAGAACTACCTGTAGCTTGACTTTCCCAAAGTGTGCACACATTCCCAATGTGTATACTAATAATATCATGACAACATCTTTAACACCATCGTTGGCATTATACACCACTGTCATGCTAACCATAAAATTATTTAAGCAAGCTCTCAATTCTTTCAGATGAAATAAAAGGTCAATAGGCTTTATGCTAGAATACAATCAAAAGCAGCATCTTGGAAAAGGAACAGCACAGAATCTGTGCTTTCAGTATTCATTTGAGAAAATAGGAGTATGCAATAATCCATAAATATCCTGCAGGAACAAACTGAGGAACTTTATTAGAGCCAAACTAAATAGCTTGATAAAAAATTAAAAATATAAAGAAATCATCAAAAATTGGTAGGAAAAAAGTCAAAAGATGGAACATCAGCTTGAATAATATCCTACATTATTAGAATATTGTGACCCAATAATTTTTTGTGGGGGGTTATTGTAACCAATGGTAGGTACTTTGATAGCAAGGCAATTCAGTGGAAATTTATGGTAATCTAACAATTATGTATTAAAATTTTAGACAGTAGAAATTGAAGTCTCTAGATAAAAAAAAGCTGCAAGCAAAAAATAATAATCTTGAGTTGATTTATCTCCAAGTACTTCTAGACATTACTGGAGTCCTACCCCAAAACCTGGAGAAACACTACTACTCTATAAGGAATATTGAGCTAAATGAACCAATGTTTTAACTCAAAATGAGACTGCTTCCTATGTTTGACCAAACTCCAGTTCACTAGATTTTTGGCTGGAAGCAATTACAGTTACTGTGATATAAGACAAAAATAAATTTACTGTGTAGCTATATCCCAGACCTTCCTTCTTTCAAGTTTTTTTTTCTTTTAAAGCAAACATATATTGAAATATCAAAGAAATTATGTATTGTACCGAGTCACCACATTCCCTGTTTCATGTAGTTAAAAATCTAAGTGACAGGGAGGAAATGCAATTCATGAATGAAGCTTAGCAGGTTTGTTTTTCTTCTTTGGTCTGATAATTTTGGACAGACACTGCTGTCTTCTAACTGATCTTCATCCTGTTTTTAAAAGCCTTTGAGAAATTTTTTTAAAATTATTTCAGGTTTTGGGTGAGCTCTTGGGGTGGCATCTTTTAATTTTCACCTTTTTGAGGGCTTTTGTTGTAACCTAAGATTTAACATGCAGTAGGTTAATTCCACAGTTTTTAATGAAGCACTACGTTTTCTCTCTTTTGGGTTGTTAGACCACATGGGATACAGTCTCTTGATGTGTAGAGACTTCTGATTAGATGGAAACATACCTCTGAGGAAGCTCGCATTATCACACATAAAACATCAGAAACAGGAAAAAAAAGTGATGTGCCGAATCATGTAAAAATAATGGTTGTTAATCAAATTTCTCTTCCAATATCACAGTGGTAGTGATGGTGGTTGGAGGGCTTGCCAAGACATCTAAGCTGACAAGAAATTGAACAAAAATAATAATAAAAAGAGCCTCTGGGGAAGTACGCATTATCACACCGACATTACTTCATGTGCAAAATTCATAATTTGTGATGCTTTGCTAAATTCCAGCTCTGACAAGGTATGTGCCACTGTAAAACATTTCTGGATGGTGTGGATACAATTTCAAAACATGTTAAGATTTATTATGAGCCACCTTTCTCTTTATACATTCTCCCTTTTATTGGTCTACTAAAGATGGTGGCAATCTCTAGCATACTGTTTGTATAGCTTCATCTCTTTAAAAAACCAGCTAAAGTAACACAGAGCAAATTGCACTTAAGTCCTGTTATAAATCAGAGGTGTGCAACAAATAAAAAAAAAAATCTCCTTCAGACTTGGCTTATATGCTTCAGGAAATGGCCTGAAGTTTCCTCAGCTACATCAAACACAATACATTTTGTCTCAAGTTCAAGGCATTTTTGGCAGAATGGGTGAAATTTGTAGGCACCTGAAGGAAGGACAAGGAGCAATGAATCGAAACTAAATAAAGAGAGAACCAACCTAGAACTAAGGGGGAATTTCCTGACAGTAAGAACAATTAATCACTGGAATGACTTGCCTCCAAAAGTTGTGAATGCTCCATCACTGGAAGTTTTTTAAGAGATTGGACAACCACTTGTCTGAAATAGTATTGGGCAGGGTTGTCAAATTTGTGACCCACAGGCTGCATGCGTCACACGCTTGCCATGCCTATGCCCGGTTTAGCAAAAGGGAAAAAAGTTTTGATACATCATGTGATGCTGCTGTGATGACACAAGTTTAACACCCCTGGTATAGGGTCTCTTTCTTGAACAGAGGGTTGGACTAGAAGACCTCCAAAGTCCCTTCCAACTCTGTTATTCTGTAAGGCATAAAAGTCTTTTTTGAATAGATGGAACCCAATCACTTCAGCTAAACAGAGGCAGGAGTTTTTGTAATTGGCACTTTTACAAATTGTCATAAAAAGATCAAGTTTACATTTGTCTTTTGGGAATTTTTTTTGGGGGGGGGGGATGACAGGTAGATTCAGAGGAATTTTTCATGCATAGTTGCTGCCTATTAGTAAATTATTTTCAATGAATGGAATTTTGAAAATAAATATTGCTTCCCTCTCTATTGTTTTGTGAGAAATTGTGCAAAGGGTTTAAAGGGTTCTATTGGAAAGGATATATATATATATATCTTTATACCTCCCTCCCTCTCATATTTTGAAGAGACTACTTTCAGCAAGAATAGCCAGTAATGTAAATATACCCAAAGCAAGTAGCCTCTACAGTTTGAGAGGAGTGAGTGCAAGGGTTAGAGCATTTGGTTGAATTAAAATCAGTCCTGACACTTTGTTTTAATTTTCTGCTTAGTTGATCATTGCTGATCAATTCCTTCTCCAAAGGACAGAGATTTCAGAAATAAGAGTCCTGGTAATTATTCCCTGATGAGAAGCTACAGCTTTGGGCCACAATGCTGCCCTCTTCCCCTCTCCTCCTCCTGCTGTTGGCTATTTCTGAGGAGCTTTGAAAGAAGAGGTCATCACTTTTAAGAGACAAACTTCTAGGCTGTGCTTCTTCTTCCTAATGAGTTTCCAAGGCTTTTAGGGAAGCTTAGTTCATTTTGAGTTAGTTTGGGATATCCTAACGTCAGATAAAACTTGGATTACCCTATAACAGTAGCTAGCTTTAGAGTTGTAGATGGTTCCAGGTTGCAATGCAGATTGATAACTATGTGTTCATTTTCAGCGTCATTTTGAAGACTGATAGAAATGTATGTTAGCATCACTTTCCATTGAGCTTTTCAAAAGCTTCATATTTCTTTTAGCAGATCTTACAACAATTTTCTTTTTAATAAGCATTCCAGTAGTTTGTCTATTTCAAAGCAATTTATTTAACATTCTACTTTTATTTTATTTTATTTTGAAAAAAAAACCCCAGTAACTTTCAATATATATGTACATAGTAGGACACCTCCCTCCAGCTATAGGTCAATTCATCAGAGAAGAATGAAAAAAAATCACAACTTTCTGAAATGGAAAAACAGATTCTGGCAATCTGAAAGCAAGAAAGGCTACAAGGTTATCCTTAATTACGGCTGTACGCATGTACATTGGAACACTACCACAACATCATTTTTCAAGAGGGGGTAGTCCCACCCTGAAGTGAAAGATACATTAGCAAATAGAGATAACTGGGAACAATACGACACCTTGACACACACACACAAGTCCTGTTTCCTCTTGGTACGTGGAGATGCAGGAAACATTCAAATATACGACTTAAAATTGCACAATATATAGATATATTTGCCATGATTTGTGTATTTGTGAAAGGAATTGCTATTGGAAAGCAGACAAAAAAAAGGGAGAAGTGATTCAAAAGTGAACACGTCTCATTAAATATTGCATATTAAGGGATAATAAAATGGAAAAAACCCACTTCATGCTTGGTCAAGGAGCAAGCATTTTCTACTGAATTCAGAGTTGAGAAGAATGGTTTGAAGAATTTTGTGAGGTACTTCATAGACTTCCTCTTACTTTCTGAGTAATACAGTGCTGACAATCACTTAAAACAATATAGCTGACCAGGCATTTCCCCCCCTCCCCACAAGGAATGGGGGGGAAGAGGGGGAAGGTAATTTGTAGCATATCCTGACAGTAACACATTTTTTTTTTTAAACCAAATCTGCCAGCTAGTAAAAGAAATGTGCACTAAGGTGTCTGAATGTGACTTCTTAAGTATATTTGATTAATTATATGTAGTTCTAACTTCTCTTTCTTCAGTTCATTTTTTAACAGTTCAGTAATGCATCTATAAATATCCAAAAAGTTGTCACTTTTCTAAATCCGTGATATATACAGCTACTAATTCATTGCTTTAGAAATAGTATCTTTCAACTTGTCATTTTAAATGTTATATGCTTTTATGGCCGCAAGTAACCAGTATCAGAAATTAAACGTTGAACTTTAGCAAGGAAATAAATAAACTGGTTGACACTAAGACTATACCAGAAGGTACCTGGACAGCATGTTAAGACAAAGTTGCTAACCTTTTCCTAGCCTGAGGTGACTGAGAGGGTTTTTTTTTAGTTGTTTTACTTGTTGCTTTTTCCAAATGAGTTCATGAGATTAAAGCATAAAAAGTATAGGAAATTATTAATCACCAACCAATCATTTATTTATTCAGTTTGGATGGCTGCCTACTTGTGATGTGAGATATATGCATAGGGCTTGCTGCTTGCTTCTGGGCAAAAGAAAATGTAAATGTTTACAAATAGTCACAAGGAACAAGCTAGGGAAGGAAGTAGCAATAAGACCAGGAGACTAGCAATAAGCCACAACCCTCAAGAGGGGTTCAAGGAGAATGAATGAAGGAGAATGAGAAACAGAGCAAAACAAAAACAGCAAAAGAATATGCAAGCAATGTTCAATGGATCCAGAACGTAGTTTGTGGTCAGTCTGTAGGCAAAATTTTCTCCTGCTTTTATTGACAGGTGCTGCTGGAATTCTAGAAATCAAGAAAAAAAAAATCATTGTAGAAGAGTCTCCTCCTCCTCCTCCTCCTTCTTCTTCCCCCTCCTCCTTCTCCTCCTCTCTGTTCTTTTTAAATGCATATGTCTTATAGTGCTACATAAAGTATAAGTTCTGCCTTGCTTTCCACAGGACTAAAGTTACTTGATAGGACAATGAATGAATACAATATGTCATAGAACCAGAGATAGAAAAGTTGCAGATAATTGTGCTAGCTTCAGCAGGAGTGTCTGACCTATAATACTAAAGGATCCCCTATCAACAGTTTATATATCAAGTAGTATAAGTGAAATGGAGAAAGACCCTGAAGTTGCAGTCTATTTCCTTGGATTCTTATGAGGGAAAAATGAGGAGAGAGGCAAGAATTTTAAGGACTTTAAAGCAATTTATGTGAAGGAAAATTTTTCCCTCAACTCCACCCTTTATACTCTATCTTACATTAGCTCAGGACTAACTAATGCTGGGGATACTAATTTAGGAGTAATAGGGGAACAGGTGGAAGGTAAAAGGACAGAGAATTTTTCTTCCATAAACTTCCTTGAGATAATTTAATTTAAAATCCAAGCCTGTCAATATAGTTCTGAGCCAAACAGATCCTCATTGCTTTGATGAGCAGAGTGTGGGACAATGTGTGAAAATCAACCTGAAATAGTATTACTTAATGAAATTGTTCCTGAGGCTAATCTATTAAAATATAATAATAATAATAAAAAAAACCTGGGATGGGAGAGCAACTAGGATTTTTAATTGGCATCACATTTCCTCCAATTTGATTTTTCCCCCAAACATCTCTAAAGGAAGGTATTAACATCTTCATCTGTTCTCTAAAAATTGTCCTGATTAGGCTTTGATTTTCCTCCAGGGACATCAACACATTTTTTGACTGCCTCAGCAATCTGATCAGCGTATGACACACTGTTCTTACTTTAAATGAAATTAATTTCCTATAGTGATATAGGAATATACCAATCATTTATATACGACTTGTACACTCTATCTTAGTGTTTCTCGACCTCAGCAACTTTATAATTCTGGACTTCAACTCCCAGAATTCTCCAGCCAGGTTCCAGAATTCTAGGAGTTGAAGTCCAGACTTCTTTAAAATGCCAAGGTTGAAAAACACCATTCTATTTGATCTCTGATTGGCTATTGGGATAAATTCAAATTGGAAAATAACACTTTAGCAAATAAAACAATGGCCCTGAATGGCAACATGAGCAAACTAGGGGATAAAAAGGAAGTTAGTAGTCTTAATCATTGTGAGAGGACGTGGTTCTGGGCATCATTTATCTTCTAAAAATTTATTTCACCTTCCAATTTAAAATGCAGACCTATTCAGCACAAGAACAAAGGAGAATTCATAACAGGGGGAAGCTACTGACTCTTTCCTTAGCTGAGGGACAGTATATACTGCAAGAAGTTTGGTTTATTTTTGTCCAACATGAATTTCCTGTGATAAAGTAGGCACCAGGGTTCTCTCCTTATTTAAAAAGAAACTGTTCTTAAGTTTATGTTAGAGGCTTCAGCAGGATAAGAATTTCTAAGACATGACATCAAAATCTTACATTGTTCTCAGTTGATCAACAAGGAACATGTGTAGCCTTCTCGAGAAATGTCCTGGATTCTCTATGAGAGAAAGAAGGTTTAGATGCTCCATTCTACATAAAATAAATAAATAAATGCTGGTCTATGAGAGAAAACTACTATGCATAAAGCTTTATCGAGGCAAAACATGTGAATGGGCTCAGGCATTGATAGCATTTCAAGAAGTGCTATATCCTAACAACTGTATTCAATTGAAAGCTAAATATCACGCTTTGACAAGGCAACATGCAGTGAAAGAATTAAAGCTTCATAATTTAAAAAAAAAAAAAGACTGAAATTTGACCACATGAAAACTAGGCGGTTTGAGGGCTTGACAGCAAGGTGCAGTCAGAGTTGGGTGGTGGGTTTCTTGGCAGAAAAGAAAACAGAAGTCATGGTCGCTGATCCAGGAGTGGTGGGAAACCACACGATATAACTGTCAAAGATGTTTTCAAAATTTTATAGGGCTGTAATGGTTAAAAAAGCAAAAACACTTGGATGTGCTGTGGGGACAACAGTGCAAAAATCAAAGGATTCCCATGAGATATGAATACCATGCCACAGAATATTGTTTTCTTCTTCTAGGATTGTTTTTGTTATTGTTCTATTGTTAAGTCATGCCTAACTATTCATGATCCCATGAACCACAGCATGCCAGTCCCCCTGTCCTCCACTGTATCCTGAGTCTGTCCAAATTCATGTTCATTGCAGTGAAGACACTATCTAACCATCTCATCCTTTGCTGTCCTCTTTTCCTTTTTCTCCTTCCATCTTTACTAACACCAGGATCTTTTTTTCAATGAATCCTCCTTTCTCATTTGGTAGCCAAAGTATTTGAGCTTCAGCTTCAATATTTGTCCTTCCAACGTTGATCTCCTTTAGGATTAACTGATGTGATCTCCTTCCAGTCCAAAGGACTCTCAAGAATCTTCTTCAACATTTTCTAGGATATTATTTTGCTACTCCAATTGCCTATAAGTAAATTTGTGGCAGATCTTTTTAAAAATATACTAGACAACAGGTATTCTTTAAAAAGACCCACCACAGATAAACAGAATCACCATGGGCAGGCAAAAAGCAGTAGGAGAGTAGGAGTAATTTCCAACTTCCTGCCAGCTTCCCCATTGACTTTGTTTGTGAGTAGCTGTTGGGGAGCATCGGAAATTGTGATCACATGACTGCAGTGGCAATACTGCAGGGCAATGTGGCACTGCTGGAGTGACCACAACTTTGCCAGCACAAGTCTGAAGCTCCTTGAAACGTCAATCCTACAAGAGTCATAGATCCAAATTTTGAATCCATACTTAATCCATTTAAGATAACTTAATGCAAAAATTGTTGCCCTATGATACATGTATCACATTTACCTTATTTTAAATTAATTATTAGCGGAAAATAGAAGAAAGGGAATTTTGGAAGGGTTCACGGTGGAATTCTGACTCCCCCCCCCTACAAGACAAATAGCTGCAGGTATAGTTTTGTTATGGCAAAGAGGTAAGTGTAGCGTAGGGGGGGTGGGAATACTCCTTTAGATGAATGGCAGTTGCCAGGGAAAATATGAGAAGAAGCCTCTCCTGATTCTGTCTGCTGCTTTGCAAGTTTAGTGAAGTCATATGTTAGATGTGAAGAATGAGGACCATACATTAAGTTCCAATTAACAAGATTTATTACTCAAGAGCTTCCCAAAAATCTACTCAACTAATGGTCAACACTAAATTGGTGTTGAGATAAGAGTCAATGTAATTCAAGAGTGGGACGGACTTGGTCTGTTTGTGGGAATGTAATGACTACAAGCTGATTCCTCTCTTGACTCTGCCTCCAGGCTCTGCCTCTCCTTAAGCTACACTGTGCTAGGGAAGAGGAATATGATTCCCTGAAGGTTTTTCTCCATTCGCCCTGATTAATAGAGTGGGACTGCTCCAGGTCCCTTCCCTTAAAGGCTGTGTCACCTAGCAGGACTTAGGAAATCTGCCTTCTCAGTAGCAGTCCTTGCCTTGTGGAAAATTTTCCCATTGGGACCTTCTAGCCTTTGGGAAGTCCTTAGAAAGCTGACTCTTCCCGCAAGCCTTGGGATGGTGAGGGGAGGCTGATCAGCTCACTGATTGTTATTTGGAAATGTTTTTTGTTATTACTTCAATTTATATGACCACCCATTTCAAATCACAACTCTGGGCAGATAACGAAGTTAAAAGAAAATCTAAAAACATCATACACAGAAATAGCAACCTGGGTGTTTATTTGTATTTATTTATATATTATATTTAGCAACTGTCTATCTCCCTCAGAGAGCACGTCTGGGCAGTGTACAAATAGATATAAAAACATAAAAGCCATATATAAATATTATAATAAAAAAGTTAAAAACAAGAATAAAGTGATTGTTACTTAACTGTTTCTTTGGGGTTTTTTAAAATGTTTTTATTGATGTAGCTTTGAGCCACCCAAATTTTTGGTACATAAGATGGATAGTCATATAAGTTTTCCAAATAAATAAATGTTTACTTCAAAAAAACAACAACCCTCTATGTAGCCTAAGACCAGATGGTACTGGAAAGTAGCCAAGGTACATTTTAATCCTTTAGGAGTCAACCACATTTTTCTCAGGGGACTTGCAGATAATTCTGTAATCAGGGTAAATTTGCTATGGATACCTGCAGCAATTTCCCCACTACATCAAATTGTGTTGCCTCTTCACTTCGGCGACAGCCCAAATAAAAAGATATAATTGTCGACAAACAAGAACTCCAGAAACTTGAGAATAAACCTATTAGCTAAGTCTGGCTTAGTACAAGTTAAAGCCGATGTAAAAGCTCTGGGCAGATCATCTCTTTTTCAGTTGGGGCTACAGAGATCAGAGATCAGCTGAGCATCTCTCAGGGAGACAACAAGCCGCTGCCTGACTGAGAAGGTTTTTCCAAAGGGGCCACCCTTTTTCAAAGGATCCAGTATGGGTGCGTGGACAGATCCAAGAACTGGCTTGCAAAAATGCTCTCCTTGCCCCATTTACTATTGTAGCCATCACTTGAGATAGAAGTCTCAGCCTTGGAACATTTCTGTGCATCAGGTTTTAAGACCAATTTTTATGTGACTGGCATAAGTTAGAACTAGAAAAAGAGACGAAAAGCCTTTGAAGAATTGACCCACCATAATTTTTCCACTTGCAAAGGGGGCTGAAGCAAGAAGTGGCTGCCCCAGTGACATCCTCTGGGGAGGAGGGGAGGGAGAAAGACTTGTGCTCTGTTTTGTGTGGGGAAATATCATTTGGACCGTTCCTCCTCAGGCTATTAAAAACTACACCGATGTCATATGAGACTGTATGATCAGAGGCCATTTTATTCCCCGACCTGAATCAAACGATAGCAGACAACAGAAGATTATGAAATGCCTGAGAAACTGTGTGGTTTTTAGCAAAAAACAAAACAAAACGAAAAACTGTTCAAATTAGCTGGAGAAAGATGGAGGAAAAGGAAAGGAAAGTGTAACAGATTGTGGAGTGCCTCCTCTGCAAAGACTGAAGCTGCAGATGATCTGTGAGAAAATATGGCTGAGCTAAAATTCTCATTAGCTAGGTGGAAAAAAAAGGAAGAAAGTTTTTCTCCGTTGTTTGTATTAGGATCTCAAAGGCAAGAGTAGAAGCAGCAAGATAAATGAGGAAGGGACTGATGCAGGATATGTGTTGCAGGCTATAACCAGAGCACCACAAGAACCCATCAGGAAAATATATATATATTTAAGTGACTCAGTAAGCATTTTGTAGAATGGACTGCTTCCTTCCTTATTTTTTTCTTTGGTGCTGAGGCAGGGGATTATCAATGTTATTACCAGAACTTGCAACATGAGTGTCATCATCCCAGATTTTACTCTGTCTTCTCTCTCTCTCTCTCTTTCTCTCTCTCTCTCTCTTTTTCTCTGTCTTTCCCTCCCAGAATCACTTCAAAACTGCAAAAACAAAAGGTATCAAACACCAACTCTCCCAAAATGGTGGCTTTACATCAGTTGGGAAAGAGAGCAGCTGTGCTCTCTCAGATTACGAGCTATGTAAATAGAGATGGATTTTGGTCTTCCCATAGATTAGAATTGGTGAGGAGGAAAACAAATATACTAAACCAGATAGTTGGCCAGCCTGATACAGAATGATCAACTTCATCCCGTCCAATCAGAGTATCTGCTGAATTGCTTCTTCCACTGCCTCTAGGTAACAAATTATTCTTAGTGTTAAACAAACAAAGCATGAAACATTGGTAAAAGCTGGTCTAAGAATCCTTCCACATAAGGAATCTTTACTGTCCAAAAAATTTATCTGTATTGGACATCTAGGTTCTCATCATGCCAGCAGTACTGGAGAACTGAGGTGGTTTGAGCTAGAGTGTATTTCTACTGTAACTACTGCAAATTGGTTTAACAGAGAGTGGAAGATAAGATGTCGGACCTTTGTATCCCACTTGGATGGGACTGTTGTCTAATCTTTTCCTGGTGGTTGAGTTCCTTGTAGGGGAAATGCATGACTTAGGGCTTTACAGATGCTCCTCAATAGCCCTGAAAAAAGGAACAGATATGAAACTGGTAATTATTTTTCTGTTTCCCTTTCAGCACAAGATGTCAGGTAACTAATTTGTCTCCTCTTTTCTTCTTTTTGAAGGAAACTAGCAAAAAGAAGCTTTCAGGCAGCGACAGAAATTTTTGCTCCTTGTTCTCAATATTTAAAAGTGGCAGAAGAGATAATAATCACAGATTGCCCACAGACCGATTCTACTTGTTTGGGAATTGAAAATACAACACAACGAAACAACATACATTTGTATGCCACCACACTTATAAATATTCAGACCTTGTCAAAAAAAGGTTGAGACTGAACCTAAAACTTCTGGCATATGACTTCTAAACTGTTCTGTCCCCTCATTAGCATTCTTGAGATCCCCGTGCTTTGATTGGCCAAAGCGCGGGGCACTCTGATTGGTCAGGCGAGCCGCGCCAATTGGCTCGCTAAGAATCTCCCGCGATTGGTCTATTCGAATTGCGGGAGATTCAAAGCGGTGCCATTGGCTGCGGCCGCCGCAGCTAAAAGAATAAAAGCCGTGAACCTTTTGCATAGCGCCAGTTCAGTTCCTACATTAATAAAAGAGCATGATTTGAAGTCACCGACTCCTGGCATCATTTTCGAGGACACGACACTGGCGACGAGGATGGGATCCAGACCCTGAACCGAACCACGTGTCTGACGGAAGCCAGACGAATCTCCACGATGGTGAAAATCGCACCCCCCGCACCCTTCAACCCCGCCACCGAGGACTGGGAATTGTACTCCGACCGATTCTGCATGTTCCTCAAGTGCAGCGATCTGAAGGACGCCACCGGCCCCATGAAGCGCGCCATCTTCCTGACCCACTGTGGGACCGAGGTATTCAAGATGGCCAAGGCACTTGCCAAACCCGCCGATGCGACCGCGATGGACTGGGACGTCCTCGAGCCAATACTTCGACGGCACTACGCTCCACAGGTACCCATCCTGATCTGACGCAACGAATTCTACCATCGGGACCAACGGTCGGGTGAGAGTAACATATAAAGGGCGCACCGAAAGGCTTCCCCTGACAATCGTCGACCGCAACTGCCCAAGCCTACTGGGACTGCAATGGTTCGCCCCGCTCGGCATCACAGTCACGGGAGTCAACCACGTCACTGACGACAGCTGGGAGCAACAACTGGCCCGGGAATTCCAAGAGGTCTTCGATGGAAACCTAGGCAAGTACCGAGGGCCCCTTATATCATTCAGCCTAGACCCAAACATCCCCCCAAAACGCCTGAAACCAAGGCGGGTGCCATTCGCACTTAAACCCAAGATAGATGAGCAAATTGACAAGCTCGTCAAGCAAGGGGTCCTACAGCCAATAGACCACGCCCGGTGGGAGACCCCCATAGTCACCCCGATCAAGCCCGATGGGTCGGTGAGGATCTGTGGGGACTATAAGGCCACCCTAAATAGCGCGTTGCAACAAAGCGCCTACCCCGTCCCAGTAGTGCAACACCTACTGCACTCACTGGGAGGGGGCAAGGTTTTCGCCAAGCTCGACCTCACCCAGGCATACCAACAGTTGCCAGTCGACGAGCAAACGGCAGAAGCACAAACCATAGTCACCCACCGGGGAGCATTTAAATGCAACCGACTCCAATTCGGAGTCAGCGTGGCACCGGGAATATTCCAAAGCCTAATGGAAAGACTATTGCAAGGCATCAAGGGGGTGGTACCTTACTTCGACAACGTCCTAGTGTCGGCAACCAACCAAGCCGAACTAGAGGGTCGCCTAAGGGAGGTCCTAACCAAATTCAAAGAGACCGGGCTCAAAGTAAAGAGGGAGAAATGCCAATTATACACGGAACGGGTTGAATTCCTAGGATACCTCCTAGACCGTCACGGCATTCACCCCACAAACCAAAAAATCAAGGCCATCAAAGAAGCCCCCACACCCAAGTCGAAGACGGAACTACAGGCATTCCTGGGGCTACTTAACTTTTACAATGTTTTCCTGCCCCAAAAGGCGACGGTGGCGGAGCCCTTGCATAGGCTCCTGGACAAGGCGGCGACTTGGACTTGGGGGAATCGCGAGCAAGCCGCCTTCCAAAGAACAAAGGACCTCCTCACTTCGGACGCCGTCCTTATACTGTATAACGAGACCCTACCTCTGGCCGTCACATGCAACGCATCACCCTTCGGCGTCGGCGCTGTCCTCAGCCATACCCTCCCCGACGGAAAAGAAGCACCCATCGTGTTCTTTTCAAGGACCCTCACCAAATCGGAGCGGAACTATAGCCAGCTGGACAAAGAGGCTCTGGCTATCGTTGCCGCCGTAAAAAGATTCCACGAGTACCTCTACGGCCAGACATTCGCCATCATAACCGACCACAAGCCGCTGCTGGGAATCCTTGCAGGAAACCGGGCCACCCCGAACATTCTGTCTCCCCGAATGACAAGGTGGTCCGAGTTCCTGGCGGCCTACAACTACGGACTCATACACAGACCGGGTAAGACAATCTCCCATGCAGACACCTTAAGCCGCTCGCCGCTACCGGAATCTGACACCGACCCAGCACCCACGACGACCACCCTCATCATAGAGACTCTACCCAACCTGCCCATAACCGCATCAGACATTGCCCGAGAGACTAATAAAGACAAACGTCTGGCGCGGGTGTTGCATTGGGTAGAGAAAGGGTGGCCGGAAAGGGATAACGACGAGTCCGTCAAGACATTCCGAAACCGGCAAACGGAACTCTCGTTATTAAAAGGGTGCATACTATGGGGGGATAGGGTGGTCATTCCAGAAAAACTACAAGGGAAGGTTCTGGAACTACTACACGAGGGGCACCCTGGCATCATTAGGACTAAAGCCCTGGCCAGAAGTTACGCTTGGTGGCCAGGGATGGACAAACAAATTGAGACCTGGGTAGCAAGCTGCCAACGATGCCAGGAAACTAGGCCAAGCCCACCCACAGCACCCGTCCTAGAGTGGGAAACCCCAAGGGGACCGTGGTCTAGGATCCACATAGACTTCGCCGGGCCCACAAAAGGACACACCTTCCTCATAACAGTAGACGCTTACTCCAACTGGCTGGAGGTAAGCAACATGAAAACAACAACCACGGAGGCCGTGATCAAGGAACTCTGCAAACTCTTTGCAACGCACGGCCTCCCAGACGTCATCGTTTCCGACAACGGGCCCCAATTCACCTCGCTGGAATTCGAAAAATTCCTAGCGGAAAGGGGTATCCGCCACGCACTGACAGCACTGGCACACCTGGCGGCGAATGGTAGGGCGGAACGGATGGTGCAATTCACTAAGAAAACCATCCGGAAAATAGACCACGGGGAGATCCAGGAGAAAATAAACAAACTACTCTTCACCCAACACATAACCCCAAACACCACAACGAATAAGAGCCCGGCCGAACTATTAATGGGGAGGAAATTAAGGTCCCCACTCGACAGGTTACACCCCACGTATAACCCGGAGAAGCCCCCAGACTCAAACAGCAAACACCGAACCTTCGCACCAGGCGACCCCGTATACGCAAGAAACCTGACGTGAGACCCGTTATGGGTACCGGCCGTCATCACACAAATAACAGGCCCACACTTGTACCGGCTACAAACAGCAGACGGACGAGCATGGAAATGCCACATCGACCAATTAAGGTCGAGGACGACCAACCAAGAGACCACCAACGCACAAACAGGTGAAACCGACCCCCACAACACAAACCAAGGGGGGAGGGAATACCCAGGGGACCAAAACCAAAGAAGAATAAACCAGCCATACTTACCGGAAAGCAGCCAGCACGACCCCTCGCCAGGAAGAGACAGCCAGGCCAGCTCGACCGACCCGGGGAGACCGAGCGGGAGCGGCGAAACCCGCAGCTCAACCAACCCAGAAGGCCCAGGAGGGAGCTACGGAGAGCGGCCCGGCCCGACCGACCAGCCGGTTCCCACGACGGCATCAGGAGAAACAGAGATCCCGACCAAACCGGCCGGGATCCAACCTACGACTGAGCTGCGCAGGTCCAGTAGGCTCAGACGGAGCCCCGCCTACCTACGTGACTACGCGATGTAAGGACTAAACCAAGAGGGGAGGGGTGTTCTGTCCCCTCATTAGCATTCTTGAGATCCCCGCGCTTTGATTGGCCAAAGCGCGGGGCACTCTGATTGGTCAGGCGAGCCGCGCCGATTGGCTCGCTAAGAATCTCCCGCGATTGGTCTATTCGAATCGCGGGAGATTCAAAGCGGTGCCATTGGCCGCGGCCGCCGCGGCTAAAAGGATAAAAGCCGCGAACCTTTTGCATAGCGCCAGTTCGGTTCCTACATTAATAAAAGAGCATGATTTGAAGTCACCGACTCCTGGCATCATTTTCGAGGACACGACATAAACAATTACTGAAATAAGTTTAAACACTTGAACATAACTGGCAGATAAATCCATCAGTTTCACAGCAACCAAGATATTGGCAATTTAGATACTTCTTGATAAGAGCATCAATCTAGCCAAAGTACCTCTGTTATTCACAGCATGTTAAAAATGAAAAACCATCATTAACAAAATAAAACTAAAAGCTTGATCCAATGTTTAGGTGCAAATGTGATATTTTTCAGAGCCTCACACAAATAAAGCCTCTTTTTCATGATAAAGTCTAGACTGGAACTGGAGATGGAGAACCATTATTTTAGTCAACAAAACTAAAACTTGCTTTAGAAAAGATTTTATTGCTACCTATTATTTTTAGCACTAGAAGAAACTTTAAATGCCTGAAACTTTGTCACCAGAGTCAGTCTGTCCCACCTGAGATTGGTAACCTCAGTTTGGTGCTCCTCTGTAGAATACTCTCATACACCAAGTTGCTCCAGCCATAAATAGTTTTGGTCTGGCTCAGAACAGGGTAAACTCCAAACTTGGCAAGACTTGTAGATTTCAACTCCCAGAATTCCCCAGTCAGCAGCTTAAAGTTGCCAAGTTTGGAGATGCCTGACTTTGAATATAAAGAGAACTCCTTCCCCATGACATAGAGGGCTCAGGGTACCTCCCATTAACTCAGCAAAAATATTATTTGATGACATTTTAAAAACTTTATTCCTCTTGCCGTTACCTTCTTCACATTGCTAGTCCACAGCTGAGACAATTTCAATTTGTTTCAGCTGTTCCAGTTTTAAAGTAGTTTTTTCCCCTCTTCTCCCCAGACAATTAGCACACTTCATTGATAATGAAAGGTCTCTTGAGAGAACACTAGTCCCATATTGCACAGAAAGTTGTTTTAAGCTGGGAAAGAGAACTGACTTCTCATTTCTTTATCAGTGAGCAGCTTACGGGTTTCCACTTCATATGCCCACAAGTGGTTTGCATAGCTGTGCTTTTTACTGTTTCTATTTTGCCTACAACATTCCAGCTGAATGGCTGCCTATGGGCTACTGGCAGGTGTTAAAAAGACAGAACTGATTGCAAACATGGCCAGCTCCTTGCAGCTCTAGTCTGGAATGAACCTTGCTTGTTCTTCATCCTATGTCATAGCCTAGCTCTGTGCTAGTTCAGAAATAGCCTGCCAGGTGAGGCAAAGGATGCAAACTCTGTGAGTTGAAAGACAGCTGGATGCCAACACTCACCCAACTCTACCTTATGTTGGGTGCGGCCGCACAAACTGGAGAGAATCCAACTGATTGCCCTAACTTTTCCTGCCTTAAAGTAGTATCCCTGTTATAGCACTTAGCAATAGCACTTAGACTTATGTACCACTTCACAGTGCTGTACAAGCCCTCTCTAAGCACTTTACAGAGTCAGTATATTGCACCCAACAGTCTAGGTCCTCATTTCACCAACCTCAAAAGGATGGAAGGCTGAGTCAACCTTGAGCTGGTCAAGATTGAACTCTGGCAGTCAGCAGAGTTAGTCTGCAATGCTACATTCTAACCACTACGCCATCATGGCTCAGTTATTTTGACAGAAGAGGGCTGTCGGGAACAACTTTGATGCTGGCCTATTGTTCTGCTGGCTTGAAGACTGGCACAGCTCTCTAGCATAGCCTTTAGGCCGTGCCTGAAATCAATCAGCTGCTTTGTGAATAAAGGATTGATCAATGGAGATGGTGGCGATGGAGGAGGAGGGAAGATTTTGCTGATCTTTGTCAAAACAGCACACTGTGCAAACAAAAATCCCTTGAGGTTGTAGTTGCAACACTTCATAAATGAGGCCTACAGAGAACACTGAAAAGTTGGGGAGAGATTAGTGACTACTGCAAAGTAATCAGGCTTAAAGTGGAGCTCAGCTGTTAAACTTGGCTGCTGGGGATGGTGGGCAGGGTAGAGGACAGTTTCAGATTCAGAAAGGTAAGGAAGGGCTTGGTTATCAGAATCGAAGTGGTCTCAACATTGCTGGCTCCTTTTGAAAAAAAAAATGTAATATGGTTGATATGGAAACAGTTTCAGAAACTGAGCTGTGTTCTACTATTTTGGGTTCATGCACTGCCAGATAGATGCAACAGCTGCCTGTGTATGTTGAATGCAAAAGACCAAAACTGTTGACAACTTCCCTGCAAAGGGTACAATACAATATGTTTTAATCAACATCTAATCATAAACTGCTCTTTGGAGAAACATAAGAAGTTGGCTTCCAACTCCCACTATCCTGTCCATTAAGTTTCATTTTCTTGACCATCATCAGCTAATTGGAGTTGTTTGCTAGTGGGGCCTGGAGATTTTTGGGGTGCCATGGGAGTCTTTAAAATGGCACTTGTGGGGAAAGCCTTTTTATAAAAATCTCAGGATAGGAAAAATCTGTCCCAAAATGTTTGCTTCTCAAAGTAGCATACCAGCGAAGGTAACTGGGAAGTAACCGAATGCAAGAAAAAGATCAGATAGTACCTAAAACCCAAGCCCATTCCTTTACTAGTCCAGCAGCACCTCATTTCATATGAAATGAATCAGATGAGACTAAAAGAAAATCAATTTGCATAAAACCTTGAATTCCAGACCAAATAGATTCTACCAGTAAAGCACAAACATGTTCCTTTGAATCTACAGATTTCTTGATCACTAAGGATTAAATTACCTCTGTGCTGTGCAATTTAGAAAATCCACTAACCTCACATTAAGAGGACACAAGATTCATTAACCCAATCATTTCTTTCAGGATTTCCCAGCACCAATCATTGACCACCTCTGTGTGAAAAGCATTCCCAATGCAGTAGGTTTAATTCAATTGTCTCCTACATTGAACCAGACTGGAAGGGAAGTGGTTGAAGAAATGGCTGCCCAGATTTTAGTCCATTCTTCAGCTTTGTCAATAATGCTTGCCATGGGATCATGGATGGATTCCCCTGCTTTTTCTACCAATGCTAGAAAGGCAAGCGCCAGTCATGTTCCCTTCTGTAGGTAGGGTGTTGAGGGGCACCTCAACATAATTTTCATGTGTAGGCCTTTTCCATGAGTGAACTCCACTAGTATTTGAAACTAATAAATGTCTCTGGCCCAGCTGGTGCTTCCAGTGATCTCCAGAGAACAAGGATCTGTCAAAAGCAAATCTTGCCACACTATCCGAAGTGTATTTTTTTGGATTTTTTTTTTTTTGGGGGGGGGGAAATCTGGTTAGCAGATTATGAGAATGCTATTTACATGCGTAGTTTGATTTGAGCATAAAGCACTGGCAGCTTGCCCCATGGTGTTCTAATTAGCAAGCCAGTAACTACAGGCACCATAGATAGCATAATTTAATGGAAATATAGCTGAAAACCATATCAAATAGTACTCATCTTCACTGAACTTTAGAGAGATGGAAAGTAGGGTGATATAATGCCTAAACTCTTAATCGCTTTCCTTAATAGCTTAGATGAGAAGAACAGTAACAGAAAATTGGGTGGGATAAATAGGCAGGTAGAAATAAAAAACATAGATTTGAGAAATAGGGTGAAAATGTTTATGTATGAGAGGTGAAAATAAAATTGTTTTGATTAACAATTCTAAATCTAAACATACCAGGGAGAAATCCCCAGCAACAGCGCACCTTTCATAGTTTAATAAAACCTTAAACAGAATTTTAAATGTTTCATTTTTAAATTAGTTTTTATCACCCGTGCATTTGTATGTATACATGTGGGAGGGGGGCTATTTATTTATGTATCTTAGGTGGAGTGTTGATACATAGATCTTGCAAGCCATATGGCCAAACAATATCAATTTACATCAGCTAAAGTATCTACTCTTATGGATATGACTTTTTTTTCCTTACAAAAAGGAAAATATAGCAATATGCTTGAAAAATGAACACCTGAGTTGGCTGTCTGATTATATAAAGCAAACATATTTCAACAGCCAAATTCCTGAAACATCTGCTAGATTTTGAAATCTCTTCTTTTTATCTGGTGAAGGTGAGTAGAAAATCTGTTGGATGGTATTACTGAGGAAATCAGTTGTCATTTGTTGGTTCTGTGGTGGTGGCTCCCCCTCAGATGATAATGTTGTTTTTATTTAAAGCTCCCTTTTGATTTTGCTTTTTAAAGCAGTTTGTTGCTAAAACAAATACACCATTTAATAATTACAAAGTCAGAGATGAGGAAACAGTTAATTCCTTACTATTGGTCAGAAGGAGAAAGGGGCAGGACTTTAATTGTGTCAGTTTGCAACCCTACATTGACTTTTTTTTTTTTTAACTGAAACACACTCTGGACACTCTTGCTATTGGTCCTTCTTGATGGGGATACAGCAGGGGTGTCCAATCATGGCAACTTTAAGACTTGTGGACTTTAATTTCCATAATTCCTCAACCAGCCATGAATTGTTGGAGTTGAAGTCCACAAGTCTTAAAATTGCCAAGCTTGGACACCCCTGCTGTATCCCCATCAAGAAGGACCAATAGCAAGAGTGTCCAGAGTGTATTTCAGTTAAAAAAAGTCAATGTAGGGTTGCAAACTGGGATTCTTAATCCAGCAAATCTGGATGGCCACAGCTTTCTATTGATAGCTGGAGAGTGAGAAACTAAATGCAGAGATACCAAAAGGATTAATGCCACATTGTGTTTTAAAAATCATGTATTCCTTCTGAAAAGGCTAGCTTAATCATAGCACCATTGTTGAAGGAAGTTGGTTTTCGTTTGCTTTGGTTTGCTTTTCCAGTAAGAGATGATTTGTGTACTTTTGTTTATTTTAAGTTTTCTGATGCAATCTGAATAAGGGCAGTTGTGCAATGAAGGTTCATTTCCTTCCCATCATTTCAGATAACCATTGGATTATATGTACTTTATGAACTTTGCTGATTAGGAGGACCAAATGCAGTATGAACAGCTACCATAATGTATGATCCAATAGAAATTTGCTGACTTAGCTCAGTTATGGACAATTTATGTTCCTCCAAATATCCCTGAATTTTATCTCCCAGCAGTCCTGTCATCAATGCTGAGGGAACTGTAGTTCACCATTGTCTGGGAGGCCACCATTGACCAACGCTTGCATACACAATTGTATATCTTGCACATACACACACCCCACTGACCCTTGCAAGATTTATACAGCATTTCATTAAGAATCCACCAGATTGTATTGCTCTCTTTATAAAGAGCTTGTTTGCACAGGATGCTTATTATTATCAAACATTCATAATTCTTCATTGGTAGGAAGGTTGCAAAATTGATATGGCATGGACATTGCAGTCAACTGGTATTCAGGAAGTTTGCTTTCTTGCTGCCCATATTTGTCAGTAAGTTAGATACTTGGGAGAACATCCCAAGTTTTTTTGAGGTGGGGCGAAGATTAGGTATGCAAAATTGATCAATTGACTGGTTCTGGGTCCAGGTGTTTCTGCAGTAAGACTGGCCATTAACTCAACTCTGCACAACTGGATCTATTTTGATTAAATTGATTCCTTTTTAATATTCCCACCCATTAATATTAATTGAGTTCAGCGCAATGTGCTTTGCCTGAGAATTTTTGCTCCATTTTAGATAGAACTGTTGGTAGAAAAAGCTTTTTGCACATTCTGTTACTCTGTATTTAGAAGCAAGGCTTTGCATGGAGAACATCTCTGTAATCTTTGTCCAATCTGCATCCATTTCTATTGGATTGGTATTTGTGGGTTCCTCTAAAAGAATAAAATGGTGTTTAAATCAGAATACACAGACACTTGGCTCAAGTTGTATCTCATCAATAAAACACAATCAAAGGACTTTAGTTTGGTGACCATTTGATAGCTTGTCCCTCCTTGAAGGATTGTGACACAGCCAAAGTGGTGGGGAAGGGCTCTGTTTGTCCTTGGAGACAAACATATCAGAAAGCACTGTAATTCTGAAGTTGGACTACAAAATGAGAAAAGCAATTTTTCAGAAGCGCTTGAGTCATTTGGTCATCCTGCAAAAAATAAGCAGAAGTCTTCCATGGAAATTTGTAATGATAAAACTTATCTGTTTAAGTTCTGGCAGAAAAAAGCTAGCAGTGGTGGGTGGGGTGGAACATGAACAATCACACTCACACACAGCTATGCACACTTGCACCAATGTTCGCTTGAAGCCCACAATCCACTGATCTGTATGTTAAGCTTATTGGCACAAGCAGGGCAATTTTCCTGCATGACCTATTGGCTAAAAACAACACAAAATAGAAGTCAAATCACTTAAAGAGCTGCTGTTTAGTGAGTTAGAATGAATGAAGTCTTTCGTGAATTTGTGCTTTGCACATTCATGGCTATTTCTGTTCTAGTCATACCCTGATTGCCCCAGGCAGTCCTTTTCAGGACACTTGACCTGTCAGTCATATTTCAGAAACTACTGATATGGTACTTGCTGATTTAGTTTAGATTCCAAAGAGGCTAGCTGCTGGATTACAGACTAATGACCCATCTGATGCTAAAGGCAAAGGCTCAAAGTGCAGGAGTGAATGGAGCCTCTATGTGGTCTGTAGGGGAAGAATTTATTATGTCATTAAATTTGATACAATAAATTTCCTTTCTTTCTGATGCACTGTACCAGGGCCAAAAAAAAAAAAAGGAACAAATTTTATCCTAAATTTTATCCATTCGGGATTTTTTTTAGCATTTTTAAATAATACAGATACAGATTCTTATAACATAAAGACACACAAACCATGTATAGACAAATTTTAGAAATAACCATGGGAATGAAAGGATGGGGGGAAAAGACATGGCTGATTAAACCAGATCTATAGGTTAGGCTCATCTGAATACAACTTTTGGTTGGAAAATACAAAGGAAAGTATGCTGTGAAAGCAATAGCAATAGCTCTTAGACTTTTATATGGCTTCACAGTGCTTTTCAGCTCTTTCCAAGTGGTTTACAGTGTTATCATATTGACCCCAACAATCTGGGTCATCATTTTACCAACCTCAGAAGGATGGAAGGCTGAGTCAACCTTGAGCCGGTTAGGATTGAAGGAGTCAAAGTCCTGGCAATGGGAGCAGAGTTAGCATGCAGTATTGCATTCTAACCACTATGCCACCATGGCTCTTTGCCATAGAGGAGATGGGAGAGAGGCTAATCCACATAGCAATAGCATGTAGCACTTAGACTTATATAGCACTTCATAGTGCTTTTACAGCCCTTTCTAAGCAGTTTACAGAGTCAGCATATTGCCCCCAATAATCTGGTCCTCATTTTACTGACCTCAGAAGGGTGGAAGTCTGAGTCAACTTTGAGCTGATCAAGATCGAACTCCTGGCAATTAACAGAGTCAACTGCATTCTAACCATAGCTCAGTGATGATTCTTTAGGTGTAGTTTCAAGGAATTCTAGAAACTAAATACCCCAGTAGTGTAAACATACTATCAATAACTTATATACAGCATTCAATAAACAATGTGAGATAGGAAACAGTTTTGTCAAATAAGGATCATAAAATGAAATGGAAATACATAAATGTAAAAGCTGCTACAGTAATAATGAGTATATTCAACATTTGGTGTTTTATCTGCCTGCATATGTCTCAGGGTTGTTTTACAGCAACAGATAGAGTGTTTATAAATAATAACAAAATAATCTTCAGAAAAATAATTGTATGATTTCTTGTGGCTGTGCTATATAGCTAATAATTATTACTTGGGGAATCAAATTTAGGGATTTCAAGGCCAGAGATGCCATTGAAACTGATGTGATGTTGGATGTTTCTTACATACTTCTTGAGTGGACTTTATATATTGATATCAAATTGTATATTACATGCTACTCAGAAGCTGGGAAAGACAGCAAAACACAATAAAATGAGTGCAAATATGGAATATATGTAGCAGGTAAGACAGAATCATCCAATGAAATCTATCTAATAAAAGAAATGCTGATCAAAACAAGGCTTTTTGCCATCTCATAAAGCAAGGAGATGATACCAAAAAAAATCTTGTAGTTATAGATGTGATAACCTAAAAGGTCTTTTGCCTTCTTCTTAAAGTTAAGAGTTAAAAGGAAAATAGAGAAGGGCTTATCACCAGATCTTATAACATGGCCACGTTAGAATAGAAACAGCCATTCTGTAGTATTCTAGAGTAGAGGTCTTCAAACTTGAGAGTTTTAAGACTTGTGGACTTCAACTCCCAGAATTCCTCCTCCAATCATGTTAACTCAGGAATTATGGGAGTTGAAGTCCATAAGTCTTAAACTTGCCTGAGTTTGAAGACCCTTGTTCTAGAGCTTTAGTCATTATTAGAACTTGGAATTATGCTCAGAAATGAACTAGCACTCTTAGAGGACACATGTAAAATGATTTCTTAGTATTTTCACTGCTATATTCTAAATTTCTTGCAGTTTCTAGGAAGGTCTATATAGAGTTCAGCAATAAAACAGGTATAAATAAGATAAGCATCATCTTGGCCCACCCTAGCTCTGTCAATAATATATGCAGTTTTCATACTGTTTCTGCCTAAACATTTTTAGTCAAAGCTATCAAATGACTATCCAGATTCAATGCCTAGTCTAGAAGCACCCTGCCCCAACTATGCAGCTGATATTTGTGTGTTTGTATGAAGAGGGTAGCAATCCCATCTAAGCAGGTCTAAATTAGATCTCTCTCAACTGATTCTTTTATTCTCTCTAGAGAACAGTTCAGAACATCAACAGTGTTCCTGGTAATGGGTGAAAAGGTGACATAAAGCTGAATGACACATAACAACATACCATTACACAGTCCCTGGATAATTTCTTGCTATAGTTTTATAGTTATTAATTATCCTGGGATCCTAGGTCAAACTCTGTGGAACACCACAGATCTGTGACCGAAGAGTTGAATAAAAGTTCTCCAGCATCTGATCCTCAAGGAATCATTGTGAAATAATGTTTTCTAAGTTCATCCCTACCAGATGGTCAAGAAGAATATCAAGGCCAATGATACGGTGAATTGCTGAGAATCAAAAAATAAGTAATTTTTGGCAGAATAACTTACCCTGGGGAACTGTCTCAGTCCCAAAGATAAATAACACTTCATCTAGATAAGTAATTTTATCCATAAATCCATGGAATTCCAATGCTACCACATTTGTAAATACCTCCTCTCTCCTAACAGCAAATGATTATGCAATGTGTTAGATGGGTTTAAAACCGAAGGATTCAACAGGATTTGATGTGTTAAAAAGAACAATGGGGTTGGATTGTGACCACCATATTTAAAAAAAATGATAGGAAATCTGGAATAATGAATTGCATTTGAATATTTTCATGGTATAATCACAATTAACAATATAATTCTACACATATACACTGTTTCACTATTGGCCCAAAACAAACTTAGTGTAAATTTGGACTCATTTCCAAGCGTTGTAGGGGTTCATTTGTTTCTCTTGAGTCAGTTTTCTAATTAATCTCCTAATGTAATTGTATGTATAGATAAAATGGGGGAACCAGTTAAGTTGTCTTGAGCTTTTAGAGAAAAGAAGGGACATAAATGAGTTAAATCCATCCACAAATCAAACTAGCAAAAATAAGCTTCTCCCTCTTCTTTGTCTACAGACCAGATACCAGGACCTTTTAATATATATTTAGCAATATTTTACAATGAATTTAATCCATTGAAAGAAAACAAGAAAAATACACATGAATCTGATGGAGATAAATCTATGTTAGTTTGATTTCTGTAATCTGTTTCTAATTGCCTGAAATATATAAAGGTTGTTTAGAGTACTGATGCTAAAGGCTTGTTCCCATTTACTTCTTCTGAGGTGGAAGCCATTTTCTCTAAATCATAAAGATCACTGTTAAAAATAATTCTGATTTATAGACATAAATGGCTCAAACATTCTTTTGAGGCTGGAAAAGACAAAGTTCACTTGGGCTTCTACATAAAACAATTTCTCCATTGTGCTTTGGTCTATTAAGGGACATTCCAGATTGCCTGCCAATTACGCCCTATTAGAGTGGTAGCAATTTTGTAGCATTCATGTGATAATCACACTTCATCTTAAACAAGCCAGCACTACAGTAGCCACAACACACTTAAAAATAACTGCTTCCACAAATCTGAACAGAAACATCCCCAGCTTAAACTTGCCCATTCGTAACTGATTTTGAAGTCTAATTCCAGATGAACTTCCTGAGCTTAAAACCTGAACAAATTTTTCAAAGTTAAAAAGAGGTTGTTGTTTTTTTTACACTATTCTCCTTGGCAAGTCAGTCTAGAGATTTTGATTAAATTTATTTGATTTGAAGATTTATAAAGTCACCGGTCAAAATTTGTGATTTGGGGCAGCATATATCAACAAAAAAAATCTAGAATAAATAAAAATAAACCAATATAACAAATCACAATTAAATACATACCCAAAGCAGTCACCTTGAACTGTGAGATTGGCAGCAAATAAATTTGATTGATAAACAAACATAATAAACCCCTCATTTACAAAATAGGCTTTTGCAACATCCAATATGTGGGAAAACAGCCAGGTCTTCATAATTCTTTGAAAGACTTACAAGATGCAACTGTTTTCCAAAAAGTTAGCCATGAATATGTGTTTCCTAAGGCCCTTAACTCAAATTGGTTTTTCTTGTAAACATTCAAAATCCATGTTTGTCAGTACAACCAAGGCGGAACATGACCTTGGCAGTATCAGGTTTTATTACTGACCACCATGTTTGTGTTGGATTTTGAATTATACCAGTCCAGTAAAAAAGGTTCAGAGGTGAATATGATTTTCCCTTCCTCTTTTTGTCACTCATGCTCCCTCAAATATATTACTAAAAATCAGTAATCTTTAGGAAATGTATGGCTTATCAAAATCTATACATAAAGAATCCAAACATTCTCTGCTATTAAGTGAGTGTTCCACAGGGAGGGAACATCTTTCTAGAAGATGGAGGTACTGAGTTGGCCCAAGCATCTAAGGAATCACTGACTTCCAGAGGGTGCTGGGGAGATTCCCAAAACTTGGTTGAACAGTTTTTCTGAGATCCTGTCATCAGCTGGAATGTTAGGGGTGTCATTGCACCTGAATGATCTTTCCCTGTCTGCCAATCAAACACACAGTTTGGTTACTGAAGATCTCCAGGAAATGAAGAGGCAGAAGTGATGCCTAGAGGGATGTTGGTGGAAGACAAAGGTGAATCATACCTACATAGGTAAACACTCAGATTGAGATCTATACCACAGCAATATGAATAGTGAATCATCAATATGGGACCAGGTTATTTGAAGGAACATCTTTTTCTAGTTACATCTATCTGACCCACCAGAATACAGAGGCAGGGTATATTATGTGTTCCCTCTCTTAAGGAAGCCCATTCAGTGAGACCAAGAAGAAGAGCCTTCTCTGTGGTGGCTCCCTCCCTGTGGAACACCATACCCACAGAAGTGAGATTTGCCCCCACCTTGATATCTTTCAAAAGGCATTGAAGGCATGTTTTGCAAGTGAGCCCGGGAACCCCAGGTTGATACAGAGCCCTGGAACAACTAGGCCCATATGTGTAGAGTTCAAGGTAGCTACTTTATTGCTTTATGCCTATTTCATAGGAATCTCTCCAAACAGTCAGCTTTTGCCTGAGAAAAACTAAAATGCATTCTTGCGGGTAGGGAAATCAGGGTCAGACCTTGACCTCTTGTGTTTATATAATGAATCCAGACTCACTTTAGCCCTCCTCCTGACTAGGATGGTTGTTCTCTAATATAGTTAGTGGGTGAAGATTAAGTAACCCAACTTGGTATTCTGGCTTCCAACTTTTTAAATCTTTGTTCATTTTAATTTTTTAATGTTTTATACTTTTGCTTTTAGAATGTTTTAAACTTCTCAGAGTCACTTGACAGTGAGAGGAGCTGCATATAAATTTAATAAATAAAAAATAAACAATCATTTTCCAGGGGTTTCAGCCCATCTACTAAGACCGAGAAGAGTTGCTTCTTTATGGACCCCTACAATAATTATAAGAACTATTATCTTTAGAGCTGAGGGAGTTGTTCCTTCTCATTTGCAGCCCCTTGTCTTTGAAAACTGTATTTCCTGATGTTATATTAGCCCCCATCCTGTTAAATTGTAGGAAATTTGTTACAACCTGACCTTTAAGAGAATCCTGCAAGTGGATCTGCTATAAATAGTCAGCTCTCATCATGGTATTTTGTTTGATATTTGATTGTTCATCAGACCCTGAAGTTCTTTTAATTCAATATTGTTAGGTTGTTTATTTTGATTTTTTTAAACCCTTCTCATTGTAGGAGAGGAATATACACCAATCAGAGTCCTCTGGACAAGCATATTAGCTTTTTGAATAAGTAAATAAAATAAATTGTAGGTTGCACTTCCAAAAATCAAACCCAGTTTTTTAAAAAGGAATTCAGTTTGTACAACTGCATCTGCCAGAGATGAAGCATGAAACTGAGAATTGTACCTACAAATTTGCGTAGCATTTATGTTTTTAATGCTAACACCCCTTGGGGCAATAAAATAACACTAGGGAAGACAGCTGAAGTTCACTGAAAAATACATATTAGAAATTTTGAATGCTCCAATGCAGGAAGTTTTTAAGAAGAGATCAGACAGCCAGTTGTCTGAAATGGTGTAAGGTTTATTTTTTTGCCTAAACAGGGGGTTGGATTAGAAGATCTCCAAGGTCCCTTCCAATTCTGTTATTCTGTTAATATATTCTCTCATTGTCACAGCTGGATGAATATTACATAATTCCTTTTTAAACCTTATTATACAGTATATGTGTTTCAGGAAGTTTTAGCGTAAAAGGTGGGCAAGGGAAGAACGAACGGTGCCATTTCAAATGTTTCCATGTTTTCAAGTACCTTTTTAAAACCAAATCTCATTAAAATGATGCTTCACATTTAAAACATAATGGATGATGGTAATTGGGAAAACTGAGGTGATCAAGGACAACCGGCATGTGAAGAGCAATGCTGCAAAGGCTTCGTTTCCCCAAATCCAGAAATTGCTTTCAGTCAAGGTTTTCGCCCCTCTTTCTGAGTTACAGGGATTGTTCAAACTGTCAGAAACTTTTCCCATAATGAATGCAAAAAGGGCAGTGTCTCCTATTTGTCGCCATTTCAGAGTTTCAAGCAAAGAAAAGGTTCCGTGAGAAATGGCAGCCTCTGCAACATTTGCACCCTTCAAAAGTTAGTAAAATATAACTGAGAAGATTGTCCTCTCAGCATGTGTCGTGCTGTGAGTGTATTTGTGCAGCTCCCTTCATATCTAATCAACCTTTCCATGTAAAACGGTGACCCCTTTATTGAAAACAGAATCTGAACGGCAAACGACGAAAAATTAGGGAGAACAAATATTTCACTGTAGAAGATGAAGTAAAACATTGAAGTATGGTGAGATT
Organism: Hydrophis major; assembly: GCA_033807585.1. Classification (NCBI taxonomy): domain Eukaryota; kingdom Metazoa; phylum Chordata; class Lepidosauria; order Squamata; family Elapidae; genus Hydrophis; species Hydrophis major. The sequence goes on from CM066328.1 coordinate 170,110,166, forward strand.
TTGGGTTTTTTTTTTTTTTTAAGTTTAATGAGGTGAAAAAAAGCAATGCAAACCCAGTCTTTCCAAACTGCAATTCAGGAAGGTAGAGAAACAGATCAGAGACAGGTTTCACTTCTACTTAATTTTGTGCTGAAATCTGTTTTTCAGTTTCCTGAAAGTTTTCTTCCTCTACAAGAATGGCTTCTATTTTGCTATGTCATTCATTGTCATTTTAGATCTTCTCTAATTCACACCGTTGTAGCATCTTGTTGGGGTACCTTTATTAAGGAGAAATTCCAGATGGTAGTTTCACCAGTCTGCCATGGTTCTAGATATTTATGCTTCCTAACAATTATCCAGTGGAATAAGTGTCTTCCTGAATCAGGAAGGAAACCAAGGAGGCTGCAGAACTCTGGAGAGATTTGTAAAGTGGATGCTCTCACATACTTCTGTGTCACTTTGTAACTCAGGAAGATGCAAGAGTGGTGGGCCTCAAGGTAATAATTTGATGGTGGCTTTGCTTTTCTCTTTGCCACATCTGGGAAATCTCTGATTGCCTAACATAGGAGGAGTGAGCTAAGGGTGGCAGTGTAGAAATGCTGGTCTGAAAACTGGGGAGGGTAATCTGGATTTGCCTTGCTGATGAGGCTTCTCCCTTTTGTGGCAATTGCAAAACCCTCTTCACAATTGTCACGTTATGCAGCCTCCTTTGATTGAAGGGACTCAGCATTCTATTCTTTTTAGCAGTGTTACTCAATCTTCGCAAGTTTAAAAGGGGTGGACTTCGGTTCCCAGAATTCCCCACTCAGCATAGCTAGCTAGGGAAATCTGGGAGTTGCAATCTACCCCTCTTAAACTTTCCAAGGTTGAGAAGCACTGCTCTATAGGAAAGGAAAGATAGAACCATTTTGATAGAACCCCTGGAAATGGTTCACATATTATATGATATACATTTGCTAAGAGCTGAATAACAAATGACCGGGGGAAGGGAAGAGTCTAGCATTATGCTTAATGTATTTCATTGGTGGCCAACTGAAGGCTCTGGATCACCCTTCACAGCAGACCAGATTAGAAAAAGTCTGAAAAAAAATCTGAAAAATCAGAAGAGCAACAAAGTTGATTAGGGGACTGGAGGCTAAACTGTATGATGAATGATTGTGAGAACTGGGAATGTCTTAGTCTAATGAAGAGGGGGTCTAGGGGTGAATGATAGCAGTCTTCCAATATTTGAGGGGCTGTTGTAGAGAAGAGGGGGGTCAACCTATTCTCCGGGAGTACAAGAAATTAAAAAATAGAAGATTACCGAAGGGAGATGAGACATAGAATTAAGGAGAAACGTTATGATAGTGAGAACAATTAATCAGTGGAACAGCTGGCATTCAGAAGTTATGGATGTTCCACCACTGGAGATTTTAAAGAAGAGATTGGGCAGCCATTTGCCTGCAATGGTATAGAGTCTCCTCCTTGATCAGTGAGTTGGATTAAAAGTCCTCCGTAGTCCCTCCCAATTCTGCTATTCTGTATTTTAAATCAGATTCTGAATGCTAATGCTACTTTTATTAAGAGTTCCAGTAACAGAATAGTGCAAATGTGAATGTTCCTGTCCGGTTCTTATGTTTAAAAAAAAGTTAGGGAGGGTCCTGCCTAAGACGTTTTCTCAAATTACATTTCTGACCTGGACTACATTTTGTTTATCTGACCATTGCCTTGGTTGTAACTCTGCCTCCTGTTTCTCAAGGTTTTTCCCTCTCATTATGCTCTGAGAATTGCTTATTGTTTTCCAAATATGCTACAAAAATGAATAGGGAAATGTGTAATTTGTCTTAGGTGAGCAACAACTGAAAGTAATGTCTTATAATGTGTGGATTATTTCTCAATTTGGGGAAATTTATGCAGATTTGTTGTTTATTGAGAACCAATTGCTAAAGCAGCAGACTAGAAACCAGAAGATGGTGAATTCCAGTTCTGTGTTAGGCACAAAGTCATCTGGGTAACCTTGGGCCAGTCACTTCTTCCCAGCCCTAGAAAGTAGGCAAGGACAATAATTGCACATTGGCAATATGTAATGATTGGATTGCCATATAAGGTAAGTAAGTAAGTAAGTAAGTAAGTAAGTAAGTAAGTAAGTAAGTAAGTAAGTAAGTAAGTAAGTAAACAAACATGATTGTGCCTAGTAGGTGATTTTGGTAAGATGAAGGAATGTGAATGGAGGACTTATAGTACATGTTCAGAGATTAGTGATTTTGATTACAAGAAGATTCAGCAAGAGATGAAGAGCACAGACAAAGAGTTACTCAGAAACAAAACAGAAACATATGAACTAAAAGTCTTAAGTTGTGATGTGGAAAATGATAATGTCATTTGTATATGCTACTTAAGACCTGCAAGGGATCTTTGAATGCTGCAGGAAATTTATAGCCACTCAAAATGACCTGGCTTTGGTCATACATTTTTTGTAACTCATAATTTCTTGAGCCATGGTTTGCTAGACCCTTAGTTGAGTTCATACGTCATGTCCCAAAAGTGCTTTTTCAGGAGGCAACCAGATTTTCTTGTTTTTTTCCAATTGCCTCTTGAAAAAGCACCTTTGGGGCAACCATGACCTGGATGACTGAGAGTCTCTACAGACTTCCATACATCATGACAAGTACAAGTCCCAGGCCAAATCCAGCAGCCCACACACAATACCCATGAGCTCCTCATAGAGAGGAGAGGTACTAGTTTTTCTTCACTTATGCTGATATGCATATATCTGAGTGCGGAGGGAGTGCCTTGAGAAACAGTAGAAGCATTCCTCCCGTCTCATTCCTGGGCCACTAGTTTAGTGTTCTATTAATATCTTCTGTGACATTCCCTGAGCTCCCACTGGTTTCACAAGCCCTGAGAGTCAATGTAAAAACACTGTATTTAATTGTCAGGTGAGTTATCTTTTCCAGCTTCATTGCACATTGCTGACTTTATTACCTGTCAAGTCCTTTCTGATGAGAAGCAAACTAAACAGGCACTGAAGGAAATATGCCTCAGCAAGAAATGTGCTCTTCATAGTAGTTGGTTTAAGTTTCAAAGGTGGGAGTCTCTGTTACCTATTCTAAAATGCCTCACTTCACCATAGGTATTTCAGGTAGATTAATGGCTCACTATATAGTACAAAGTTACTGATGCAGGGATGTTACCTTGGGTGCCATAAGTACAAAGTACAAACATTAAATCTTCAAGCTTCTTCTTTTTTCTCTTTTGTCTTTACATAATAGCTGAGAACATTGATAAAATTTAAACGAGCCCAGCAAATCTAACAATGTTGCTGGTGCCATGAAGCCCCATGGTTGCAAGTAGATTTCAAGCTTACGGGAGCTAATTTTCTTTTTACTTTTTACTTGAATCTTGAAATCCACCAAGGAGAGCCAGATGGAAATACAGGTAGTGTCTCAAGAACTGTGGCAAGGAAGGCCATAAAATGGGGTAAAACTCAACTAACTTGCTTAGGGACAGAAATGTACGTCTCAGTTGTGATTATAAGTCAAGGACTACCTGTAATCTGTCTTGGTAAACTCTACTCCTCCTCCTCTATTAATAATAATTTTTGAATATCGAAAAGGAGTTTAAACTTTTTTCCACACACAAAAGCCTACATTTGATTAACTTAAGCTTAAATATAATTGTGGATGGGAAGAGAAAATCATTTGGTGCTGCTAAGGTTAAGTAATTGTGAAGCAGAAATGCTGGCTAATTTATTGTAAATCTCCAGATCTACCTTCTACCCAAAAAAGAATACCACTTTTGAGAATGTTCAGTCCATTGATTACTATTTTGCCCATGACACTATTCTTGATTACAGTCAAGTTTGGAAACCAATTGCCAAATAAATAAATATCGATTGCAAATGTACGACCTGTTTATATTACTTTGATTTCATAAGGATTCATAATATAAATGTAATATATCCATAAAATAAAAGAGTAAATATTAGAAATGTAGGAAAAACTTATTTGGTGATTTTCAGATGCAAAATCTTTATTGTTTGGAAAATTACTGTGAGTAGTTTCCAGGTTAATTTGTACCCAGCATATTTCTAGTCAATCCTTGTATCCTAATCAGAGCAAGACATAGACCACTTATTTCACCTAGCCATAAACATAGCTTGATGTTCATTTATTAAACATCAGACAAGATCAAAAACATCTAATTGGCAAAAGTAAGACAAAAGTAAGGAAAAAACCAGGTGGAGATATGAAAAACAGGCAAGAATTTACATCATCTATATATTTTTTATTGTATTTTATTTTTTTATTTTGATTTGTCAATCGCTTACAAGATAATAGGTATAAGTATATACATAGTTATGAATACATGAAATGGGTACATATAAGAAAAATAAAAGAAACAAAAGGACCGGGACGGTAGGCATATTGGTGAGTTTATGCACGCCCCCTACAGACCTCTTAGGAAAGGGGTGAGGTCAATAGTAAACAGCCTAAGGTGAAAGTTTTTGGGGTTTGGGGAAGAAACCATAGAGTCAGGTAAAGTATTTGAAACATTGACCACTCTGTTGCTGAAATCCTATTTCCTGCAATCAAGTTTGGTGCAATTAACCTTGAGTTTGTATCTATTGTTTGCTCTTGTGTTGTTATGGTTGAAGCTGAAGTATTCATTGACAGGTAGGACATCACAATGTATGATTTTATGTACTATACTTAGATCAGACCGAAGGCGGTGTAATTCAAGGTTTTCTAGAATTTCAAGGTCTAGAATTTCAAGTCTGGAAGTATAAGGTATTCTACAATGGGTAGAGGAGTAGAGAACTCTTCTTGTGAAATATTTCTGGACTTTCTCAACCGTGCTAATATCAGATACGTAAAGTGGGTTCCAGACTGATGATCTGTATTCGAGTGTTGGTCTAGCAAATGTTTTGTATGCTCTAGTTAGTAGTGTGATATTACCAGAGAAAAAGCTACACAGGATTAGGTTAACAACTCTTAATGCCTTTTTGGCTATGTAGTTACAGTGGGCTCTAGCACTTAGATCATTAGAGATGAATACTCCAAGATCCTTGACAGAGTTTGGATCATCATCAAGGTCTTGACTATTCAGCCTGTATTTTATTTTCTGATTTTTTTTGCCAATATGTCAGACAGAGCATCTATTTGTTGAGATTTGAAGTTGCCATTTGTTTGACCATTCTGATACATAGTCAAGATCTTTTTGAAGGGTAGCAATATTGCCTGTGGTGTTGAATAGCTTTACATCATCAGCGAAGAGAACACAGTTGCTCTTAATATGATCACAGACGTCATTTATGTAGAGTATGAAGAGAGTTGGTCCTAGAACACTGCCTTGGGGGACACCTCTATTGACAGGTACAGAATTTGATAGGACACTCCCAATTTTGACCATTTGTTGTCTGTTTGACAGGAATACTTTTATCCAGTTACGCAGGTGTCCAGAGATACCATAAGATTTTAGTTTTAGGAGTAGTTTCTCGTGTACCACTGAATCAAAGGCTTTACAGAAGTCTATGTAGATTGTGTCTATTATTTTGCCCTGATCCAGTTGTGTAGTCCATATGTTTTTACAGTGTAAGAGTTGCAGATTACAGGATAGTTTTTTTTTTCTGAAACCAAATTGTTTATTAGAAAGTAGTTTGTCTCTAAGTGGAGGATAATGGATTGGTTAATAATTGATTCCATGACTTTACAGGTGATGCAGCATAAGGAGATTGGTCTGTAATTTTCAACTAGACTGAGGTCTCTCTTTTTTAAGATGGGGATGACCGTGGTTTCTGATCATAGGTTAGGCAAGGAGCTGGTCCTGAAAGATTTTTCAAAGATTATGCTTAGAGGTTCTGCTATGGCAGTAGATAGCTTTTTTAAGAAGTAGGCACATACTCTGTCTGGTTCAATAGATAGAGATGGTTTTAGATTGCGTAGTGCTTTTTCAACATTGTCTTCTGTAAAATTGATATGTATTAGATCACTGTAGTTTTCTGTGGTTCGACTAGGAAATACTGGGCATGATCCATTGCTGTTTACAAATACTGAGCCAAAGAATGTGCTAAAGATGTTGGCTTTAATGGTGTCATCGTTGCAGTCTTTCTTTCTTTCTTTCTTTAGCTATATAAATATATTTATAAATATATTTATTTATTTATTTATTTAGCTATATAAAAAGTACCGAATGTTTCAGAACCCCTGGAAACAATATTATGGGTTATAACTCTTTTATGTACACAATCGTAGCAGAATAGAGATGGAAAATAGGACACCAGGGGATCCCTTCTGTCTTGTACTTCCTGAACGAAAGGATCTGGTGGACAGGGATACAGATAGTTCTCAATTTACGACTGTAAAGAAGACTACCTATTATGGTTGTAAGTCATGATGGTTATAAAAAGGGTCACTCATATGATTGACCTGCATTCATGACCTTTTATAATGCCTTGATAAGGCCACACTTGGAATACTACATCCAGTTTTGGTCACCACAATGTAAAAAAGATGTTGAGACTCTAGAAGGAGTGCAGAGAAGAGCAACAAAGATGATTAGAGAACTGGTGGGAGGCTAAAACATGTAAAGAATGGTTGCAGGAACTGGGTATGTCTAGTTCAATGAAAAGAAGGACTAGGGGAGAAATGATAACAGTGTTCCAATATCTCAGGGGCTGCCACAAAGAAGAGGGAGTCAAGCTATTCTCCAAAGCAACTGAGGGCAGGACAAGAAGCAATGGGTGGAAACTAATCAAGGAGAGAAGCAACCTAGAAATAAGAAGAAATTTCCTAACAGTTGAAACAATTAATCAGTGGAACTTACCTCCAGAGGTTGTGAATGCTCCAACACCAGAAGAAATTGGATAACCATTTGTCTGAAGTGGTATAGGGTTTCTTGCCTAAGCAGGGGGTTGGACTAGAAGACCTCCAAGGTCCCTTCCAACTCTGTTATTCTATTCTACTGTTTTCATTAAATGTATATGCAATGGTTGTTAAACAAATCAATTGTTCAATTGATTTGGGCTGGTTTTATTAAAAATCAAAAGAAAATATAATTTGTAAGATGCCCAGAGTCCTCTTTTAGAAGAGATAGGTGGCATTATAAACAAACAAATAACAAACAAACAAACAAATATCAGTTTTTAGCAAAAGCGTTGCAAAATGTATTCACGTGCCCATAAATGTAGGATGGTTGCTGAGCACTCGACATGCAGTCACGTGACTGTGGCAAGTGCAGTGGCCATCACAACTTTAGAACCAGGGAAGTTTAGAACTTCCCCTAGGGAAGTCATTATTACTTCAAATGGTCACTGATGACCAGTCATATGTTGATGAATATCTATAATGCATCCAACAACCATAAATATATTTTTTTCAGCATAAACATACCCTGGAAATATAGTTTTTTCCACTGTCTTCATCTTGTCCATGGCATGTAAATCATTCAGATTTATGTGGCTACTAAAAACAGTGTTTTCTAATATATTCCAGCACCATCCAAAGGCAGCCAGAGTAAAGCTACCAAAGTCCAGACCCATTGTGGAAAATCCAGAAATTCATTAGATGACAGCTGTTAGGGATAACATTGTTTTACCCTAACTGGTTTAGGTAAATAATAATATGTAATCATAGTTTGTATGTTAAAGTGTCTGCAACTTTAACTGTGGGATAGTAATTAAGGGAGTGGTTGTGAAAGCACTTTAAAAGAAGCAAGGCTACAGCTTGCTCGCTCTCTGGCTTTGATGATCCCTGATTACTGCAAGGAAACAAGTCTGCATTGCTCGAACGGGAGAGAAAACAAAGGACAGACTTGTAAGTGAATTGACATAGGATATTCTAACACGGACTTGCTAACTGAATATCCCTGAATGGACTGACTAAATGATACATGACTATTGGACTGTTATTTTGACTATGCTATGAACTCATAATGGAATAAACTATATATTTGATAGCACAAGCGTATCTGTCATTTTTACTGTATGTTAATAAACATACAAGCTTAGCTCACTCATTTATCTGTGTGCCTATCTGACTAAGCTGCACATTCTGTTTAGCTTGTCTCCCTAACCCTGGTTGGGGAAACCAGGCTTAACACTGGTTATGGGCCCAGAGGCTGCAAAGTCAGTTTAACTAGGATAAAACAGATTTATGTTAAAAGTGAGAGTTTGTGTTGTTATACATTACAGTAAACAGACAGCTGTGTTTTATTAATTATAGTTTTATATCCATATAAGAAAACATGGCACAAGTCAATCTACAAAGTTTGTCCCTTATATCCAAGTTGGATGGAACAAACTATGTATCATGGTCTATGAAATGTAGTCTGCTTCTACGAAGAGGTTTGTGGAACATAATTGAAAATCCACCAAACGTAGAAGAATGGGATCCAGAGGATGAGGAAGATAAATTAAAGATAGAAGAATTTATGCATAAAAATCAACAAGCTATTTGCATTATTGCTTTAACCTTAACTGATATGCAACTTGTTTATATCCACGGTGAGAAAACAGCTGTGGGGTGTTGGCAGAAGCTGAAGAGGATTTATGTTCGAGATAATGTTGGTGCTCACATAAATCTAATAAGGAAACTTTTCAGTACACATCTCCATAAGAATGGTGATATGCTGAGTCATTTGAAAACTATGCAAAGCATTTTTCAAGAACTGCACGAGAAAGAGCTTATTTTCTCTGAACTACACCAAGTCTATATAATTCTATCTTCCCTTGACGAAAGCTATGATAACTACGTAACTTCCCTTGAAATATTGCCAAAGGAAAGCCTAACTTTAACTGATATAACTGGCAGATTGATTGAAGAGGCCAGAAGAAGGCTTGAAAGAGACGAGTTAAGGAGGCAGCAACCTCAAAAAGAAGATAATGAAACTCCTACTGCATACGCAATTAAAAAGTGTTTTAATTGTGGAGGAAGAGGACATTTGGCAAGATTTTGTAAAAAGGCAAAACGCCAGAACGCTGGCCAGAATACAAAAAGTCATCAAAAGATAAATAAAAATTTAGAGTTAGCCATGTATACTAACGGAGCTGTAAAAAATAATTTATGGGTGGTTGATAGTGGAGCATCACATTGTATAACAAATGAAAACAAACATTTTATTAAAATGTCCAAGAGTACACAGCAGATATCGTTAGCCAATGGCTGGAAACTGAAAGCTAAAGGTCAAGGTATAGCATATTGTTCTTTTATAAAAGAGAATGTAAAAATGTTATATGTACCACAACTTAAGTTTAATTTAATTTCAGTTAGAATTTTGGTTAAACTAGGATATGTAGTTACATTTAGAGGAGATAACTGCATAATTGAGAAAGAAGATAAGAAAATTACTGCATCTTTAAGAGGTGAATTATATGTGTTAAATGATGATGGTTTAAAGGTGGCTAACACAGTTTATGAAAATAAGAAACCTCATGATGAATGTATTCACTTGTTACATCGAAGGTTAGCGCATTTAAATTTTAAAATGCTTAAGAAAACTGTTGAATTATCTAAGGGAATAAGTTTAAAACCTTGTAATAAGTATTTGCAATGTAATGCCTGTAATCAAAGTAAGGCCAGGGTCACACCGGCTAATAGAGTTGATGGATTTACTACCAAAGAGCCTTTAGAGATAGTATTTGCAGATTTAATAGGTCCTAATAAACCAAGTGTAGGAGGAGCTCGTTACATACTAAGTATAATGGACCACTATTCTAGATATGGGTTTTGCTATTTAATGAAAAGCAAAACTGAAACTTATCAAAATCTCTTTAATTGGATTAAATTTGCAAAAAGAAAAACTAAAAAGAAATTAGTAACTCTTATAACAGATAATGGTACAGAATTTACAAATAATAAATTCCAGAACAGACTAAGAATGTTAGGAATTCAACATAAAATGTCTGCACCATATAGGCCACAACATAATGCCTTTATAGAGAGAAGAGGCCAAACATTACAATCAATGGCACAAACTATGATGTCTGATTCAGGATTACCTGACAATTTGTGGGGAGAAGCAATAATGTGTGGTAATCATATATTAAATAATGTTGTTAATTCAACAACAGGTGAATTACCATTCACATTGTGGCATGGTACAAAACCTGATTTAAGTTACATGCACACATTTGGAGCACCAGCATGGGTGCATATCCCTACACAACTTAGACACAAAGGACAGCATAGAGCTAAAAGATTATATTTTGTAGGATATACATCTAATCATAGATCTTATAGATTCTGGGAACCAGGTACATCTAGAGTTTACACCAGTGCTGGTGCTAAATTCCTAGAACATGTAGGATGGAATAGATTAGAGCAAGATTTAAATAATGAAGTAATTATTGAACCCTACAAAAGGCAGAAAGATCAGACCAGTTATAAGAAGAGTCCAATTAAAGAAGAAGTCCACGAAGAGCAAATAGGACCAGAACAAGAGGAAACAGTTGATCAGGAAGAGTTAGATAATCAAGAAGAGTTAATAAATGAAAGTCCACCTGTAAGTTCTGTAATACCTAGACGTACTACACGTGTAACTAGACCACCTGAGAGATATCAAGCAAGTATAGTTTGCCAAGTAACTAAAGTTCCAACTAGTGTAGATGAACTTAGGATGTATCCTGCTAAGGATCAGGAGAATTGGCAAAAGGCAATGGAAAAAGAACTAAATTCATTAAAGTTAATGAAAGTATATGAAGATGCTAAATTACCTCCAGGAGAAAAATCCATTGGGTGCAAATGGATATTTAAAGTAAAAACTGGAAATGATGGGACTATTACCCATAAGGCTAGGTTAGTAGCTCAAGGATTTAATCAAACTGCATCTGATTATGATGAAGTTTTTGCACCAAGTCTTAAAGCAACATCTTTAAGAGCAGCATTAGTGTGGGCAGCTAAGAAAAACTATGTCATTAACCATTTAGATGTAGAAACTGCTTATCTACATGCACCATTGCAGCACACTATATATTTAAGAAAACCAGTAGGCATTTTTCTAAAATGGCGGCGCGCATGGACGCAGCGGCTTATGGCTCTCCCGTTCGGTGTTCTTTTTTGTTGTTTGTATACGTCTTTCTCGTTTACCTGTGGACTATCGGTTCTACGAACCAACTCTACACACGATCGGACATCATAGGTATAGGAAACCAACACCAGACGTCTGTTTCAAGTGTCTTTCACCGCACACATAACATCCCCGACGAGATAGCGAGACCAGCGGGCTCTCCGTGGATTGTTGTCGGGACTAGGAGGCGGCGCAGACGGAGGAGGGAGAGGAAGCAGAGGCGAGGTTGCAGGTCTGGTGTTATACTAAGGCTGAGGAAACATCCATACAAGCCACCTCTTCCGAGCCTGTATCTCGCCAACGCCAGATCCCTGGTACATAAAATGGACTATTTAAATCTACAACTCGCTGGCAACCGCTATGTTCGAGACTGCTGCGTTATGGTAATCACCGAAACCTGGCTACATTCCGGGATACCTGACGCTAGCATGCAGCTAGCAGGCCGCACTTTTTTACGCTGGGATAGAACGAAGGACTCTGGTAAGAGCAGAGGAGGGGGGCTCTGTATCTATGTACATGAGAACTGGTGCAACAATGGGACAATTATAGACAATCACTGTTCCCCTGATCTCGAGTACATGTCTGTAAGATGCCGGCCTTTTTTTCTACCGAGAGAGCTAACTGTTGTGATTGTTACGGCGGTGTATATCCCACCCGATGCAAACACAGACAAGGCACTCTCTCTCCTGCTGAACACCATAAACGAACAGCAGCAGGCCCACCCTGATGGTGTTCACGTCATTGCAGGAGATTTCAATAAGGCCAATCTGAAAACTGTACTCCCGAAATTCTACCAGCATGTCAAGTGTGCCACGAGGGGAGAAAACACTCTGGATCATGTCTATACCAACATCAAACATGCATACAGAGCTATACCCCTCCCCCACCTCGGGCATTCAGACCATCTCTCCCTCCTGTTACCCCCAGCCTACACCCCCCTCAGACGCAGTGGCAGGCCCATCATAAAGACTGTAACGACCTGGCCTGAGGATGCACTCAGCAGATTACAAGACTGCTTTGAGCAGACAGACTGGAATATGTTTCAACACCAGGAGCTGGAAACGCACACGAGTACGGTGCTGGACTACATCAAGTTCTGTATCGGAAATGTGACTGTAGATAAAAACATCCGGGTTTTCCCAAATCAGAAACCCTGGATGACCACCCAAGTCCGCAGACTCCTTAAAGCCCGCGATGCAGCCTTCAGGTCAGGTGACAGAGTTTTGTACACAGCCGCCCGAGCCGACCTGAGGAGGGGGATCATAAAAGCCAAGATGGACCACAGGAGGAACATAGAGTCCCACCTGTCCAGCCACAACACACGGGAGGTGTGGAAGGGCATACATGACATCACTAACCACAGGGGCTGTCATGTGACAACAGAACACCTGAGTGCAGCGCTAGCAGAGGAGCTGAACAACTTCTTTGCTCGTTTTGAAGTTCCACAACAGCATACAGCCGCACCAGCCCTACTCCCACCTCCAACCACATCCAGCTCTACCACTCCACCCAGTACATTCTCTGTGACGGAGGACGACGTCAGACGGGTGCTCCGTGCAGTGAACCCCAGGAAGGCAGCTGGTCCAGATGGAGTTCCTGGTAAGGTGCTCAGGGCATGTGCCCCCCAGCTCGCCTCCATCTTCAAAGACATCTTCAACCTCTCCCTGGCCCAGGCAGTTATACCATCCTGTCTGAAATCTGCCACAATCATCCCTGTGCCGAAGAAATCTTCCATCTCCAGCCTCAATGATTACCGTCCAGTGGCGCTCACTCCTGTAATCATGAAGTGCTTTGAGAGGCTGGTGCTCCGGCACATCATCAATCATCTCCCTCCGGATTTCGACCCTCACCAGTTCGCCTACCGCACAAACCGGTCTACAGAGGATGCCATAGCCATAGCTCTGCACGCTGCGCTGAACCACCTGGAGCAGCAGCAGAGCTATGTCCGGATGCTCTTTGTGGACTACAGCTCTGCCTTTAACACAATCATCCCAGGAATACTGACCAAAAAACTGGACACATTAGGTTTGCCCCCCCTCATATGTGCCTGGATAAAGGACTTCCTAAGCGACCGGCCCCAGACTGTGAGGCTTGGCCCCCACCTCTCCTCCACACGCACACTGAGCACTGGCTCCCCACAGGGCTGTGTGCTGAGCCCACTCCTGTACTGCCTCTACACCCACGACTGCAGTCCACAGCATGATAGCAACCTCATTGTGAAGTTCGCTGATGACACCACAGTGGTCGGACTCATCTCGAAGGGAGACGAGGCAGCCTACAGGAAGGAGGTCCTGATGTTGACAGCTTGGTGTTCAGACAACAACTTAGCTCTGAACACCAAGAAAACTAAGGAACTCATTGTGGACTTCAGGAGGCACAACACTGACCTGGCTCCCCTCTACATCGATGGAGAGCAGGTGGAGAGGATCCACACCTTCCGGTTTCTGGGTGTCATCATTGCCGACAAAATCTCCTGGACGGAAAACATCACGGCAGTCATCAAGAAGGCCCAGCAGAGACTCCATTTCCTGCGGGTGCTCAGGAAGTACAACCTGGACTCCAGCCTGCTGATTACCTTCTACCGTGCGTCCATTGAAAGCCTGCTGACATACTGCATCACAGTGTGGTATGGCAATTGCACCATGGCAGACAGGGAGAGACTACAGAGGGTAGTCAAAGCAGCTCAGAAGATCATCGGCTGCCCTCTCCCCTCCCTGTCGGACATCTACTCCTCCCGCTGTCTTAGCAGAGCTGTGAACATCATAAAAGACAGCTCCCATCCTGGTTATGGACTGTTTGACCTGTTGCCCTCAGGGAGGCGCTACAGGAGCATCAGGTTAAGGACAAACCGCCTCAAGAATAGTTTTTTCCCCAAAGCCATAACCACCCTGAACTCACACATGCACTGACTTCAAGTCCTGCCAATATACTGTAAATATACTCAGGGACAAACTGTGAACAATCTAGTGCAATATCATTTTTTTTTTAATTACTGTGATAGCTGACATGTGCAATAACTCCTACTGTGATAGGTACAAATTATGTATTATATTTTAGATGTATATTTTCTTGACATGCATGTCTGCACTGAACGATGAGTTGCTCTAATCTCACTGTGTATGTGTATAATGCAAATTGTATATGTGGATAGTGACAATAAAAGGCATTCTATTCTATTCTAAAAGACAATAAAGTAAATAGTAATGATTGTTGGAAACTCAAAAAGAGTCTTTACGGGTTGAAACAATCTGGGTTTGAGTGGAACCAATATATTGTGAAAGAGTTAAACAATATAGGTTTTAAATCTGGTTTAGCAGATCCATGTGTGTTTAAAAGAGAAAATAACAGAACGGTGTCATTATTATTATTATTTACAGATGATATTGCTTTGATAACTAAGACTAATAATGAAGCTAATGAGATTATATCATTATTAGCCAAAAAGATAAAATTAAAGCATTTAGGTGAAATTAAAAAGTATCCAGGATTGACAATTAACAAAACAAAAAATGGTTTTAAGATATCTCAAGAAGATAAAATTTGCCAATTAATTAAAACGTTTAAAATGGAACTTTGTAAACCGGCAAAGACTCCAATGAGTCAGGAAGTTTGCCAAACTGATGATCAAAGTCCCAAATTTGATAAGTCCAAATATCAATCTTTGATTGGTAGCTTATCATATATAAGCAATTGGTCTAGGCCAGATATAGCTTATAATGTAAATCAGCTGGCACGTTTTAATTCAGATCCACATCAATGTCATTGGCAATCATTAAAGAGAATTTTAAGATATCTTAAAGGAACACTGAACCATGCATTGTATATTGAACCAAAGGGTGATTTGATTCTTAGTGCCTATGCAGATGCAAGTTTTGCAACTGATATAAACACAAGAAAATCAACATCTGGGATGGCTATATTATTTGGTAAAACACTAATAGGGTGGAGGTCAATCAGACAACAGCATATTAGCTTGTCCACGATGGAAGCAGAATTTTCATGTCTGTCATTATTATGCACTGACTTGATTTTGTACAAACAGTTATTATTAGACATGGGTATAACTGTGATAGATTCCATTATTGTGTACGAGGATAACCAAGCAGCTATAAAGTTAGCTACTAGTATTGCTGTAAAAACTAGATCAAAGCATACTGATTTAAGATACTTAAATGTTAGAGAATCTGTAAAGAATGGGCTAATTAAATTGGAATACTGCATGACAGAAGAAAACATTGCAGACCAATTTACAAAAGCTCAAGGAGTAATTAAGTTTAAAGAGAGTTGTAACAAATATGATTTAAAGATGTAAATAGTTATATTATTATTTCCTAAAAGGGGAGAATGTTAGGGATAACATTGTTTTACCCTAACTGGTTTAGGTAAATAATAATATGTAATCATAGTTTGTATGTTAAAGTGTCTGCAACTTTAACTGTGGGATAGTAATTAAGGGAGTGGTTGTGAAAGCACTTTAAAAGAAGCAAGGCTACAGCTTGCTCGCTCTCTGGCTTTGATGATCCCTGATTACTGCAAGGAAACAAGTCTGCATTGCTCGAACGGGAGAGAAAACAAAGGACAGACTTGTAAGTGAATTGACATAGGATATTCTAACACGGACTTGCTAACTGAATATCCCTGAATGGACTGACTAAATGATACATGACTATTGGACTGTTATTTTGACTATGCTATGAACTCATAATGGAATAAACTATATATTTGATAGCACAAGCTTATCTGTCATTTTTACTGTATGTTAATAAACATACAAGCTTAGCTCACTCATTTATCGGTGTGCCTATCTGACTAAGCTGCACATTCTGTTTAGCTTGTCTCCCTAACCCTGAATAGGCAGACTTTTTGCAGTCCCCTTATGGCTGGTTGGATTTTTGGACATCAGCTCTATCAGCTTTCCATCTTCCATCTATTAACCTTCCATCTCAGGGTACACACAAGGCTTGGAGGGAAGCCCAGTAAATGCAATGGCTTAAACTATGAAAAGAAGAGGTATGACACAAATGAGGTTCCCCCCCCCAAAAGCGTAGATTAGATTAGATCACTCTCACTCAACTTTATCAATGCCTACCAACAGAATGCGTTTGCATCAAGCCACCAACCACATAGAGAGGACTATATGGCAGAGATGCTGAACCAGCAAGTTGCAGATCCTCTAAGAATCAAACCAAAATGAGAACTGAAACCGACTTGTAAAACAACAAATTGACTTCTCCCAGTTGCCAAGTGTTTGTACCTTTTTTGCAACAGATATGGCCACAGGTCACTGTGAATTTCACTCTACTTTGCCCCTCCTCTTCTGTTTTTGCTTATCCTTTTTAAATTCCTGACTTTTTTTTTGAATGGTGGTGATTCTAGTTTATATAGAAAAGAGAAGTCGTCTTTCTAGCATCAAAATAGGTAATTTTTTTTTTGGGGGGGGGGCTGCAAGGGTGATTTGCAATGCTGGGGAGAGGAGTTGGGGCAGGTAGACCCCTTTGCAGTATGCATAAGGTAAAGGTAAAGGTTTCCTCGCATATATGTGCCAGTCATTTCTGGCTCTAGGAGGAGGTGCTCATCTTGGTTGCAAAGCCAAAGAGCCAGCACTGTCCAAAGACATCTCTGTGGTCATGTGGCTGGCATGACTAAACACCGAAGGTGCACAGGTCACTGTTACTTTCCACCCCCCCAAAGTGGTCCCTATTTTTCTACTTGCATTTTTACATGCTTCCGAACTGCTAGGTTGGCAGAAGCTGGGAGAAGTAATGGGAGCTCACTCCGTTATGCAGTGTTAGGGATTAGAACCACTGAACTGCCAAGCTTTCTGATCAACAAGCTCAGCGTCTTAGCCACTAAGTCACCACTTCCCTGCATTATGCATACCACTGGCTAAACACAAAGCCTCCAAAAGTCTCGACACTGCTGAATTTGCTAGAGAAGCAACAATATATTCTTTCTTGCCTGTCTCTCCTATATTGCCATGGCTGTCAGTTAACTGGAAGGCCTTCTTCCTACGAGGCCCATTGACCATCCAGACCTCTCATGCAAACTCAACATGTCAGAAACTCTGGATTTCACACTGAGAGGGCTCTGTGCTCATTGGACCTTGCAAAAACAAGCCTGGGGGAAATTCATAGTGGTGTCATTGCTGGTAAGTTCAGGAGGGACATGGGTGGTCTTGGTCATCTGCGGAGAGCCCACATACCCCGAAGCTATGAATTAATCACCCCTGTGTTACTCCTATATTCTCCCATTTCACCCTGATAAATGCAGTAAAACAGGTAATTAAAAAGAGAAAGAAACCTTTGTTTCTCACTCGACGTTTAAAGGAGCAAGCAAAGGTAAGTCAGATATTCATGAAATGTGAAAGATTTATCCCCCCCCCCCTGCAAATGTTTAAGTATTCATATAAATGCTATGAATCTGATGAGTGTGAAGCACCAGCCTTTTATCTGTATGCCTTTGGAGAATCACTTAACTTGCAGAACTGCAGAGTTCACATTTGATGTTACCTGGTGGCAACTTTGGATCAGATTAAAGCAATTACATTCTCTTTGTAAAAGCAAGACAGACCATGAGCAAGCTCAAAGAAAATCTGCCATCGGTTCTTTTGCAAACTCTAGCAAGTTCAGTTGTCACATGAGTAGTTTTACTAGCTCAGAAACAGCTGTTGTAAATTTTGAGAAGCCTTGGCAAACCCACATAGTTGAGAAGGAAATCTTCTGCACATTTTCATGGTAGTAAATTCCGCTGAATATACATGGAATGACTTCTAAGGATATCCAAGGAATTCTGGGAATTGTAGTCCTAATACTGTACATTTGGAAGGCACCCAGTGGGGAAAGAGCTCATGCAGGCAAATTCAGGGAACTTTTGCTAGCCATTCTGGGTGCGGTTGGACTCAAACGACTCCATCAGTTCATGGAAGGAATCCTTCTGTCAACACAAGATTCAGCAAAGACTGCCAAAAAGGGAAGTAATTTCCCTCTTCTCTTCCAATTAACTGCATAATACTCATGCTAGCCCAGAAGAAACTCAAAACCATCCATTTTGGGTTTCCTCATAGTTTTATATTTTGGATTGATTTACTCCAATCCTAAGTCATAGATTTATTTATGGTATGATTTTCCTTGGCTCATGTTATATTGATATGTGCCAAGGAGGCCCTCTTTCTCCTTTTCTTTTGAATTTCCTTTTAAAACCTCTCATCTATCTAATTAGAAACCAAAAAATATCAGTGGAAGGACAATAGGGGAGGTGAAAATAGGGGAGGAAGGACAATAGAGGAGATGTTATTATGCGCAGAGTATATTTTACCTGTTTTAGATACATTAAATCATGTTCCTCCTAATTTTATTAATACAAGGAGTATGATTATTGCCTATTTCTATAAACTGGAGACAATCAAATGAAGCAATTGGATCACAGCAACAGTATATAAAATTATAAGGACTGGAAATATATGTTCTTGAATACTTGTTTTTTTTAATCTTGCCATGAGCATTTTCAGGAGCTCTTTTCAATTGAGTACATTTCAGCTTATCCTTTATTTTGATAAGGATGAAAGAAGAACTAGATAAACTTCCTTACCTGGGGGAAAAAAAGACATTAAGATGATCATGACTCCAGGTTAAATTATATGTTGAGATGTCCTATAGTTCATCCTTTTTAAAAGAAATTTACTGGGTACTCCTTAAACAGCTCCCCAATAAATGATGCATCTTGAGAAAGGAATGGAAGAAAATAACAACTAAATCTATTCATCCATACTTAACTACACTCAGTGATACTTGGGTACTTCATGCCTTTTGATTCTCTGCAAATTCTGGATTCACAAAAATATAGCTTATTTGTGAACCAGCTTGAGTCTCGATGTGTATAATTTTTCTCCTTATCAATCTGCTATTTTCTAGCACGAGGAAAGAAAAAACAATAATCACTGGGTAAGCCTCCCATTTAAAATTCCTTCATTTTTGCTTTGTTTTGTAGAGTTATAAATTTAATCCTTGCCCTTACTTGCACACATTGCTTGTGTGACAATTTACAATAAATGGGATTTTTTTAAAATGACACAATACATTCCGTGCCTCACTGCTTCGCTGTCAACCTTCGATCTTTCCATGCAAAGAAAGAAATTTCATTTGTGTGAATCCCTTTGCAACAGCATCTTGAAAGGTAGTTTACCAACTTCAGTTGGCTATTGATGAGCTTGTAAACAAATTCATATATTTGTCATGCTGATTATAGTGTTGGCAAACACAATGGCTGATCATATTATAAATGTTTATCAACACCCGCACTCACCCACCTGCTAAGAGGTGCTACGCTTTAATGAAATTGTTTGACTATCAAGGCTGGTTGCTAAGATACAATGTTCTCGTTACAGGGATGTGATGCTTACAAATTTCTATTATCAAATAATGATTAGAAATGTGCTAACCTCAAGGTGTTCTGTGCAGCGAAAGGTTTGCTGAGCCTCAAATTAGTAAACTGTCTGCCTGAGAAGACACTTACAGAAGGAGCAGGCAAGCATCAAAGTTACAGGGTTGACATTTTAGAACAAGACAATGTCGGTCAGAGGAAACATCTCGTGCATATGATGAAAGACTGTCTCTGGGAATGTTTACATGATCAGTTGCCAAGTACAATGTCTTTATGACACATTTCCAACTTAATATATTCTCAAGTTCTTGCATCAAATGATTGCACTCTCTTATGGCATTAAAATCTCTCTTTCTCACCCCTCTTTGGAATAACCAACCACCCTCCAACTTGCAAATAGCCAGTTCCTATTGCAGAAAGTCAATTGCTGGCAACGAAGTCAAATTAGCAGGCTCAAAAATAATAATATTTAGAGGCCAGATTTCACTTGCTAGACAATGCTTAATCAGGGTCAGGAATGCTGTTGATGTAAAAGCAGTTCAGTGTTTACATGAAAGAAAAAATGTTAAAGATTTGTGCCATTTTCTATTCTACCTTGGGTCACACTAATTTGTTTAAAGAGGTTTTTTAAAAAACACTAAGCACAACATCTGATTTTATTGTTATTTAACAAATGTATTTCAGTGGCGGCACACAAGGGTTATATTTATACTGTTTATATATATAATCTTAAGTACACTTATTGAACTGATTACTGAATTAAAAATTAAAGGAGTAATGAGAGCTGTCATTAGTGTGATTCTCCATTGAAAGTAAGCAGTGCAAATCCTCGTCACCAAGGGCCAATTCCTGCTTGTTCGGAATATGTATCAAACAACTACCCACATTTTCCGTTTCACCTCTGCAAATCTTAATCCATGCCAGAAGCCAATTCTCATCACAGTACACAAACTCACACCCCACAGTTCTTTTAATAATCCAGAGAGCTGCAGCCAATTAAATTCAGTGCAACACCATCTATTAATGAATAGTTTTACAGAAGGCGGACTTGTATTTCAATTGTACTTTTTCTCAAAAAGATTTTGAAGTTCTATATGGTATATCTCTCATGCAAATACGTGTCCCCCCCCCCCCCCAGAGTTTACATTTCAAAATATGTTGCTACATTTATGCATTTTGATAAAAAAGTGTGTGTGGGGGTATTAATCTGAGAATAAAAACTATATATAAAATATTACTTCTTGATAAAATCTACAAAATAGAAATAAATTTAAGTGGAGCAAGTTAATTGTAAACTGA
Organism: Hydrophis major; assembly: GCA_033807585.1. NCBI lineage: Eukaryota > Metazoa > Chordata > Lepidosauria > Squamata > Elapidae > Hydrophis > Hydrophis major. The sequence continues at coordinate 170,130,866 of CM066328.1, forward strand.
GGCTAATATGAGGTGAAAAGAGCAGTCTATTGAACTTTTACAACATGCAAAAGATTGAACTTTAAGACAGAACAGAACATAAAAATATAGTTGGAAGGGACCTTGGAGGTCTTCTAGTCCAACCCTCTGCCCAAACAGGATACCCTAAACTCTTTCAGACAGGTGGTCTTTTCTTAAAAACCTCCAGTGATGGGGCACCCACAATTTCTGAAGGCAAGCTGTTCCAGTGATTAATTGTTCTCATTGGTAGGAAATTTCTCCTTAATTCTAGGTTGCTTCTCTCGTTGTTTAGTTTCCATCCCTTGTTTCATGTCTTGCCTTTTGGTGCTTTGGAAAATAGGTTGATCCCCTCTTCTTTGTGGCAGCTCCTCAAATATTAGGAGACTGCTATCATGTCACCTTAGTCCTTCTTTTCACTAAACGAGACATACCCAATTCATGTAACCATTCTTAGTACTGTATGTTTTAGGCTCCAGAGCCTCTAATCATTTTTGTTATTCTTCTCTGCACTCTTTCTAGAGTCTCAACATCTTTTTTATATTGTAGTGGCTAAAACTGGATGCAGTATTCCAAATGTGGTTTTACTAAGGCTTTATAAAGGGCACGAATAATTCATGTGATCTTGATTCTATCTGTTGTGAATGAATAAATGTGTTAATTAAGTTATCAAGAGCTTGAAGTCAAGTGCAGGGTTCTGGTCCTGCACTTCTGATTGGCCGTGAATGGCAACATCAGATTGGTCCGTTCAGGTGAATCTAATTGGCCATTAATGAGCCTCACCCATTGGTTAACGGAGCTAGCGCTCCCTGGTTTTCATTGGTTGAATATCTAATAAGTTGCCTATATAAGGAGGGCCGTAGCAGCCCTTGATCTGAGCTGTCACACCATGTTAATAAAGCGTTTTGAAGTTCACCGTTTCACCGGCTCGTCTCCATTCTTCGTGCCCACGCCCAGAACTTAACACTGGCAACAAAGGTGGGATGTGGAGACGTCAGAGCTGACTGAATAACAAAGAACGATAACCGAGCACGTGACTGAATGCACAACGGCGGAACCATGTCCGACGGCGTCATACCACCCGCTCCATTCGACCCAGCGCAAGAAGACTGGGATTCCTATATGGATCGTTTCCAAATGTTCTTGGAAACAACAATTTGAAGGATGCCACTACTGGAAAGAAATGGGCGGTATTCCTAGTGAGAAGAAGCTCACCAAACTATCATGATTGGTCACGGCTCTCTCTGGATGCCAAGAAGATCCGAGTTAAAGTGGACATCGAAAACCAGCCCTGCCTGATGGAAGTTGACTCAGGATCGTTCCTCTCGATGGTTTCCTGGAAGACCCTCAAGCAACTCATCCCTACTGTCCGGTGACAAGACCTCCGATTCCAAAGACTCATACTCAAAGACTATCAAGGGAATCTGATTCCAATCATAGGATCCAGTCGAGTCCGGGTATCGCTCAAGAACCGTACAGCATTCCTACCCCTGACTGTGATCGACAAGGACCAGCCTCGCCTGTTAGGCCTCCAATGGTTCGCTCCACTCGGAATTGAAGTGGCAGGCATTCACCGAATCGGTAGCAGCGACTGGGAAGAGGACCTCGTCTAAGAATTCAAGGACGTCTTTGCAGAAAAACTAGGTGAGTACAAGGGGACCCCGATATCATTTAACTTCAATCCCAAAATAGCTCCCATCCGCCTTAAGCCTCGTCGAGTTTCATTTGCCCTTAAACCAAAGATCCACGAGCAGCTTGATAAATTAATAGCCCAGGGTGTGTTAGAACCAACCAATCACTCTCCTTGGGAGACCCCAATCGTTACACCCATTAAGCTGGATGGATCGATAAGAATTTGTGGGGACTACCAAGCCACCCTGAACCACGCCCTTCAACAAAACGCGTATCCAGTGCCGGTGGTGCAGCACCTCCTCCATTCCCTGGAGGCAGAAAAGTCTTCGCTAAACTAGACTTAGCCCAGGTATACCAACAACTGCTGGTAGACAAAAAAACAGCAGAGGCACAGACAATCATTACGCACCGAGGTGCCTTTAAATGTACTCGACTCCAATTCGGAGTGAGTGTAGCCTCGGGGATCTTTCAAAGTTTGATGGAAAGACTATTACAAGGGATAAAAGGCGTTGTCCCATACTTTGATGATGTGTTAATTGCTGCCCCTACCCCGAAAATTTTACAGGATCACCTGAGGTTGGTTCACCAGAGATTCAAAGACGCAGGTCTTAAAGTGAAGAAAAACAAGTGTAAACTGTGTACAGATCATGTCGAATTTTTAGGGTATTTAATTGACAGTCATGGCATTCACCCTACCGATAGCAAACTGAGGGCAATCAAGAATGCCCCAAAACCCCGAAATAAAGCCGACCTCCAGGCGTTTCTAGGCCTCATCAATTTTTATAATGTTTTCCTGCCGAACAAAGCAACCGTAGCCGAACCCCTATATTGTTTATTGGACAAAAAAGCAATCTGGGTATGGGGACATAGAGAAGAACAGGCGTTTCGAAATATAAAAAAAATATTGACTTCTGACGCTGTACTAATGCAGCACAATGAGACTTTGCCATTAACGATCACGTGTGATGCATCACCTTTCGGAGTAGGCGCCATTTTGAGCCACGTTTTGCCAAACTGTAGTGAAGCCCCTGTTGCCTATTTCTCAAAGACGCTTTCAAAAGCAGAACGCAATTACAATCAGATTGATAAAGAAGCCCTTGTTATTATGTCTGCTGTCAAGAGATTTCATGAGTACGTGTATGGCCGAGCCTTTACTATAGTGACTGACCACAAACCTTTGTTGGGAATAATAGCGGGAGATAGGCCAACCCCCTATATATTATCTCCCAGAATGACTCGCTGGTCAGAATTCTTGGCTGCCTATAATTATCGGCTGCAACACCGCCCGGGGAAGGCCATTCCCCACACCGACGCATTGAGCCGAGCACCACTTCCAGAGATCATTGATGACCCCGCGCCTACAGTGACAACGTTGCAGATCGAGACACTTCAAATACCGCCATTAACAGCCCGAGATATTGCGATGGAAATGAAACGCGACCCCACCTTAGCGAGTTCTCAGTTGGGTCAAACGCGGATGGCCATTGGATCAGATACCTGATGACTACGCCCCATTCAAGAGTCGACAAACGGAATTGTTTTCACAGAAGGGCTGCATTATCTGGGGAGATAGAGTCATTGTCCCAGAGCGGCTACAACGAGCAGTACTAAGAACCTTGCACAATGGCCACCCTGGCATCATGCGCATGAAAGCCCTCACACGAAGTTACGCATGGTGGCCGGGCATCAACAAGCAGATCGAGACATGGGTCAAAGCTTGTCACAAATGCCTGGAAGTAAGCAACGCCCCACTGAAAGCAACCCCAACCGAATGGGAAACACCGCCGGGACCCTTGTCCCGTATTCATCTGGACTTTGCGGGACCTACCAAAGGCCACACATTCTTGTTAACAGTGGATGCCTACTCGAACTGGCTCGAAATCCATGAAATGAGGAATACAACAACCAAAGCGGTCATCAAGAAACTCGACAGACTATTTACAACAAATGGATTACCAGACATCCTGGTATCCAATAACGGACCCCAATTTACCACGTTATCCTTTGAACAGTACCTGGCAGACTGCAGTATTCGCCATGCGCTGACTTCGCCGGTGCATCCTCGGCCAATGGAAGGGCCGAGTGCATGGTACAATTCATCAAGAAAACACTACACAAAATGGACTATGACAATATCGAAGAAAAAATAAACCGGATACTCCTTTTGCAGCATATCACTCTGCACAGCGTCACCAACAAAACTCCCGCCGAGTTGCTAATGGGGCGGAAGCTCCGCTCCCACCTCAACCGGCTACACCCATCGTACGAACCTGAGAAACCACACGGATCCAGCGGGCGATGCCGTACCTTCCAGATAGGCGACTTGGTATTCGCTAAGAACTTGTCAGGCGATCCGTTGTGGGTCGAGGCGACTGTGGTCCGAGTAACCGGCCCTAGATCATACCTTGTGGAATGTTGCGATAATAGACTATGGAAGCGCCATATTGATCAACTACGATCAAGGCTGCAGTCAGGGATCTCCGAGTCCCCTGATGCCCAAACTGAGGGGGGAGGAGATACGGAGGAAGATGAACTTGAAATAGCAGAAAGCTTTAATGAAAGAAATGACAGCGAAACGGAAACACGTGAAGGAGAATTAGGGATGGGAGTGAGCTCGCCTCATGGTGATACCGAAAATATTGGTGACAACGGAAATTCAAACTCAGAGTTAGAGGCACCCCTTTCACCAGACAACGTCCTACCTCAACAAGATTGCAGCCAAATACCGGGTGCACAATGAAAGTCAAACAGACTAACAAAACAACCGGCCTACCTCAAGGACTATGTAACCGTACCCCGTAAACGGAACCCGGGGGGAAGGGGTGTTGTGAATGAATAAATGTGTTAATTAAGTTATCAAGAGCTTGAAGTCAAGTGCAGGGTTCTGGTCCTGCACTTCTGATTGGCCGTTAATGGCGACATCAGATTTGTCCGTTCAGGTGAATCTGATTGGCCATTAACGAGCCTCACCCATTGGTTAATGGAGCTAGCGCTCCCTGGTTTTCATTGGTTGAATATCTAATAAGTTGCCTATATAAGGAGGGTCATAGCAGCCATTGAGCTGAACTGTCACACCATGTTAATAAAGAGTTTTGAAGTTCACCATTTCACCGGCTCATCTCCATTCTTCGCGCCCACGCTCAGAACTTAACACTTTCAAAAACCTATAATTGTTTCATGTTGAAAATACACTAAACCATTTTGATGAGCTGTATTAGTTTATTTCAGTGCTGAAGTACTTTGTTGGGTTTGCCAAAGCAGTCGAGTAAAACCAATAGGGATTAGTTAGTAGATGTGGCATTACAATTCTCTCTGCCCTTCTAATACTGGGAGCTTTTATACAATTTTCAAAATTAAGTGTTTTTTTTTTTACTTGCCACAAAAATTGCACAAGCATTAAATTTAGTAATAGTTAACATAAACAAACAGTGTCCAATAGGGTTGTGCAACACATTTCAGAGATGAGCTTCATAATGAATGGGAGTGCAAAGCAAGCACCTCTTTTAAAATCCTTAAAACATTCATGGGTTTGCAAGGTTTTCAAGACTGCTTCAGGAACTGTCCATGTCCCCCCCCCCCAATGACATATATTAAATTGCAAATTCACCGCTTAGGTGGTATGCACATAACACATTAGATTAAAATGTGAGTGACTACTTGTAACTCTGTCTGTGAATTTTGACCAACAGGCTTTTTCAGTAGAGTCTTTCATCTCTGAGTCTCTGAGCTTGGCTGTTTTCTTGCCAACATTTCATTACCCAATTAGGTAACACCTTCAGTGCTAGAAGGGAGTGTAGTCTGCTCTCTATTTATATATATGAGGCTTACCCTCTCAGTGTTGGTGGAAGTGTTCTTGGTGATTTAGATAAAATGAGAAAATCAGGAACAGTCTTAAAGCAGCCATTTTAGCTATGCAAAAGATGTTGCTGTTTCAATATTTCAAACAGAGATGATTTCTTGGGGTTTCTGAGCTTAGCCTTAACTACTGAACAATCCAACTGGATGTGCAGTGGAAGATAGGGGCTTAGATGGAGTGAAGAATGTTGAGATGGCTAGTAAACCCATATATCATTAATTAATTTAGTATTGAAGGAAATCAGGTTCATTTCACAGGAAAAATAGCTGTAACGCCTCTATATCTATTTATATGTCCTAATTGAATAGTTAGGATCAGATGTAGAAACTCCTACTGCAAATTGGGAATAATTCATTTGGGGTGCTGTCCTGGACTTTCAACTTGTTAGCTGTGGTTTATTATAGTATGTTGGACTCAGTGGTGGGATTCATTTTTTTTTTACTACCAGTTCTGTGGGCATGGTTTGGTGGGCGTGGCAGGGGAAGGATACTGTAAAATCTCCAGTCAGAGATGGTATTTGCTGGTTCTCAGGAGTACTCAAAATTTCCACTACCAGTTCTCCAGAACTGGTCAGAACCTGCTGAATACCACCTCTGGTTGGACTGTCATATCCCCAGAAATGGTGCAGCATTTTTTACAATCCCAAGTAACTGGGTTAATGTAATGTAATAAATTATAGGAAAAGATGACAAGAAAACGTAGACGGACTGGACAATAGGAGGTAGGGAGAGGTAGACTTTTGTTCAATCACTATTTAACGATGGAATTCAAGTTTTTCAGATATTACCCTTTGGCCTAAACATTTGAGTATTATTAGGAGGAAAACAGTATATTTGATTTGGGTATTAAAGTGATAACAGAAACAAGAAGAATAAAGAAGACAGAGGGAAAGAGAAGAGGAAGGGAAGAGAAGAGAGTACCAATCTTACAAGCAAATGGAGGTTCCCCTTTTTCTTCCTTCTCCTCTTTTACCATTACTGGCAAGTTTTACAGAGAATCATTAATATGCAAATGCTCTTTGACAGTGCATGTTTTTAATGTTTTAGAAACAGTGGAAGGAAAACTCCACATACTTTTCAATTGTTGCTCTTCTAAGTAAGTATGACTTTACAGGGTGGGTGGAGTGGGGAATTCCTTCCTGCCAAGTAATTTCTCAAGACTGTTGAAGAGGTATTTATTTTCATGCAGCTAGGAAAGTCCCTTCCGTTAGGTGTTTTCTGCACTCTCTTCAGATACTGTACATGGCTGGTCTATGAGAAAGAGATGTATATACAGCCAAATAAAGTCATGCAGAGAAACCATTAAGGCTGAAGGGTAACTGTAACGGGCCTACTTGAAAGCAGAAGGGTTGAAGTTTGTACTAATGCTCCCACTTTGATTAACCTAGGAAAGTATAAAAGCAAAACAACTTCATTCTGCAACTCTATCCCATCCTATTGTCCATATATAGTGATCTAAACCCCTAAACAACTAAACTGAGGTCTGAGAACCCTTGAAACAGAACCTCCGTGAAGGAAGACTGGGCTTGGGGAAGTCCGCTCAAAAGTCCAGGTTGGAGAGCTGCGGCCTTAAGAAGAGGAGTTCTCTGTTCACGGCTACCATTGAGAAGGGACGCGGTGTCTTAGTGGCTAAGACGCTGAGCTTGTCGATCAGAAAGCTCGGCAGTTTGGCGGTTTGAATCCCTAGCACCATGTAATAGAGTGAGCTCCTGTTACTTGTCACAGCTTCTGCAAATCTAGCAGTTCGAAAGCATGTAAAAATGCAAGCAGAAAAATAGGGACCACCTTTGGTGGGAAAGTAACAGCGTTCTGTGTGCCTCTGGCATTTAGTCATGCTGGCCACATGACCACAGAGATTTCTTCAGACAGTGCTGGCTCTTTGGCTTTGTAACAGAGATGAGCACCACCCCCTAGAGCCGGGAATGACTAGCACATATTTGCGAGGGGAACCTTTTTTTACCTTCACCTTTACCACTGGAGAAGGATGTTGTTTCATATCTTCCTTTGGCACTTTTCGGTAGCCTGACTTGTAACTCTTAAGATGATATTATTGAGAATTATTCAGCCAGATGGGATCCCCAATTGAATCCCAGGCTGTATCTCTGAAGCCAAGGGTACTTAGCTTTAGAGGATATCAGATAAATGATCTAAAAGAAAATGATCAATCTGTACAGGAAGAAAGGCAGTCTCCAGATACCATGATTCCAACACTGTTTGCCAGTCAGTAATTTATTATTCTCTGAAGACGTGCAACTAAAATTAGAACAAAATCTGAAAAGTTGTGAAAAATAAAAATATCATTCATTTGGGTGGTACAGGAAGAAAAGATTTTTCTATTAATTAACTTATGTCCCTGTTGCTGCAGTCTTTGGCCTCTGTGGGATTATTGGAAATCTGGTCTTGGTTTTGTAGTCAGAGAACAGGAAGATAAAGGGAAAGAGGGAAGCTAATGCAAGAAAGGGGATGAATGGTAAGTTGTGTGTGTGTGTAGATGGATGCGTCTGTATGTGTATCGGCTGGCCAAGGAAGCAGATTACTAGATCAGAGTTCGCAGCAACTGTTGTCAAGGCAATATTGTTGCAGACAAAGCTCTCCCGAAAAACCATTCCATATGCCATTAAAATTATGCATGATATTCTTTACAGCATACTTGCTTTTAAGTGATCTGTTAGAGATATTCAACTTCCATAGAAGTGTGTAATCTGTAGCCCTCTGAATGTTGCTGAACTAAACTCTATTCTGCCTCAGCCAATGTGTTCAATCTGAGGGATAATGGGAACTGGAGTCCAACAATATCTGAAAGGCTATAGGTCATTTACTTACTCACTACTTATCAACACCAGTGAGATTTCCAAACTCCATATAATCAATCTGATGTATTTTCAAACTAGTCCAATATTCAATGAAATATAAGGGTTTCATCTGAATTATGACAGCAGCATTTATTTTGACTTAGATCTGGTTCATATTTGTGGGTGTGTATGTTTGTGTTCACATACCTTTAAGCCAGTCTTGACTCCTGGTGACTACCTAGACAGAATCCATGTGGGTTTTTTTAGACAACGTCTTTAAAAATAGTCTGCCTAAGGCCGAGCTAGAGTAATTATCATTTGGTTGGCTTCCATGTCTGCAACAGGCCAAAAAATTGGGACTCCCTGCCCTAATTAGGTACTGGAGTTATGAACCAAAATCCCTCAAATAATTTGTATTATACAGCTTGAAAGTTCTACCCATTCACATAAATGAAAATCATGATTTGATTTTGCAATTTTAAATAATGAATATCTCTAAGAAAGACACATCACATCCTGTCATTGTACTACCCCTGCATTCTAGCTTCAAAATCAAATTTTGGGAGAAGTTCTGGCATTCTATATCAGATTCAGATCATTCCTCTATCCAGTATTGTGTTGGAATTAATTTAAATCTTTCGAGATATCTGAATGGAAGCTGAACTCCCCTTAACAAAGCCAAATCCAAATCGGAATAATCCTAAAGCTGTGTTAGCAATTAAGAACAGAAACAAAACCCAGATAGTGGCTGGATTTCTACATTTTGCTAAGACAGTTTGTTTTAATTTTAAAAGGAGTTAAAAATCAACCTTGTTGATCAGTGCAATTCTTTGTTTGGCTAATTTCTCAAGGAGCTTCAGCCTTTTTTTTTTAATCTAATGATCATTTTCTTATACTCTAATGTATTTAGAGTGATTTAGACTATAACTCTCACAACTCATTTCCACTGATAAGAACTGAAGCCCTAACACAGGGTACAAGGTGGTATGCTTGCGTGAGACTTGGTAATACACAAAAAGAAGCCAGGAAACGACAAATAAACCATATTGCCCTTTTTTGGCATTGCGCTAAGTCATAATCTGGGCTGAGACAAAGAATGCTGTTTGGATTCTGTAAAATAAGAGTGAATTAGATACATAGGCAATATTTATTATGGTTACTGATCAATGAATAGAATAGGTGACATTAGAAAAAAAGAGAAAAAGAAAAAAAAATGGAGAGCTATCCATAGGAAAGCAAGCATAGGCAACAGATAAGCTAAAAAGAGCAGTAAAGATACCTTAAAGTCTAAAACATTTTAAAGGCACCAAGAGGAATGCATGACATTTAATGCAGTAAGCATAAATATGAATAGCAGGACGTTAAATGTAGAACCACAATATTAGAAACAAAGTGTCTAAATTTCTACATTTAATAATACTTTAAGAATAAAACAATAAAATAAAATAATCTTCTACCCAGTGAGTAGTGAATACATATGAACATGAGTTTTCTGTGTATGAATAAAATTGTATAGTGGTCAGTAACAAATAAGATATGACAGGAGAAAAGGCTAAGATGTGGGGTAAGAAGCAAAGAAGAAGTAAGATTGTCTATTGATTACAAGTAAGAAAATAGTTTCCTGCAAAAGGCAATGACAGTTGAGAGAAATTTTGTGACTCTCCTGGTGGTAAAGCAAATCTTTTCCTTCCTCAAAATTTAAACATTGCTTCATCTTTTTTTTTTTTTTTAAATGATTTCAGCTTTTTTATGTTCGTATATTGATAATATCCAGCAGTTGTCCACAAAAAGTACACAAAAGAACCAGAAAGTATTTTCTGTTGAATTTTTCTCAAAATTACCTGGTATCTATTTATTAATACTTGGTAGATTTTCCTTCATTAAAGACTTCATATTGCCTTTAAAGTTTGTCTTGTTATGCCAATGAACAAACCCTTATTATACATTCATTAACAAACTCTTAAAAGCCTATTCTCTTTTTACCCATTTATTTGAAATATTCCAACAGATTACCCTGTCTTAATTTCACCCAATTCTGTCAAGACATTATTTGTCTTGTTTTTAAAAGTTTTTAAAATGATAGTGCAAGACAAAGTGCAAGACACAGATTTCTATAACACAGTTTGAATTTAGCCCTCAGCAGTATTAAGTATCCATCTAAACAAAGCCCCCTAGGTTCCAGATTTTTAGGTTAGACTACAAATGATATACTGTGGTTGGCAAGTGCCATTAATACCCTACTCCTCTCTGTTCCAATAAAACAAAGGTCAAGATAAGAGTACAGGATTTTCTTCCCATTTAATTCAATCAACCAATCAGAATAGAGCTGAAAAGGACTTTGGAGGTCTTCTAGTCCAACCTCCTGTTCAAACAGGATAACTTATACTGTTTCAGACAAGTGGCTGTCCAGTTTTTTCTTGAAAGAAGAGTGATGGACCACTCACAACTTCTGAAGGCAACCTGTTTCACTGAATTAATTGTTTTCACTATTAGAAAGTTTCTCTTTAATTCTAGGTTGCTTCCCTCCTTGATTAGTTTCCATCCATTGTTTCTGATCTTGCCTTTTGGTGCTTTGGAAAATAAGTTAACCCCCTCTTCTTCTTCTTTCTCGTAGCCCCTCAAATACTGAAACACTGCTATCAATTTAAATAAACTAGACTAAGAGACAATAAATGTCTCGATGGCACATTGGTTAGAGTGCATTACTGCAGGCTACTTCTTCTGACTGCCGGCTGCCTGCAATTTGGCAGTTCAAGTTCCATCAGGCTCAAGGTTGGACCATCCTTCCATCAAATTGTTGGGGGCAATATGCTGACTTTGTAAAACCACTTAAAGAGGGCTGTAAAGCATTGTAAAGTGGTATATAAGGCTAAGTGCTATTGCTATTGCTATAAATGGTCACAGTCACCTAATGAACTTTAGGTTGAATGAAGATTTGAACCCATATTTCCGCAATCTGGATTGCAATTCAGTCAATACACTACACTCTGCATACTGCTGAACTTTGTTTTCATTAAAGTAGTGATTGCACAGACATGATAGGAAATGTCTCTTTAAATTAATTCCACAGTTTTTTAAAGACAGCAACTGGAATGCTTTGGCTGAATTTGCAGTGGGGAATTAATGCAGTCTAGCACAATTTTCTATCCTTAATACAGATAATATCAAGTCAAGAATACCTGCTCATATGGGATAGCATGGACAGTTTATCTACAACAGCTGTTGTCTGTTCAATTGGGGAGGGGGGAAAAGGGGCTTTTCTTCAAATTTATGCTGTAGTGAGTGATTTGCATTGCATCAGATTATACTGGGATATATTGTGTCACATGGGATGACCTGGGATAACCTGACTTAATGCAACACACATGTTTGTATTGTATTACACATTTTTTAAAAAGAATCTTTGAAAAGCTGTTGGGAGCAGGTGGCTTCTGTAAATGGAAGATACTTTCCTGTGGTATTTCATACTGTCAAATAACAAAATCTGTCTAAAAATATTTGGCAGAATTATTATCAAAATTTTAGGCAGGCATTTTTTTAATCTGCCCTTTTTTATTATTGTGAGGCGTGAACATTACACTGCCTCAAAGTTCATTAAAGCTTGATTTTGTGAATTCAAAAGTTACAAGTAGAAATTTAAGAATTCTCATTAGTTTTTTTTCTTTTTTTAAGAAATACCCTCAGCTCTCTCTCTCTTTTTTTTAAAGAAAGCTATTTGAATTTGGATATGAATTCCCTGTCTCAATCATAGGATTCCAAGTGGTAGGATGGAGTATATTGCAATCAATTAATATATTCATTTAAAAATTCAAATGTTCAAGTGGGCATATCAGCTAAGGATTTCAAAAGCAGGTCAACAGAAAACATCAAGGAAAGGCATTTGAAGGCAGGAAATCACCAGGGGAGAAACTGTTCTCAGAAGTGGCTAAATTTATCAAGGCCTGATGTGTTGCAGAAAACAAATTTCTTCCTCGTGGATGTTCAGCAATCTGCACAAATAAACCCCTTAGATCTGTCATTAGAGAATCAAACTTGGGCAGCCATTCTTTAGTTCGCCATCTGTGGCTTAAAGATGACAAGTAGGGCCAGCCCATGACATACTGCTGCTGGAGGCAGAGATGGCATCTCTTTTTCAAGGCTGGCAGTTGGATCTGACTCTGGTCCTGGTGATGAGACAGTATTTCCCACCAGAGCTGAGGCTGCAAGCTAGTTTAAGGCCTCCTCAGAAATTGGAAGGGGGGAATTATTCTCAGTTCTGTCTTTGGGTGGAAGGGAATAGCTAGAAAGTTCATGAAGATTACTTCTCCAACTGTCCCCAAACATCCCCCAGAAATGGTGGTTCTTATTTCATAGTAATTGCCAAGACACCCTGGATGATAACCATTCATTCTAAGGATGGAAATATTACCTTTGCGAACAGTGTGGGATGCTTGGTGGCGTGGCAGGGGAAGGATACTGCAAAATCCCCATTCCCTCCCCACCCCACCAACCTGCTTTCCAGCTCCGTTCTCCTGTGCAGGGCAACCAAAGAAGACCCAGCTAATCAGCTGGGACTCAGGAAGCAAAGAATAGATGGGGGCGGGGCCAGTCAGAGGTGGTATTTGGAGGTTCTCTGAACTACTCAAAATTTCCGCTACCAGTTCTCCAGAACTGGTCAGAGCCTGCTGAATACCACCTCTGCTTTGGGAAGCATTCTGGATTTTAAGGTTAAGGATTGTGACACTGAAATACCATTCATGGGGGCTTCTTAATCAAATCTGCACGAGAGTATGCCACTTAGCCACAGGGGCAATATAATGTTTGCTCTACAAGCTAGTCAGAATAATTGAGACAAATCCTGCACATTAAAAAAAAAATATTGGTGAAATGTAACAACCAGAAGATATGATGAAACATAGTCAAAAATATAATGGTGCTACGGATGCAGAAATTAAACCCTTGCTTTTTATGACAAATTGTCCTGATTGCTCTAACCTTCTCTTCATTCTTAGCTTGCCAAGTCTTACAGCCTTCACTTACATTTCAGTTCTCCAGCCAATATTTGTGGGAAAATAAACCTAACCAGCAGTCTATGGAGATTCTCAGTCATCCAGGTCATGATTATCCCAAAGATGCTTTTTTTCCTCTCAGGGGGCAACTGGACTTTTCTTGTTTTTTCTTTGAAGATGTTTCATTTCTCATCCAAGAAGCTTCATCAACTCTGACTGGATTCCATTCCCCATCATCCAGTCAGAACTGAAGAAGCTCCTTGGGTGAGAAGTGAAATCTCTTCAAAGAAACGCTGATGGAGATAAAAAAAGAGAAAATTGAAAGAGTTGGGAGGAAGATGGAATGGAAACATGCATGCTTGATTGTTAGAGTTATACCACATCTTTCTTTCAAGGAGTTCAAAGGAGTATGCATAACACTCCCTGTCTTCCATGATGGAAATATGTAGTCAATTCTGTAAGATATGGGATTTCAAGAAGTTTTATATATAGCCATATCAAGATTAGATTTTGAAATAAGTTGGTTCATAAGAACAGGATAAGTGGTCTATATGTTAATATCTACTCCATTCATCCAATTAAGCACAGTGTTTTTTAATTGAAGAAAATTTAAAGAGGTTGACAGGTTAAAAGATTGTGGCTGATTCTAAATTATCTAGTGACTTCCATTAAGATGGCCCAAAGCTTGGCTCTTCCCATTCCTAATCTTAATCACTATACCACACTCATCCTCTCTAGTCCTAGTCTATCCATGATGACAGGGTACCTAGATTCCTAAAAAAAGAGCCTTCCAGATGTCTCATTTTGTTGCAGGCCCCATTTGGCCCTGTTTAAGCCCCATACATAGATAACTAAGATTATATCAAAGTGTTTGGAGTTATTCCCCTGTCCCTTAAAACCCACAAGCCGTGAAGCACCCCAAAGAGATTAAGGAATACAAACAGCAAGGAAAAAATAACCCACTTGAAACAGATCTCTGCCATATGTTTTTTTTTTAAAGTGACGAGATGCTTTGACCTTAGTCGATTACACAGGTGACTGTGTGAATTTGAGGGTCACTGAACACTGTTCATTTTGTCCGTAAATCACATTTTCTGAAACACATGTTTTAAATACCTCGGTAAAGTTTTAACACGATGAAGGCAGAAGAAAGAACATTTGCTAATATCTCTGGAATTTTCCCTTTTCGACATTTTCTGTTTCTCTCTAAAAAGAATCCAAGGTTTTTGTTCTGTCCTGGAGAGTGGCACAATAATGGAGACGAGACATCGAATAGTGACTCCAACTCTTTATTTGTAACTTCAGAAAACGTGCTCAATGAGTCTGGCAGCAGCAGCTCCTTTTATAGAGCTGGCTGCTGTCAAAGCGTCCAATGATTTAAGTTTGCCGCGCTTGGAGCGTCCAATCGTGGCAGCCCATTTACTAGCCAATCGGATCAGTCCGGAATGACCAATCATGCCCGCTGTTCATGGACCAATCAAATATGTAGGATTACGAGCCTGCTGTGGAAAGGGCCAATCAGGTTTGCAGGCTTACGAGCCTGCTAGTTCGGAACACCCCTCCCCTCTAGGTTTCGTTTCAGTGGTGATGTGATGTATTCACGCAGGTAGGCAGGTCTTCACACCTGTCTACCTGATTTGCGTTGTTCAACCTGTCTTTGCTCGGATTCTGGTTCTGGTGGACTGCTTGCTGTGTTCAGCTGTGAAGGTGACCTGGCTTCTATGCTGGGTATCCTTGGAGGTGACTCGGGGATACCTTCAACGTTTCCTTCATTCCTGTCATCTGGATCCTCTGGACTCGCTGACCCCGCTCAGCTGCTGTTGCCTGGAGAGATGACCATCTGCCATGGCTCCTCTTCAACTGGTGAATATGCCGGGCTTGATTGTGCGGACTGTGGGTTTGCGTGTCTTGGACCAGGTGTTAGTTCGTTTTCAAAATCCTCGGTTTCCCTTCCCCCTCTGGTTCCGAGTTCGTGGAGGGGGTAGTTGTCAGCCTTGAACGCAGCTGGTCAATGTGGCATTTCCACAATCTTCCATCTGTGGTTTCTAATCTGTAGGAATGGGGGCCCGTAATTTGTGTCATTTTGGGACCCACAATGGGTCACATGTAAAGTTCTTTGCGAATACGAGCTCTCCCACCTTAAATGTGCGATGTTTGCTGCTGGAACCCCAGGGCTTTTCTGGGGTGTAGGCAGGGTGTAGGAGGTCCAGATGTGATCTAAGTTTCCTGCCCATCAGGAGTTCGGCTGGGCTTTTGTTTGTGGGGCTGTTTGGTGTAATATGTTGGAGTAGGAGCCTCCTGGTGACTCTGTCATGGATGTTTCCTTGGTCCATTTTGTGTAAGGTTGTTTTAATGAACTGAACCATTCGTTCAGTCCATTGATCACCGGGTGAGCAGGTGATGTCAAGGTTTGGCGTATCCCCCGGTCCGCTAGGTATTGTTCAAACGCCAAGGCGGTAAATTGCAGGCCATTGTCGGAAACCAAGACATCTGGGAATCCGTGCGTTGCAAACAATCTGTTCAATTTTTTGATGACCGCTTCTGTGGTGGTGGTCTTCATCTTGTTCACCTCGAGCCAGTTTGAATAGGCATCTATTGTTATTAGAAAAGCATATCCTTTTGTAGGTCCCGCAAAATTGATGTGGATATGGGACCATGGACCCCTGGGCATTTCCCATTCCATTGGTGTTGCTTTTGGTGGAGCCGAACGTGTTTCTTGGCATTCGCTACAGGTGGCAACCCAGGCTTCGATTTGTCTGTCCATACCTGGCCACCAGGCGGAGCTCCTTGCCAGTGCTTTCATTCGTATGATGCCCGGGTGTCCATCATGGAGCATTTTTAGGACTTTCTTTTGTAGTTTTTCTGGAATGACCACTCAGTCTCCCCACAATACGCATCCTTTTTGGGAGAACAGTTCTGTTCGTCTGTTTTTGAAGGGTTTACAAGTGTCGTTGAGTTCAATTTCTGGCCATCCCCTCTCCACCCAGCTGAGGACCCGCACCAAACAAGGGTCTTTTTTTGTTTCTAATGCGATATCCTGCGCAGTTAGTGGAGGTGAGGGAAGCATCTCAATTTGTAGTGTGGATAGTGTAGGAGCTGGATCGTCTAGGAACTCAGGTAATGGCGAATGGCTTAAGGCGTCAGCATGGGGAATGGCTTTCCCCGGTCGATGTCTTAACTGGTAGTCGTAGGCAGCTAAGTACTCCGACCATCGTGTCATTCTTGGCGATAGTATGTAGGGAGTTGGTTTATCCCCTGCCAAAATACCAAGCAATGGCTTGTGGTCTGTGATTATGGAAAAGGATCTTCCATACACATATTCGTGGAACCTTTTAATCGCAGATACAATAGCAAGGGCTTCTTTATCTAGTTGACTATAGTTTCTTTCAGTTTTAGACAAAGTTCTTGAAAAGAATGCAATAGGCGCCTCCATACCGTTTGGTAGGACGTGGCTCAGGATGGCTCCTACTCCAAACGGTGAGGCGTCACAAGTCACAGTCAAGGGTAGTGTCTCGTTATATTGGATTAATATTGCATCTGATGTTAAAAGGTCTTTGACTTGCTGGAAAGCCTGCTCCTCTTGACGTCCACAAAACCAGAAAGCCTTCTTGTTGAGGAGCCTATGCAGGGGTTCAGCAACAGTCGCCTTCTGGGATAGGAAGATGTTATAAAAGTTAATGAGACCCAGGAAGGCTTGGAGATCTGTCTTGTTTCTAGGTCTTGGAGCATTTTTAATAGCAGCCAATTTCTTTTCGGCAGGTGAATTCCTTGTTTATAAGAAATTAAACCCTCTCAGTGCATAATTGGCACTTTTCCTTCTTGACTTTGAGTCCTGCGTCCTGGAATTTTTGTAGAACAGTTCTCAGGCGTTTTTCTAACTGACTTCTTGTAGGGGCGGCTATCAATACATCATCGAAGTAGCGTACAACTCCTTTTATGCCCTGCAGCAACCTTTCCATCAAGCTTTGAAAAATGCCCGGTGCTACGCTTACTCCGAACTGGAGTCTATTACATTTTAACGCACCCCTGTGCATGACTATAGTTTGGGCTTCTGCGGTCTTTGCATCTACTGGCAGCTGCTGATACGCTTGGGCCAGGTGAAGCTTCACGAATACTTTTCCACCCCGAAGCAAGTGAAGAATGTGTTGGACCACGGGTACTGAATAGGCGCTCTGTTGAAGCTCATGATTCAGGGTGGCCTTGTAATCCCCACAGATTCTCAAGGATCCATCAGGTTTTATGGGGGTTACAATTGGGGTCTCCCATCGGGTGTGGTCGATGGGTTTTAACATGCCTTGTGCTATTAATTTGTCCAATTGCTCATCAATTTTTGGTTTGAGGGCAAAGGGAACTCAGCATGGCTTTAGACGAATGGGTGCGATATCAGGGCAGAGATTAAATGAGATGGGGGATCCCTTGTATTTGCCTAATTGCTCGGTGAAAACTTCTTGAAAGTCCCGGATGAGGGCCGCCTCCCAGTCATCGCTTACAGTCTGGTGGATGCCTGCCAATTCGATTCCTAACGGCGCAAACCACTGTAATCCCAATAAGCTGGGTCAGTCTCTGTCAACGACGGTGAGAGGTAGAGTTGCAGTGTAGTCTTTAAACGAGACCTGGACGTGACTGGAACCAGTAACCGGGATTCGATTGCCTTGGTAGTGCTTTAATATAAATCTCTGAGTGCTGAGATCCTGGCGGCGGATGTCAGGGATCAGCTGCTTGAGGGTTTTCCAGGAGACCATTGATAGGGAAGACCCAGAGTCGACTTCCATGATGCACGGACTATTTTCAATGGTGACCTTTACCCGGATTTTTTTTGCATCGACTGATGAAGTGTAGCCGATGGTGATGGTCTGATGTGCTTCGTCTGGTCGTGGTAGCAAACATTTGGTTCCTGTTGTACTGGCTCCACTGGTTGTTTGGGCAGTCCCGGTTTGATGGGTGGGTGCCTGATGTCTGCCGGAAACTATTTTCGTTTTTCTTGGGGCTGGATCCTCGTTTACCTCTGCAAACTTTGGCAATGTGGCCTCTTTTATTACAGGAATGACAGATGGCATCTTGGAACCTGCAGTCTGCTCGTGGGTGGTTTCCCCCGCATCCGGCGCATTGAAAATTGGGTTTACGACCTCTCTGGTCTTGCTGATCGTGCTCTGATCTGAGTCTGCTGACTTCTTCCTCTTCACTTTCCGATGAGGACTTGATGTCTTCGTGGTGGGCTGTTGTCGTGTGTCTCTCTGATGATATTGCAGTGTCGCTGGCGAGTTGGCGGTTGGTCCCATTCGCTCGACGCATTCAGGCTGCTGATTTCCTGGTTGCTTCTGCTGCAGTGGCATCCACTATGGCATCTGCGAGGGCGATGTCTCCTTTTGCCATAATCTTGCTTTGGGTGGTGAGATCTCTTAGACCTAGGACAACCCAATATCTCATGGTTTCTTCCAGATTTGCGAAGCCACAAAGTCCACCCAAATTTCTTAGATCAGCAACAAAGTCCCCGAAGCTTTCGCTTTCCCGTTGGTCCCTCTGGAAAAACTCATGTCTTCTGATGAGGGTTGGAACTGCTGGGGCGTAATGAGCTCTGAGGATGGGAGCAAGGGTGTCCCAATCCATAGTTTTGACTTCAGCCGATTTTGCAAGCACCTTTGCCATTTTGAAAACGGTGGGTCTGCAATGCGTTAGGAAAACAGCACGTTTCTTGCTAGGCGTAACATCCTTCAGATTGTTAGTTTCCAGGAACATTTGAAACCTGTCCATATATGACTCCCAATCTTCGTTAGCTGGGTCAAATGGAGCGGGTGGTATAGCACTGCTGGTCATTTTGCCGCTATCTGCACTTTGTCAGCCACGTGCTCTGTCAATACTTCGTGAGTGCTCAGTCAGCTCTATCGTCTCCGAATCCCACCTTCATCACCAGAGTTCTGTCCTGGAGAGTGGTGCAATAATGGAGATGAGACATCAAATAGTGACTGCAACTCTTTATTTGTAACTTCAGAAAACATGCGCAATGAGTTTGGCAGCAGCAGCTCCTTTTATAGAGCTGGCTGCTGTCAAAGCGTCCAATGGTTTAAGTTTGCCATGCTTGGAGCGTCCAATTGTGGCAGCCCGTTTACTAGCCAATCAGATCAGTCCAGAATGACCAATCACAACCCGCTGTTCACAGATCAATCAAATATGCAGGATTACGAGCCTGCTGTGGAAAGGGCCAGTCAGGTTTGCAGGCTTATGAGCCTGCTAGTTCGGAACAGTTTTCAACACAGATTAAAAACAGTATGACTTCTGTAGTATCTTCTTTTCATAGGAATATGGGAGGAGCACCATTTAACGTGAACATGTAGAGATTTAACATATTTTATGAGCTTTAAATATTGGCATGACTAAGTGGACAGAATAAACATCCATGTGTTTTCAGATTTGCTTTTGAAAATGTTGGTAAAGGTTATAATTCAGTCCAGGTTTTTGTGCCTTACTGATATCAGTGGAAGGGAGTTAAGGACTGAAAGGAGTTTCAGAACCTTGTTAAAAAGCCATAAAATCAGTTTATATCTCCATTTCAGAAGACATTTTAGATGTAAAAGAAATCAGATTGGGATAATTCTGAACTAACAGTTGTCTTTTCTAATCAATTGCCTCCACATGCATTGGGGCTATACAGATCAACTTACAACTGTTCTTTAATGACTGTTGGAAGTTATATTGACACCAGAAGTGGTATTCAGCAGGTTCTGACCAGTTCTGGAGAACTAGTAGCGGCAATTTTGAGTAGTTTGGAGAACAGCCAAATACCACCTCTGACTGGAGATTTTACAGTATCCTTCCCCTTCCATGCCCACAGAACCAGTAGTAAATTTTTTTGAATCCCACCACTGATTGGCATTGAAAAAAACGTGATTTACAACTGGTTCTCACACTGACAATGGTTGCAGCATCCCCACAATCATGTGATCAAAATTTGGGCACTTGGCAACTGGTATGTATCTGTGACAGTTACAATGTTCTGGGGTCACATGTTCAACATTTGCAACCTTTCCAGATGTCTTCTGGCAAGCAAAGTCAATGGAGGAAACTGCATTCACCCCATGACTGTCTGATTCACTTAACGATTGCAGTGATTCATGTAATAAGTCTGGCAAAATGATCATAAAATAGGGCACGCCTCACTTAACAATGGCATTCTTTACTATGTAAATTCTGGTTCCAATTGTGTTCATAATTTGAGGACTACTCCCCAATTCCAAAGTCCACATAGTCTGGAAATCTAGTAAGAATAGCCATGGTGGCACTGTGGTTAGATTGTAGTACTACAGTCTACTTGCCATTCACCTGCAATTTGGCAGTTCAAATCTCACCAGGCTCAAGGTTGACTCAGCCTTTCATCCTACCGAGGTGAGTAAAATGAGGACCCAGATTGTTGGGGGCAATATGCTGACTCTGTAAATCATTTAGAGAGGGCTGTAAAAGCACTGTGAAGCAATATATAAGTCTAAGTGCTGTTGCTATCTCATCTAAGTCAGGAAAAGCTATTTGCATCACTAAACACATCTATGGTTCTTCCATCTATATAAATCCTTTACCATTTGCTTACTTTTCACTTTATTTGGATTTTCTTTTTCAGAGACGTAGGTTGGTGTTATACATGGCTCCTCAAACGCAGTTTGCATTTACAATAACGCTACTTGTAAAAATTAAAAAAGTCTGAACTGAACTGTCAGACTAGCAATTCAAGGAGGAACAACAAACCAACACAATATTGCACCAGCTTTACAGCAAGAAAAACAAGGACATATAAATATGGATTTATATTTCCATCTTTTTCCGACCATCTTGTGCTTCATTACCACATCCTATGACAACTCACTGATGTTATTATGATCGTATATGTGTTTTAAAGATGTAAGCACTCAGGCTATCGGCTCTCCTTCTATAAACTTAATAAAATGGTCTTTATAAAAGGGAATTTCCAATTCTTATGGAGATAACAGATTTTCCAAAGCAGGCTACATCTCCCTGCAATTTTCTGGAGTGCCCCCTTCTTGTTCGGCAGGCATGTAGAGAAGGACTGAGGTACAGTGCTGTATACTGATTCAAGCAATTTCACGCCTCCTAATGGTTTTGTAATACCCAATTGTGAAATAATTTAAGCAAACAGCCATCATAAAAAAATTTTTTTTAAAGAGTAAGTAGGCTTTCTGGGTAAAGCAGCTGAGGTGAAATGAGACCACTGCTTTGTATACTAATTAGCTACCTCTGTGGGTGGATGGGATGGGATGGGGGACATTTGACCTGCTAAGGCGAAGTCTTTGGCTCTTGTCAGAGTGAGTCTGTGCTTTGGGTGGGCACCTGACTGCTCTGTGCTCATATCCCGCTGAACGTTGTGTCCCGTTGTTTGCAAAAGCTGACCTAATGTAAGGAGACACATTGTCAGTGCCTGCTTGGGTGAAGGCTGAAATGCAAGGCAGTCATGACACGGGCAAAGAGATCAGCTACCCAGAATACAGATCCTCCTCTTTGCCCATTAACCTGGGCATTTATCAAAAAGATTGGCTTGTCTCTGAGGTAGAAATTCGAATGTTCTGTTTATTTGGGCTTATTTACAGCACTTTTTTAAAAAAATAAACTTCTTTCTACTCCTTCACTGAAATGGAACAGTAGTGTAACCAATAAAGAAAAAAAAATCCAGAAAACAAAAATGGTTCTGATGTGAACAATAAAAGCTCTTCTACAATTTATCAGCCACATTTGTTTCTTTTCACTTCTTTTAGATGCTGTCTATTGTATTGATTCTGGTAACTTTTTGTGTTTGTAAATACAGATTTACAGATTTACAGAGTTGGAAGAGACCTTACAAGTCAACTAGTCCAACCCCGCCCTCCGCCCAAGCAGGAGACCCTACACCATTTCTGACAAATGGCCACCCAGTCTCTTCTTGAAAGCTTCTAGTGATGAAGCTCAGTGGTGGGACTCAAATTATTTTACTACCAGTTTTGTGGGCTTAGTGGGCATGGCAGGGGAAGGATACTGTAAAATCTCCAGTCAGAGGTGGTATTTGCTGGTTCTCCGAACTACTCAAAATTTCTGCTACTGGTTCTCCAGAACTGGCCAAAACCTACTGAATACCACCTCTGATGAAACTCCCACAACTTCCAAAGGCAACTTCTGTTCCATTGGTGTGATCAATAAATTCATTATGGTTGAGCTTGGGGTAGGGGGATGACTGTAATTTGTAAATGTTTTATAGTTAACTAGGTAGGGAATTGAGGTTCTGTTTCTCTAATCATTTTTGTTATATTTTTGTTA
Source organism: Hydrophis major (assembly GCA_033807585.1). Taxonomy (NCBI): domain Eukaryota; kingdom Metazoa; phylum Chordata; class Lepidosauria; order Squamata; family Elapidae; genus Hydrophis; species Hydrophis major. The sequence continues at coordinate 170,153,421 of CM066328.1, forward strand.
CCTTCAGGTCACACACAAAACTGGATGTTATAATACAACCTTAGTTTCCAATAGGATGATAAACTTAATTTTGTGCTACACCATTTTGTAAATGGCTACTCAGGTGGCTAACCAAGAACCAAAACAATACAGACAAAGGGGCTAATCCAGGGGTGTCAAACTGGTGGCCTGTGGGCTGGATGTGTCATGCACAGGCCATGCCTACCCCAGCTCCGTGAATGGGGAAAATGTCACAAAACATCACGTGGTAGCAATATGATGCTATGAGTTTGACACCTGTGGTCTAATCTAATATCTCTGGGATACTCCTGCATGGATTTGCTTGGGAAAGTGCCATATCTCAGAGTATGAACTCTCACAAATGTTGATTTAATGCAACCCAATCGCAGGCTTATCATCTTAGTGACAACCAGGCTGATGACGGATGGTTAGAAAGCTGCTTCAGTGGCAAAATTGAGGCATTTCCTTTCACCTGATGTTGTGATGGTTGTCAATTTACATGGCTTTAAAGCACAGGTGTCAAACTCTCATATCATGTTGCCATCATGTGATGCTTCACGATGTTTTTCCCATTTGTGGAGGTAGGTGTGGCCTACATGTGACGCATCTAGTCCACAGACTACCAGTTTAATCTATGAACCTACAATTTTCAGTACTAGGGCCTGAAAAATGTAAATGGATGATACCAATGTACAGATCTTGTGGTTATGGATTCCAGATAGGCATCTGTCGTGAACCCCAATGGAAAATCAAACAGCTCTTTAGCCTGATCCAGCAGAACTTTTACATTGTTAAAAGTCATGAAATGTGGTTCAATTTGTGATAACTTGTGGAGATCCCATTACATTCCTTAGACATCAATAAATAGAATAGTCTTCATGTTCTTTTTTTTAAAAAAGTAACATTTTGATTTTGATTGGTTAAGGTTCTTGAATCAGAAAACTCAGTTTCTTTGCCAAGAATTCTGTGATCCAAGTAAATTTCAGAAATGGAGATTTTCTATTGGCAAAGCCAGAAGAAAGCTGATCCTGGATTTCACCCAATACTTGATATGACATAATACAATGTTCTTTGGTAACTTTACAATATTGTTTGGGAGGTCAAGAACACTGAAGGTTTCTGCCTCCATTACAAATGAATATTCAGTTATCCTATGCTTTCAACAAGTCTTATGCACACACTGTAAGGAAAGAAAGGGCTAGAAACAAATGGAGTCAGACTGGAGTCGGGGTCTTCTAATATTTGAGGGGCCACCACAGAGAAGCAGAAGGCAGGACAAGAAGTACAAGGAGAAATTTCCTGTCAGTGAGAACAATTAGAACAAAAAATGCCTCCAGAAGTTGTGGGCACTCTATCACTAGAAGAAGAGATTGAATAATGATTTGTCTGGAATGGTATAGGGCAGGGGTAGGGAAACTTGGTTCTTTTATCACTTATGGACTTCAACTCCCATAATTCCTGAGTGAGCCATAAAAGTTTCCCCATCCCTGGCCTACTAGTTTTTCAGTTGTGAGGGGAAACCAATTTTTGACTTGAATGGGACTGTTTCATGTACAAATGTAGGACATATAAAGAATATGTTTAATATACAAATGTAGGACATATAAAGAATATGTTAATATACAAAGGTAGGACATATAAAGAATATGTCCTACATTTGTATATTAAACAGTCCCATTCAAGTCAAAAATTGATTTCCCCCACAACTGAAAAACCAGTCAGCCACGGATGGGACCTTTTATGGCTCACTCAGGAATTATGGGAGTTGAAGTCCATAAGTGATAAAAGAACCAAGTTTCTCTATCCCTGGTATAGGGTTTCCTGCTTGAGCAGGGGGTTAGACTAGAAGACCTCCAAGATCCTTTCCAGCTCTGTTATTCTATTACTCCATTACTCTTATTCTTAACTTGCTACTATTCTTCTTTTGTTCCTGATTAAACATCAGAAATAATACTATTGCATGGTTTACTGGGAATAAAATTTGGGGAGTTTGTCTTGGTTGATAGAGACTGAGGATACAATATGTTTACAAGAGACATCTGGTCATAGAGAGTTGTGGATTATGTGTTATGTATGTAATTATGTACCAGCTAGTCTATACTAAACTTTAGGTAATCTTTTGGAAATAGTCGCATTCTAATGTGCCAAACAGGGGAGAGACAGCTTTGTTGCTTTCTATCTTTTCTTGTTTCTACTGAAGATTTAGCAGTGAATGTCTAATGTCTAAAGTCACATTCTGCCTCTTCTTTATTTATTGATTGGTTTTTGAGTGTTACTGTTTTTATTTTTTTAGCTGACTTTGCTCTCATTCCTTCAACTTGTTTAGAGATCTATTACATTATTGTGTGAGCAGGGGAGACATGATAGCAGTGTTCCAATATTTGAGGGGCTGCCACAGAGAGGAAGGAGTCAAGTTATTTTCTAAAGCACCCGAAGGCCAGACAAAGAATAATGGATGGAAACTGAACAAGGAGAGATTTAACCTGGAAATAAGGAGAAATTTTCTGACAGTGAGAACAATCAACCAATGGAACAGCTTGCCTTCAGAAGTTGTGGGAACATCATCACTTTCAAGAAGAGACTGGACTGCCATTTGTCAGAAATGGTGTAGGGTCTCCTGCTTGGGCGGGGATTGGACTAAATGACCTACAAGGTTCCTTCCAACTCTGATTATCTGTTATCTGTTTATAGTAAATATTGTACTTTAAGTCTTCATTATATCATTTCAGTTCCATTTTTTTATTTTATGAAACTTTTTACAAGGATTAAATTTCAAACTAGATTCATACTTTTAACTCTAAGTCACTCAGAGTCTCCTGAACCACAAGATGAGCAGAAAATACTTTTGATAAGTAAATTAAAATAAAAAATAAGTGCTCAATATTATTTGCATATATTCATTTGCATCCTACACACACACAAAATACACACACACAATTATCACACATGTTGGTTTTGATCCAGACTAAGGCTGTCATCAATCCTGTTCATATCTAATAGTACATATCTACATATCTCTTGCCTTTGAGAAGATAGTCATTAACCTACACTGCAGATTTCTTCAAAACTCTCTTGAGCTCCAGAATGGAAGGTGGGATATTCATTTAACAAACAAAAAAATAAAACTGGTTACTCATTTTTCTACTGAAATAAATTAGAGTTACATTTAGTCATGTCTCACTAAATTACATTAAGCAAACAAACTAGTTCCTACCCATTGCTTTCAATTGTTTTGGTCTGGATCTTGAATGTATTTTTTTTTTTTCAGAAAAAGCAAACACATCTTTTCCACAGGCCCTTATACCATCAAAAACCGCTTCTAAAATGGGAGTTATCAGTTTGATACCACTGGGTTGGGTACTCTCATCTATTAAATTGTTTTAGTAAGTTTGGAGCCTTTACAGGTTATTTGCTTTTTTAACCATTCCAAAAAAGTTGGTTTCATGCATAGAATGATGGCTGCACACTCACATGTGACTCCAGATAACTTATGAATGAACAACATGTCGGTGGACTTAACACAGACTCACCACAATTTAGCCCTTTCAACAAATAACTGAGAACAGCAAGAATGTCACACGTTATATTAATCTATTCTTAGCCTCTTTATAGATAAACAGGATTGCAACTATAAACCCAGGGGTGGGATTCTACCGGTTCTGCCCACTTCTGTAGAACCGATTGCTATGAAAAGCACCAAACAGAGAGCATACATAGAACCGGTTCTATGTCTGCTGCAGTTGTGGCCTGCCCGCCCACCTGGGTTCTTACCTGACCTTTATTTCCTGCGTTTTCAACCACCGCTGCTTTGTGTGACACAGCTGAGGTTAAAAAAGCAAGAAAAAAATGGCTTTTTCAACCGCTGCGCACTTGCATGCAACACTACTCAGCTGTCCGGGCAGCTCAGCAGGTCATAAATTGCACTCACGCAACATGCGCGACACAGAGCAACAGAACTGGTAGTTATATTGGTCGGATCCCATCCCTGTATATACCTACTTAAGCTGGCTTGGATTGTGCTCCAAATCTGCATCTCAATGATCAGATTTGCTTAAAGCAGCTTCATCTAATCAGTTAAGCATGGGAAGTTGGCATGTTCTTTCTTTTAAAATAATAATAATAATAATAATTTGTCTGCCAAATATCAGAGCAGGTACTTCTGCTCTCCTCTCCCATGTCACAACAGAGAGGATATTATTCTGCTAGCTCCATTTCCACAATTGGTGTCCAATATGCAATTTGATCACCCGCCTTGAGTTTTGTGAGTTGTAGTCGTGGCGTTAAATTGAATCACAAAGCTTACATTAGCCCTGACATAAATCTGATTCTGGCCTGAACTTGTTTGAAATACCAAAACGTTACTCACTGATCCCTAATGAGAAGTAATCAAAGAATTTAACCAGCAGTACAAACACTTACATATGCTACAGATGTAGCCAAATGACAGAGAAGTGCTCTCTTTTCTTCTGGAAAGATGTCTGCAAATACACCTTGTTAATGGTTGCTCTGTTGTAGGGGAATCTATAAAGAGGAAGAAAAACCACAATGATTTAGTTCTCTAGGGGAATCTTATTCTTCCAAAATGCCTGATCTTCTACAACAGGGTTGTCTGCTTCAAGAACACAATATATACACAATGCTGTATAATGCAATTTAGAAATTAACCAAGCAACAGGAATATAATTTGGAGAGCTCTCAGCCCTGTTGCATTTGCCATCTTTCCAAACACCCATCATTTATTTGAGGTTCCTTTTTGTTGTTGGATGCCAGAAACCCAGCTTGGCAACTTGCTGCTCATATTATCCCCATCTATCTAGTCTTGAGCTTGTGATTATCTTGTTGTTGTTGTTGTTGTTGTTGTTGTTGATGATGATGATGTTTTAAAATCCAGAATGCCAAGAGACAATCTAATTTAACATAGGGGTTGGTGTAACATACCCTGGGAAATAAAGATAAGTAGAAGATCACTGATCTTTCATTGAAGTACTGGGTAACATAGGAAGGAATAGGGAGAAGAGAAAACACAGTAGGGCTGTAATCAACCTTATATTTAGAAGCTGGTATATTCAGCACATAAGAACAGGAGGATTTAAATGGCTAGATAGGTCTAAAGACATTTGGAATTAGTAGTGGAGGAAAGTGTTTTTCTCTATCTCTGTACTTCTCTCTCTTTTTTTATGTTTCAAGCTGATTTTTCTGCAATAAAGGGCTGTAAGACAGAAGAAAAGTGATGAATGCAAAAGAAGTTATGCTGTGTTCAAAGACTAGCAGCAGTCCTCCCTCCGGTCCGCCGCCAACGCGGGAGCACCAATCGCTCCCATTGGTTGATGCCGTTTGACAGCCGGCTATAAAAGGGAGCTGTCAAACGGCATCAGCTGTCGCCGCCAGCTGGCTGTCAGATAGCCTCGGCAGCCGCGGCGACCCTTTATTCGCAAGAATAAAGTTGTTAGCCTTTAGCCTGGCTCCGTCTCTCTTTGTAACCGCCGCTCCACAACACTGGCGACGAGGGCGGGATACAGCTAAGACGACCAGGCAGGAAATCGAGCCAAAGTCACAACTAGAAAGAGCCGAAGCCGCGATGAGCTGATCGAGTCACCGCCACTGACGCTCTCCAAAGAGCGCAAAATTTAAAATCCGTCTCAGCTGAGGAGCCGAACGCCGCTGACAGGCGCAGGCAGAAACGCTTTTCTAAAAGCGAAAACTCTATTTTTCCTCAGCTGAGGAAACCAACGCTGCCACTCTAATGGCCTCTAATCCGACATTCCCGCACTTCCAACTGGGGGCAGAAACATGGGAATCATATATGAATAGGTTTGAATGCTTTTTAGATGCCATTGATCTAACTGAAGCCACGGATCTAAGGAAAAGCGCCTATTTTTTAAGTTTCTGTGGGGCCACAGTTTTTGACACAGCCTCTGCGCTAGTGTCCCCACGTTCTTTAAAGGCTATTCCCTGGGATGAGTTGAGAGAAATCTTGTCAAATCACTACTCCCCCAGACCCTCTAAGATAGCCAGGAGACTGACTTTTAGAAGAAGAACTCAGGCTGAAGGGGAGACTGCGAGTCAGTACATGGCAGCATTGAGATCTGCTGCCATACACTGCGGTTTTAGGGACTACCTTGAGGACATGCTGCTCAATCAAATTGTGGGAGGAGTAAGGGACCTAAAGCTGCAAAGGTGGTTACTGGCTAAAAAAGACTTAACCCTAGCCTCAGCTATTGAGGAAGCTCAGGCTGCTGAATTGTCAGAATTATCACCAACTGAAATTCAGGGGAACATCCCTAAGCAAGGGTAGGCTACAGTTCACTATGATGAGGTCTCCCAAGAAGTGGAAGAAGAACCTCTGGAGGTAAACCACCTCATGCGTCCAAGACCCCCCCCCCAGGGCCACCTAGGAAATACAACAATCAGACAGCCAAACAGCAAACCCCTTGTATAAGCTGCGGGGGCAACCACCATAGATCAACCTGCAGGTTCAGAAAGGTTATCTGTCTAAACTGCCAGAAGAGAGGGCACATAGCCAGGGTTTGCCAAGCTGAGCAGGCCTCCATACAAAGACCTCAAGTTTCTGCCTCTCACCAAAGGCAAGTGGAACATTGTTACACTTGTTACCATGCGAACAACACCACCTCTAGGCCTAACAAATTAAGCATTTCTCTTTTCATAGAAGATAAGCCCTGCCGAATGGAAGTAGACACGGGGTCAACCCTCTCCATCATTTCGTGGGCCTCCCTGAAGAAGTTGCTGCCTTCGCTCTCAAAAAAGAAGTTGACCAACTGCCACCTGACTCTTCGGGACTACCAGGGGAAGACCATTCCAGTCCTGGGTAAGGGAAAATTCCTCATTCAATTCCAAAACTTTAGGGGTCACTTGCCACTGGTGGTTGTAGATGGTGCCCTTCCTAGCTTGCTAGGATTAGATTGGTTTCCTGCCCTAGGCCTCAATGTTACAGGTATTCACTCTGTGGAAAATTCTGATGTAGATGCCCTTTTTAAGGACTACTCTGATGTTTTCAGCAGTGAACTAGGCTGTTTTGTGGGTCCACAAGCCACCCCAATTCGTTTGAAACCTCGGAGGGTACCTTTCGCCATTAGGCCTAAGTTAGATGCTGAATTGGATAAACTTATCAAACAGGGGGTACTAGAACAGGTAGACTTCGCCAAGTGGGAAACCCCCATAGTCACCCCTTTAAAAAAAGATGGCAGCATGAGAATTTGCGCTGACTATAAGACGTCCCTCAACCGTTTCCTACAGATTAGCGCATACCCAGTACCTGTAATCCAACACCTGCTCCACTCTTTTGAGCCAGGCATAATTTTTGCAAAGTTAGACATGTCCCAAGCATACCAGCAATTTCCCGTTGACCAACACACTGCTGACCTACAAACTATAGTTACTCACAGGGGCGCATTTAGATATAAATGTTTGCAATTTGGAGTTAGCGTAGCCCCTGGCATTTTCCAATCACTCATGGAAAGAATCCTCCAGGGCCTACCTGGGGTGGTTCCATACTTCGATGACATTTTAGTTTCTGCCACCAACAAAACACAACTTTTACTCAGAGTGAGATCTGTCCTTGACAGGTTCAGGCTAAATGGGCTTAAATTGAAAAAAGACAAATGCACCATTGCCACCAAACAGGTAGACTTCCCAGGTTATTGAATTGATGCATCTGGAATTCACCCCATAGAGAGTAAAGTTAGGGCTATTCACGAGGCACCCACTCCCTCTAACAAAACTGAATTGCAGGCCTTTTTGGGACTCCTTAATTTTTATGCTTCCTTTTTGCCTCACAAAGCCTCTGTAGCTGAGCCCCTACATAGGCTCCTTGATAAGAAAGCCCCATGGCAATGGGGACAAAGGGAAGCCCACGCCTTCCAAGCAGTGAAGTCTCTCTTAACTTCAAACTCTGTGTTAGTTCAGTTTAACCCAAACCTGCCCCTAGTGCTAGCCTCTGATGCCTCACCCTTTGGCATAGGAGCAGTATTGAGCCATAGGCTCTCAAATGGATCAGAGGCACCCATTGCCTATTTTTCAAGAACTTTCTCCGCTGCAGAGAGGAACTATAGTCAGATCAATAAGGAGGCCTTAGCAGCTGTAGCTGCTGTAAAAAAATTCCATGAGTTCCTTTATGGCCATAGTTTTGAACTTGTAACAGATCACAAACCTCTATTAGGACTGCTAGCTGGGGATAAGCAAACCCCACAGGTGTTATCCCCGAGAATGACCAGATGGACTCTATTTCTGGCCGCCTACTCTTACACACTGGTACATTGCCCGGGGAAGACCCTGTGCCATGCTGATGCCCTCAGCAGATGCCCCCTGCCATCACCAGTCGAGGACCCAGCTCCCATCCATGCAATCTTCGACTGCAATGAACTTAACCTACCAGTCTCAGCTGGGGATATTGCTGCACACTCCAAGAGGGACCGTGTTATTTCCCAAGTCCTGGACTGGGTAGGGAGGGTGTGGCCTGACATTCAGTTCGTCCCTGAATTCATGCCATTTAAGACCCGCAGGCAGGAGCTTTCTTCACTACAGGGCTCTCTGTTATGGGGGACAAGGGTGGTCATACCACCCACCTTGCAAGAACCAGTTTTAAGGGCACTGCACGAGGGTCACCCTGGCGTCGTAAGGATGAAGGCCTTGGCCACAGCTACGTCTGGTGGCCAGGGTTAGATGCCCGGATTGCCAACTGGGTTAACACGTGCCAGCCCTGCCAGGCAACAAGAGCAGTCCCACCAGCAGCTGCCCCAACCAAGTGGGAAGATTCGGGGGCCCCTTGGGCCAGGCTGCATGTAGACCTGGCTGGTCCCATACAAGGGAGGACATTCCTGGTGGTTGTAGATTCATTCTCCAAATGGACTGAAGTAGCCTTGTTACCCTCCACCACAACGCTGGCTGTCACAAGGGCCTTGACCAGACTGTTTGCTACTCATGGACTTCCTGACACATTAGTTTCAGATAATGGCCCCCAATTCAGTTCTAACGAGTTTGCCATCTTCACAGCTAATCTGGGCATCAGACACGCTCTCACAGCCCCCTTTCACCCAGCAAGTAATGGAATGGCAGAAAGGGCTGTCAGGCCTGCCAAGGAAGTTCTGGCCAAGCTGGGCCAGGCAGACTGGCACGCCAAACTGTCAACTTACCTACTCACACAGCATGCCACCCCGTGCCCTTCCACCAACAAGTCCCCTGCTGAACTGTTAATGGGCAGGCGCCTCAGGAGCACCCTGGACAGGTTGCACCCCCACTATGCTCCCAGCACACCACTAGCCTCTGACAGCCATGCCAGGGAATTCACCCTGCAAGACCAGGTGTATGCCAGGAACTATGCGGGGCACCCCTTATGGCTGTCAGGGCAGATAGTCTTTGTTGCAGGACCCAGATCATATAGAGTCCTTCTGGAAGATGGCCGGATTTGGAGAAGGCACGTAGACCAGCTGAGGAGGCGTTGGAACAAGACTGCCACCAAAATCCCGGTCTACCCGCCGCCAGACAACCCGGTCTACTCACCGCCAGCCAACCCGCCGAAGGACCCGGTCTACCTGCCGCCCAACAACGCAACCAGCTGACCGCTGCGGGAAGACTCACCCGAGCAGTCACCAGAAAGCAGTCCAGGGATGGCCAGTGACCCTCTGCAGGTTCCAGTCACCGCCTGGGAGGAACAAGATGCACCAGCCGCCGACAAGCCTCAGGAACTTCAAAGATCGGGCTGCGAGCGAAAGCGGCCACCATGGCTACAGGACTACGCATGCTTGTGGCCAGGGGGAAGGAGTGCTGTGTTCAAAGACTAGCAGCAGTCGTCCCTCCTGTCCGCCGCCAACGTGGGAGCGCCGATTGCTCCCATTGGTTGATGCCGTTTGACAGCCGGCTATAAAAGGGAGCTGTCAAACGGCATCAGCTGTCGCTGCCAGCTGGCTGTCAGATAGCCTCAGCAGCCGCGGCGACCCTTTATTCGCAAGAATAAAGTTGTTAGCCTTTAGCCTGGCTCCGTCTCTCTTTGTAACCGCCGCTCCACAACATGTTAAGTTTACCTTCATTTCATACAACTCCAGACATAACTGGAAACAGCAACCTCAGAAGTCCTATTGGGAGGCTGGCATTTTCCTAGAACAGCCCTAAGTGGCAATTCAAGAGAAGCAGCATTGCTGGAATATTGATGGCAAGGATAACTCTTCTCTTAGAAAGTTTTTTTTAGTAGGGGCAGCCTAGATTAGGACTGTCAAACTCCCAGGCTGTAGGCCTGATACGTCATGCACTGGCCATGCCCAGTTTAGTGAAGGGGGGAAAAGTCCCCATAAATCACATGATGCCACCGTGATGACATGAGTTTGACACCCCTGGTCTAGGTGAAGGCTTAATTTAGCTGTTCAAAATAATTGCAGAGTTGTTCTTAATTTAGCTGTTTAAATAAATTGTTCTCACTGTCAAGAAATTTCTCCTTAGTTCTAAGTTGCTTCTCTCTTTGATTAGTTTCCATCCATTGTTTCTTGTCCTGCCCTCAGGTGCTTTGGAAAATAGGTTAACCCCCTCTTCTGCGGTGACCCCTCAAATATTGGAAGATTGATATCATGTCAGCCCTAGTCTTTGTTTTCATCAGATTAAGTCCTTTTCATTCATTTTACTTTACTCCCAATCCTAAAGGCTTTGGATGAAAAATTTCAGGAGCAGCAGTATGTCAAGAGCCCTTTGTCCAGGTGTACCATAGAAATATTCCTTCCATAAAGTTTGACCACTGGTCCACGTAGTTTGATATTTCTACAGGTAGTTATACCACTCCATGAATTCATGGATCACACTTGGCCTGCTGAAACCCTCACTTCAAAACTCTGCTGGGAAGTTCTTTAGGAGTGAAATCTCTGAGGGGTTTAGGACACTTATTTTGTCACATAAATTCCCCCCAATAAAATAGGCCCATTGATTTATGATCTGTTGGGGCTGCAAAACAAACAAACAAAAAACCCTACATGTGGCACCTGAACTGCCCTTGGTCTACACTGTGGGGTCCATGCTCAAGATGATCTCAAGGTGTATGGTTTGGTTCACATCTGACTTTTGCTTCCTTTGTCTCCATTTATTGTTTTGGGTCAGAATCTAGTTCCTGATGATCCTTTCTCTGAATGAGGCATTTGGAGTATAACAACCATGCAGATTTCCTTTGCATATGCAAAACACCCAAACCACCACACCCCAAAAGCCTCACTCTAAGGAATAGCACGAGAAGGCAAGACAAGAAACAATGGATAGAAAATAATCAAGGACAGAGCCAATCTAGAGCTAAGGAGAAATTTATTGACAGTGAGAACAATTTATCAATGGAATGACTTGTCTCCAGCAGTTCTAGGTGCTCCAACACTAGAGGTTTTTAAGGAGATTGGACAACCATTTCTCTGAAATGGTCTAGAGCAGTGGTTCACAAACCTTTTAAGTCCACCGCCCCCTTGGTGCTACAAACTCATCCTCGGTGCCCCCCACCCAGGGGTGGGATTCAAATTTCTGTGGGTGTGGCCTAATTTGAGGGTGTGGCTTGCTGGTCATGTGACTGGCTGGCATAGCTTGCTGGCTGGACATGGCTTGCTGGTCACATGACCAGCTCGGTGTGGTTTGGTGGTCATGTGACTGTGTGGGCGTGGCCAGGTGACTGGCAAACAAGTGGTCCTCACTTAATGGCCAGTTGTTTCGCAAATGTTCTAATTTATGACTGGCCTCCCCAGAGATACTTGACCTGTTTTTGGAGTTTTGACAGCCATGCACACACATACACCACACTCCTAACCCTTCTAACCCTTTTAACCCTGCTGGAGCAGGTCAATGGACAAGAATCGGCAAAGCATCTCTGATTAGATTCTAGTAGTGAATAAAATCTAATCAGAAATGTTTTGCCGATTCTTGTTGATTTGTTTTATTTGTATCTCTTTATTTTATGTTGCTGAATTGCATTGACATTGTGTCCCTTCTTGTGCACAACCTAGAAGCTTTTGTGATTCTATGCAGAAAAAATTACTGACCTCTGGCTTTGATCTACTTTTCAAACATGCCACCACTGCCGCATTCTAGGTGCCTGATACAGTTTCAGGCATGGGTGAAATGAATGGAGACAATCTTAGTTGGTGAACTTTCAGCTCTTTATTACATAGTGACTTAAGAGAGTGAACAACAACAACTCTGCCTTATATATGTGACCTTAATGTGAAATAAACAAAAGGGAGCTGTAAGACGCTAGCTCCAGAACCAATAAGAGTCCTTCGTTAAGGGCCAATCGGATTCTCTGAACCCAACCAATCCGATCGAGCTGCTTAACACCCAATCAGAAGTGCAGGGCCAGAACCCTGCACTTTACCCCAAGCTTGCTTTTATTTAAACTATTTACATACATAACACCCCTTCCCCCTGGCTCCTCAGTTATGGTGTGGTTATATAGTCCTTCAAATAGGACGGTTGTCTTTTGGGTCCATTAGATTTTCTTTGGACTGGCTGTGTGCAGTCCTGTTGAGGTAAAATGTTGTTTGGTAGTGGCTCAGCTTCTCATTCTGGTGTGATTTCCCTTGGAGTGTACGATTCTTCCTCCTGCTCCATTTCCTGAGTTTCACTAGATTCATCACTCTCTTGGAACAGGTTCCCTGGAATGTCGTCTTCTTCCATTCCTTTCCCCCCCTCAGTTTGGTCGTAGTGGAGTTGCTGGCTGGCCGAAAGGAGTCGTGACCGTAATTGGTCAATATGTCGTTTCCACAGTCTTTCATCAACACATTTTACAATATAGGATTTGGGCCCAGTCTCGCGTATTATCGTTGCTTCAATCCAAACCGGGTCGCCCGATAAATTTCTTGCATAAACGGGGTCGCCTACCTTGAAGGTACAGTAGCGTCCACTGGATCCTGCAGGCTTTTCTGGCTCGTAAGCAGGGTGCAATCGGTCGAGGCGGGAACGGAATTTTTGCCCCATGAGAAGTTCTGCGGGAGTTCTGCCGGTTACGCTGTGCGGAGTGATGTGTTGTAGAAGTAGAATGTGGTTTATTTTTTCATCAATATTATCATAGTCCACTTTTTGCAAAGTCTTTTTTACAAATTGGACCATGCGTTCCGCTCGGCTGTTGGTAGCAGGATGCGCCGGCGAGGTAAGCGCATAGCGGATGACATTATCAGCAAGGTACTGTTCAAACATTAGTGCTGTAAACTGTGGTCCGTTGTCGGACACCAGGACGTCCGGCAATCCATGAGTTGCAAAGAGTCTATTGAGAACTTTAATGACAGCTTCGGAGGTTGTATAGGTCATTCGATGAATTTCCAACCAATTAGAGTATGCATCGACAGTCAATAGAAATGTATGTCCTTTAATCGGCCCTGCGAAATCCAGGTGGATTCTGGACCAGGCCCGCGTGGCGTCTCCCATTCAGTCGGTGCAGCTTTTGGCGGTGCGTTGCTGTTTTGTTGGCACTTGGTGCAGGCCTTGACCCATTGCTTGATGTGTCGGTCCATGCCTGGCCACCAAGCGTAGCTCCGTGCAAGTGCTTTCATCCGCACGATCCCGGGATGTCCTTCGTGCAAAATTTGTAACAGCGAGTTTTGGAGTCGTTCTGGAATGACGACTCTATCGCCCCAGATGACACAGCCTTTTTGCGAAAAAAGTTCAGTCTGTCTTGTTTTAAATAGCGCGAAGTCATCTGGGACCTGGTCCAATGGCCATCCACGTTCTACCCAGCCTAGGACTCGAGCTAGGGTGTGATCTCGTCTGGTCTCTCTCGCAATATCTCGAGCGGTCATAGGAGGCGAGTTGAGCATTTCGATTTGTAACACTGATACTGTTGGTGCCGGATCGTCGAGAGTTTCTGGTAGCGATGCTCTGCTGAGTGCGTCGGCATGGGGAATGGCTTTCCCCGGGTAATGTAACAATCGATAATGATAAGCAGCTAGGAACTCTGACCATCGAGTCATTCTTGGGGACAATATATAGGGGGTTGGTTTGTCCCCAGCGATTATCCCCAGTAAAGGTTTGTGGTCGGTTACAATGGTAAATGTCCTTCCATATACATACTCATGGAATTTTTTTACGGCTGCCACAATTGCAAGAGCTTCCTTATCTATTTGTCCATAGTTACGTTCTGCTTGAGAAAGAGTCTTCGAAAAGTATGCAACAGGGGCCTCGTTTCCATTAGGCAGCACATGGCTCAAAATAGCGCCCACCCCAAACGGTGAGGCATCACAAGTTATAGCTAATGGTAATGTTTCATTATATTGCATAAGTACAGAATCAGATGTAAGTAAATCTTTTACATTTCGAAACGCTTTTTCCTCCCGGTAACCCCAAACCCACAATGCTTTCTTATCTAATAACCGGTGTAACGGTTCAGCCACAGTCGCTTTATGTGGTAAAAACACATTATAGAAATTAATAAGGCCTAAAAATGCCTGGAGATCTGTTTTGTTACGGGGTCTGGTAGCGTGGATACCCTGACTATCAATGCGATAACCTAGAAATTCAACACTGTTTGTATACAGATGACATTTATCCTTTTTTACTTTCAATCCCGCTTCTTGGAATTTCTTAAGAACACATTTTAAACAATTCTGTAGAATTTTTTTACTAGGAGCTGCAATTAACACGTCATCAAAATACGGAACCACACCCTTGATTCCTTGCAATAATCGTTCCATTAAACTTTGGAATATTCCCGGGGCTACACTTACCCCGAATTGCAATCGGGTACATTTAAAAGCACCTCTGTGCATTACTTTCATTTGAGCTTGGGCTGTTTTATCGTCCACGGGCAATTGTTGATAGGCTTGAGCTAAATCTAACTTAGCAAAAACCTTTCCGCCTCCCAGGGAATGAAGGAGGTGCTGTACCACCGGCACTGGATACACGTTCTGCTGGAGGGCGTGGTTTAGAGTGGCCCGGTAGTCCCCACAGATTCGGATTGACCCATCTGGTTTAATGGGGGTTACAATAGGAGTTTCCCATGGAGAATGATCAATGGGTTGCAGTACCCCTTGTTTAATTAGTTTGTCAAGTTGTTCATCTATCTTGGCCTTAAGGGCGAACGGAACTCGACGGGGCTTTAAACGGATCGGGGCGACCTTAGGGTCGAGGCTAAATGAAATTGGGGTCCCCTTATACTCACCCAGATGATCTGCGAAGACATCGCTGAATTCAGTAATAAGGTCCTCCTCCCACTCGCAATCACCGACTCGGTTCACTCCGGCTACTTTGATGCCGAGTGGCATGAACCATTGGAGGCCCAACAAATGAGGCCTGTCCCTATCGATGATCGTTAGAGGTAAGTATGCCGTATGCTTTTTAAACGAGACGCGGACTCGACAAGACCCAACCACAGGGATCCGATTCCCTTGGTAGTCTTTAAGGATGAGACGTTGCATTCGAAGGTCTTGGCGTTGGATGGTAGGAATGAGTTGCTTTAATGTCTTCCATGACACCATCGAGAGGGACGATCCGGAATCGACCTCCATGTGGCAAGGTTGGTTCTCTATGGCCACTGTGACTCGAATCTTCTTAGTGTCCATGGCTGAGGCGTGACCTATAGTGATAGTATGGTGGGCCTCTTCTTTCTGCAACGCTCGATATCTGTAGGAGTGGTTTGCTGGATCTCGCCTTACAGGACGGTTTCCTGCCGATTGGTGAGAGCTGGTTCCCCTTGAGGCCTGACTTGGTCCCGGTAAACTGCGACAGACTCGACTGATGTGGCCTCATTTTCCGCACTCATGACAGATCGCATCACGGAATTTGCAATCTGCCCTGGGTGGTTTGTCCCGCAACCAGCGCAAGTGCGTGAGGGTTTAGAGCAAGGGACCCGGTCGAACCGCAGTCGATGGACCCCTTCTTCGTCGCTGTCTGATGACGAAGAGAGGTCCTCGTGGTACGTCGTAACAAGCTGCTCTTCTGACTTGGATAAAAGGTCACCTGTCTGTGGGGTCATTGGGTTTCGGCTTCGCCGTAGTTGCGCCGCGGACTTTTTGGTCGCCTCAGCAGCAGTGGCTTCGGCGATGGCGTCAGCAAGGTCGATGTCGCCTTTCGCCATCAGCTTGCTTTGCACGCCCAGCGCATCTAATCCCAGAATTAAGCAGTCTCTCAGTGCTTCATCTAAGTCTGCGAATCCGCAGAGGCCTCCCAAGTGTCGGAGGTCTGCCACGAAGTCAGCCACACTCTCTACTTTTCGCTAGCTTCTTTGATAGAATTCATGACGTCTCACGAGTGTAGGTACGGTTGGCACGTAATGGTCTCTCAGGAGAGGTTCGAGGTCATCCCAGCTCATTGCTTTAACTTCTCAAGGTTTCGCGAGTGCCTTTGCTATTTTAAAGACAGCCGGGCCGCAGTACATCAGGAACAGCGCCCGCTTCTTGGCTGGTGTGGCGTCCTTCAGGTTGTTTGTTTCAAGGAACATTTGGAAGCGATCCATGTAGGATTCCCAATCCTCTTGGTTCGGATCGAACGGAGCGGGTGGTAGGATGCCGCTGGACATGATTTCCGTTGGCGGCGGCGTCTTGGCACGTGCTCTGTTTTTCTTCCCAGTTCCTTAAGGTCAGATATCTCCAAATCCCACCCTCGTCGCCAGTGATATAGTTTCAGGCATGGGTGAAATGAATGGAGACAATCTTAGTTGGTGAACTTTCAGCTCTTTATTACATAGTGACTTAAGAGAGTGAACAACAACAACTCTGCCTTATATATGTGACCTTAATGTGAAATAAACAATAGGGAGCTGTAAGACGCTAGCTCCAGAACCAATAAGAGTCCTTCATTCAGGGCCAATCGGATTCTCTGAACCCAACCAATCCGATCAAGCCGCTTAACATCCAATCAGAAGTGCAGGGCCAGAACCCTGCACTTTACCCCAAGCTTGCTTTTATTTAAACTATTTACATACATAACAGTGCCGGCCCTGCAGGTTCACCCCATTGAACCCACTGCACCGGAGGGACCTGCCCAAGCAAGTCAAGTCAATGTGGTGAACCTGAGAGAGGGAAAGACAGAGAGAGAAAAGAGAGACAAAAAGAGAGAAGGAAGAAAAGAAAGAGAAAAGGGAAAGAAAGAAAAAGAGACAAAGAAAGAGGGGGGATGGAAGGAAGGGACAGAAAGTAAAAGAAATAAAGAAGGGAGGGAGGGAAGAGAAAGATAATGAGATATCTATTCTAGTCCAATCATCTGCTTCAGCAGGGTAAGAAAGAAGTGTGGGTGTGTGGGTGTTCTCCTTGTAATTTACCAGTACATTTTGGTTTTGCCTTCTTCAGAATTGGCATTGTAATGCATTGGGGAAAAGTAATTTTTAGAGTGGAGGTCTGGTCCAATGGATCCTGTTTAAAGCCTCAACAAAATGCGAGAGCTTCCTGATAGTCTTGACCATGTTTCGTCCACAAAACCCTTAATAGAAGCCAAAGAGGTTTCAATGTGCTGGCAAAGAGGTTTCAATGTGGAAAAGGGCCTCAGTCTAAACTAGGCCTCATTTCAATCGGATGCATCAGGTCTCTCTCTTTCTCGCCCCCTCCCCTCTCCTCTCACCCAGACTGGTTTTTCTGTACTTTCCCGATGTGCCTGCGGGACTGGCGCTTCAACATGGATGGATGGATGGATAGAGAGAGATATATATATAGGGAGGTAATAGGCTAGGTAGGCAGGCAGGCAGGCAGATCTTTTGAATGAATGTATGGATAGGTAGGTAGATATATTGCTAGATAAGTAGATAGATAGATAGATAGATAGATAGATAGATAGATAGATAGATAGATAGATAGATAGATAGATAGATCTATATTGGTAGATAGGTAGGTAGGTAGACAGAAAGACAGGCAGGCAGGTAGGTAGATAGGCAGGAAGGCAGGCAGACAGATAGGCAGACCTTTTGTATGTATGTATGTATGTATGTATGTATGTACAGACAGAAAGAAGGAAGGAAAGAAAGAAAGAAAGAAAGAAAGAAAGAAAGAAAGAAAGAAAGAAAGAAAGAAAGAAAGAAAGAAAGAAAGAAAGAAAGAAAGAAAGAGACAGCGGTGGCACTTTGGGAAAGTAGAGCAAAGCCAGAGTGGGAATGGAAGTCCACACAAGTTGCCAAGGTTGAGAAACAAGGGTTGAATATATCAACCCAGTCATTCTGCTTAGAGTTTAGCATGCTGCTTGATTCCAGCTTAGTCAATAAACCATGGCTAAGATCTTCCTGCTCCTTAATGCAGCTGCCCCTCTGTCCCTTCTCCAGCCCCCTGCCCCAGTTCTTTCTTTGGCATCCAATTTTACAATGCCAACCTCCCCGGGGCAGCGATGCAGCTGACTTCACCCTCTTTGCTGTGACCCAAGGTCCACTTCCATCGGGCCAAGCAAGGGGAGGTGATCTGTACACACTCAGAGACTCCAAATTTTTGGGAAGTGCTCCAGAAATGCTCTTCCGGGAGGAGGAAGGTGTGTGAAAGCAACCTAGACCGGCAGAGGCAGAAGGAATTATCACTTAGAAAATAAGCAAGCAAGCAAGCAAGCTCATGGCTTGGTCAGAAGTACCAGGCTGCAGAGAGAGGCTAGTTTCTAGGTTTGGGCCGGCCACATAGAGCTGAACCAAACTGAAGCATGTGCCTTGGAGAGCCGCAGCTGCACCCACCCGCATCCTGCTCGCAAGCCCGGCTGGCTGGATAGGTGGAGGCCAGGCTGTCACTCTGTGCTCCCTTGTTCTCCTCTGGGGAAGGGGGCCCTAATGCCGGACCACCCACCCCTTTCACTGCATTTTGCTTTCAGGCCTTCTGGCGCACCTCTGCCGCTTCCACCGGAGAGGGCAGCCTGCAAGCTAAGGCGCCCCCTTTCCGCCACCTCCCATGTCCCCCCCCCCAGGCTTGGCATGGTTTGCCATGTGCAGGTTCTGCATTCGAGGTGCTGACTACAAAGCGATGAAACAGTCAATGGGCTGCGTGGCTGGCAGTCAGTGAGCCTGCAGGGCCAGCGCCTCAAATGCCCCCCTGCCAGCCCCCTTGCCTCTTAGCACCCCCCTAAGGCATTCCATCCCTCCCCGCCCACTTTGAGAACCACTGGTATTGAGTGTCTTGTTTGAGCAGGGATTTAGACTAGAAGACCTCCAAGGTCCCTTCCAACTCTGTTATTCTGAACAATTTATAAATGGTGAGAACAAAGAAGGAATTCTGTAGTATCTCTTTAGCCACTGGCGGCTTCCAGTAGGAAGAGCTTTAAACAACTGGAAATATTGTATGAGCATGGAGGAAGCAGCCAAGATAAATATTGAGGTGATTGTTGAGAGATAGTGCAAAGAGATAGCACGATCCACAGTTAACAGCGGAAGATTTATATACAACAACAACAATAATAGAGGAGAGATATTAGGGAGAGGTGATAGAAATATTTCTCCAGACCTATGGAAGACTTTTGGGACATTAAGATGGAATAGCAGTTGAAAGACTGGAAGGTGTTTGGGATGAATGTGTTACGGATACATTTGAAGCAGCACTGTATGTCCACATACATATTTGTGCTATCTATATACCTTCTTTAATATCAGGGCTTCTGTTGCAGAAGTGAATCTATCAAGCCCTCAATGGTTCTCTATGACTGTGACAAGTTAGTTTTAGGACAAAACTGTTGTAAAAGATTTTGTGACCTAACCTTATACTCCCCAGATATTTTTCTTTTGAGGTATTTGCTTTCCTAGCAGATGGATAAATACTGTTAACTTGCATCAGCTGAGATTGGCTTGATAGATCAAGCTTGAAGTCAACAAGTTGTTGTTGTTGTTTTTTTTTAAAAAAATCCCTCCATGGTTGTGCCTGCTGTAGCAGCGCAAACTTGCACAATTGATTGCTGTGGGAACTAATTCTACATAAGTGCATTTAATTGGCTACCAAGGCTCTACTTTTGAGCAAATGATCCACCCTGAGAAATCATTTAAGTTAAAGAGTTTGAGAGTATAGCTTGGTAGCTCCAATTTCTAATCCCTGTATAATTTTTCAAAACAGGCCTAATTTTAGAATATGTTATTAGGATGAAGGTTGCTTGCTTTAAAATATGAACCTTATGCTTGTATTTCAGACTGAGAAGTAGATTCTATCATAAACTTTTCTAGTGCATTTTTGCCCCTCCTTTGGCTTTAATGTTACAATTGAAATGGAAAACAAGAGACATCTGCAGCATCTTGCATGTAAAATTATATCTTGGGAAGCATGATGGCCCTGAAATACAAGAAATATACGTACTATATACCAGGGGTGTCAAACTCACAATGGCATATCTTCACATAAACATATCACAACTTTTTCTCCCTTTGCTAAAACGGGGTGGGCATGGCCAGCATGTGACACATCTGGCTCACAAGTTTGACACCCCTGTTATATATATTGTTAAGTTAGTAATACTGCTGTTAAGTGAATATGGCTTCCCCATTGAGTTTGCTTGTCAGAAGGTTGCAAAATTTGATCACATGACCCTGGGACACTGCAATTATCATAAATACAAGTCAGCCAAGCACCTGAATTTTGATTATGTGACCATAGGGATGCTGCAATGGCTGTAAGTGTGAAAATTGGTCAAAAGTCTTTTTTTTTCCCAGTGTGTTGTAACTTTGAATGAACTAAATGAACTGTTGTAAGTTCCTGCATAGACATAGTGATCTTAAAGACTTGTATAGAGTGAAGTTTATGAAAACTATGGACTATCAATACTTAAGATTAATACATCTGCCTGTATATCAAACTATCTACATGTACACACACACATACACATTTCTAAGTGCTTATAATATATATTACAGGCTCCTTTCCAGCAACATCTCTGCTATCCTATTGCACAACTTCTCAACTTCATTTCAGATGCCAACTCAGGGTTAATTAGGGAAGGTTGTTTAGATCAAAGCTGAAATAGGAAATGTGGTACAAACCTGCTCAGAAGAATGGAACAGGTAGTTTCAACACGATGGAAGGAAATGTTGCAAGAATTTTAAGAAACAGAAAGGCATATCACTTAGGAGGGGTGGTGAGAGGAATCAGCTGCAGTAATAAGATAAGATATATTTATAGAATCCATCATTGGCAACCTCACCAATTATATTAACATTTACTTAAGTCCTTGAAATATTTAGAGTACTATATGTTTAGCTGATTTACATTAAAAGCTTCTGTCCTTCATTGTTTAAAATAGGCATGTATCTTTCATGGCCATGCTGGTCAACTTGTTCAATAACCATGTAAATCCCCCCCCCCCAATTGCAGTTTAGGATGACCAAACTGCACCTTACCTGTTGCAAAGTGCATGTGATGCTTGTAAGATGGGGAGGAATCAGAAGGGAAATTGGTAAAGTGTGGTCATATTTCAACCTGTGCAAATACTCTTCCCTCCCTCCCCCCCCCTATTTTTAATTGTTCTTTTGCCTCTTGAATTCTGAGATGGAAAATAAGCTATGGCATATAAGGGTAAGGGAGGAAAGGAAAAGTTAAATCTAAGGTTGATCATGAATTAGCAACTAAAACCTATGAACAAGCCTTCCTTGTTTACCCACGTTTGTCTTTGATTGACATCTGAACCACATCTTTACATTTGTGACAGAATCACATCCTCCAACCAATTAAGGACAAGAGGGCAGATGAGGTAGATCAAAATGAGCCATATAATATGAATAGCTCTGTATTTCAGCTGGAGAAACTTAGGAGAAACTGTCCAGGGAATGCTTCTGTTTTGCTGTTGCTGCACCTCAGCATTTAGGTCCTGAGGTATTTGCCTCATGTGGCTCATTGCAGGGCCAGCTCTGCTTATGCACAAATTGTTTACTGATTTGAGCTGGTTCTATTGTCTCTAGACTTCAGTCTTTCCTGAGCCTTGCACCCAAATTCCTTCTGTTCTTTATCACTTAGTCTAGTTTAGATTGTGGAACAGCAGTAGCCTGTAACCAAAACTATCGAAATGTTCTTGTGTGGTGTCTATGGCAGAAAATGGTGCTATGCTCAACTGATTCCCCTGACATCCTAATGAAAGGGCACCAGGGACAACAAACTTGATGAACAAAATTGTCATAAAGAAAGTAGAGTACATTTGAGAGCTTCCTGGGAAGAAGCCCCAAAACACAGCTCTACCTCCCAACCAAAATGAGATTGACAAGAGAATGATGGCTTCATATGTAAGATGTATAGTTAACTACTTTGTGGCAATTGGATGAATACCTATACACAGAGAACTTTCCCATATACCTTAATATGATTAGAATTGTAATTTATTGAAAAATACACACATATTTTTCTCCGATGGTATTTTCTAGTGAAACCCATTTATCAATTTCAATAGTACTACTTCAAAACCCCACTAAACCTGTTGACGAGAAGCAATAGTATCCATTGCAGACAATGGTTACTCTAGTACAGGGCCCACCAAACTTGGCACTGTTAAGGCTTGTGGACTTCAATTCTCAGAATTCCCCAGTCAGCATGTCTGGTTGAGAAATTCTTACAGTTGAAGTCCACAAGTCTTAAAGTTGCCAAGTTTGGAGACCCCTACTCTAGTAGGCTCTTTCTCCCTATCAGCCTTCTGAAAACTGCTACTTTTACAAATTGTCCTTAAGTAAATGGAATCGGTGGTCCTTGGCACTCTCTGAGCTTGGTTATTTTCTTGCAATATCTGAGCTGGCTAGCACTGTTAGATAATTAAATATCTGTGAGAAAACAACTAAGCTCAGTAAGCACCAAGGACCCCACACTTCAACTTTGAGCTACAAATATTTTCTTCTGTTGGCAAATTGGTTTAAGCAAATCTTGGGAGGACAGCTTCAGTCCATGGCCACCTTTTAGACCTACCAAAGTTGCACTATGTTAATTTAGCAAACCTGAAAATAAGAAAGACCTATTTTTCTTTTACTTCTGCTTCTTGTGATGGCTACAGAAGAGGTATATGAAGCAAGGTAGGTTTGGGGGTTTTCTTCTGCAGTGCAACTCATCGAGTAGCACGTGTCACTTCTACCTACTCCACATCTGTTGGCTAACCACAGGACAATTCAGGAATGATCTACCTCATGTTGCTGGCTCTCAACTCCCAGGACAAATGAACCTTTTGTGGTGCCTTGTGTTGCCAATCACAACTTCCTGTTTTTGTTTTTTTGTTATTTTCCAGCTTGCAGACCTGCGTTTCAGGTGGTGAGAGGAAAGGAACAAATGTGATACCATGGAAGGGAGTACCTATTGCTCCAATCAGCCCTTAAAAACCTCTCAGGAGGTTCTGCAGCTTCTGTACAGATAGAGAAGAAATTGAGCAAACAGAGAAATAGCACTATTAATGTAGCCTTATGGGACTTTGGATGCTGTGTAAAAAAAAACAAAAAACACCTCTTTCTTTTGAGCGATATATTGCATTTAAACAAATTTCCTCTCCCACATAATTTCTTTTAAAAAGAGAGAGAGAGAGAGAGAGACTATTTATGCCCTCCCTTACTCCCCACTTTGTACTCAGTCAACCCTAAGTAAAGCCTCTGAGGGAAAGATAACATTTGTTGGGCTGCCTTAGAAAGCTAATTTGTTTCAAACTAAAAGGTAGGATGGGAGTATTTTTAAGACATTTTCAAGAAGCTCATTTCCACTGAGTCAGACATTGAGCTCAGCATTGTCTGGACTGACTAACAGCAGATCTCCAGAGCAGCTTTCCCCAGTCTTACCTGGAAATGCCAGTATTTCAGTCCCAGAGCACGTTTCCAATATCTTTTTATTATAGATCACTTGGCTGAGCCTCTCACCTCATTTGGATTGCCCCAATCAGGACCATTGGTGAGCAGGAACAGAGCTATTTCCCCCACATTCTCTGTGCAACATTTGCTTAATAGGCTGTGGTGGTTTCACTGCAGAATATGCCTTTAGGGTGCTTTCATTGTCTGACCTGGGTCCAGCTGACCTGCATTACACAATGTGGCCTAATCTGCAATGCAGCATATCACACACCAGTTTTCTTGAAGAATTTTGGCTGATCTGTTTTATTTCCACATCAGCTGAGGTAATAGTGCCCTGAGTGTTACTGGCTGTTAGCTGACCTGGAAATAGCACAAGCAATGTGAATCTCACTCAAGAAGGAAAACTTGGCCCATAGATCTCCATCTTTTTTTTTTTAATCCCCACTACAAAATACAGCCCAAGTGTTACTTCTTCACATATAACCTTACTATAAAGCAGGGGTATCAAACTCATGTTGTCATGGCAGTATCATATGATGTATTGAGATTTTTTCTCTGTTCGCTAAACCAGATGGGGGTGGGACCAGCATGTGATGCATCCAGTCCGTGGGCTGTGAGTTTTACACCCCTGATATAAAGGGAACAGTTACTTTTCTTGCACATGGATCTTATAGCAGAGCTGGCATTCAGCAGGTTCTGACCAGTTCTGAAGAACCAGTAGCAGAAATTTTGAGTCATTCAGAGAACCAGCAAATACCACCTCTGACTGGATATTTTAAAGTACCCTTCCCCTGCCACGCCCACCAAGCCACGCTCACAGAACTGGTAGTAAACATGTTTGAATCCCACCACTGATCTATAGGCATTTGTATATGAGTGAGAGAAAAGTGGGATGGTAGAAATAGACTGAGACACCTATAACAGGAATGTTTTCTGTGTATATCCCACCTTAGGAAAGCTTGTACACGTTGTGATTCAAGGGCTGTACATGCACGTCATCCTCAACTTACAATCTTTTGTTTAGTGACTGCTCAAATTTCCAACAGCATTGAAAAAAGGGACTTATGACTGTTTTTCCTACTTATGACAATTGCAGCATTCCTATGGTCATGTGATCAAAATCAGACGCTTGGCAACTGGCATGTATTTATGACGGTTGTAATGTCCTGGGGTCCTATCATCACCATTTGCAACTTCCTGATAAGCAAAGTCAACGGAGAAGCCCAATTCATGTAACAACCGTGTGATTAACCTAATGACTGTGGTGATTCACTTAACAATTGTGGAAAGCCAGGTTGTAAAATGGAGCAGTTAACACAGTTTGCCTTTGCAGCAGAAATTTTGGGCTCAGTTGTGGTTGTAAGTCGAGGACTACCTGTATAAAGGTAACGCCTTTACAAGGAAAAAAAAAGAGTTGCAATCTCACCCCACCCCAATATGGCTTGCAGCCTCCATAATCTGTCCAGGATCCCCCTTGGGATTTCAGCTGATTTTCTGCAGAGATCAGTCTTCTGACCTCTTTGCTGACAGCCAGCTCCTGCCAGACAGAAAAAGTTCCTTCCCTGCAATGATTTAGGAGTTAACTCCACAGACTGTAAGACAGTGAATCACAGCCAGGTTCTCCTGTTCTGTACCCAATCAACACGTAATTTTCCTGAAATGCTTGCAAAACCCAAGGTCATAAGATTTCAAGAGAAAAGTTTAGAAACACCAGAGTTTCTGTTCCTTCTTCTTGGACATACTGAACTTTGCCATCCAGCTTGTCGAACGGATTTTTTCCCCCTCCTCCTCCCAGTTGTTTCCACATAGATTCTTGATAGGAAACTGTTGGTGAGAGGTGAGCTGGCCACATGATTTGCAAGAAAGACCAACGCCGTTAAAGATATAAAATGAATTACTGGTTGGGGAGGGGGGCAGAGAGAGGAACGCACAAACAATTAGTTCTTAAAGATTCTCTTATCAAAGTATTCAGGTTTCTTTCTTCGTAGATGTTATGTACTGAGCATGGGTGCAAGGATGGAGACGAGCCAGTGAAACAGTGAACTTCAACTCTTTATTTACATGTGAAAACAGCTCAGCTCAATGGCCACGATGGGCCCCTTTATATAGGCAACTCAACTTATTTAACCAATGAAAACACAGGAAGCGCTAGCTCCATTAACCAATGGGAGAGGCTCGTTAATAGCCAATCAGATTCCCCTGAATGGACCAATCTGATGTCGCTATTATCGGCCAATCAGAAGTGCAGGGCCAGAACCCTGCACTTTACTTCAAGCTCTTAATGATCTTTATTAAGCATTTATTGATTCACAACACCCCTTCCCCCCGGGTTCCGTTTAAGGGGTGCGGTCACGTAGTCTTTGAGGTAGGTAGGTTGTTTTGATTGTCTATTAGATTTCCGTTGTTCTCCTGGTATTTGGCTACAGTCTTGTTAGGGTAGGGCGTTATCTGGTGAAAAAGGTGCCTCCCGTTCTGCATTCGAATTTTCGTCATCGCTACTGCTTTCGGCATCTCTTTGAGGCGAGGCCACCCCCATTCCGGGTTCATCACGTGCTGCCTCTGAGCGGTCATTACTACCGCTTAAACTTTCTGCTGCTTCGAATTCAGCTTCCTCGCGATCTCCTTCCCCCTCGGTTTGGAAATCAGGGGGCTCGGAGATCCCCAACTGTAGCCTTGAACGCAGCTGATCAATATGGCGTTTCCAAATTCTATTGTCGTGACATTTTACATGGTACGATCTAGGGCCAGTTACTTGTACGATAGTTGCCTCGACCCACAACGGATTGCCCGAAAAGTTCCTAGCGAAAACCAAATCGCCTACCTGGAATTTGTGACATTTCCTGCTAGAACCGTGTGGCTTTTCAGGTTCATATGCTGGATGTAGGCGGTCGAGGTGGGAGCGGAGCTTCCGTCCCATTAATAACTTGGCGGAGTTTTATTGGTGACACTGTGTGGAGTGATATGCTGTAAAAGGAGTATCCGGTTAATCTTGTCTTCTATATTGCCATAGTCCATCTTATGCAAGGTTTTCTTGACAAATTGTACCATGTGCTCGGCCCTTCCGTTGGCCGCAGGATGCGCTGGCGAAGTCAGCACATGTTGGATACCGCGGTCCGCCAGGTACTGTTCGAAGGACAGTGCGGTAAATTGAGGCCCGTTGTCGGATACCAGAACGTCTGGTGATCCGTGTGTCGCAAAAAGTCTGTCCAGTTTTCTGATGACTGCTTCGGTCGTTGTATTCCTCATTTCATGGATTTCAAGCCAGTTCTAGTAGGCATCCACCATCAGTAAGAATGTGTGTCCCTTGGTAGGACCCGCAAAGTCCAGATGAATGTGGGACCATGGTCCCCTCGGCATTTCCCATTCAGTTGGGGTTGCTTTCGGCAGGGTGTTGCTTACTTTCTGGCATTTGTGACAGGCTTTTACCCATGTCTCTATCTGCTTGTCAATACCCGGCCACCACGCGTAGCTTCGTGCGAGGGCTTTCATACACACGATGCCGGGGTGGCCATCGTGCAAGGTCCTTAGTATCACTGGTCGCAACCACTCTGGGACGACAACCCAATCACCCCAGATAATGCAGCCCTTTTGAGAAAATAGTTCCATTTGCCGATTTTTGAATGGGGTGTAGTCATCAGGTATTTGGTCTAACGGCCATCCCTGCTCGACCCAACTGAGGACTCGTGCTAAAATGGGGTTGCGTTTCATTTCCATCGCGATATCTCGGGCCGTTAATGGCGGCATTTGAAGTGTCTCAATCTGCAGCGTTGTGACCATCGGAGCGGGGTCATCAATAGTCTCTGGAAGAGGTGCACGGCTCAATGCGTCGGCGTGGGGAATAGCCTTCCCTGGACAATGTTGTAATTTGTAATTGTATGCTGCCAAAAATTCTGACCAGCGGGTCATTCTGGGAGATAATATATATGGTGTTGGCCTATCTCCTGCGATCATTCCCAACATGTGGTCAGTCACTATGGTAAATGCTCGGCCATACACATATTCATGAAATCTCTTAACTGTGGATACTATAGCAAGGGCCTGCTTGTCAATTTGACTGTAGTTGCGTTCTGTTTTTGATAACGTTTTTGAGAAATAAGCAACAGGGGCTTCATTACCGTTTGGCAAAATGTGGCTTAAAATGGCGCCCACCCCAAATGGGGATGCATCACACGTAATCGTTAAAGGCAAAGTCTCATTATACTGCATCAGGACAGCATTAGAAGTCAATAAATCTTTTACATGTCGAAACACCTGTTCTTCTCTATGTCCCCATACCCAAGTTGCTTTTTTGTCCAATAAACGATGTAGGGGCTCAGCTACGGTTGCTTTGTGAGGCAGGAAAACGTTATAAAAATTGATAAGGCCCAGAAAAGCCTGGAGGTCGGCCTTGTTCCGGGGTTTTGGGGCATTCTTGATTGTCCTGAGTTTGTTATCGGTGGGATGAATGCCTTGACTGTCAATTAAATATCCCAAAAATTCTACGCGATCTGTACATAAATAACACTTGTTCTTTTTAACTTTGAGACCGGAGTCTTTAAATCTCTGGAGAACCAACCTCAGACATTCCTTTAGTATTTTCTGGGTTGGGGCTGTGATTAACACATCATCAAAATATGGGACAACACCTTTTATCCCTTGTAATAGCCTCTCCATTAAGCTTTGAAAGATTCCCGGGGCTCTGCTCACTCCGAACTGGAGTCGGTTACATTTAAACGCACCTCTGTGCGTAACGATTGTTTGGGCCTCTGCCGTTTTTTTGTCAACAGGCAGTTTTTGGTATGCCTGGGCTAAGTCTAGTTTAAGCGAAGACTTTTCCGCCCCCCAGGGAATGGAGGAGGTGTTGCACCACCGGTACCGGGTAAGTGTTTTGTTGAAGGGCGTGGTTCAGGGTGGCTCAGTAGTCCCCACAAATTCTTATTGATCCATCCAGCTTGATGGGTGTTACGATTGGGGTTTCCCAGAGAGAGTGATCGGTTGGTTCTAGCACTCCCTGAGCTATTAATTTATCAAGCTGCTCGTCAATCTTTGGTTTAAGGGCAAAGGGAACTCGACGAGGCTTAAGGCGGATGGGAGCTATTTCGGGATTGAGGTTAAACGATATCGGGGTCCCCTTGTACTCACCTAATTTTTCTGCGAAGATGTCCTGGAATTCGTGGATGAGGTCTTCTTCCCAATCACTGCTGTAGGTTCGGTGAATGCTGGCTACTTCAATTCCAAGTGGAGCGAACCATTGGAGGCCTAACAACTAGGCTGATCCTTGTCGATTACAGTCAGGGGTAGAAATGCTGTACGGTTCTTAAACGATACCCGTACTAGGCTGGATCCAACGACCGGGATTCAATTTCCTTGATAGTCCTTAAGTATGAGCCTTTGGAACCGGAGGTCTTGGCTTTGGATAGTGGGGATGAGCTGCTTGAGGGTCTTCCAGGAAACCATCGAGAGGGACGATCCTGAATCGACTTGCACCAGGCAGGGCTGGGATCTTTTTGGCATCCAGCGATGAGGCGTGACCGATCGTGATCGTTTGGTGAGCCTCTTCTCACTTAGTGGGGTGGTTTAGGGTTTTGTTTCTGTAGGAGTGGTTGTTCCATTGGTGGTTCACGGGTTCTCGCTTCACGGGATGACTTCCCGTTGGTTGGTGGTAGTTAGCCCCCCTTGAGGGCTGGCTGGGTCCTGGCTTGCTTCTACAGACCCGACCTATATGGCCTCTTTTCCCACACACATGGCAGAGCGCGTCGAGGAATTTGCATTCAGACCGGGGGTGGCGTGCTCCGCACCCGGTGCATTGGTACTGTGATTTCTGGCGTTGGTCCCATTCAGACCGAAGTCGATGGACCTCTTCCTCATCACTTTCTGATGACGAGTCAAGGTCCTCATGGTGGGCTGTCTCTAGCTGTCCCTCTGACTGAGGTGAAATGTCATAGGCTCGTTGACGAACCAGTGCGTGTGTGCGGCGCATTTGGGCAGCCAACTTCCTGGTTGCTTCTGCTGCAGTAGCTTCAGCTATGGTGTCTTTAAGGGTAATGTCGCCCTTTGCCATTAATTTACTCTGAGTGCCTGGTGCATCTAATCCCAGAATGATTCGTTCTCTTAGGGCTTCTTCTAAGTCGGTAAACTCACATAGGCCTCCCAGATTCCAGACATCCGCATTGAAATCAGCAACGCTTTCGCCTTCCGCTGACTTCTCTGATAGAATTCATGCCTTCTCACGACCGTTGGCATGGTCGGTGTGTAGTGAGCCCTTAGCAGTGATTCGAGGACGTCCCAGTCCATAGACTTTACTTCTGCCGGTTTTGCTAGTGCCTTGGCCATCTTGAATACGGTTGGCCCGCAATGAGTTAGGAATACCGCTCGTTTCTTTCCAGTAGTGGCATCTTTTAAATTGTTGGTTTCCAGAAACATCTGGAAGCGATCCATATATGAGTCCCAGTCTTCTTGTGCCGGGCCGAATGGAGCAGGTGGTATGACGCTGCCGGACATGGTTCTGCCGTTGGTGCATTCAGCCACGTGCTTGGTTATGGTTCTTCGTCATTTAGTAAGCTCTGATGTCTCCACATCCCATCCTCGTCGCCAGTGTTATGTACTGAGCATGGGTGCAGGATGGAGACAAGCCAGTGAAACAGTGAACTTCAACTCTTTATTTACATGTGAAAACAGCTCAG
Source organism: Hydrophis major (assembly GCA_033807585.1). Lineage (NCBI taxonomy): Eukaryota > Metazoa > Chordata > Lepidosauria > Squamata > Elapidae > Hydrophis > Hydrophis major. Next base: position 170,183,721 of record CM066328.1, read on the forward strand.
CTCAATGGCCACGATGGGCCCCTTTATATAGGCAACTCTAACTTATTTAACCAATGAAAACACAGGGAGCGCTAGCTCCATTAACCAATGGGAGAGGCTCGTTAATAGCCAATCAGATTCCCCTGAATGGACCAATCTGATGTCGCTATTATCGGCCAATCAGAAGTGCAAGGCCAGAACCCTGCACTTTACTTCAAGCTCTTAATGATCTTTATTAAGCATTTATTGATTCACAACAGTAGGATATTGTTTATTTAAGAAATCTACACATCATGGGTGAATAATATAAACATTCTATATTCTTGGCCTGTTGCAGTTTTACTGTCTTTTCAGTAAACCCGTTAACTTTTCCTAAGAAAATGTATTTTTTAAAATTGGAATGTGGGCTAATTGAGCTTTTTGTTCCTTGTTCTTTGTATCTCACTTTTCAGTATTCCTCCCAAACTGACTAATCATTCATCTAAACAATACTAAACAGCAACAAAAAAGTAAATGTTTTAAAGATAAGCCAAAGATGTGTCTAAAATCCTTCAGACAGTTGGGTTCTCTGCATCTGGAAACTGATTTCAAAACTGACGTTGGGAAAAGGGCAGAGAAAAGCAACTCAGATCATTAAAGGCCTGGAGATTAAAACATTTGAAGAATGGTTGAAGGGTTTGGATATGTCTAGTCTAGAGAAAAGAAGGACTAGGGGGTAACATGATAGCAGTATTCCAGTATTTGAGGGGCTGCCACAAGGAAGAGGAGGAGGAGCTTATTTTTCCAAAGCACCAGAAGGCAAGACAAAAAAATGGATGGAAATTAATCAAGGAGAGAATTAAGGAGAAACTTCCTAACAGTGAGAACAATTGGAACAGTCAAACAGCTTGCTCTCAGAAGTTGTAGATGCTTCATCACTGGAGGTTTTTAAGAAGAGAGTGGACAGCAACTTGTTTGAAATGGTATCGGATTTCCTGATTGAACAAGGGGTTGGACTTGAAGACCTCCAAGGTCCCTTCCAGCTCTATTCTATTCTGACCAGCCTCTGGGCTGAACGATGCCCCAATTTTCCCTTCTCTCTTCCAGGACGCTTCTCCGGGTTGATGATATGGCCGTTGGAGAGAAGGAGAAGGCAATTTTCACTTCTTTGGATTGGTTGCATGAAATGAAAAAAAATCAAAGATTGTTCCACTGCCAACTCTTTTCCCTCCCAGAAAAGAAGAACTGGCAAAGTTAAAACATCCACTGTAATTAGCAAGGGGGCTGATCCTGCATTGACTGCTGAAACAATTTCAAAAAGAATGCTTTTGTACTCAAGATTAACAGTAGAGGAAGATGTGCAGTTCAGTAGCCTGGCTACATCATGGAGCCTGCTACCCTTTGAAAACAAGACCCCGTTGGGGATGGCAGTAGAACTGAGCTCAGCAGTTCTCAGTGTGGAGAAACAGATATGGGGACAGAAATAGGGCTAAGAGGGGGAAAAGCTCAGCCCTGGCCACAGATTTCTGGTTCTCCACTATGTGACAGTCACGTATGTGATTTCTGTTGGTTTGATAAATCTGGGATCACTTTTTATTGTTTTGATTTAATTTGGGGCTCCTTCCGATCATCCCCACACTTTCAAAGCAAATCTGGGATTCTTATTTCCAAGAAAGGATATAAAGGAATTAGCTTAAGAATTATTTTAGAAAGCCCAGATAGATTTCTCTATCTTGTTGGAGGGAAAGCCCAAAATAGCTGCTGAAATAATATTGAAATCCATGGATGAAATGTAAATTAAGGAAGAAAAGATGCTGCATTTCAGTTTAAGAATGCATCTTAAAAATTGTGCACAATTTCACAGATCCCCAATTTGTTGACCGCTTCAAGCAAAGTTAATTCCTTGGCTGTCCAAAGTTCCTTATGGTATATGAGCAGTCATATAAATGTGATAAATATATTTTTTTAAAAAAAATATGGGTCAGAGGACACTAGGATTATACATAGCAATTTCTTAATTTGGTTTTATAAAAAAAGTAGAAGGAAATAGTCCTGTAATGCAGAAATCCATCGCTTGGGGAAAGCAGGTTCAGAATTATATGAAAGACGGCAATCTTGTCAACATCTTCCAGTTGGAGCTTACTTCAATTGGAAATCCTTATGGTCCCAAGAAAAATCTTTTGGATCACTTACCAAAACTTTTACCAGAGTGCCTACAAATATAAAGGATCCTAGTTGAAAGCAGCTTCCTTCATGTGGCTGAATTTTGCAGCATCTGAATATTTTGTGAGTTTCCTATTTCTTGAAAGTCAGAAGTGAAGAAACCACAAGCATGAATCTCTTTGGTTGAACAAAAAATAAAATCTGGGGAATTTGCACAGAGATGCTAATTGAGCCTTGAGATGTCCATCAGAGTGCCATGCCTAAATGTCAGCCGTATATTAGAGATGCAGGATAAGAGTTACCATCTATCCCAAACTGAATGTAATGTACTTTTTAAACTGGCCCTTTCAATGTGGAGAGGCTGTTATTGTTACCATATTAACTGTGTGTTGTGTCCGTCGCGGAAAGGAGACTCGGAGTCAGTGACTTAGTTTCAGCTCTTTATTGGATCCCGAGATTGGCTCGGACTTCAAGGGAAAAACAGCAGCTTTTCTTCTTTGGCCATGGCAGCCGCGGCCAATGGAACCGCTTTGAATCTCCCAAAATTAGTTTCTACCAATCGCAGGAGATTTGCAGTGGGCCAATCAGTTCGCTGTGCACTTTGGCCAATCACAGCGGGGCGCTTGCAAGTATGCTAATGACCGTACAGAACACCCCTCCCCTCTTGGTATGGTCCTACATAACATAGTTCCGTAAGTAGGCAGGGCTTTGTACTTGCCTACTTGACCTGCGCAGGTTAGTTGGTGCTTGGCTCCCGGCCGGTTCAGTTGGGTTCTGTGTTGCTTTCTGCCTCGTCGATGGAACCTCCTGGAAGGCTTCGCCGGGCCTTTCATCGCAGCTCCCTCCCAGTCTACCCGGACTGGTTGAGCTGTGGCTATTGCCGCTCCCGCCTGGTCTTTCTGGGCTGGTTGAGCTGGCCTGGCTGCTTCTCCTTGATGAGGCTTCGAGCTGGCTGCTTGTCGGTGAGTATTGCTGGTTTCTCTCTGTTGGGGGTTGGTTCCCGGGGTCTTCCCTCCCCTCTTGGTTTGTGTTATGGGGGCTGTCTGTGTCTGTTTGCATGTCGGTTGTGTTTCCCATGGTTGTTCTCGATCTTATTTGATCGATGTGTCGCTTCCATGCTCGTCTGTTGGTTGTTTGTAGCCGGTATGAGCGGGGGCCTGTCAGCTGGGTTATGGTTGCTGGTACCCAAAGTGGATCTCTGGTAAGGTTCTTCGCATAGATTGCGTCGCCTGGTGTAAATGTTCGGTGTTTGCTTGAGGAGTTTGGGTTTTTTTTCTGGGTTGTATGTGGGGTACAGCCTGTCAAGTGGGGACCTTAATTTCCTCCCCATTAATCGTTCTGCCGGGCTTTTGTTGGTTGTCGTGTTCAGGGTTATGTGTTGTATAAAAAGCATTTTGTTTATTTTTTCTTAGATTTCCCCATGTTCAATTTTTTGGATTGTTCTTTTTGAAAATTGAACCATCCGTTCCACCCTCCCGTTCGCTGCTAGATGTGCCAGCTCTGTCAGTGCATGTTGTATTCCCCATTCTACTAGGAATTTTTCGAATTCCAGCGAGGTAAATTGGGGCCCGTTATCCGACACAATGACATCTGGGAGGGTTGCAAACAGCTTGCTGAGTTCCTTGGTCATGGCCTCCGTGGTGGTGGTTTTCATGTTGCTTACCTCCAACCAGTTGGAGTAAGCATCTACCGTGATAAGGAATATGTGTCCTTTCGTGGGCCCGGCAAAATCTATGTGAATCCTGGACCATGGTCCCCTGGGGGTTTCCCATTCCAGGATTGGTGTGGTGGGAGGGCTCGGCCTGGTTTCTTGGCAATGTTTGCATGCTGCCACCCAAGTCTCGATCTGTTTATCCATCCCTGGCCACCAGGCGTAACTCCTGGCCAGGGCTTTTGTTCTAACTATGCCCGGGTGCCCCTCATGTAATAACTCCAATTCCTTCCCTTGTAACTTTTCCGGAATAACAACCCTATCCCCCCAAAGTACACAACATTTTTGTAACGAGAGTTCTGTTTGCCGGTTCCGGAATGTCCTGAATGATTCGTCGTCATCCTTTTTCAGCCACCCCCTCTCTACCCAATGTAACACCTGCGCAAGACGCTTGTCTTTATTAGTCTCACGGGCAATGTCTGACACAGTTATGGGTAGATCGGGCAGATTCTCTATGCTGAGGGTGGCCGTCGTGGGTGCTGGGTCGGTGTCTAGGTCAGGTAGTGGTGTGCAGCTCAGGGCGTCTGCGTGGGTGATTGTCTTACCCGGTCCATGTGTGAGCCGGTAGCTGTAGGCGGCAAAGAATTTGGACCACCTTGTCATTCTAGGAGATAGAATGTTCGGGGTGGCCCTGTTCCCTGCCAGGATTCCCAGCAGCAGCTTGTGGTCGGTGATGATGGTGAACGTAAGGCCGTAGAGGTACTCATGAAACCTCTTTACTGCGGTGACGATAGCCAGGGCCTCTTTGTTCAGTTGACTGTAGTTTCTCTCCGGTTTGATGAGGGTCCTCGAAAAGAAGGCGATGGGTGCTTCTTTTCTGTTGGGGAGCATGTGGCTGAGGACGACGCTGATGCCGAAAGGTGAGGCATCGCATGTGACTGCAAGTGGTAGGGTCTCGTATTGGATGAGGATGGCATCCGAGGTGAGCAGGTCCTTGGTTTTGTTGAATGTGGCTTCCTCACATTTCCCCCAAGTCCATGTGGCCACCTTGTCCAAAAGCCTATGCAAAGGCTCTGCCGCAGTTGCCTTTCGGTGCAGGAAAACATTATAGAAATTAAGCAGTCCTAGAAATGCCTGCAGTTCTGTTTTATTCTTTGGCGTGGGGGCTTCTTTAATGGCTCTGATTTTTTTTCTCAGTTGGATGGATGCCGTGCCGGTCTAGGAGGTATCCTAGGAACTCGACCCGCTCTGTGTACAGCTGGCATTTTCTTTTTTCACCTTTAGCCCGGCCTCTTTGAATTTGGTTAGTACCACCCTTAGACGACCCTCTAGTTCTTGTTGGTTGGCTGCTGACACCAGTACGTCGTCGAAGTAGAGCACCACCACCTTAATTCCTTGCAAGAGTCTCTCCATGAGGCTCTGGAAAATTCCCGGAGCCATGCTGACTCCAAACTGGAGTCTCTTACAGCGAAAAGCTTCCCGGTGGGTTACTACGGTCTGCGCCTTGGCGATTTCTGCGTCGACCGGCAGCTGTTGGTAGGCTTGCACCAGGTCGAGCTTCGCAAAAACCTTGCCTCCCCCCAGTGAGTGTAGAAGGTGCTGCACTACTGGGAAGGGGTAGGCGCTTTGTTGTAAGGCGCAATTTAGGGGTAGGCGCTTTGTTGTAAGGTGGCCTTATAGCCCCCGCAGATTCTCACCGACCCATTGGGTTTGACTGGGATGACTATGGGGGTCTCCCACCAGGCATGATCGATTGGCTCTAGGACCCCTTGTTTGATGAGCTTGTCAATTTGCTCATCGATCTTGGGCCGGAGTGCAAAAGGTACCCGCCATGGTTTTAGGTGTATCGGGGGAATGCTGAGGTCTAGGCTGAAGGAAATAGGGGGCCCTCAGTACTTGCCTAGGGTGCCGTCGAAAACTTCCTGGAAGTCCCATGCAAGTTGATTTTCCCAGTCAGCATCCGCGACATGGTCGACGCCCATGACTTTGTTCCTGAGTGGCATGAACCACTGTAGTCCCAAAAGGCTGGGGCGGTCTCGGTCCACGATCGTCAGGGGAAGCTTTGCTGTGTGCCCCTTGAAAATCACTTCGAAGTGTCCGGTTCCGACTACTGGGATGCAGTTCCCCTGGTAGTCTTTAAGGATTAATTTCTGGGTTTCCAGCCCCCTTTTGTGGATCGCGGGCACCAAACGCTTGATTTCCCACCAGGCAACCATGGAGAGGTAGGACCCAGAGTCCACCTCCATCTTGCATGGTTCATCCTCGATGCCCACTTCCACGTATACCTTTCAGGCGTTTGTGCTTGATGAGTGGTCGATGACGACCATCTGGTGGGTTTCCTCTCTTTGACGGTTTTCGCTGCTTCGTCAGCCCCGTCCATCTCAGTTCCAGTGATTTTCGGCTTGGCGGTCTCCAGCCCTGGGGGGGGGGTGCCGTCTCATCTCTGGTTGCTGTGATCTTGCCGTTGGGGGCTGTAGGCTTTCTTAAGTCGGCAGACTTGGGCGATGTGACCTTTTTTATCGCAGTGTTGGCAGATCGCATCGAAAAACCGGCACTCCGATCGAAGGTGGTCACCTCCGCACCCGGCACATTGGGGTCCTGACTTATGACTCCACCGATCACGCCGGTCTCGTCCCATCTGGAGTCGATAGATGTCCTCTTCCTTGTCCGTGGTGTCGGAGGCGGAGTGGAAGTCACCATGGTGGGCAGTGGTCTCTTGGTGGCTTGCTTCTGGGCAGGCCTCAGTCGCTGTGCCCATCTTGGTGTTCACGGTGCATTCCCCGGTGTCCGGTCTCCGCATTCAAGCCACCAATTTCCAGGTTGCCTCAGCTACGGTGGCCTCGGCGAGGGCGTCGGCGAGGGCAATGTCGCCTTTTGCCATCAGTTGGCTTTGTAAGACTGGGTCTCTGAGCCCAAGGATGACATGGTTCCGCAGAGCCTCGTCCATGTCCGAGAACCCGCACATGCCCCCGAGATTCTGTAGATCAGCCACAAAGTCGCTGATGCTCTCACCCAATCTCTGGTCCTGCCAGTAGAAATCGTGCCGCCTGATGAGGGTGGGCACGGCGGGGGCATAGTGGTTTCGGAGCAACGGCTTGAGATCGGCCCAGTCCATTGCCTTCACGTCCTCAGGTTTTGCGAGAGCTTTTGCCATCTTGAACACTGCAGGCCCACAGTATCTTAAAAAGACGGCTCTTTTCTTCTGCCCGGTTGCATCCTTTAAGTTGCTACTTTTGAGGAACATTAGGAATCAGTCTGTGTACGATTCCCAGTCCTTGGTAGCTGGGTTAAAAGGTGCGGGCGGTGCAATGCTGGCCATCTTGTTGGTCTCGCTTCCTCAGGACACGTGCTTGATGGGGATTAGTCTTGAGATCCCACCTTCATCGCCAGTGTTGTGTCCGTCGCGGAAAGGAGACTCGGAGTCAGTGACTTAGTTTCAGCTCTTTATTGGATCCCAAGATTGGCTCGGGCTTCAAGGGAAAAACAGCGGCTTTTATTCTTTGGCTGCAGCGGCTGCGCCCAATGGCACCGCTTTGAATCTCCCGCGATTAGTTTCCACCAATCGTGGGGGATTCACAGTGGGCCAATCAGTGCGGCTCGCTTGGCCAATCAGATCGCTGTGCTCTTTGGCCAATCACAGCGCGGCGCTTGCAAGTATGCTAATGACCATACAGAACACTGTGCAATCATTCTTAAAATAACATTCATAGGTACATTATTTTGGAATTAATCTCAATGATTATCAGGCTTATTTACAAAGCTAGGTACTTGTCTTCCTCTCTTAAAGTCATGTTGGATTACAAAAGTTCCCAGTCAGAATGACCACTCTCTCCTTTCCTTTCCTTTCCTTTCCTTTCCTTTCCTTTCCTTTCCTTTCCTTTCCTTTCCTTTCCTTTCCTTTCCTTTCCTTTCCTTTCCTTTCCTTTCCTCTCTCCTCTCTCACTCTTCTTCTTTCTCCCTCTCTTAGGTTCACTCAGACATATTTGGAGGCATATTCTAAATGCCCAGTCAAGATTTCAAAAGCTTCCAAGTCACTGGAGATAGAGGGCAGGGCCACTAGGATTAGAATGGAGAGAACTGTGATTTCATCCGGCAAGAACCAGGTTGGGGAAGGTAGGTATGTAGGTATTCACTTTTGCTTATATCTGAATATTTTCTCAGATTCAGAATTGACACACGGCAAATCATTTTGGGAAGCAGGGGCAATACAAGGAATTTTACATACATGTTATAGATATACTCTTCCAGCTATATATAATATGAAAGCTCCATTGGTTCCTATGGAATAAAAAGTGTGTATGAAAGGGGAAAAAAATATGGTTTTGCTGCCATGACCATTGATCGCTTGCTTTTCCATCAGAGGAAGTGGAAAGAAGGTGGAGAGACCCAAATCAGCTAAAGAATGCCTAAGGACAGGATAGATATTGATTTATATCAGATCTCACCATGATTTACCTCAGTATTTTTTTCCTATATAATGCTTCATACATGGAATTATTTTAACAGTAAGAAGAGTATTCTTAAATATGTTCAGAGACTACATCTCACTTTTAATTGAGTAGTGTCATCAAAATTTCAAATCATAGCTTAGCATCAGCAAATTCAGACTGTAAAAATCTAGATGGCCACAAAGAATGTATATTTTCTGTACTTATTTTCTCCCATTTTGTTATTACCTAGATGTTTGCAATCTAGATCTGCTGGGCCTATTATGTTGTGAGTTTAGGCTTGCCTCTTTTTAGAAATCCATTATGTGGTAAGCAAACGTCTCTATGTATTAGGATTTACTGGAAGTTATGAATTAGAGACCAACCTTATCTGTAGCTCTAGTAGATGTATGCATGCTATCTGTCTTGCTTTTTGATTAATCTAGAGACTATAGTGAGCACAACAGCTCATATTCCAGAATTTACTTACTCACTTACTCTCTTATTTACTTATTTACTTTATGTATGCATGTTTGTATGTATGTATGCATTGCATTTAACCTCCTTTTTAGCTAATAAAGGCTCTTAAGTGATCTTATATAGTTAAGTAATAACCGTCCCTGCTGTCAGACATCTTGGAAGCGCAATCTCTCTCTGTATGTCTTGTGGAATTGATTTGTCTTGGGTCTTATTCATTTCTTCCTTGGACTGTATTATTTTAATGGGTTGTGGATTTTTATATTGTTTTGTATATATTGTTCAGTGTCCAGTGTTATGTACCTGAATAAATAAACATTTTAAATCAATGGTTCAAACAAAAGGAAGAGATCAGGATGGAAAGGGAAATAGGCTAATTCAGACCTGAGCTACTTCCTATCTCTCTGTCCATCAGTCTTTTCAACTACTTTGAACTTACTAGCATAAAGTTAATTTTTTAAATTTAATTTTTTCCCAGTTTTTTGCCTCATTGGCTGTTTTACTCTGTTTGCTTCTGCTGCATTCTTCATTGTTTTTTTCCCGTGAGCTACCAAGACACCATTTTGTTCTAGATTGGCTAGTCAATCAATCAATCATCAATTTCAAAACAGAAATGCTCTGAAAATATTGGTGTTTATACCCCTTGTGTGGCTATTAAGATGGTATCTCATCCTATTTTCAGATTTGACTACTCAATAGCAGAAACAGATCGGAGTCCTCTTTTTCAAGAAGCACAGAAGTTGTGTATTTTCATAAGAGCCTGGAAAGCAGACACAAACAGATTATAATAACTGTAGATAACCCCAAAACATGTCATTCTGGCTGAACTTTTCTGTTGACATCATGGATGCGTCTATGTTGCTCTCCTGGCACCAAAATGGACCTAGTTTGCCATTTTCACATTTTGGAGTCCTTTTTGATTTCTACAGCCCTGATATTTCTTGTGGTTGTCCCATCTAAATTACCAAGTCTGATCATTCAGCCCCTTTAAAGAACAATCAAGAGCAACATCCACTTTCCATTCTGTCCTAACCTGCAACTGCAGGCGATGTTTGCCATATTTACTCTTGGATTGAGCTATGATTTAGTGAGTCAACAAAATGTTCTGGGTTCATAAAGTGCCAAGAATCATAAACTAATCATTGAGATTGGTTTTGACACTAAAATGTGGTGGGGGAGTTTGTGATTCAGGCCATTTTATGTATCCATGTCCATCCATCCACTGGGTAGCGTACAGTTTAAACTATCCTATAGGTTTGTAATAAAATAAGTTACCGGGGCAGAGCTTCTTCAATGTTTGAAGCTTTTGAAAAGAACAATGGAAAATGGAAAATGAGGAATACATTAAAGAAAAACTTCATTTAAGAATTGTATCAAACCCTCTCCTGCCTCCTTTGTTAAAGATTTGTGAGAAGAATGGAAGGCCAAGCAGGCTGTTGGGCTGCCTTTGAGGGGGCAGGTTGCAAACCATATAAGGCCAGATCAGGTTTCACATATCTGGGCTGCTTTGGACTGCTGTTGTTGGCTGGAACTCTGCCTTACCTGGGCTTTCTGCCCATGCTCTTTTAAGAAATTTGGATTCAAAAAACAGAGAGACCACTCAAATGCGGAACTTCTCAAGTATCATCCAAGAAGGGTATTAGCGCTCATTGAAATTCACCTCCACGAGTAGAATGAATCATCAGAATATATACAGTAGATGCACGCACGCACACAGACACATACAGGGTGGAAAACAAGGTTGTGCAACCTCACCCCAGCGTGTGTCACTGGCAAGTGGAATTTTTAGAAAGGCAGCAGTTTGTGTTCATCACTGTGGTTCGTGATTGCACACACCTGTTCAAGCCCAAAGGTTTTGCAACAACAAAAAAATAAGGAAGCTGAACTTGTTCCTTTCTCCTGCACAGCACAGAAAAAAAAAAGCAAACCACAGCTGTTTGGGCTGTTAACAGATAGTAGCAGCCCCTCCTTTCCCACCAATCGTTCCCCCCCCCCCATTACATAATTGAGGATAACATTTTCAAAGCATATGGGCCGGAGGTATTATCATCTCATTAAAACTTTAGGTAGGAAACAATCAAGCATATTCTCACACATTTCTGCTTGGGTCTCTATAACAAATGTTTGTAATTAGGGATGCTATAAACAGTTTATTAAATAATAAATGAAGAAAGGAGGAGGGAAGGGAAAAAAAGGGCTTGATGAACTATAGAAGGTAACAGATTTTATGTACGGTGACATACAAGCCCTGGGATGAGCTTTGAATGATTGCTTCTCATTTACTTGATATTAACTAGTCACTTTGGGCAGTTTAAGCTAGAGACAGCCTGGGCTTCTATTAATGGGTGCATTCTCTAAAAGAAGCAAGAGCTCAGGAGAGGGCATTAAAATTAAAGGATTTATGATACGAAGCTTGCCTTTCCTAAGTTCTACAATTTGCTTTGGAATGCTCATATTGCCTAATCATAACCATTGTTATCATCCAGTACTACAAGATGAATTTTGTCACCTGTTCATCTCACCTTGATTTGTGCCTTCATGTGCAACCAGAAGGACAGAAACACAGCAGGTGTGGCTTAGGAAAATGAAAGAGGAATTTTGCAAGCTCCCTGCAGATCCATCTAATTATCACTGTAGGCTAACTGATAATGACTTTCCAGCATGCATTGGCCAGCAGATCTTGGAAATGACCAGAATTGAACCTTGGACTCTTTGCATCTAAAGTATGCACTTAGCTAACTCCTTGTTCCTATTGTTCTTTGTAATTATCACATGCAAAGCAGGATAAATATTCCCCATTTTGAGCTAATTCCCACTGCTGAATGATGGATTAGCCAGGATCAGGCACAGTTACAAAAGTTAGCTAGGCTGCTTCCAATCTTGCCCTTGGTAAACATCCTTGGTCCAAATTCTTCAACCTGTGAACACATTTGGTCAGAAGTAACTTTTTTGAGGTTTGCCAGAATCCTGATAATAAAATACTGACACAAGTTGGAATGTTTATGCACTTGAGTGGTTTGCCTGCTTTGTGAGTGTGCAGTGTGCCTGCACAGTGTTTTAGCTTGGTTTGGTTATATTAGTCACATTTTTATTGGCACATTTATGTTTCGATCTGTAGCTCAGTGCTGAATCCTGTTTTCATTTATAGGTCTAAGAATAAGAAAGTCTGTGCCTTTAATCATATGAAGAGTGCATATTCTTCACATGTGAGTGATCACCATAGCCTTCTACATGTTGAATAAAAATAATCATAAAAAACCCTTTAATAAAAAAATAAATAAATTGCCAGTTCAATATCACTTTCAGGCAAGTCTGATCACTGGAATTAATCACTGCTTGTTGTGGTTCACCGGCAGCAGGTGTGGACAGCTGAGGTCTTGGAAAACAAGGACTCAGACGAGGGGCCTGTGTGTGATGCAGGGATGGGTCCAGGACCATCAGGGAGTGGAGTGCTGCCTTTGGAGATTGTAGAGGCTGGCAGCAGTGATGAAGAGGTTTCCAAGGAGCCTGTGCACAGTGCGTGTGCATGCAGGGCTGCTCGAAGGAAAGAGCAGCTGGAGCAGCACAGGCAACTCAGGAGTAAGGCTGCAAGGTAATGCCCCCACTCCCTTAAGAGATCAAAGCCAGCTGAGAAACTGGTGTTCTCTGCAGGAAGCAAAGAAGTTTTTGTACTCAAGCCTTGAGGACATTCGGAATATCTTGGTTGGTGTTTAGAGACCCTTTGTGTTTGAAATATTTCTGAGTAACTTTATCTAGTGTTCTTGGCAGCCTTGCACAACCTTGGCAAGCCTCGTTCTTATCAGAGACAATTAATTTGAAATAGCCGTGAAGGAACGGAATTTGTAAAGAATCATTAAAAGGTTTTGCTGTTACCTCTGTTTCATGTTTGTTTCCTTGGAACAAGGCTTGGGTCAGAACACTGCTTTGCATTCCACATAATGGTGAGAGAACAGCATCATCCTTTATTGAAATATAAAATTAAGAACAGGTAAGATATATTTAATATGGTTTTAGAAGAACATGAATATCCTTTTCTAACAACTTCCATCATATTCATCCAGCGGAGCTAATGAGGTTTAATCCAAAAAATCAGTGGAAAACTAAACTACAGTGGCTTTTATCCAGGTAGTTATTTTCAGGAGAGATTGTAACAAGTGTGACTATTAACTGAGTAACACAAGAGGGACCAAATGATCCCTGAAGTGTATAGTCTACAGAGGCTTGAGATGCAGGCTAGCCTCAGCAGTTTAAATTTTGTGCAGGGAACTTGCAAAGAGGTAGAGCCAATGGAGTTTACATTCATAGTCATTATCGAAAGAAGAGCAGAAGGATCACTCTGCTGAAATGGGAATTCCTGTTTATGTTCACAGCAGAGCCTGCATTCAATCTAAGTTGGTGAAAGTAAGGTATCAAGCACGGTGGGGTTTTTTCATTACTATTGAAAAATGTAATATATATGAAATGGTCCTAGAACAGATTTGAGAAACCTGTAGTCCTTCAGGAGTTGCTAAACAATGTAGAATGTCTTTCAATATTAGACATATAGCTGCTGAGAGATGGAGTTGAGCAACAACTGGAGAGCTGCAGGTTCTCCACCCATTTCCTAAAAAAACAGAGAGCTAAAAACTCCTCCAACAAATCATATTGCAAAGGTCTTGATTTCTCCATGCAACGGAATACCAGAATGACTGTTTTTGTAAATTAGCAAATACCATAGCATTTATAAAATTTTCAATTATTTTGCATACTTCTAATCTAGAAATCTACCTAGGTTTTAATTTTGGAATATCACACTACCTCCACCTATGCATTCATGCATCATCTAATTATCTATTAACAAATTCCAATAGAAGCCCTTGATTTTAATCATAGTGGGTTTTTTTTGCTTCTGAGATATTTCTCCATAACTTTAGTTGGAACTTCTCCACCAGATAAAATGGTAATCAAGTATTTATTTTTAGAATGATAAGAATGTCTACTTCCAATTAGTCTTTAACTCATATTTCCGAGGAGTACAATTTGAAAGTGTAATTGAATCAGGGTTATTAGGGTTAGGAAGCACTTTGGGTTTGAAGGGACAAAAGTGCTTTGGAAGGCACTCATTGGGGAATTCTGGTAGTTGAAGTCCATGTAGGTTAAAGGCAATGAGATTGAAGAACACTGCCTTGAAACAAATGCAAGTTGCAGTTGTGTGGAGCAAGCCATGCAGTCCTGGGAGAGACATATCTGCTTTCAGGCATTGTACATTTGCACATCTTACATTTGAATTAGCACCTGGTCTGAAGCATCATTTCTCCCTTGACTCTAGTACTCAATGCAAGTCCAATATTTAAATTTGTGAATTGTACTTTTCATAGGGCTCTTTCCCAGTGGCAGACTTTGGTAATTGCCCACTTTGTCAGGCCATTCATTCACTGAACTCTCTAGGACTTAATTCAGATTAGGTCTGTATGGGTGAGAGTGAAGAGCCAGAACAGACACTGCAGATTTGCTGAGGAAGTATTTCAGGTTTCTGTTCTTAACAAATTCTAGCTGTCCTCTCTGCTTACCGCAAGAGAGAATATAGTTCTCTCTCTCTCTCTCTCTCTCTCTCTCTCTCTCTCTCTGTGTGTGTGTAAAAGTAAAATTTCATTCCCATTTTTACTTAGCAACCAAACATCATTTCAGTACTTCCCACCCTTCCTTTTTTATTATGATGTATAACTTGGAAGCATATGCCTCTCCTTTCTGTAACATTAAAAGCAAAACCAGCTAATAAAAATAAAGACAATTATACATTCAGTCAAGGGAGGGGAGTTTGGTGGATGTTGAAATGTTGAGCTAGGTTAATTTAAAAACAGGCTGTGGATAGATAGATAGATAGATAGATAGATAGATAGAGAGAGAGAGAGAGATTGAGAGATAGAGAGATAAGATGGATGGATGGATGGATGGATAGATAGATAGATAGATGATAGGTATAGTAGATAGATTATTTATGGAGATACTTTTGAAAGCAGTGGGGAGTGTGAAAACAATCACAAAAAAACATTGCATTCTGTTAAGGTGGGAGATTTTATGGGGGGGGGGGTCTGTTGTTGTTGAGGGCAGGTAAATTAGATTAATAACAGAACATTCATGAGAAGGTTTCAAATCTTGCTGTCAGAGGGTAATAATTAATGATCAAATGTTAATGGAGATGCTGTGTTGTTGATGCCATTAATTCAGCTCAGTGGAGCCAGTCCTGCCCAGGATCTGCCACGGCTGTCACTGCATTTGCTTAATTATTCCAGTGCCTTCAGGCTCCCCTTTCCAACCCTTCCAACACCTCCCCTCCCCCCTGCCAGTGCTTTTCCTACTAACTTTGGGACAGTCTGTTTTCAGTGAAGCAGAATCATAAAGAATTGTCCTGCTTGTTGGCTAGATAGGCCAGGCTCAGTCTGAAAAGCCCAAGGCAGGACAGAAGTAAAATGTAAAGTTAGCTTCTTTCTGTGAGTGCAGACATGAGTAAACCCTGACATAGAGTCAATTTCAGCAAAACTACCTTTTACCATGCAGGTAAAAGGTGTGCTTGTAAGATACCGAAAGAAGCATGAGATTTCCACTATACAGGAAGCCAAAACCAAAACTATTCTGTCAATAGAATTTATTTCTGAACAAACTGATATTCATTAGATGTTAGGGTTAAGCAAACAAAATGACTTTTTCTTTGCTAATAGTCTATATCATTTCTTTAACTCAATAACCAATTAATTTTATTGTACTATAGCAGCCATCTCTGATGCATTTATTCTGATAGAACATGCCAATGTTTTCTTTCATATATTCTCATCCTTCCCTTTCCTAGGTACGTACCAAAAGACTGCCAAAAAGAGACACAGCTCTCTTTAAATCTTTGTCAATTAATCAGCAGAATGTTCAGTCTAATCTCCCTTAGTCAACCTGTATGTGATAAGGTGTTTCAGCTTGATGTTTATTTCATATTTAACATTTAATAGCGAGTCCTACTTATACCTTTGGAAGTAGTGTGCTTTGTAAATGTAAAGTCCAATTGTCCATTGGTGCCTGGATCCCTTTCAACCTGAAATGCTTAATAAAAATGTAAGGCATGACAACAATTCAAAATCAATCCCTAATGTTGTACATGGCAATTTAAAATAAGCAAAGCTCTTCAAATTTGTATACATCCTTGAATTTGGAGGCATTTGTGGTTCAGAGCATGTGCAGTATGCAGTGATTTAAGATTATTGGAGCCTTTTGTGTTTCAGTTTGATAGGATTTTGGCAATGGAGAGGGATTCAACATTATCAGAGCATTGTATATGTTTTACAGGTGGAATTCATCTCAGTCTTGGACAGCAGAAATGTGCAACGTGTTATTGTTTGAAAAGATCATAGAAACAGTGCCATATTTTTCCTAAGGGTAGACTTTTCTTGAAGAGCCAAACATCTTCCATTATTTTAAAAGCAATTTGTTAGATGTGGATGTGTTCTAATAGGACAATTTCATATTTTGAGGTTGATATTGATAATAGCTACCGTGTGGCCATGTTTAGAGAAGGCAACTATCTCCATATGAGGTCTTAAATACATGCAACATGATGGATATATCTTTATCTTTAATGTGTAAAAGGTAAAGCCTGATACCTAGTTCATTCACTTCATCCCATCCTCTCATCAGATCCAGCAATTTCATTCTGCAAGGTTAGAAATTAGGCAGTAGCATGTGCAAATGGGTATCAAGGCATGTAATTGCCCAATTTATATGTGCCAAGTGTCCATCTGCCAGCATTGATTTTTTTTTTTTTTTTTTAAAAGGTGGTTCACTTCTGAAATTCTCTGGAAGAATTTAAATACCCAAGTAATCCCATTTGTGCACATATTAAACTGGCTTGTTTTTAGATTAGCCAATATCAGTCCCCTTTTGCCCCCAAAACTTTCAGACATGTTGAAGCCAATGAAACTGTTTTGGATAGAGATTTTACATGAGCTTAGGTTCTTCTAGTACAGGGATGTCAAATTCGTATTGTCACAGTGTCATCATGTGGCATATCATGACTTTTTTCCCCTCTGCTAAACCGGTCATGGGCATGGCCAGTGCGTAACGCACCCAGCCCACAGGCCGGGAGTTCTAGTAGCTCATCCGGTTTTCTTGAAACTCTATTCCTTCTGAACTCTCAAGCCATTGAGCCATTTAAGCCATAAGTGAAGATACTATAAGCTGCCTATGAGAAGCAAGGTTCCTGTTGTGCCACAGGGTTGCCACTCTGAATATGTTAAAATATCTGTAAAAAAATTTATTGGTCTTCAGTCTCTGTGCATTCAGCTTCATTTGGCCAGGTTATAGTGTTTATGAGGAAGAAAATTTCCCTCATTTTCCCCTTTCCTGTTCTCCAATGGAATGGATAATGTTAAAAAATCTTTATTATATGCCTCTCACTCATTTTTTTTTTTTAAATTAAAATGCCACAAATGTGATAATCAATCTTTGAAGAAAAGTTCCTGCGACCTGTTTTCCAACCCTTCAGTGATGCGTCTGAAACACTGGGTTGCAATGGGAAGTCTCATACTCAGGTTACTTTTATGTTAGGTTAGGATTAGGTTACATATTTTAACATTTAAAAATAGCATTTTCGCATTGGAGAACTTGAAGAATTCTCTGATAAGTATTATTCAGACATTGTGATTTTTTTTAATGATGTATCTGATTCAAGGTTGAAACTTTGGTCACTTAGTTGCTCTAATTCTCCAGATTCCTTTTGTGAAAAATAAATCAATTTAGGAAAAACTATCCTACAGCCATTGGAGGCTGTTTCTAAATGTAGATTGTGTCATCATCATGATACAAGCTCTGTCCTCTTGTGTCATGACATCACACATAATGATTGAAGGGAACTTGCATCATAATCCCGTGTGACTGTGTTCTGTTTGTCAGAATTCCAAATAATATGCCCATAACAAACAGAACTCCAAGGCAAGTAGGTTCCTCAAAGAACAGGTTTATTGGACATATCATATTGGGACAGACTAGTGAAAACTGAGTCTAAAAGTTCCCACAGTTTTCACTTAATTAAAAGTAAAGTTTTTTCCCCCTTTCCCGAACAATCAGTCATGTGGTCCAATTCAGATGCTGTCTGGTTGCTTGGGAACTTCACTCCTCCTCTTTTCAGCCACCTGTGGGAATGTCCTTGGTTCTCAGAGAAAACTATTTTGTTTTGGCTACAAAACCCCCAGCAATTTCTATTTTCTCCTTCTTATCAGCAGTGGCAACACTGAAGCCTCCAAGATGGCAGTAGTCAGGCAAGCTTCAGAGTTGACACCAAGTTTTGTAATTTGTCTCTACTTGTTCCCTTCTGTAGCTACTCACATCTACATCTCTCCAATAAAGACAGATACAAGCCAGTAATCTCTAAATTCATTCTCCTGTGTCTATGGAGATTCTCATTCATCCAGGTCATGGTTGTCCCAAAGGTGCTTTTTCAAGAGCATTTTTCTTTGAAGATGTTTCATTTCTCATCCAAGAAGATTTTTCTGGTCATTCTCCTGTGTTTTCACAGTTTAAATATTATTTTGTCTATTTGTCCAACGTTCGTAGTTCAGCTTCTCAATTCTATACATTTTATTTGTATCCGCTCCTTGAGTTTATCTGTTAATGTTTTTTTATTTGCTGTGCTTTTATAATGGATGATTTTAATGTTTTTCAACATTTTATAGTGTAAGCTGTCCAGAATCATTTGATACGAGATGGGCAGCAAATACATTTTATAAATAAATACATCCTGCTTTTATTACTCTTACAAATAACACAAAAGGGGCAAACATATCAAGTACACCTTCATTCTAGTTTTCCCACAACAACTAACCTGTGAGATGGGCTAGGCTGAGAGAGTGTCACCAGCTGGCTTTCGTGTCTACAGTGTAGGACTAGAACTCATGGTCACCACTTTCTAGTCTGGTGCCTTAATGACTGGACCAAATTGGCTTTTAATTAAATTTGACTTTAATACTCTTGGTAATGTGGTCTTCAATTTATTTTCAAAACTATCTCCCAATCTCTCTCCTCCTCCTCCTCCTCCTCCTCCTCCTTCTCCTCCTCCTCCTCCTCCTTCTCCTCCTCTTCCTTTGATTACTTGCCATTTTTTTCAAACTTAAATAGAATACCTTGTTTTGTTAAAAAAAGAAAGCTGACAATATTTCTGAACCGAATATACAATACACAAGAATGAAGTACATAGGAAGTGAAGAACCCACAGAAGTAAGGAAAACTATCTTTTGTACTATGCTTTAAGAGAAGTAGGCAACCTAGTGCCTCAAAAATGTATAAAACTACAATTGCCAACTCATTTAATCATTAGCCATCTTGGCTAGACTTATAAGAAACCGTCGTGTTATTTCTACAATATAGAGTTCTCAGGGGGTTGCCAACAGTATTAGGATATTCTTGTAGTAAAAGGCACAATTGTCATTAACTGGAAAAGCCTCCAGAAACAGGCCATTGTCACAAACCACTGTCTACTTGCTATTAAAGCATACTGGGACACCAGATTTCAGAGTAGGTTATCTTGCCACCTTTATGAACTAACTAGCATCCTTTTAGATGGCATCTCTTCAAAGAATGGTTTGATTCTTCATGCCCTCCTGTGAGGAAGAAATTAAAATACCAGCATTTGGTGGCATCAGGAATAGACAGAGGGCAGTCCTTCTATGGCCTATGACTCTCCATAGAGAGACCCACTCAGGCCTCAAAATAGTATTTTCATATTGAATAAAGGATTTCTTTTTACACAGAAGCAATTTTCTGGATTGTCCACGTTTGCTAAAAAAAATAAAACCCAAAAATTCACACTAGATGCAAATGAAATATAGCTAAAGAGGCTTGAAGTTACAGTAGAGACAGTAGAAAATGGCATCTGTCTGAAATGAAATGATGCTGATGTATTACAACAATGAATTCTTAATTAGACTGTTTATTAAAAGTCAACAAACCTTACACATAACAATATGGCATCTATTTGTGTTCAAAGACCGTAAATTACTTTTTTTTCACCATTGAAAGGGAATAGATTTTTACAGTAATTCCTATTCCATTCTTTGAAAAAATAAATAGAGTCTTAAAATAATACGAGGTACATTATTTTTATAGGCAGTGGTAACAGATTTGCACTTTTAATTTGACTGTGTTAAATGTTATGGAAGAGGGAGGTCACATTAGGGCGAACTGGCTGTATTGTTTTCCTAATACATTTAAAGGGAGACATTCAAGTCATTCCAATTTGTGTGATAATAACACCCTCATCGGGGCGGCCTAGAACCAAGGAAACAGTTTAATTCATTCATCTTTTGACTGAATTATATTACATGCATTAGCATGCATTAGGTCTTTATATAAATATGCCAACCATTGAATGTTTTTTGAGCAATGCTGATTTTTGGTATCATACAAGTATTCCTGCCCTAGCGTTTGGGAAGCAATTTTTCAAAGTGGTTTAATAATTGTGACAAAACAACAATAATAACAGTCCATGACTATTGTATTATCTTTCCCTTTGTCCCTCTCTCTCATACATATACACACGTTCCTTGTGGTTTTTGTATAATAGAAATCATTAAAAACCTAATAGAAATAAAATATTATTCTTTATATATAAATATGAACTAGGTTCCATAGAAAGGTCAATCTTGAGAAGATGGGTTTTTGAATACTATTTGCTGTACTCTAACCTATACAGAAACATAGAACAGTGCATCTGATGATCATCTCATTGAGTAGAACACATAAGATGGAGATTCTTCAATTACTATGTCTTAAAACCATGAATAAATATATTATTTGGTATGTATAATGGGCTAGTTCAATTATTTGCAATATTTTCATCAGATTTCCATACACTAGGAACAATTTGTTGGTTTTTAATAAGCTGTTAAAATGAGGCAGCATGCATTAATTATCTGAGTCTCGTGTGAATTCACATTAACAGGATATATCAGGTTTTAAGTTGTTACTATTAAATGTCAGATTGATCTATAATAAAGCCTCAGTGATCCAATTACTTTCATTCTGGAAAAAAGAGGCTACCTGGTATACATGATTGAGAATTGGAGAGAGACGAGGCTTCCGGTTTGAGCTTCTTTGGTGACAGACTGAAAGCTCATCTCTGCAAGGCTTCGATCCATGCTCACCGCTGGAGCGCCCCGAGCCAGCTGGTTTTGGGGCTAAACCACCCCGTAGAGGTGGTGAAGAAGGAGGAGACTGCCTGCAGGGTTGAGGAGAGTCGTATCTCTCCTCCCCAGCTGGCCATTACTCCCTTTCCTGAAGGCAGTTGTAGCGGTGGCCAGAAATGGCCACCGCAAAGAAGAACTCAACTGGAAAAGAATGTGCAGGAGGAAGATAAGTAGGGAAAGTTTTGGTTGACCGGGTCAAACAGCAAAAGCAACAAATAAAGTACCCTGGAATTTAAATTTAATAACCTTGTTCCCAAAGAAGATTTTGAAGCTGCGAAGGAGAGAGAGAAGGGAAAGGATTAGGTTTTTTTTCTTCCCTTCCTTATACTGACAGCTAAGAGACTTAAGCAAGAAATTGAAAAAAATCCACTTTGACATTAATAGGCATCTAAGCTGAAAATAAAAGTCAAAGGGATAATAAAGATTTCTGCACATTTAAAAGTTTTTTTTTTTAACAAATTTTGTTAATTTTACAAAAACAGTGCACAAACAATCAAGGCATAACAGCTTACAAATTATTTTCTAAAAAAAAAAAATTAAAGAAGAAAACCAATAGAACATACAAAATGATTCCAAATTATAATATCAATATTTACATTATCTATTTAACTTCATATCTTATCCCAACTTCTCCTTTTCATTCTAATTATCCAAGTTATTTCTTGCTAATTAAAATTTTATTGCCTTTTATCAACATACAAAACACAGAACATAGAAAACAAAACAAAACCTAAAACATCTTTTCTGAAGGCTGCTTGATCCCGAGTTAAAACTCTTCACACAGACGAAATTCACACATCATATTCACTTTATATATCCTTCCATATCTTATTACCATTTTCAATATCATTCTTGGTCTGTTCTATTTCCAGCTATCCATCTTTTTTCTTTTACTATACTTCTCCTATATACTAATTGGAGTGATGCCTTTAACTCATTGCCCTAACTTAAAAGTACTTCATATAACACTTAATTTATCTTAGGATTCTGTTCAGTACATTCTAAAATTGCACAATAAATTTTATAAGAAAGATCAATAACTAAAGAAAAAACCTATATAACCACTATCCATATCATTTAAAAAGGAAAAAAAAAACTAATCATATATATTAATACTCATTTATATCTTAAACATTCTACTCTAGATACACATATAAAAACACAATCTTATGTACCTTCCAGAACCCCCCCCTTTTTTTCCCAATTAGATTCACCCATTGTCTCTAAATAAGTTTTTTTTTCTTTAAATCTTGCTTCCCACCATTGAGACTTCTCCTCCCCCCTTTCTCTCTTGCTTATTCTTCTCCTTGTCCTTTTTACCCCTTTGTCTCTCCTCCTCCCTTTTCTTACTCCCTTTCTGTTGCTTTCTAACCTTGCATCCACCTTTCCTCTCATTTTTCTCTTTTTTGGTTGTTTTTTCAAACCTTAAAATCCCCTTTTTCTTATCCTCTTTCTCCTCCTCCCTGGAAAAAGCCCATTGTTCATCAAAAATGGCTTCTTCTTCCTCTTCTTCTTTGTCCCAGCCATTCTGCTGCACAGTCAACTTTTCATAAGTGCATAACGCCATTTCTAAAAATTGAAATAAAGTGCCCAAAGTATCTTTTCCATCTTGTTCTTACTTTTTATATTTTTGATATTCAGTCTTTAGTTCATCCATAAGCAATGCCATCATGAAAAGAGAAACTTTTCCCAAAACAACCACCCAAGTATTTTTAATCAAAAATAATTCAAAAAAAGTTCCAAAATACTTTTTTTCCTTCTTCTACTTCTCTTTCTGGGGTTACTTTTTAACCAAAGAGGTCCAATTACCATATATCTTTCTTTGGGATTCTAGGCAATCTCCTCCTTTTTCAGCTTCTGCTCCAATATTTTTTTTTTTCCTCTTCCTTCCCACTTACAACAACAATTTTTTTTTAAATGATTAGAAATCCATACCTCCAATAAGGGTTTTCCAATTTCTTAAATTATTAAATCCAATGTCCAAAGTGTCTTTTGTCCCTTGGCTTCAACTTTCAAAATAATTCACCTTCAGTGCCCAAATAAATTTCACATCTTCATCTGCTGCTTCTATGGGGTGGGAGAGTGAAGAAAAAAAAAGTTTCCCTTTAACAGCTTTCTCTGCCGCTTTCCGATCTTCTTAGGGATACAATGTATCCTCCAGCAATTCAGACAGTTCAGTTCCAGAGAGTTTAAAAGATGTTAATTGACCCAGCTCAGCCAGCGCTTTCACTTTTCTTGCTTCCTCCAGCACAATCTTACCTGGTTGCAGGCTTCTTCGTGGTGGCCATTACTGACCGCTGCTCCACCACCTCGGGAAAAAGGGTTTTTTCTGGACAAGGAGGGGGTCTGCGACATCCCCAACCCCCTATCCGGCTCCCCTCTCTCTTCGGCTGCCTCTACAGGGCAGCCATATCCCCCGGATCCATTTGGATCAGGGGCACCTCGGCGGCAAGCGCAGTAGGAATCGTGAACAGTCGCGAATTCCTGCTGCCACCGAAGCCACGCGAAACTGGAAACCTGCATATTTAAAAGTTTTTAAAAGCAGGAAAGGAGAAAAAAAAAGAATAAAAGGGCAGGATCTGGAAAAATGGAGGAGACTGCCTCGAACTAGGGAATGGAACTGTAACTAAAAGGAACTTGCAGTGAAATTTCAACAAGATTCCTCAAAGATACATCTTAATTGAAACTTGGTAACAAAATAATAGAACCCCAGGAAGAGAAAGTGGAAAAAAGAAGCAGAAAGAAATAGCCTTGGATTATTTGGATTACTTGGTGATTTTTGATTTTTGCATCTGGATTAAAATTAACCGGGTGGTTGTTTAAAAGTCTTTAAAATGGTATCAATCTTAGGAGAACTGAAAATGGAACTTTAAAAATGGAAAGAAGATGCACAAGAAGGGAGAGGTTCTTTTCGCTTTGTATTTCAATTCTTAGAAATGGAGATCTGGAACTATGAGAAACAACAAGAAACGCTTGCAGAACAAGAAGATTGGGACAAAGAAGAAGCCATCTTTAATGATCAAATAATTTTAAGTGAGGGGAGAAAAGAAAAGGGGGGAAAGAGAGTGAAAGGTTTAAGACTAGAAAAAACAACCAAAAAGAAGAGAATTTGAAAGATAAGTATAATATTAGAAAGCAATAGAAGAGGGGATTACAGATGAGAGAGTTAGAAGTAGAGAGATGAGGGGGTAAAAAGGAAGGGAGAAGAAGAGGGGGAAGAAGGCAAGGAAAAGAAGTTGTAAAAGACAGAAACAAGAAATGGAGAAACAGGGAAAAGATATAAGGATTGTATCCATAAGCTTGTTTAGAGATAGTGAGTGAAAATTTAATTGCAAAAGGGATTCTGCAAAGGTACATAAGATAGCATTGTTATATTATAAACAGAAATAATTTTAGAAAATATGATTAAAATGATGGATAAAATATTTACTGTAATGTAGTTGAATGTTTGCTAATAAAGAAATGAATTAAAATGATTGGTATAATTAAATGGGAACATTTTTAATTATTAGTAATGATTTATAAAAATATAAATGAGAAATATATTGTTCGGGTAATTTCCCACGTCATTGTAATTGTACTTTTAAAGTTGTAGCAACGTTTCAGCAGAATCTCATCTGCCATCATCAGGCAGTTTTGGTTTTTTCTTCATCCTGATTGGTTGGGAGTCTTGGTCTGTGTTTATTGGTCTTGGAGTTTGCTGTGTTCTGCTTGATTGGTGTTTCTTATATCTTCTGTCTGTTTTTTGGCTCTTTTTGTATCTTGATTGGCTGGCAACATTGTGTTACTTTATTGGAGGCCTTTAGTGCAGCTTGGCTCCAGGTAAATGGACGACTATCATTAGTTAGGAAGCTGGGTTTCATCTGGGTGCCTGGTTGGGGTGTGTTTGAGCTGGAGGTATCAGGGGGGATCTGTTTGTGCCCAGGTGTTTGTCTGGCTTGTGGTGTGGAGATTTTTTTGTTTGTGAGTGCAGGCTTCCAAACGATTGACAGTCTGGTGGAATTATCTCTTCTATTCATGCTTTCTGGTCTTTTTCAATCTCTATGGCTTCTCTAATGATTCTGTGGCTGGGGTTTCCCATAGTGGCTAGGGTTTTGGTGCCATTGAAGTTGATGCTATGACCTGTAGCTTCCATGTGTTGGACTAGTGAGGAAGTATGTTCCAGTTTTTTGACTGCATTTTTATGTTCACTCTACATTTTCCTAACAGTGGCTCTATCTTCTTGTTTGCAAGTAATACTTACAAAGTATTATTTAGTTTTTCATATTACTTCTTGTTTTGATTTTTTAAACCATGACTTCCTCCCTCCCCAAAAAACATGTGATAATATCTGTGGTATCTCAGACATGAAATTCTCAAAAGTTGACCATTCATGGGAATATGTTCACTTATTGTGAATTTCTAGAATGTGAAATGTTTATATAGAGACAAATATTCTCCATATATAGACTAATAGATGGTCAATGTAATATTATTGCTATTTACCCAATGAAGAAGATAGGGCTGAACACAGAACATTGGGGTGAAATTCAGATTATCTGTGGGGTCCTTGCTGCTCTTTGAGCTTAGTTGTTTTCTTGTGGATGTTTTATTACCCAGATAGATAACATCATCAGTACTAGAAGGGAGTGGGGTTTGTTAGGGATAACATTGTTTACCCTAACTGGTTTAGGTAAAATAATAAATATGTTATCATGGTTTGTTAGTTAAAGTGTCTGTAACTTTATCTGTAAGAATGTAATTAAGGGAGTGGTTGTAAAAGCACCATAAAAGAAGCAAGGCACAGCAGCTTGCTTTCTCTGGCTTGATGATCCCTAATTACTGCATGGATTGAAGACTGCGTTTTTCCCTACTAGAACGGGAGAGAGAAAGGACTGTTGATTTATCAACTGTGAGAGGACTGATTTATTGTAAGTGAACTGACATTGGATATTCTATACGGACTTTGCTAATTGAATATCATTGAAAGGACTGACTAAATGATACATGACAAATGGACTGTTATTTTGACTATGCTATAAAACTCTAAGTGGAATAAACTATATTTTTGATAGCACAAGCGTATCTGTTATTTTTACTGTATGTTAACTAACATACAAACTTATCTCACACATTTATCTGTATGCCTATCTGACTAACGCTGCACATTCTATTTAGCTTGTCTCCTTAACCCTGGTTGGGGAACACAGGCTAAACAGGGTTTGCTCTCATTTTATATATTAGTGGCTTGCCCTGTCAGTGTTGATGGAAATGGTATTAGTGGTTCCTTGATTAGCCTGTTGTTTACTTCTTTGTCTGAATTGGTAGTTCTTTTTTATCTTCCAAAGAAGAGCAAAACAAAAAGAGCATTTCTATTTATTTGTATTTTGCCTTCATTATTTTTATAAATAAGGCAGTGGACATACCTAATATACTCTCCTCTTCCAATTTTCCATAGATAACAACCCTGTGAGGTGAGTTGGGCTGAATGGCTGACCCAGCCAGCTTCCATTTCTAAGGAGAGCTAGAACTCACAGTCTCCTGGTTTCTGGCCCGGTGCCTCAACTACTAGAACAAACTGGCTCTATCTAAAAATTTGAAAGATCTTTGCCCTTATTTTAGCTTTAAAATGGAAATGCTTTGCTTATTGTAATAAACTGAAGTATATGCAAAACTGCTACGAAGTATTATTTTCACACGCATAACAAATGTTCTGCAGAATATATTATTTTTTATTTTTGTTTTTCTGAAACTCTTTCCTTGCAATTTGTTGCAATCCAACAAACAGAAGGTATTAAAATAAAATTAATTTGTAAATTTAAAAAGAAATAAGGAAAAACAAATCCAAGCTCTGTTCTCCTTCAGAAACATTGAAGTTTTTTCTCAATTGTTCGTTTCCATTCTAGGAGCGTATATTTGAGAATATATATACAGTGTGTGTGTGTGTGTGTGTGTGTGTGTGATGCAAACTGATTAATTTCATTTGACTTCCTTTGTTGTGTCATCTATAACTAAACTTTCATAAAAATCACAGTACTCAGAGTTGGAAGGGGAGGGTGCAACCCAACAACCAAATAAAAACCAAACACTGTTTTGAATGTCTAGCATGAAATCTTTGCAGATTCCTCTTCTGTAGCTAATACCATATGTTCTTCAGGAAGAAGAGCTGTGCAATAAGCTATAGATAGACTGTCAGCTTGAAATTTTCCACTGCGGTTGATTTCTATCCCATGAATGTTACATAAAAAGTGCCTTTTGTGCGTTGAGATTACATAACATCCAAGTGGGCTGTGGTCACTCAACTGCTCCAAAGTCCCATTTAGAGATTAAAGGGAAAGCAATTGCATTACCTGGTTTATCACATTTGGCTGAATTAGTAATTTCCTATCTTGTTAAATACTGGATTCATGGCTTTTGCTAGAAGTGAAAATGCATGCAATGTAAAAATACGCTGTAAGGAAAAAAAAAAACAGTTGTAAGACATATCATTAAGTCTGGGTGTTGTATGGCTTTTGTGTGTGACAGTGGCAGGTTTCTGGGGGGGGGGACACAAAATCAGCTGTCATTTGCACATAATTTAACTTTTAGGATTTGTGGCAAGCACAAATGCATTCTAAACTTTAGAAGAGAGTTGAGGAATTTTGACTGAATAATGTATATTTTAAACACGTTGCAAAAATTTGAACAGTCCTTATCTGGCTACAAAATTATTTCCTATCCATGTGGTCCATTGAAGTTTACAATGACAATTATTGGCCAGAATAAAGCAGGTCATTCTCCTATGCTATATAGATCGGCAAAAGCTCCCTAAGATTGTCCCCAATATATAGTTGGATCCATGCAATGTGCCAAGACATAATCTAAAGTAACAACAGTCTCACTGTGATTTATTGCACTGGGAGAACTGGGCCAATGAATGACCAGTCAATGCTCTTCTCCCATTTCCATTCAGCATCACAGCCCATCATGGATTTATGAAATGAACTCTTTGGAGAGAAGGTGATGAAAAAAAATATCAATTAAACATGTTGCTTTCTGGTGGACTAGGATCAACACATTGGGTTACAAATTAGGCTTCATGCAAGAAAGGATGCCACAACTTAAATCAGTGCATTGGAAATGCAAGGAAACAAAGCAATTCCATTGTACAGAAGACTACTGCCTACCTAACTCTTAAATGTACCATCAACAACAACTGTTGGTGCTGGGGACAAGTGTATGAGAGTGTTAAACATAGGGCATAGGTCCTCAGTGGGTGTTTATTTACCTCTTCCTTTCAAAGTCTATAATTGATAAGGGATATACCTGAAGTTGCAGTATTGTGTTAGAGAATTTCACCAAATATTGGCTCATTGGACACTGTTTAAGAAAGTGCTATAGAACATAACTCAGCAAGAGAATAACAGAAGATAAACAGCTTGGACATTTGGCTATTGTGATATAAGAAATATACCCATTTGTGTATTGCAGGAAACAAATGTTTCTCATTCCACCTCTTCAGATTTTCTCAGGAATTGATGAATATCTGTGTTACTTGAACAAAAGTGAGAATAGCATTATAACAAATCATTTGATTGGAACTGATTGGCAGATAATCAGATGTCTCTTTCCCCCATCTATCTATACTATTTGAGATGAGGCCAGAAGAATTCTTATGTAAGTAAATATGACTAGGATTGCCCCCTATTGACTGATTAGGCAATAATGAGTTTGAAGTAAATGAATTTTGTATGGCATACTATGAATTAATTAGAAAATTAGTTTAGCAGCTGTCATGGAATTAGATTTACAATTGGAGAAAGGGACTTGGAAGATATACGTAGATATACTATAAATGTCAAGGATTCTTTTTTGTCACCAATCTGGATAAATAGCCTTTTCCTTCATTCACCATAAAGCATTGTCTTTTATATATGAATACCACAATTTCTGCCATCACCTCCACTACAGTCATGATACTCTAAGAAACAGTATCTGGCTAGATATTTAGGACCTAAGATTTCTATAGGTTTCTGTAAGTAGTAAGAGGCTCTAATTCCTTTCTCTTTCCTATATTTTATCCCATAGCAACTAATATCCCACTGGGTACTCAACATCTTTAAGAATTCTGTGAAATGCCTGACTGACTAAGAATTCTGAAAATTAAAGTCCTGACACTTTTAGATGATGTCTGGTTGGTGGAGATGGGTCTACTCTACATCATAACCCAACAATGATGTGAATAATATATACTTAAAGTACTATGGATTGCTTTAAGATTAAGATCATCCTTCATTTACTTATACTGTAGGGGGGGAAATAATGTAGAACTTTTTGATAATGTCCAGATAAGAGGAAACACTTTTATAATTATGTGTTTGGGGAACGCCTTAAAAAAAAGTATAGAATCCATCTGCTATAAGAAGTGTAAAACAAATGAACTCTTTTCATTCTATAAGAAATGGAATTTTGTGGTATATTTGACAGCTGATTAAATTCTAAATCATCTTGAAAAAATAGCTATAATGCCTATACAATTAATTGATTCAAGAAGGTAATCATGCTTATTTCAAAGATAAAGTGAAATAGCTTGCTTAAAAATAAGCAATTGAGGATATGATGATTTATAGTGTGTCTAGATTTCTGTGCTGTTGACTTCAATGGCTCTGAACATCTTATAATCTATTTATAAAAAAGTGAAATACCATTCATGCATCATCACAAAATCTCCAGAACCATAAAGCCTACAAGCTTGAAATTTGCCACATATGTTCCTCTTGGCTTCTAGGTGCTCATTAAGAAAGGATTTTTCAAAATGACCATCAGAGCATTAATATTTTATATATTATTATTAACATGCTCTGATGCTAAGGAATTCTTCTTCCCCTCCCCACCTGAAAAGAAATCTGTTCCAAATGCAAAACACAAGCAGAGGAGAGGAGTTTTAGTTTTAATTTCACAGCAGCAACCACCGTTAGTACAGAACAATTGAGCTAAGCCACACCCAGGCTCCTTGCTGTCTCCTCCTTGCTCATACTGTTTCAGTTTCCATGTTTTAGTTTCCAAATAGCCCTCAACTTTCTCATGCATTGATAAGACGCTAGCCAGATGAATACTGCTGGATGCTGGTTGGTAGAGGCAAAGTTTTTTTCCCTTATTTTCCTCCCCAAAATCTAAACCCGATCACATAGTTTCGTAACGAAGCACGGGTATCGAGCTAGTAATACATAAATACATATTTGCTGGGATGACTTCTATCATCTAGAATACCTGTTGATTAAGTACGTCACAAAGTTTTTGTGTATATAACAGATGGTAAAGGAGAAGGAAAAGAAAAGGAAGAAATGCATGAAATAAATGCTTCATTTTATTAATTTGGAGCCAGAGATAGTTTTTGAACAGAAGAAAAAATAGGTGAGAGAAGGACAGTAGTGATAATATTCTAACAACTCTCTGTAAAGCATAGCGTAGCATAATATTTTGAATAAGCTATTAAAATCTATTAGCGCTGAAGGTAAGGCATTCAAGCAGTCTTTCTCAACCAAGATTCCACAGAGAGATCATTAGAGGTTCTGCCAAAGATAGAGATTAAAAAACAAACTCTGTTGTTTGAACTTCACACACTGTGTAATCCTAGTGCCCTCAGTGGGGGGACTTTTTTTTATGTACTGCAACTCAGATTTGCTCTGGTAAACATCGTACAATGTGGATTGTGTAGAGTGGAATTGAATTTTATTAGGAGGTTTTCTCCTTTTGTGCGTGTGTGCATGTGAGTGAGTGTGTGTTTCTTTTATACAGGGGTTCCCTGAAATCTGAAAGGGTTTTCCAGGGTAACAAGTTTGAGAAAGGTTGCATTAACCCTTGTTAATGTGAATGTTCTTCCCTATATAGCAGAAATGTTTCTATAGAGGTAATTGGGAAGTACAGGCAAACTATGGAAGAGCTCCTCCAGGCAGTAGGATGGAATTTAGATCTGTTTATTCATTCTGTTTATTCAGCTCAAGGAATCTCTGTTGCTTGTGTGGTTTTGTATATTCCAAGTAACATTACAAACAGGGCAGTAAGCCCATATTTCTCTCCTTTCGCTTTGTTACTAAATGTTTATTTCTATAAGGAGGAAAGCACTAAGAAATTACCTCTGTGGAGAGTTGACAGTTTGTTCAGACTCCAAGACTGAATTATTAATAAGACAAAATCTTTTGAGACTCTTACTTAATGATGGTCCAATGTAACAGATCAGTTTCTGTACCTTCAAATTAGCACAGTACTAAAAGATCTGAGGGAAATATTGAAAGACTTGACTGAGTCTGAAAATCTTGCAATGTGAAAATCAGAACACTTGCTGGGCTTCCTCTGCAGGTAGTCCTCGATTTACAACAGTTCATTTAGTGACCATTTAAAGTTACAACATTGAAAAAAGTGATGTATGAATCTTTTTTTTTTTACAGTTTTGACTCTTGCAGCATCCCCAATGCCACTTGATCAACATTCAGATGCATGGCAACCGACTTATAGTTATGATAGTTACATTGTCACAGGGTTATGTGATCGTGTTTTTTGACCTGTTGACAAGCGAAGTCAATGGGGAAGCCAGATTCACTTAACAACTGTGTTAAATAACAAGTGCAGTGATTCACTTAACAACTGTGCCAAGAATGGTCATAAAATGAGGAAAATTTCACCTAATAACTGCCTCACTTAGCAACATACATTTTGGACTCCACTGTGACAAAATGTTAAGGACTATTTGTGTACATTGCTGGTGAAGTATAGCTCAGAATCTGAGCAAGTAAAAGACTGCATGATTAAATGAGTGTAGAATCTAATGCAGTAATAGAGGTGTAACAATGTGAATTTCAGTGGAAAAAGAATCTTAAATTTACCTTGTATATTATATTAAGAAAAAATAACTAGCATAAACTGTCTCATGATTGGTATATTGCTCCAATTGTGATAAATGAATATTTTATTTTCTAAAAATAGCTGGAAACATAAAAAGCAGGTAGGGTCCTTTTTTCACATGTGGTAGCAATGCTGTAATCAGGCCTGGAAAACTGTTAAAAAGGAAAGGACCCCATTGATAAGTTAAAAATGATCATGGGATGGAAAGGAATACGTTCAGCACCAATTAGCTAACAGAGCAGCAGCAATGTTGGAGCTGGTGGCATTAATGACGCATTGGTGGCACTTGGTAGCTTTTCCTTTAGGTGGTGATCTCAACAGATCTTTCCTGGTGGCAACATCATTTCATAGTGTTGTATTTATTGCATGTTTCAGAAATACTGGCAAGCTATACAAGCTGCCTGGGTGGCTGCACATAACCTATTGGTCATTTATTTTATTTTATTTATTTATTTTTAATTTGTCAATTGCTTACAAGATAATAGGTATAAGTAAAAACATAGTTATGGATACATGGATACATATAAGTAAAATAAAAATATATATAAAAGAAACAATAGGACAGGGATGGTAGGCACGTTGGTGAGCTTTTGCACGCCCCTTAAAGACCTCTTAGGAAAGCAGTGAGGTCAATAGTAGACAATCTAAGGTTAAAGTTTTTGGGGTTTGGGGAAGAAATCAGTCAGGTAGAGTATTCTAGACATTGACCACTCTGTTACTGAAGTCGTGTTTCCTGCAATCAAGTTTGGTGCAGTTAACCTTGAGTTTGTATCTATTGTTTGTTTT
The DNA here is from genome assembly GCA_033807585.1 of Hydrophis major. Lineage (NCBI taxonomy): Eukaryota > Metazoa > Chordata > Lepidosauria > Squamata > Elapidae > Hydrophis > Hydrophis major. The sequence goes on from CM066328.1 coordinate 170,216,243, forward strand.
TGTGTTGTTATGGTTGAAGCTGAAGTATTCATTGACAGGTAGGACATTGCAATGTATGATTTTATATACTATACTTAGATTGGACTGAAGGCGGCGTAGTTCAAGGTTTTCCAGGTGTAGAATTTTGAGTTTGGTGGCATGAGGTATTCTGCAACAAGTAGAGGAGTGGAGAACTCTTCTTGTGAAATATTTCTGGACTTTCTGAACTGTGCTAATATCAGATACGTAATGTGGGTTCCAGACTGATGAGCTGTATTTGAGTATTGGTCTAGCAAATGTTTTGTATGCTCTAGTTATTAGTGTAATGTTACCAGAGAAAAAGCTACGTAAAATTAGGTTAACAACTCTTAATGCCTTTTTGGCTATGTAGTTCCAGTGGAATCTGGCACTTAGGTCATTTGAGATGAGTACTCCAGGATCCTTGACAGAGTTTGGATCATCAACAAGGTCTTGACTATTCAGCCTGTATTTTATTTTATGATTTTTTTTTGCCAATATGTAGGACAGAGCCTTTATTTGTTGAGATTTGAAGTTACCATTTGTTTGACCATTCTGATGCATAGCTGAGGTCTTTTTGAAGGGTAGCAGTATTGTCTGTGGTGTTGAATAGCTTTACATAATCAGCGAAGAGAACATAGTTGTCATATATTGTGAAGACTCACAATAATGTTCAGCTATGCTGAAAAATGATTTACACTTGAACAAAAAGCTGAATTTCCATTTCAAACTGCAATATTATTATTAAAGTTTGCTAACCCTATATCTCCTTAAAGTATTCTGAAATAGGTTTATATATGCTAGCAGATGCAAGAATATAATATGCTTTTTCCTAGAAGTTTTTTTTTTTTTTTTTTAGGAAAAATAGTAATAGCTTTATTTCATGGGTGTTTATAGCTCAGTGTAGTACAGGTTAATCTAATGCAAATCAAAAAAAAACAAAAAAAACCCAACATCATAATAAAGCAATATTATTTAACAGATTTCTTTTTTTTTTTTAATAAAAGTTTTATTGATTTTAACAAAAAACAAAAAACATATAAGACATAAAACATAACATAAAAAAATATCATTCTTCATAAATTTACAGTATATCGGTTGGTTTACCACTCCCTTTTGTGCATCCATTTCATAGTCATCAAAATAATTATATTACAAAATAACTCACATTATCATTCATCAGTAAAATATCCCAATATCATTATTGAACAATCATTTGACTATAATTTTACTAATTCATATTTAAGCGAGATAACTATAATTAAGTTAAATTATTCTATAACAAATCATAGAATCATACCAAATCTATCTTAATAAAATATTCTAAAAAATTATCAAAACCAAGAAAAATTATGTATTCATTATTTCCTAAATTTCTAAATATTCTATTATCATATTGTATTATCTAACCATTGATAAAAAAGATCCCAAACTTCATAAAATTGTTTATCTTCTTGTTCTCTAATTTCAAATGTCAATCTACTCATTTCAGCACATTCCAATATTTTCTTAATAATTTCTTCCTCTAATGGTATTTTTTCATTTTTCCAATGTTTAGCAAATACAATCCTAGCTGCTGTTAATACATTTACAATCAAATATTTTAAATTTTTATTATATATATCAGGTACAATTCCCAATAAAAAAATCTCTGGTTTCAAATCTATGTGTTTCTTTGTCATTTTTTCCAGCCATATGCGAATTCTAGTCCAGTATTTCCTGGCCTCCTCACAAGTCCACCACATATGGTAATATGACCCAGGTATCTGATGATATTTCCAGCACTTTTCAGATTTATTCTTGAACATTCTTGCTATTCTTGTCGGGGGAAAGTGCCACCTGTAAAACATCTTATGCAAATTTTCTTTATATGCTGTTGACATTGTCATTTTATAATTTTGTGACCACAATTTTTGCCATTTCTCTAAATCAATCCCATATCCAAAATTCTTCCCCCAAGCAATCATTGTTTCTTTAACTTGTTCTTCCTCTAATTTAATTTCCAACAAATAACTATATATTTTTTTAATCACTTTTTCATCAGTACCTGTCAAAATCCTATCTAAATCAGTCAATTTATCATAAAATCCTTCTATTTTAGAATCTTTAAGATACCTTGCATGTATTTGCGTATATGAAAACCAATTCATCTTTATACCTTGTTCTTCTAAATTTTACATCGTTTTAAGTTCACCCTTTTCATCCAATATTTCCCCATATCTAACTGTTTGTTCCTTCTTATAAGTTATTGGATACGAAAAAGCTTCAATAGTTGATAACCAAACTGGAATTTTCAAATAACATTATTTCTTAATTTTCTCCCAATTCAACCATAACGATTCCCGTATATAATGCCTTCTAAAATAACCCTGTGATTTAGTTCCCTTATGCCATAAAAAAGCATGCCAACCCAATAATAAATCATGACCTTCTAATGTCAACAATCTAGTCTTTCTTAACGTTATCCATTCTTTAACCCACATTAAGTTTGCAGCTTGATAATACAACTCCCAATTAGGAAGGCCAAATCCTCCTCTAATTCTAGCATCCTGTAAAAGTTTTAATTTTATTCTCGCTTTCTTGCCTTGCCATATATACTTCAACACAATTTTATTTAATTCTTCAAAGTAATCCTTACTTAACCTAATTGGTATTGTTTGGAACAAATATAAAATTCTGGGTAAAATATTCATCTTAACTGTAGAAATTCTACCTATCAATGATAATTGTAGGTTTTCCCATTTTTTCAGGTCGGATGCTATCTGCTGTTTAAGTTTAATATGATTATTCTCTTTCAGTGTAGTACATCTTGACATCAAATATATCCCCAAATATTTAACTTTGTTCGTAACTTGAATTTTCAATAAATCTGCCAGCTCTTCTCTTTGCCTTAATAACATGTTCTTTGTCAGAATCTTTGTTTTGTCTTTATTTATTTTTAAACCAACCATCTCACCATACGTCTCTATCTTTTTCAATAGTTTTAAAGCTATTTCTAAAGGGTCTTCCAAAATAAAGACCAAGTCATCCGCAAAGGCTTGCAATTTGAATTCCTCCTTTTTGACTTTCATTCCTTTTATGTTTATATCCTCTCTAATATTTCTATTTAAGACTTCCAAGGTCAATACAAATAACAAAGGAAATAATGGGCATCCTTGTGTTGTACCTTTTTTAATATTGATAGAGTCTGTGAATTCTCCATCTATCATTACTTTTGCCGTTTGCTTATAATATATGGCTTCTATTGCTTGGATAAATTTTCAAGCAAAGCCCATCTGTTCCAATAGTAATAACATAAATCTCCAGTTCACATAATCAAATGCCTTTTGGGCATCTAAGAATATCAAAGCCATTTGTTTTTCCGGGTGCGCCTCATAATATTCCAATGTGTCCAGGATTACCCTCATATTGTCTTTAATCTGTCTCTTTGGTAAAAATCCATTCTGATCAGAGTGAAAAAAATTATTTAGGTATTTTTAAAGCCTTTCTGCCAAGATTGAAGCAAAGATTTTACAGTCTGCATTCAATAAGGAAATAGGTCTGTAGTTCTTAATTTGTAATGGGTCAACCCCTTCTTTTGGAATAAGTGTAATATAAGCTTCTGACCATGTTTTAGGTATTTTCTTATTTATCATAACTTCATTCATGACTTCTAACAGTGGAATGCTCAACAATTCTTGTAATGTTTTATAAAATTATGCCGGGTAACCATCTGGTCCTGGTGTCTTTCCATTGTTCTGTCTGTTGAGTGCTTCGATTAATTCCTTCATTGTTATAGCACTTTCTAACATTTTCCGAGTTTCATCAGGTATCTTAGGTAGGTTAGCATTTTGTAAATATTGTTTAATTTTTTCTTCATCAAGATCCTCTTGTTTATATAATTGTCCATAAAAATCTCAAATGATTGCCTTTTTCTACTTATTACCATAACAAATTTGACCATGATCATCTATTAACTGTGATATTTTCCTTGACTCTTTCTCTTTTCTCAACTTATATGCTAACCATCTACCTGGCCTATTTGCATCTTCAAAATAGTTCTGTTTAGCACTTCTAATTTTTTGTGCCAGTTCTTCTTTCTCTGCTTGATCCATTTTATGTTTAATTATGTCCATTTTAAGTTTGATATCTTTTTTCTGTGGCATCTTCTGCAATTCTTTTTCCAGTTTTTTATGGTCATCTTCTAAAGCTTTAATCATTTGCCTCTTCCTAATGTTCTTTTTCTTTGTATAGTCAATTATTAATCCTCTTGCATATGCCTTCATTGTATCCCAAACATTCTGTATTGAAGTATCTTCTTTTTTGTTTTCATTAAAGAAGAAGGCCAATTTTTTTCCCATCCATTGTGTAAAATCTTTTTCTTTTAGAATAGTATTGTTTAATGTCCATCTAGATCTTCTTTTTTGTCCTTTCCATTTAATTATCATTGGATTATGGTCTGCCCATGTACTTGTTTCAATATTTATTTCTTGAATATTAGATAATAATTCTATTGATGTCCAAATCATATCTATTCTGGACCATGATAAATGCCTGTTTGAATAAAAAGTATATTGTTGAGTTTTAGCATTTCTTTCTCTCCATATATCTTTTAAATTTAGTTCATCTGTCATGTTAAAAAAGGATTTAGGGAGAGTTTTCCTATTTTGTCGTGTTGTTTTTACTGTATAATTCAGTTTATTGTCTACAATTCCATTGAAATCCCCCATCATAAGTATATTAACATAGTCCAGTTTAATTATTTTCATATGTAATTTTTTATAAAATTCTTCTTGTTTATCATTTGGGGCATAAATTGCAACCAAGAGTGTTTTTATATTATTATCCACTATTTCAACTATTCATACTCTTCCGTCTTCATCAATATAAATCAATTTGGTTGGAGTGGTTTCTTTGACATACAAAACCACTCCTCTTTTCTTACAATAAGTCAGAGAAGTAAATATTTTCCCTAACTTTGGTCGTATCAATAATTGTTCATGTTGTTTTTTAATGTGTACTTCTTGTAAGCAAATTATATCAAATTTATCTTCTCTAATTTATAAAAAGTTTTCCTTCTTTTGATAGCTGAGTTCAGTCCATTTATATTCATGGAAATCAGTTTTTTTTCCCCCATGGTTATGCTTTATATTTAGGTCTAACAGCTCTCGTGGATCTTATTTCACGTTGTTCTTTGATCTCCATTTGTCCACCTATTGCGCCTTCTTCTTTTTCCATCTCCACTTGGTCCTCTTCAAATTCAGTTAAAATCTTTTCTTTTTCTATCTCCATTTCTCTTCTTTCGAAAAATTCCTTATAGAATATTTCTGCTTTCGCAATTGAATCAATTCTGTATCTCTATTCTTGCCAGGTAAACATTAATCCTTCTGGAATCAGCCATCTATAGTTCACCTCTTTTTTCAATAGCATTTTAGTCAAAAATCGATACTCTCTTCTAATCTCTCTCACTTTTCTAGGTACTTGTTTTAAAACCAGGATCTCTTTGCCTTTATATTTCAACCCCTTCTCTCTTACCACTTGTAATATTTGGTTTTTAATAGTTTTTTTGGTGAATCTAACATGGACCTCTCTTGGTAATTGGTTCCTCATCGCATATCTTGTGAAGACTCAATATATCTCATCTACTCCATCCATCATCTTTTCCTCTGTTATTTCCAAGACTCCAGACAGAATTTCAATCATTACTGCTGCCAAGTTTTACCCTTTTTCTTCCTCGATATTTTGGAATCTAAGATAAAATTCTGACCTGTCCATCTCCCACTTCAACATCCCACTTTTTTCTTGTTCGACCATTGTTAATCTATTATCAATATTCCCAATTGTATCATCTCTTTGCTTGTCTTTCTCTTCTATTTTTTGGATTCTCTCATCGTGTTTCACCATCATTTGTTGAAAATTTTCAAATTTCTCATCCATCTTTCCAATTCTTTGGTCAATACTCTCCATTCTTTGTTCCATACTCATTTTAAGATCTTGTATTCCTTGCATAACCATCGTTAAATCCACTTGCGCTTTGTCTTGCTTCACCATTGTTAGGAGTCATCCTCCAGATGACGGGGAGACAGGAGCAGAAGTTGAGATGCCCGAAGGTAAAATTTTCTTACTCATTTTGATAACTCAGGGTCTTCCGGGTCTTTTAATCCAATTAGTGAGTTAATCAATTATAATCCAATTTAGAAAAAGGAAAACACCATAAAAAAATGAAAAACAAAACTAGTAATAAGTAAAAAGCCCAAAATTAAAAAGAAAAAATTCTTCAGGTTCTTCAAGACCTTAATCCAATTTTGAAATAAGCAAATATAATTCAAAAGTAAAAATTAAAAAATGAAGAGAAAAAAAGAAGCAAAATAAAACCCAATAATATCAAAAAGTAATAAGCAAAGAAAAAGGAAAAGAAAAAAAGAAAAGAAAAAGAGAGTTCTTCAAGTTCTTCCCAATTGAAAAACCTCAGAAGATGAAAAAAGCCATAAAAATAAGTCAAAAATAGAAATCAAAAGGCAGACATCCCCATGAAAAAAAAGCAAAAAAGCAAAAAAAGAATATTCTGAGGCTTCCCCTTTAAAAAAAAAAAAGATATAATAAAAAATAAAAATAAATATATGAATATTACAAAATAGTGTGGGGTTGGAGGGGAGGGATGAAACAATTAATAAGAAGTTAAAAAAGAAAAAGACACACACTGCCTTTTATTTATCCAAGGCTCTTATTTGACTTCTCCACAAATTTCAAAGCCAAACTTCAGATATTCATTTAATAATAGAAGTTCCAAAGAGCACCTGTGTAAACATCCTCCAGTACTCTTCCCTCTATCTTATCATTTCCAGTAGCCTTGAGAAAAGTTTTTCAAACAAAAGTTTTTCAACTTCAAACAGAATATTTTCAAGCCTCTAGTTGGCAGTGTTATAAAGTTTCTTCTATCCACTCCCCCTTCTTCCCCCCTGAAAAAAGCCTAAAAAGAGAGAAAAAAAAGTATATATGTATATTTATATATATTTAAAAAATTATTAAAGGGGGCCTCTTTTTTAAAAAATATAAACAGTCAGAAAGGCAAAGAGAAAGCAAGTAAATATAAAAATGTAAAAGAAAAAAACCAATCTGATTAACTAGATCGCAATAGAAATTCAGTAAAGAAAAAAAAAAAGTAAAAATAAAAAGTCAAGCCTCACTTTGACATTACTAAAAAAAATCGCTGCTAAATCAAATTCTGTCAATAAGTTTACAGATTTCTTCTCATATTAGAGTGTTCTTAAGTCCCAAGCAAAAAAAATAGATCCTCACCAGCCGATATACTTCTTTCTATCCTGTTCTTCTGAAGCTGTCCCAGCTTCAGCAGCCTAATGGCTGCCTCTCCGCCCTTGGCAAAAGGGCTTCTTCTGGATCGACCAGGGACTTGAGATGTCCCTGGAATCTACAGAACGCTCCCCTTACTGTCGCCGTCACTATGAGAAAGTTTAGGTCCATTGGGACCGACCAGGGGTGAAGATATCAGCTGTGATCTCGGAGCCCCGAGATCGCAGCTGTATCGCAGCGACGAAGCTCCGTCTTCTCCCCCTCCTAGAAGTTTTTTTTAATACTCTAATTGGAAGAATGGCTCACTAAGTTATAGGTGTATGCTTCATTGTCTAGAATAGCATTTTACCTTAAAAATACATATCACATATTCAGTTCAGAAATAGTGGAAACTATTCCTGGAACATAATTTAATACATGAATTTGTACCACATTCAAAATTTGGATTTCTCTATACTTAAAATTTACATTTTAACTGTATGGGATACTTAAAATAAAACAGATTTTTAATAATATGGGTTATATTTATGGTAGCTTTCAATTGTACTTGATTTTTCATTGTGTTAATCATGGTTTTTAATGTTCATTCTTAGTGTGAAGTTTAAAAGTGATTTTAATCTGGTCAAATGATATAATTCTGATTATCATTGTGCAAGAGAAGAGTCACAGAAGTAAAACGGTCTTCTTCCAAATTAAAATAAACTTATTTCCCAAAATCAGCTGGGACAGTTGAAGAGCTGGAAGGTAGAATTAAATGTGTTATCAGTTTAGAGTCATAGCATTGACCTAAATCCACTGCCCCCATTAATTCCATGGATCCTTACCTAGTGACAATTTGGCTTGGATCATTAGTTGACTAGATGTTTGCATTAGAGGTAGCAATAATAAACTCTTCTGTGCTTTGAATTCAAGAAATGTTCCAGGTTATTTGTGCCTGACAAGGATTCGTCCAAAAAGGCCTATTATAGCCCAGTATTTCAGGTTACTTATTGTTACTTAAACTGCTTCAGAGGAACCTCAACATTCTGAATGTAGAAGCACATTTAGAGTAGTGTGGGGCATCCCTAACAACATCTTTGAGGATTTGGACTGGATGGTTTCAAAATGTGAACAATCAGAATATTCATAATATGGGGCACCAAATATCAGTAGTCTAAGCACTCTAGTACTGAAAATTTTAATTGCTGCTGGGAATGTATGTTCCAAATTCTTATTTATTTTATAAAATAAAATATTTCTGCTCTTTTGCAATCTAAAAATCCAACATATACACCCCCTAGAACTCACAATCTCCCACCTTTTAGTCTAGTGCCTTAACTATTAGATCAAAAGATATGTTCATCTTATATTTTAATTATCTTTAATCTGAAAAACAAACAAACAAAAGAAGCAGTAATTATTTTTTCTTCTAAACCAAACAATCTGTTTCCTTTTACCCACAATAGGGTAGGGTAGGAAATAGGAAGGAAATAGTTTGAAAGAATGCATATTACCTGCTCAGTAAAAAAAAAAAAAAAAAATGGCTTCAGTTCTTCTCTCTGCACCACAAAGGAAACTGCTGTGTTTTGCTGTCTCTTTTCTATCCATATCTCCAGCTTGGAATAAATTTGGGGGCACTGGAGCAGTTCTGCTTTTAGCTAGCCTACTCGGGTAGCCAAGGATCATTAGGGAGAAATGATGGATGCAAGCAAGGTGGATGTAGGCTTGCATGAGTGTTGCATGAGTTCAACACTTCCAATGGCCCCAAATTCACAGAGTGGGTGAAAGCTTCCTAATAAATAAGGAAAGGCCCACATCTCCTCCTTTATTTGGCAGTCCATATCTACCTTGTGAAGGACACATAGAAAATGAGCTAAGGTCTGCACAATGTGGTGGGAGAGTTCCTCCTACCTCACCTTAGTTCTGGAGCAGCATTAATTACCATGTTTAAAAGGACTGGATGTGTGGTTTGGATTTAATGCTGAGCCATTTCATAATGTATGTGATAGCTAACTATTGAATAAGGTTAATGTATCCCTTTAGTTCTGAATCACAAGCAGCAACCTGAAGTACACAGTGAAGAAACTGATCACAAATAGAAGTTGAGGCAGAGAATACTACTTTGTATAAAGAGTTGTCATTTCTCTTTAAATCTAAATGGAATGCTTTCAAGTTCTTGATGGAGATCATGATAATGAATCTCTTCCTTCAAGTGTTTTGCCTAGATGAGATTTACTGTAGCATTTTATAATCAGAAGGACAATACCCTGCCACTTTATTGGTTCCTTTGCATTTTATCACAAGAACAGCTTGTGGCCTTTACATAACCAGAAAGATTCCTATACATAAAGATACTTTGAGAATCATTCACGGATGGTGGAATGTACCATACTAGGTTTGATGGAACAAATTAAATCTTACAAAATCCACTGATGGCATCGAGCAATGAAAAATCTGAACTACTCATAATTACTAATGGTATAATGTTATAGAAAGGACATATGCTGTAGAGGAGAACTGAGTTTGTGCCAGCAAAAAATCAGGAAGAATTTGGTAGCATGGAACTGAATTATTCTGATATAGACTTCACAGTTCTTTGTCCGCATGAAGGTGTCTATTTCCAGGTTAGATACAATGGACAATTCTTCCATTCCAGTACGTGGAAGTCAACAATGACTTGAAGGCTACAAGGATTATGGTAGACTTTTATATATGAGTGAAGTTCTGTAAGCTTTTGTAAAGTAATTATAAAATCAGGGTTGCACAGTGCTTATAGCATTTTGAAAGTGTTGTGTCGTCGGAAATGATGCCAGGAGTCGGTGACTTATTATCAAGCTCTTTTATTGAGTCAGGAACCGAACTGGGGCTAAAGGCAAAACTTGCGGCTTTTTATTTCCAAGCCGTGGCGGCCGCGGCCAATGGCACCGCTTTGAATCTCCCGCAATTCGAATGGACTAATGCGCGGCTCGCCTAGCCAATCAGAGTGCCCCGCGCTTTGGCCAATCAAAGCGCGGGGATCTCAAGAATGCTAATGAGGGGACAGAACACCCATGCCCTCTTGGTTCAGTCCTTACGTTGCGTAGTCCCGTAGGTAGGCGGGGCTCCGTCTCAGCCTACTGGACCTGCGCATGTCAGTCGTAGGTTGGATCCCGGCCGGTTCGGTCGGGGTCTCCGCTTCTCTGGATGCCGTCGTGGGAACCGCCTGGTCGGTCGGGCCGGGCCGCTCTCTGCAGCTCCCTCCTGGGCTTCCCGGGTTGGTTGAGCTGCGGGTTTCACCGCTCCCACTCGGTCTTCCCGGGTTGGTTGAGCTGGCCTGGCCGTCTCTTTCTGGTGAGGTTTCGTGCTGGCTGCTTCCAGGTGAGTATGGCTGGTTTATTCCTTCTCGGTTTTGGTTCCCTGGGTATTCCCTCCCCTCTTGGTTTGTGTTGTGGGGGTTGGTTTTGCTTGGTTGCACGTCGGTGGTCTCTTGGGTGGTCATCCTCGATCTTAACTGGTCGATGTGGCGTTTCCACGCTCGTCCGTCGGTTGTTTGTAGCTGGTACGAGTATGGGCCTGTTAGTTGTGTTATGACGGCCGGTACCCATAATGGGTCTCCCGTTAGGTTTTTCGCGTAGATGGCGTCGCCTGGTGCGAAGGTTCGGTGTTTGCTGGTTGAGTCTGGGGGTTTCTCTGGGTTGTACATGGGGTGTAATCTATTGAGTGGGGACCTTATTTTCCTCCCCATTAGCAGTTCAGCTGGGCTTTTATTTGTTGTGGTATTCGGGGTTATGTGTTGGATGAAAAGTAATTTATTTATTTTGTCCTGGATCTCCCCGTGGTCTATTTTCTGGATGTTTTTCTTTGTGAATTGAACCATCCGTTCGCCGCTGGATGCGCCGGTGCTGTCAGCGCATGTCGTATGCCCCTTTCTGCTTGGAATTTTTCGAATTCTAGCGAGGTGAATTGGGGCCCATTGTCAGAAATGAGGACATCTGGGAGGCCGTGTGTTGCAAAAAGTTTGCCGAGTTCTTTGGTCACGGCCTCCGTGGTGGTTGTTCTCATGTTGCTTACCTCCAGCCAGTTGGAGTAAGCATCTACGGTTATTAGGAAAGTGTGTCCTTTTGTGGGCCCGGCGAAATCTATGTGGATCCTAGACCACGGTCCCCTGGGGGTTTCCCACTCTAGGACGGATGCTGCAGGTGGGCTTGGCCTAGTTTCCTGGCATTGTTGGCACCTTGCTACCCAGGCCTCGATCTGTTTGTCCAACCCTGGCCACCAAGCGTAACTTCTGGCCAGGGCTTTTGTCCTAACGATGCCCGGGTGCCCCTCGTGTAACAGTTCCAAAACCTTCCCTTGTAGTTTTTCCGGGATGACCACCCTATTCCCCCATAGTATGCACCCTTTTATTAACGAGAGTTCCGTTTGCCGGTTCCGGAATGTCCTGACGAACTCATCGTTGTCCCTTTCCGGCCACCCTTTCTCTACCCAATGCAACACCCGCGCCAGACGTTTGTCTTTATTAGTTTCTCGGGCAATGTCTGACGCGGTTATGGGTAGGTTGGGTAGAGTCTCTATACTGAGGGTGGTCATTGTGGGTGCTGGGTCGGTGTCAGGTTCCGGTAACGGTGAGCGGCTTAAGACGTCCGCATGGGAGATAGTCTTACCCGGTCTGTGTGTGAGTCCGTAATTGTAGGCAGCCAGGAACTCGGACCACCTTGTCATTTGGGGAGACAGAATGTTCGGGGTGGCCCTGTTCCCTGCAAGGATTCCCAGCAGCGGTTTGTGGTCAGTGATGATGGTAAATGTCCGGCCGTAGAGGTACTTGTGAAATCTTTTTACTACGGCAATGATAGCCAGAGCCTCTTTGTCCAGCTGGCTGTAGTTCCGCTCCGGTTTGGTGAGGGTCCTTGAAAAGAACGCGATGGGTGCTTTTTTTCCATTGGGGAGAGTGTGGCTGAGGACAGCGCCGACGCCGAAGGGTGATGCGTCGCATGTGACGGCTAGTGGTAGGGTCTCATTGTACTGGATAAGGACGGCATCCGAAGTGAGGAGGTCCTTTGTTTTCTTGAAGGCGGCTTCCTCGCGTTTCCCCCAAGTCCAGGTCGCCACCTTGTCCAAAAGCCTATGCAAAGCCTCCGCCGCCATCGCCTTTTGGGGCAGGAAGACATTATAAAAGTTAAGCAGCCCCAGAAACACCTACAGTTCTGTCTTCGACTTGGGTGTGGGGGCTTCTTTGATGGCTTTGATCTTTTGGTTGGTGGGGTGAATGCCGTGACGGTCTAGGAGATATCCTAGGAATTCAACCCGTTCCGTGTATAATTGGCATTTTTCCCTCTTTACTTTGAGCCCGGTCTCTTTGAATTTGGTTAGGATCTCCCTTAGGTGACTCTCTAGTTCGGCCTGGTTGGTTGCCGACACTAAGACATCGTCGAAGTAAGGTACCACCCCCTTGATGCCTTGTAACAGCCTTTCCATTAGGCTTTGGAATATTCCAGGTGCCACGCTGACTCCGAATTGGAGCCGGTTGCATTTAAAGGCTCCCCGGTGGGTGACTATGGTTTGCGCTTCTGCCGTTTCCTCATCGACCGGCAATTGTTGGTATGCCTGGGCGAGGTCGAGTTTAGCGAAAACCTTGCCCCGTCCCAGTGAATGTAATCGGTGTTGCACTTCTGGGACGGGGTAAGCGCTTTGCTGCAAGGCACCATTTAGGTTGGCCTTATAGTCCCCACAGATTCTCACCGACCCATCAGGCTTGATCGGGGTGACTATGGGGGTCTCCCACCGGGTGTGGTCTATGGGTTGTAGGACCCCTTGCTTGACAAGCTTGTCAATTTGCTCGTCAATCTTGGGTTTAAGCGCGAATGGTACCCGCCTTGGTTTTAGGCGTTTTTGGGGGACGTTTGGGTCTAGGCTGAATAATATAGGGGGCCCTCAGTACTTGCCTAGGTTTCTGTCGAACACCTCTTGGAATTCCCGGGCTAGTTGTTGCTCCCAGTAGTCATCGGCGATGTGGTCGATGCCCGTGACTGCGATGCCGAGCGGTACGAACCATTGTAGTCCCAGTAGGCTTGGGCGGTCGTGGTCAATGATGGTCAGGGGAAGCCTTTCGGTGCGCCCTTTGTAGGTTACCTTGAACTGTCCGGTTCCAACTACAGGGATGCGGTTTCCCTGGTAGTCTTTCACGATTAGTCTCTGGTTGTCTAGGCCTTTTCTCTGGATGGTAGGCACCAAGCGTTTTATTTCTTGCCATGCTACCATGGAGAGGTAGGACCCGGAGTCCACCTCCATTTACATGGCTTGCCTTCAATGCCTACCTCCACGTAGACCTTCCGGGCATCGTTGGTTGTGGCATGGCCGATGGTGACCATCTGATGGGTCTCCTCTCTTCGCCGGGTCTCGCCGCCTCGTAGGGATCGTCCGTTCCGGTCCCATCTGTTGTCAGCGGGGCGATCTCTGGTCCGGGGTGGTGTGCTCTCTCGTCTCCGTTTGCTCTGGTCCCATCGTGTAGGGCTGCGGTTCTTTTTGAGACGGCAGACGCGGGCGATGTGTCCCTTCTTGTCGCAATGCCGGCAGATTGAATCGAAGAACCGGCATTTGGACCTGGGGTGGTCGCCTCCGCAACCGGCACAGGTGATCCTCGACTTACAACCCCGCCGGTTCCGTGGGTCGCGGCCTGCCTGGAGACGGTGAATTTCCTCCTCCTCGTCGGAAGTGCCTGATGCTGAGTGGACATCTCCCTGATGGGTGGTCGTCTCGGGTTGGGCCTCGGTCGACCTTGCAGGGTGGTTGTTCCCGCTGCGGTCCCCGGCGTTTGGTCGGCGCATGCGGTCGGCGGATTTTCGGGTAGCTTCAGCGGCTGTGGCTTTGGTGAGGGTATCTGCGAGGGTGATGTTGCCCTTGGCCATCAGCCGACTCTGGAGGATGGGGTCCCAAAGGCTGAGCACGATTCGGTCTCGCAGGGCTTCGTTCATGTTGTCGAATTCGCACAGCCCCCCTAGGCGCCGTAGTTCTGCGACGAAGTCACTGAAACTCTCACCCGACCGTTGGTCCCGATGGTAGAACTTGTGTCGTCGGATGAGGATGGACACGGCTGGAGCGTAGTGTCGCCGGAGTATTGGCTCGAGGTTGTCCCAGTCCATCGTGGTCACGTCGGCGGGTTTGGCAAGTGCTTTGGCCATCTTAAACACTGCGGCCCCACAGTGGGTCAGGAAGACGGCTCGCTTCTTTGGGCCGGTGGTGTCCTTCAGGTCACTGCATTCGAGGAACATGCGGAATCTGTCTGAGTACGATTCCCAGTCCTCGCTGGTGGGGTTGAAGGGTGCGGGAGGCGCGATGTTTGCCATCGTGGAGTTTTGTCTGGCTTCCATCAGACACGTGCTTCGGTTCAGGATCAGAATCCCACCTTCATCGCCAGTGTCGTGTCGTCGGAAATGATGCCAGGAGTCAGTTACTTATTATCAAGCTCTTTTATTGAGTCAGGAACCGAACTGGGGCTAAAGGCAAAACTCGCGGCTTTTTATTTCCAAGCCGCGGCGGCCGCGGCCAATGGCACCGCTTTGAATCTCCCGCGATTCGAATGGACCAATCACGGGAGATTCTTAGCGAGCCAATCGGCGTGGCTCGCCTAGCCAATCAGAGTGCCCCGCGCTTTGGCCAATCAAAGCATGGGGATCTCAAGAATGCTAATGAGGGGACAGAACAGAAAGCATATTGCATGCTCACTGATTTCTAAAGTAAATTATCTCCTGAAAAGAAAAGTTTATTGGTATCATTGATTATGCAACTTCGTTTCTGGAGTAGAACACAGAACTGCACAGAGCTGAAGAAGCTTCTTGGTTGAGAAGCAAAACATCTTCAAAGAAAAACCAGAAAGTCCAGGTGTCTCTTGAAAAAGCACCTTTGGGACAGAACTGCATTGTAAACAATTTCTTACATTCATCATTTCACCTAAGACCTTTCCTACAATGGCTACATCTAGTGCACTTCAGCTGTGACCAAATCTACAGCCCCTTCTAAAGTGAAATCAGTTTTTGTTTGTAACTTTTTGGGATAAAGCCTCATCCAAAATTCCCACAATCAGTGTGTCCCTGACAATTTCACTGCTGTTGACTCACTGTCATCTGCTTACTTATAGAGTCAGCAAATTCCCCCGCTTCGGTCTGTGATAAAAACAAGCCTCCTCATGGATCAGGTTTTTCTTGGGAACAAAAGATTTCCCTAGGTAAGGAGGCAATCATCCTTATCTGCAACAGCACCAAAAAGAACAGATTGTAAATTGTGTCCTGCTTCTGGTCCCAGGGCATAAGCGAGGACATATACTGGTTTTACTTCTTCTTCTCCCTTCAGTTTGTTGGCTGTTCTGTATGGGTGGGTTGGCATCACTGCCTTTAATCAAACCATCCAGCAACCCTGCTAAGTCAGGGCCTCAGATGGGGAACATGTTCTTGTGCAGTCCTAGGTTTCTTAGTGTTGGACTTCATATTCTAAATGAGCGCCTTGTTGTATTTGGGAGTCTGCAAAGCTGGTTCACATGTGGGGCTCTTTCCCATGGCTGTGTTAACACACTATCCTCTGAACCTTGAGTTCAGGGTTGTGAAAGAAACCCTTACTGAAGTCTAGATAAGTTATTTTCAAACTATAACTCCTCCCAATGTTTTTATAAGCCATGGTGATACAGTGGTTAGAGTGGAGTATTGCAGGCTACTTCTGCTGACTGCTGGCTGCTTGCAATTTGGCAATTTGAATCTCACCAGGCTCAAGGTTGACTCAAGCCTTACAACCTTCCTAGGTGGGTAAAATGAGGACCCAAAATTGTTGGGGGCAATATGCTGACTCTAAACTGCTTAGAGAGGGCTGTAAAGCACTGTGAAGTGTTATATAAGTCTAATAGTGCTATTGCTATAAAATAATGGTTTTGGTACCCATACTCAGTTGGAACAAATAGATGGTGCAACATGGTCCTTCATAACTGTCCTAAAATTCTGACTGTGGACCTAATTTAAATCCACTGAAAACAAAAAGAAATCCAAAATGAGATGATGATGGTTTGGGAAACCCATTCTGTGCATGTACATGATTTTATTTATTAGTTAAATTTACTCACTCCTTATCTCACCATGGACCTAGTCTAGGTGGCTTACAGAAAGGAAGGAAAGGAAAGGAAAGGAAACAGAGCAAAAATAAAACAATAGAACAACAAAATAAACAATGACAAAGTAGAATAAATACATCAATATGATCACCAAAAAGATAGACAGGTAGAAAGCAAAGAGCAAGTGAGTGGGGGGAGGGAAAGTCTGCCTTCAATCTAGCAGCCACCTCCAGATTTTCCACTGCTGAGGCTCATCTCACAGTGATGCTACAATAGAACTGAATAGAATACTTTATTGGCCAAGTGTGATCGGACACACAGGAATTTGTCTTGGTGCAAATGCTCTCAGTGGTACTTTCATCAAGATACATTCATCAAGAGTCAAGAATCATGAGGTACAACATTTAATGACAGTCATAGGGTACAAATAAGCAATCAAATCATACTAGGAAATAGTCAATATAAATCATAAGATACAGGTGACAAAGTTACAGTCATACAGTCACAAGTGGGAAGGATGGGCGATAAGGAGTGATGAGAAGATTAATAGTAATAGTAATGCAGACTTTGTAAATAGTTGGACAGTGTTGAGGGAATTATTTGTTTAGCAAGGTGATGGCATTCAAAAAAAAAAAAACTGTCCTTGTGTCTAGTTGTTCTGGTGTACAGGGCTCTATAGTGTTGTTTTGAGGGTAGGAGTTGAAACAGTTTATGTCTAGGATGTGAGGGGTCTGTAAATATTTCACAGCCCTCTTTTTGACTCATGCAGTATACAGATTCTTGATTGAAGATAGGTTGGTAATTTTTTTTTTCTGCAGTCCTACTTACCCTCTGAAGTCTGTGTCTGTCCTGTTGGGTTGCAGAACCAAATCAGGCAGTTATAGAGGTGCAGATGACAGACTCAAGAATTCCTCTGTGGAACTGGATCAGCAGCTCCTTGGGCAGTTTGAGCTTTCTGAGATGGCGCACAAAGAACATTCTTTGTTGTACTTTTTTGATGATGTCTTTGATGTTAGGTGTCCATTTTAGGTCTTGTGATATGATAGAACTTAGAAATTTGAAGGTCTCTATTGTTGATACTGTGTTGTCTAGTATTGTAAGAGGTAGTAGTCTGGGAGGGTTTATCCTAAGTGTGTTCCAGATTGTTCCAATCACACCATGAGGCAAGTTGTACAACCTCCTGTCTGCATGTGGATTTGTTGTTGTCTCGAATGAGACCAATCACTGTTGTATCATCTGCAAACTTCAGTATATGAATGTTTTTTCAATGTTGAAAAAGCCAGAAGTCCTACACATGGTTGCTACCTGTTACCTCCATCTTTCTCGATTTTCCTTCCTATTATGTTTGGTAGAAAAATCACATAGTTGTATGAATGATAACTTATTTTTTTCTCTCATTCAGAACTCTTGTAAATATACACATCCAGAGACACATGCACACACACACAACAAATCTTTCGAGCATGAGTCAGCAGAATCACGTTATCATGTTAATTAATTCTGGTCATTCTGACATTAGATGTTGCTTCTTCAGCATTATGGCCCATACCTCCCACTGAGATCTATTTTCTGTATTCAAACAGCAAATTTAGCTCTCTCAGCAAAGTGTTACCTATGTTACACATTTCAATCACTGCTAAAAAAGATTGTTTTGAACCCCTCATTCCTGGTCCAATTAATGCTAGCTGTAGTTAACTATATGACATTAATATTTATATAATATATCTGGTCTTTTGGCTTCAAAATGATTATATAAATCAGCATCACACCCTGCAAAAAAAACCTTGGAAATATAAAATCTTTCTGTTGTATATATGCTACAGTCTGTAATAAGAATTTTGTCAACCTTTAAAGCAACCTTCTCATATCAAGAGAACAGATTTTTGTTTTTAAATTCTCTACTCAATTTGTAGTTTGAAAAATTAGGGGGTATGTTTTTTCTGAATTTCCCCAAGGGAAAAAGAAAATTCTCAACAGGTTCTCAAAGGTGCAGATTACTGTTTCTGAAAAAGTTCAGGAAAGGCATTCCCTATTAATGTTTTCCTTTGGGACCTATGGAAGCTGCAGACCACTGAATTGTACAATGGGGGACAAGTAAGAACCACAATCCAGCCATGAATGTTTCTCAGAAACTCTCCTTTGAAAAAAATGTTTTAAAAATGTTTCAATTAGCAAATTGAATGGAAACTGGATTTAAGCAACACAGTGCAATTTGTAGTTAAAATGATACCTTTCCAGCTGGCTCACAGTAGCCCCAAGCTTATCAGGAAGACACCAGAGTTAGGGAAAGCTATCTTGGAAATATACATCTAAACACATATACTGTGTATAAACCTATTTTATTATAACCACACAGAATATAGCTGAGTTGCTGCTCCCCAGCTATTAAATAAATGAAAAGAATATGGCACATCTACAACTTCTAGCAGTTTTGCAGCATTCGGCAATTTATACTCAAGATTTTCTGTTTATTTGTCATGAAGACTGTATACCTTTGGGAGAGCTTTCACCCCTGTGCCTGTTTCCTGCCTGTTTTTTGTTTGGTTTTTAATCTTCAAGGATTTGTCTAGTCTGGCCTCTCCTTTTCGCATAAGTGTATTGCTTAAAGTTGAGCTCATTTACTTAGTCAGTTCAACAAATGCCAAATATTGTTCTCTTGCAGGATGTTCTTCCTGGAATTCCACAGTGCACCAAAAAAGACGGTCAGTGGGAAAATGAAGATCAGGTCAACTTTCCCTCAGGAGTGCAGAGGACAAGAAATAGGCTAACAATGGATTGAGACTTCCTGAAAGCACAGTGATTTTCTCATATGTTTGGGGTCCACAATTTACTATACTCTTCGCTCCATGCCTGATATCCAAATGGAGAAAGCAGAAGCATCTGCTCTTGGTTACTAAAATGGCCCTCAAAGCCATGATAGTCTTGGACTGTAGCATAACAGGAACAGATTCCACGTTGTATTTCTGATGTAGAATCTAATGACAAACTTGTAAACAGCCTTTTTTTGGTGTGTGTGTGTGTGTGTGTGTGTGTGTGTGTGTGTGTGTAAAATGCATGAGGAAGAATTTCTTTTGGCAAAAATTGGTTAATGCCATTTTATTTGGCTGGAGAAATGGGGAAAGTGTCAGAAAAGAACTCTTCAAAGAAGTCTGCTTACCTAATTTCCATGACAACATGTAGGGAATACATAATTTTTGAAGGTCCAACAGATCTTTTCACCTCCTTTCATGAAAGGTTCCAGATATAATGAATCAGTTTTCTTAATAGCACAAGATACAGTCAAAAAAAAAAGAGAAATAAAATGAAACAAAACATAGAAGTTTTCTCTTGAATAGTGACAGGAAATTAGTTAAATTATGATTTCATTCTTCAGGTTTTAAGCTTAACAACTGAGCACATTGTTTGCTTTCTCAGAAATAAGTTAAACAAATGTCAAAAGGATTAAACCCAAGTAAATACAGAGAGATATACAGATTTTAGAGGAGATCATGTTAAAATCTTTTAAATTCTATTTAGAGAAGTAGTACATGTCATTTAAGGGTGTAGTACTTA
Source organism: Hydrophis major (assembly GCA_033807585.1). Classification (NCBI taxonomy): domain Eukaryota; kingdom Metazoa; phylum Chordata; class Lepidosauria; order Squamata; family Elapidae; genus Hydrophis; species Hydrophis major. The sequence continues at coordinate 170,236,131 of CM066328.1, forward strand.
TGTATGTTTCTGAGTAAGGTAATCCTATATACCTCAACTCAGAAAATTAAGTTCAGTGCATCTTACTCCCTAGTATGGGGCTGGTTGATCCAGCCTAAATTTCTCTAATAGTATTGAAAATGGCAATACTTAAAAAGTGTTTTGACTGGTGGTGAGCACAGCACAAAACATCATGGGCTGTTCCCTGATATCTCTAGATGACATCACTTGGGTTTGCTTCCTTAGAAGAATGAGGAAAATTCTCAGGGACAACTCAAATCCCAGTCAGCACTTCTTCACTCTCCTACCATTGGGTAGGAGATATAGAAGCATAACCAGCCACACCAACAGGCTGAAGAACAGTTTCTACCCATTGGCTGTCAGACTTTTGAACAGAAAATAACTTCATGTCAACATAGTATGACTTGCAGGGCTGATGTGTTGCGCAACAAGGTCATATAGTGTAATAAGATTGGGACTGGGTTAGGGACTTCTGTCCTCACTGTGAGTTGTGTTGGTGGGGGTGTACAAAGGGAGGCTCAGCCAATCTCATTTTACACATGTTGTACTCTGACAATAAAGGCAATAATAACAATGAATTATGATTTCTTTGTATGCTCAAAGCAATGCAAACTATGAAGATGCCATTCAAGTTCTATTACTATTCTGCCATTCTCGTGGTTATGATTTAGCATAATTTCTTACTTTGATCATGTTTAATTATTCATCTTTTGTATTTCACAAATATTTTACCTTATAAAGTAATAGCAATGGTTGAATGCTTTTATTTTTTTATTTCTTAGATTTATATCCTGCATTTTGGTCAGGAATACTAGAAAGATTATATTAGAATCCCTCTAATTTATTCCCATAGCAATCTAGTCTAAGGCTGAGGGAGAGTGACTGCCCTAAAGTTATCCAGCAGATTTCCAAGCTTGAGGATAGCCTTGAAAGCCAGGCTTAGTACATTTTAACCATTAGGTTGCATTTTGTCTCCGTTTTAAATTCTTCATGTGTATCAATTGGAACTTTACAACGATGCTATAAGCTAAGTCAGTGCACAGCTATACATATGAAGATGTTTTAAAGAAATGGTGTGGCTCTGTGATGTCAGAGATCTCATCTACCCTCAAATCCACGCCTAGATCCACTTTCAGATCAAACAGTGAAATTTCATTCAGTATTAAGTTTATCAAGCAGTATGCTTTGCCAATTCAGATGCATTGCATTGTAGAGGCTAGAGATAATGGTACTTTCTAAGGTTTTTACCAACAGCAGACTGTTGTTGTCTTAACCAAAGGGTCTTCAAACTTGGCAAGTTTAAGACTTGTGGACTTCAACTCCCAGAAATACTGAGCTAACATGACTGGAGGAGGAAGTCTGGGAGTTGAAGTCCAGAAGTCTTAAAGCTGTCAAGTTTGAAGACCCCTTTTTTTTACCATTTAGTCAGGTCTGGCTCTTGGCAACTTCATTGGCAAGATAGATCTCCATGCTACCTTGTCAAGCGCAGCTTCTTTCAATTGTTGGATGTTCAACTTTGTATCAGATTTGATATTATCAAGCCAGCATTTTCTTTGCTTTCCCCCTTCTTCTTGTTCCATCAACCATTCCTAGCATCATTCATAGCAGGTGATTGATCCACATTAAAAGGCATTATAATAAGAACACAGTGAAAAAAAATGTAGAATTGTGAGATGTGAAACTATATTTAAAAGTCTCTGAGAAACAACAGCAGCAACAAAAATGCTTGTCAGGCATTTTGAGATTACAGTGATTTCATTATGAAACCTTTCTATTATTACTTTTGTTTTGATTCCAGGGAAATGGGCAGCAATTTCCAAAACAAATACTATAACGGTAAATCTGAGATAAACGATATGGATGTTAATTTATGTTCCTCTTTACTCTCCCAAAGTAGAATTTAGCCTTGATATAAGGCTAGTATGCAATGTCACTCTGAAACTACATATGCACATTTTTTAAAGCCCTCCCAAAACGTCTGTCTTAACTTCCTATTGACTTCAGAAGGATTTTGAAGCAATGCAAATAGTAACCATACTAGGAAGTATGCATTTTGAAGCTGTTCTTCCACAAGTTAACTGTTATTCCTTCCCTGAATCAAGCACGTACCATCATTCTAAAACATCCCCTTGATCCCATGTGAGATACAGTTTCAATTTTACGGTAAATTTCCTGTTTTATGGATTCCTTTCTAAAAAAAAGCTCCTTGTGGTATACTTGGGAGAGCACTAACTTTTCTTAAAGCACACAAACCTTCTGGCCTTTTCTCAGCAGTTTAGTGTAATTTTTATAGCTTTCTCCCTCTCTCTTTTCTTAAAAATGAAACCCCCAGAGCACATGTAATGAGTATTTTATTCTTTTACGTATTGAGAAAGGGTTATGATTATTTTACTGTTAAATATCATCAATATGTTATTTCTCTCTCTCTCTCTCTCTCTCTCTCTCTCTCTTTCTCTTTGCAAAACAAAATAGTTTGTACTCAAAAGATTGGCATAGAGGAAAAAGCTCAATTTACTTTCTTTTTTCCTCTCCTGTTATGGAGTGTTACTGCGGACCTGTTCAAGTTCAGATGGTAGACACTGGCTGAACATCATTTTTATCAATTTTATCAACTAATTGGCTCAAGTTCTTTGCCTGATCTCAAGATTCCAAGATTAATAAACAGCAATTGAAGGACTGGTTTCAAAATACTTCGAGGGTATTAGTGAGGGGAAATCTTGCCACTCCGGAAGTGTGTTAAGCTGGTCCGGTGATCTAAATTGATAAAAACCACTTCTTTTTTAAAAGCACAAGTATCATCATGTCAAGAATTATCCTATTATCCTTTCACATCACTGACAGCTACTTCAGGAAGGCCTGAACAACTCAATCTGTGAAAAGATAGACATATTCTACTATGTGTGATATGATTGACAGATATCAGGTAGCTCCTATCTAAAAGGGAATATCTCTTACTCAGGACTGAACCTCAGCATTCCTGGTGCTCTCAGACTGCATTAATAGCAACAAATAACAAATTTGTATTCTGAAATGGTATGAAGTTTCGTGATGAAAATAATTGCATATGTTAAATCCTTTCTACTGAGGCGATGAATATTAAAGATCTTAAATTATACACGTCACAGGAAATTGTAGATTTCTCCACATGATGAGGGAAACCAGTTCTGATGGACAGGATTTCTATCTTTCAATGTAACAATGTGCACAACATTGTGATTCTTAAGATATTTTTTCATGAACCATAATCTTAGCTTTGTATCAGAGATCAGGAGACAATGTGAAGATCTATTATAAGTTTCAAAAGACAAAAAGTGGCTTTCTTTGTACACTTTACTTAACAGTTTGTTTATAATTATAATCATTAAAAAACCATAAAGTGCTATAGCAATCTCTCTTCTCTTCTCTTCTCTTCTCTTCTCTTCTCTTCTCTTCTCTTCTCTTCTCTTCCTCTTCTCTTCCCCCCCCCTCTTTCTCTCAACTAGAAAAAGCCAAATGAAGGCTATCAGTTATAAATGTTCTAAGTCTAATGTTGTTAATCATGCTTTGTTTAAGAAACCATAATTGGCTACTTTTGTAGTAGCACTAAATTATAATACATTATTTATAAATGGCAATGACTGAGACCCCACATCATGTCCAATGAAAACAAAATAAACTGTATTGTAGCTTACATCCGTGTCTTGAACCTAGTAATTAGGAAACTGTTTTACTGTTTTACTGTTTACTGTTTTACTGTTCAGGCTATTAGTTCACTTAGTACAGAATGTCTAGATCAGTTGTCCATCCTCATTATTTCAGACAGTTATTTTTAAGTTATACCTCGTGATGTGGGGATTGAATCCTGTGTGCAATGTATGTGTGCCACCATTGATGCATACACATGGCAATACCCCTCATTGTAACCATATAATGACATCTGAGCTGAGAAAAAATAGCTGGTACCATATCAGAAGAGAGTTCCATGGCTGGAAAAAAAAACCCTAACCCAACAGTATCTTCCTGGGTGTACATGTCAAAGTGCCAGTCATGAGTTGAAAGCTCCACCCCTTAAACATGAATGAAGAATAGTTATTTTTCCAATTAGATGGACAGCGTCCAAGAAGAACTGCAAGCTGCAAAAAAAATATATGGCTGTACTTAGACATTCATTATGTTTAAAATAATTTCAGGTTTTTTTTCACTGTTAGAGGGTGGGACGAGAGAATGCTTGTTGGACATTACAGGCAGATGCCGTCATTCCCCCCTAATTCTTGGCCAGCCTAAATCCATCACTATATTGCTCTTGTCTCCTTACAGATCTAGATAAAAGAAGTTTAGTGCCAGTGATCTATCAGAACTATGAAATACTACTAGACTGCCTGGCCTATGTTATAAAAGTTTTAACTCTGTAGCTTTGACTGGATTACAGTAAAGGAAGAATAAATAAAGTTGGAATCAGAGTCCCCATTGGCCCCTAAACAGAACATGGAGGAATCTGGTAATTGGTGTTTGTCTCCAATGTAAAGGAAAGGATTTGTAATTTCAATCTGATGAAAAAAGAGCTTAGGTTAGGAAAGAATGGGACACAGGAGGAGGGTATAGAAAAGAATCTACAGATAGAAGATTGACACCTGGAATGATGCCTGCCAAATTACTGCTGGAGTGCCATGGCTAGCAGATGTTTTTCCTACTAGCTGGTGGTTTGAAGAGGCAGAGGAACAAAGCTAGACAAGTAAACTAATTGTTTTATCTGTCATTCACTGTACATGTATAATCAGGACAACATCATTCGGTCATGCATCAGAAGACATGCAACAGAGATAGGATAAAGATAAGCTGCAGGGACAGCAAAGCTCAGGACAACATTTATTGATTGATTGATTGATTTATCCTTTGCCATATTTAAGAACTGCCCATCTCCCTCACAGAGGGACTCTGTGTGCAATAAAATATTAAAAACAGCACGTAAAATTTAAAAGAGGTAAGGAATGTTATGTCAGAGTGTTTTTAGCATGACTACTATTGTGAGACAACCCATGAGCAAAACACAGCACACAGTGGCTTTGTCTTTTAACAGTGGTTTATATATAAGACAGCTATGTACATACATATACAAGTAGGCAAATACCTTGCAAGCAATCAGTCTTCATTACTCTGCATGGAGGACTACAATGGAGACAGAACATAAGGAATGAGAGGTATGACCTCTCATGGCTTCATATATATAGACAGCTTCTTAAAGTGGTAAACACTGTGGGACCAATCCTCAGTCTTAAAGTGGCAATAACCATGCTGATTAATCCTCATGGCATCAGCCTTACAACAGCTGGTCAGCTATTAAATCTCAATACTTTGACATGTTAGAAATGAATTGAAAGGTGGGGAGACGACTTTCAGGGCACCAACCAACCCCATGGCTGTGTGCTCTTCTGTGCTCCCCTTGTGCAGAGCCATATTTTTAATACTTTTTTGGAAGGTCAGGAGAATGGGGTCCTGCCTCCCCTCCAGGGCAAGAGTACTCCAATGGTGGAGGAGGGGGACAATGGCCAAGAAGGCTCTTTTCCTAAATCCTTCCAGTCAGATCTCTATAGCTGTTGGGGTTCAGAACATACCTTCTCTGCATGACTGAGTGGGATGGGCTGAGGTAACAGAATAAAGACAGTTCTGTAGGTAATATTCTGCTGATTCAAAGTTGTGTGGCTAGCACTTTAGTTCCCTGGTGGGAAAGGCCCAAATACAAAGTATTGGAAGTTTCCATCCATCAAACCTGGAGTCAGATACAAATATTGTGCGAAACTGCAAATACTGAAATCCTAATCAGCCTGTAGCTATTTTAGAGAAGGATGGTTGGATGGAAGTGACTATACTGAAGCCCTACTCTTCGGGAAGATGAAGAAGCAGTAGAAATCTAAATTTAGATTTGATTTCCACCTAAAGGAAACTTCAACATGTTTCCCCAAGGAAAATTTAACTCAGTTAAACAAACAAAGTTGCCCTTATTTTCTGGTATCTTAGATACTGCTGATTTGAGTCCTGCCAATGTTTTTTTAAAAAAATCCCTTATAATAGTAATACCAAAGATTTTATTTCCAGAAAAGTTCAAAATATATCCTGGGTAAAAAAAAATAAAAATGATACATTACCATGCTTGAGGACATCAGAATCACATGAAATAAGCTTGAGGATACTGGATCTGATTGCAGAACTTTCAATCTGATCCTTTGTTCTTGATGAAGAGGCTTCATGTGAAGTTAATTTAGGGGGGTGGAGAGAATATCTTATTTAGAGGCCAAAGACCTACTAAGGAAATCAAAAGCTCCAAATTTGCTAGGTAAACAAAATTATTAAACATTTAAACACAGAAGATGCCATAGATTTATTTGGGAGGTGAGATGCAGAATTTGCCATTTTGGCAACTTCTTTGGTAACTTTGATCTGTGTTATGAACTAATAAAACGCTTAAATAAAGTTTTATCAAACCTTTAGAAAAAGCAGGGTTCTAATCCTGCGCTTATGATTGGCCAATAATAGCGATATCAGATTGGTCCATTCAGGAGAATCTGATTGGCTGTTAATGAGCCACTCTCATTGGTTCAAGGGGTTAACATTCCAAGTTTCTCATTGGTTACTAGATCAGCAGCCTGCCCTATAAAAGGGCCGCTGCTGCTCTAGGGTTTTGCTCTGTTCAGAATGATTAATAAAGAGTTGAAGTTCACTGTTCACTGCCTCGTCTCCGTTCCTTGCGCCCATGCGCAGAACTTAACACTGGCGATGAAGGTAGGATGCGGAGATGTCAGAGCTGACTGAACATTACAGAGCACCAAACAGAGCATGTGGCTAAAGGCACATCGACAGCGGAAACCATGTCCGGCGGCGCCATACCACCCGCTCCATATGACCCGGCACAAGGAGACTGGGACTCGTACATGGACCGGTTCCAGATGTTTCTGGAGACCAACAACTTGAAGGATGCCACTACGGGAAAAAAGCGAGCAGTATTCCTGACCCACTGCGGACCTGCCGTTTTTAAGATGGCCAAGGCACTGGCGAAATCAGCTGAGGTGAAATCCATGGACTGGGACATCCTCGAGCCCCTCCTACGGGCCCACTATGCACCTACCCTACCAACGCTTGTCCGAAGACATGAATTTTACCAGAGAGACCAGCGGAAAGGAGAGAGCATTGCAGATTTCATCGTGGATCTCTGGAACCTGGAAGGCCTCTGTGGGTTCGCCGACCTCAAAGAAGCTCTGAGAGACCGAATAGTTCTGGGACTAGATGCACCACATGTGCAAAGTAAGCTGATGGTGAAAGGCGACATCAGCCTTGCAGATACCATCGCTGATGTTACTGCAGCAGAAGCAACCAGGAAGTCAGCTGCCCGAATGCACCGCACCAACGCACCGCTCCGCCAACTCGCCAGCGAAACCTCACCTCGCCTAGAGGGACACACAATGGCAACCCACCACGAGGACCTCGAATCATCATCAGAAAGTGATGAGGAGGAGGTCAACTGGCTCCGGTCTGAACGTGACCAACGCCACCAGCGGAATCAAAGACTACAGCACCAATGCGCAGGTTGTGGGGCAAACCACCCCCAATCAGACTGTAAATTCCTCGACGCGCTCTGCCATTTTTGTGGGAAAAGAGGCCATATCGGAAAGATCTGTAGAAGCAAGCAAGGATCCATCCCACTTCAGAGGGGAAACAACTACCGCCAAATCACAGGGAATCATCCTGTGAGTTGGGAACATTTCAACCATCAATGGAACAACCACTCCTACAGAAATAAACCACTGGCCAATTCAATGAAATGAGAAGAGGCACATCAAACCATTACAATTGGTCATGCCTCATCACAAGATGCAAAGAAGATCCGAGTGAAGGTCGCCATCGAAAACCAGCCCTGTGTGATGGAAGTCGATTCAGGATCATCCCTCTCGATGGTTTCCTGGAAGACCCTTAAACAATTAATCCCTGCCGTCCGGTGACAAGACCTCAGAACCCAAAGAATCATACTCAAGGATTATCAAGGGAACTGAATTCCGGTCGTTGGATCCAGCCTAGTCCAGGTCTCATTCAAAAATCGTACTGCATCTTTATCATTGACTGTCGTCGACCGTGATCGGCCTAGCTTGCTAGGCCTTCAATGGTTCACCCCACTTGGGATCGAGGTAGCCAGCATTTACCAAACCAGAAGCAACGACTGGGAGGAGGCCCTTGTCCAGGAATTCCAGGAAGTCTTTGCAGACAAACTAGGCGAGTACAAGGGGACCCCGATATCATTTAACCTTAACCCTGAAGTAGCCCCCATCTGCCTTAAGCCTCATCAGGTACCTTTTGCCCTTAAACCAAAGATTGACGAGCAGCTTGATAGCCCAGAGTGCAATTAATAGCCCAGGGTGTTTTAGAACCAAAAGACCACGCTCATTGGGAAACCCGAATCGTAACACCCATCAAACCGGATGGATCGTTAAGGATTTGTGGGGACTACTGGGCCACCCTGAATCATGCCCTTCAACAGAACGCTTACCCGGTGCCGGTGGTTCAACACCTTCCCCATTCCCTGGGGGGCGGAAAAGTCTTCGCTAAATTGGATTTAGCACAGGCGTACCAACAACTGCCTGTAGATAAAAAAAACAGCAGAGGCACAAACGATTGTTACGCATCGAGGCGCCTTTAAGTGCAACCGACTCCAATTCTGAGTTAGTGTAGCCCCAGGGATTTTTCAAAGTTTGATGGAGAGACTCTTGCAAGGGATCAAAGGGGTCGTACCATACTTTGATGATGTTTTAATTGCTGCCCCAAATAGAGAAATACTAGAAAAGCATCTTAAATTGGTTCTCCAGAAATTTAAAGACTCCGGCCTTAAGGTTAAAAAAAATAAATGTCAACTGTGTACAGATAAAATAGAGTTCCTGGGGTACCTAATCAATAAACAAGGCATTCACCCCACTAAAACCAATCAAAGTAAAACCAAGTAAAACCACTAAAACCAAGCAAACTAAAACCAATCAAAAACACCCCAAGACCCAGAAATAAGACTGATCTCCAAGCTTTTCTGGGGCTCATTAATTTTTACAACATCTTCCTGCCCCACAAAGCAACCGTAGCTGAGCCCCTACATAGACTTCTCGACAAAAAAGCAACCTGGGTCTGGGGGCACCGAGAGGAGCAAGTGTTCCGACAAGTGAAAAACTAATTAACCTCAGATGCTGTTTTAATGCAGTATAACAAGACTTTGCCTTTAACAATTACATGTGACGCGTCACCGTTTGGAGTAGGAGCCATTTTGTGTTACCAAACAGTAGTGAGGTCCCTATAGCCTATTTTTCAAGGACCCTATCAAAGACTGAAGGTAACTAAAGTCAAATCGATAAAGAGGCTCTTGCTGTTGTATCTGCTGTGAAACGGTTTCATGAATATGTATATGGATGAGTTTTTACTATTGTTACCGACCACAAACCTTTGCTGGGGATCATAGCAGGAGAAAGCCAACCCCCTATATATTATCACCCAGAATGACTCGCTGGTCGGAGTTTTTGGCTGCGTACAACTATAGACTGCAACACCGCCCGGGGAAAGCCATTCCCCATGCTGATGCACTGAGCCATGCACCACTTCCGGAAACTGTCGACGACCCAGTTCCAACCCTTACGACACTCCAGATTGAAATGCTACATTCACTGCCACTAACAGCCAGAGACATTGTGATCGAAACAAAATGAGATCCTGTCTTGGCGCGAGTTCTTAGCTGGGTCGAACGAGGATGGCCAGTAGAACAAATACCTGACGACTTCACCCCCTTCAGGAACCGGCAAACAGAACGTTTTTCGCAAAAAGGCTGCATCCTATGGGGGGATAGAGTCGTCATCCCAGAGAGGTTACAACGAGCAGTATTAAAAACACTGCATGACGGTCACCCCGGCATCGTGCGTATGAAAGCGCTCGCACGAAGCTACATGTGGTGGCCGGGCATCGACAAACAGATCGAAACCTGGGTAAAGGCTTGTTTAAAGTGCCAAGAAGTTAGCAGTGCCCCACCTAAAGCAACTCCAACAGAATGGGAAACACCCCGGGGACCGTGGTCCCGCATCCACGTTGACTTTGCGGGACCTACTAAGGGACATACGTTCCTCCTAACAGTGGATGCCTATTCCAACTGGCTCAAGATCCATGAAATGAAGAGTACTACAACCAAGTCTGTCATCCGGAAATTGAACAGGCTATTCGCGACGCATGGGCTGCCAGATGTTCTGGTCTCTGACAACAGACCCCAGTTTACCGCTCTACCCTTTGAACAATACTTAGCGGACCGGGGTATTCGCCATGTGCTAACTTCGCCAGTGCACCCTGTGGCTAACGGAAGGGCTGAGCGCATGGTACAATTTGTTAAAAAAAACCTCTACAAAATGGACTATGGGGACAATGAAGATAAAATAAACAGAATACTCCTACTCCAACACATCACTCTGCACAGCGTCACCAACAAGACTCCAGCTGAACTATTGATGGGATGCAAACTCCGTTCCCACCTCGACCGGCTTCACCCATCTTACGAGCCAGAGAAACCCTGTGGATCTAGTGGAAAATGCCGCGAGTTCAAGATAGATGATTTAGTTTTCGCCAGAAACCTTTCCGGTGAACCGTTGTGGGTCGAGGCAACCATAATTCAAGCCACCAGACCCAGGTCATACTGTGTGAAAACCTGCGACAGAAAAATATGGAAACGCCATATAGATCAGCTTCGCTCTAGGCTACAACCCAGTTTCCATGTCTCCGGTGACTCTCAAACTGAGGGGGGAAGGGATGTTGAAGAAACCGAATTCGAGATGGTGGAAAGCAGAAGCGAAGGAAGTCAGCAATCGGGCATGACAAATGAAGAAGAATCAGGGAGGGGAGTGTCCTCGACACAGAGGAACACCTCAACAGAAGCAAGCCCACAAAGATCGGAGGACAACAACGAGAACATTAGCGGCACCGAGTCATCCAATGAGGATGCGGAACCACCGGTACCTGATTTGCCCAAAAACGTCCCGCCGAAACCGGATTACAGACAGGAACCGGTGGGACAGCGCAAATCAAATAGACAGTCAAAACAACCTTCATACTTCAGGGATTACGTCACCGCACCCCTTAAACGGAACCTGGGGGGAAGGGGTGTTATGAACAAATAAAATGCTTAAATAAAGTTTTATCAAACCTTTAGAAAAAGCAGGGTTCTAATCCTGCACTTCTGATTGGCCGATAATAGCTATATCGGATTGGTCCGTTCAGGAGAATCTGATTGGCTGTTAACGAGCCACTCTCATTGGTTCAAGGGGTTAATACTCCATGTTTCTCATTGGTTACTAGATCAGCAGCCTGCCCTCTCAAAGGGCTGCTGCTGCCCTAGGGTTTTGCTCTGTTCAGAATGATTAATAAATAGTTGAAGTTCATTGTTCACTGCCTTGTCTCCGTTCCTTGCACCCATGCGCAGAATTTAACAATCTGTTTTTAAGTGCTAATGATTTAGGCTTTCAGAGATTGCTGGAATAAAAGTGGCTAATTCATGCTGTGTGTGGTATTGGGTTATAGGTGACCTAACCAGAGATAAAAAGTTGAAAGGGCTGTGATGACCAGACAATGCTATTTGTAAAAACAAGATAACCTCCTTTCATTATGGCTGGGCCAATGTAGCACATAGATTATTTTTCCCCCCCATGTCTCTTCTCTAGGGGAGGGCAACTTTCGCATCAGAAGAATTCTTGGCAAACTAATATGCCACCTCTTGGGCTAATTAAATTAGAAAGGATCAAAAATACAGAGCCGCTTTTGTGGTAGACACAATGTTGTGCTTCATGCTCAGAGTGGAATTTCTGCCATTTATCCCCCATCTTCTCTTTTTGCCTCTAGCAGCTTTCTGGACTCCCTAACACAGTCAAGTTCCTAATTTGCCTCAATGAGAGAGAATTATTAACTGATAATAAGAAAAGGAGCACTCACCGCTTCAGGCTGAATGAAGTGGAAAAGGGTGAAGCTGCACAATGGCACCTGAAGCACATGCATTTTTTTTTATTATTAATTTTGCCTAGAACAGAGTGTTCAGGAGTAAAATTGCTGTGCAAATGACAAAAACAGTTATTATATCAGAGTCTCCAGATCTAAAAATGTGAACTTTTTATTTTTAACAGGGATAACTTAAGCTAATAAAAAGTTCTCTTCTTATGCCCACATGAAACAATTTGGATTGGAACTGTTGTTGCATTGCACTGTTTAAAGTGCATAATTCAAGGAGATTAGTTATTAGAATTTAGTTGTTGATGGCCTGTATTTTCCTCCTCTTTGGGGCCAAGGTTATCCATTTCAGAACATTAATGATCACTTTGGATTTTAAAACAAAGATAGGAATGTTGATGTGTAGATTTAGTTAATTCATCAGGCACTTCAAGACAGATAATGAGCCCATAGTATGATCTACAAAAACAAGGTGAGGTTATTTCTTCACACTAAGACACTTTGTAATATTTGGATATTTTTGTGGATACAAGCATCCACATCATATTTAATTTTTAAAATATCCTCTAGCCCAGCATTCCCTCAACAAGTGCCTTCGTGATTTACTGGATTGCAACATCCATCATTGCCAGTTAGGATATTCATGCTGGTTGAAGTTAAATCATGTAACTCAACAAATCTGGAAGCTTTCAAGTTGTGGAAAGCATTTTTTTTTTAAGGTGGAGCCAAAAAGTTGGAGGAATGAGAAATAGGTCATTATGCTGAAATTATATTAAAAGAAGAACAATTAATTTTCAAAAATAGTTTCATAGTCTTTTTCAGCTGGGATCTGCTTCGCTTTTATGTATTGTTTGCATTTAAATTATTTTTATTTCAATCCTACATGCTTTTCTCATGCCTTCAATATATGTGAAAAAAGAAAAATCTTGAAATGCAATAAAGGTTGTATATATAAATGGCAGCTGCTTAGAGGGAACACTATCTGATGTCCTAATGATTTGAGTGAAGTCACATTAGATATATTCACATCTAGGGGAAAAAAGGAGATGTTAAAACCTTTTCTTTTTCATTACCCTTTTTATCAAATAGATTTTTACTTGGTCCTAAGTTATAGTAGAAAGAAGAGATAATAACATAAAAATACGACTTCTAACCATAAAGCGAACTAAATGGACACTATTTTTCGCATCCCTCTTTGATCTGAAAAGCTGATAGAAAAAGTAAATGAAGGGCAGAGGTGCCCTAAAGCTCTTTTTTGTCTGTCTGAATTGCTGGACTATATACGATCTTGTTCTGGTGTATGTGTGTGCGTGGATGTGTTGTGAATCCTTAGAGACCCCATTTGGAATCTGGATTCTGTGTGTTAAGTAATGAAGAAATACATACAGACAGTCTCTATCCCAAACGGAATTAATTTTTTTCCCCACATTGTGAAAGTGGGGACTGATGAGACAAGGAAGAAGAGAAAGCTGTATTTTCTAACTATATTCATGTAATTGGTACACTAGCTCTTTCCTGATATCTTGTGCATGTAAGCTAAATTAATAACAGCAGAACATATCCGCTTATGTTATGGAAACATTAATCGTAAGGACACTCAACTTTGTAACTACAATATTTTTGCCTGTGTTTACAAGATGTGTCAAATGATTGCAAAAAATGAAAGGATTTGTTTGGATATTCAGACTGTATCTATTATGTGAGTAAACAAAAATAAATCTGGTGCAATGGTTTCATGCTTGCTTATAAGCACACTAAACACATGGTTTATACAGTAGTTTCTCCCAAATAGGAGTTCCAACCCTTACACTGTTATTTAGGCCATGAGATAGCAGTACAGAGCAGTTCTCTGTCGAGTCAACATGTCTTATTGATTGCTAGTATTTATAGTGTTTCCTGAATATTGATTCTTTTTTTTAATATCATCCCAAATCATCCCAACTTTCAGATCTCAGAACACATGATTAGATGGACTAATGAATAAATAAATAGAAATAAATGAGTAGCTACTAAAACAGGGATAATCCAACTGAAAAACATAGTACTCTGTTCATTAAGAAATTAATATAAAATCAATGTCTTAAAACATGGGACAAACTAAACTTTGTTTTAAATGAATAGGACTACTATCCATGCTGCTATTAGTAATAATACAAAGCATTTTTATATATTGTATCAGTATAGAGTGCTTTGAAAAAATATGAATTATACATTCCACACTTTCAGGTTGTATTCTAAAAAAAGAAAGTTAAATAGAGAAATAAAACCATGATAACCATCATTAGTTTGAAAATCCCAGATATATGGGGATATTTATTCTGGATCAGATTATAATAAGGTTTACCTGACAGCTATTCTTTGCCTAGGTTGGGTTCTTTGTCGGTCTGTTTCTCTTGTCATTTTTCTCTTCACCTTTTAGTTATTTATCTGCATTATTTTTAAATTACTTTGAATCTTTTTTAAAAAAATAAAAATGTCAATTAAAAAAACTTTTTTTTATTAAATTCAGTAAACAAGAACAAAATAATACAAAGAGAGAAAAAAAATCATAAAATTGTAAAAGCCACAAAACCAAGCCATGTATTAATTGGTTTTGCCATCATGTTCCGTCTCTCCTCTTTTCCCTTCTCCAGCCAAGAATTTCTCCAAGGTAACACAGATGTCCATAGTTGGCCTGAGGGTTTGTATGACAACATACTCATTGTGACTTCATGACACAATTCCTACCTATACACAGTTGCATTGTGACTTCATGACACACATTTCTTTCCCCCACCCCAATTTTTGTGGCCAAAAAGAGAATACAAATGCATATCAAAAGAACATTCAGCCATTTGTGTGAAGTTTGCTAATAATAATAACAATACTAATACTAATAATCCTTCATGTCAACTATTAGGGCACTTGTGAAATAGCTTCATCTCTCTTCCCATTGCTGGTTTTTAGCAAATCCCCAGACAAATGACTTAACTAATGTCTTTGTCCAAATTGCTAAACTAAGATCCATTTAAGGGATTAATTCCACAGGACTATTAGCTAAATTGATACATATATCCATTTTTTGGCCATGGTTCCCATTATTTATATACCAGGGTTATATTTTTCATAAACATAGATTTTCTTCTACTTAGATTCCCTAGCTTGCTAGCTTCTAAGTTAGTCCTACAGCATGAATCAGAGTCTGGAGCACACCGCTAGTTTGTAGTAATCTCATTTAAGAAGTTGATCCTTACCTCTGGCTAAAGCATTTTCTTCCATTTGCAAATTATTTTCTTGGTGATTTTATAACTCTTTGATGTTTTCCAACAATCTTTTAAGTTCTAGCAGGGATAGAAGCCTTAAACATACAAAATCTCAATGACCAATAACCATATCAACCTGGTGTCTTGTCCGGGTTCACACATTTAGAGATAATTCCACTATGCCTTATTGGATATTTTGCAACTAGAGAATATAAACAGTTGCTGTGAATCCCACAATCTTTTCTCAGATGCTTTGATATATTTTATGACTGCTATTATTCAACCACAATAGCTAATTTATCCCAAGGAAGATACACAGACTAGTCACATCAGTATCACATGTTCCTTCCATTTTTCTAATTAGCATGAAATTAAAAGAGCATTGCTACTGGGTTTAGGTCCTATGATAACAAAGCCAACCTAGTATATCCAGTGTTATGGTATTCTGATCCCCGAACAAAACTGCAAAACTGTATAAAATTTCCCCTCCAAGCAACACATCGCCACACTGATACCTTTGTTTGAAGATTGAAAGGAGGAAATATCCCACCCTGAACAGCCAAATGATTTTTCTGTTAAGGAGAAAGAAAAGCAGTTCTCTTTTAATGGAGTTCCAGTTCTTTGCAAAAAGTGTCAGTCATGCTGTTTTGTCAGCAAAAGGGAGAGAAGGAGAGCGGGCATGTATGTGCATACAAGCACTTACACTTGCACTTGGGGAGTAATTGTACGATACTTCAGGGAGCAATATGTGAATCTGAAATGTGCTGAAATCTGAAACATTTCGCCTAGTGCAGTGCTCAAAAGATCAAGAAGAAAGGATAAACATGTATCTCATTCTGCCAAGATCCAGAATTCAGTATGATGGCTGACTCGTTATGGTGAACGAACATCACATACCATTTATATCAACCCTGAATTTTTCATCTCCCACTTATGGGCAAAAACAATCACGATAGAATCTACTGACAGGAAACAGAGTATTAACAACCTAGGAGATGCTGCCTTAGGGAGGTGTGAATCCTAAAAAGCCTTCTTCATTTCACTGCCCACTTTGGCAGGCAGTTTTCAGGTCCAGCACTTTTTCAAGATATTTTTTTCAAGGTTTTTTTTTTTATGTTAAACTATAAGAAGGAAAGTTGTACTTTCCCTTAACACGCAAGACAGCTAAGTTATTTTTTGCAGAATTAAAAAAAAAAAACTTAGTAAAAGCAAGGCTTGCTAAAATATAGCTCTGAGCTGTGGCTGAAGATCTTTCTGGTTTGCTTCTCTGATGCTTGTGGAAATGGTCTATCTATTTATATTGTATATCTACTTATATAGTATATTCTATACTATCCCTCCATTTCTCTGCAGATATTTAGAGGTGAGACAGAGAACCAAGGAACTACTTGAGGTTCCTCTGAAGTAAAAAATCTAACGTCCCAAAGAAAATCCAGACAGAATTAACATCCTTACTTTCCACCTCACAGACATGCCTAAATAATATCAGTTCTTATATATCTACTGCATTTATTCCTAAATGCCCCCCCCCCCCCCAAAGGTGGGTCAAGTTGCTTCAGTTCAGAGGACGCTGCCAGTCTTAGTTAAAAGTGGTTGCAATTCATATCTATGAAAAGCAATCAGTCTCTCAAGGAAAATGAGAGAGGAAGAAAGAAAGGGGGATAAAATACAAGCACATTTTGAGAATAACAACTGTAGCATCCAAACTATTGGAAAGGTTTATCTGGCCTTTCTTTTTTATTTTTAATAAAGCAGCATAAGCACAAATAAAATATGCCAAATGGTCAGAACATAAAATCTCAGGCTATTTTTGGATTTATCATGGCCCCTTTAACTCCTGCAACCCCCTCCCTCTTTTTGAAAATAGGGTATTTGCCTAGAGATATCTCAGTGATGTATATCATGTTGCTGTACATTGCCTCAAAACTTAGAAGACCTCCAAAGGTCCTCTTTACCCTTCCGTTTAAAATTAGCCCTGAACATCTTTGCAAAAAATAATTTTAAAAAAGTATACAGAGATCTAGAGGGTTAGGGTTATTTTTTTTAGACCCTCCTCCTTCTCCTTGCTTTTATTTTATTTAACAAATTTATATCCCTATAAACTCTTGACAGAAGGTCAAGAGATGGGGAAGGAAAAGAATAACAGTCACGAAAACATCTCTCTTAATTCCTTTGATTTACAATTTCTAATTCCTTTTCTGTGCATTGTGTGACAGAATTTATCTGATAGAAAAGAGCATATATGTGTGTGCTGAAGATAGAATATGTATATCCGTCCCCTAAGGAGGGTTTTTAACCAACTGGCAACTGGCTTCCTTGCAAGACTGTGTTCACATTAGCAGCTTGAAACAGGATGCTTTCTGTGTTTTATATGCCAATATAAAATGCCTATATTACCTGATTTGTACTGAGAGTTCCAAATTTGATGCTGATTTCTATTATCTTACCTGGGGGTAGGAAAAACAAATCGAATCCTTCTAACCCTTACCGTAAAGGATTAGAAAAAAACGGTAAAACTCAGCACAAAAATTCCATGGACAGAAAGTCAAGGTGTGTGTGTGTGTGTTTGTGTGTATTCTGCCTCTGCTTATCAGTATCCATTGGTATTCATCTGGCTAGCGTCCTGTCAGTGTGTGAGACTGTTTGAAAACTGAAACAGCATTTGCTGTGTGAGCAAGAAGAAGACAGCAAGGAGCCTGGGCGTGGCTTAGCTCAACTGTTCTGTACTAAAGCTGCTTGGTGCTGTGAAACTGAAATTGAAACTGAAACTCCTCTCCTCCGCTTGTGTTTTGCATTTGGAACAGATTTCTTTTCAGGTGGGGAGGAGAAGAAGAATTCCTTAGCATCAGAGCATGTTAATAATATATAAAATATTAATGCTCAGATGGTCATTTCAAAAAACCCTTTCTTAGTGAGCACCTAGAAGCCAAGAGGAACATATGTGGTAAATTTCAAGTTTGTAGGATTTATGGTTCTGGAGATTTTGTGATGAAGGCTTCTGTATTGTACAGAATACAGAAGCCTGATGATGGCGATTGAGATTCTGCCGAAATGTTGCTACAATTTTAAAAGCACAACTGTAATGATGTGGGAAAATACCCAAACAAAGCTGAACACCATACATACATACATGTGTGTGTGTGTGTGTACTTGTGTGTGTGTGTATACACATACACACACACACACATATATACACATATACATATACATATACATACACACACACACACACACACACAAATCTATTAAAAAATGCCCTTGTGTAAAATAAAAAATCTGAAGTAGACTGCTATCATAACTGCTGGCAACAAAGAAGTACATAAAACTCTTTTTTTTTTAACCATTTATCCGTCTGGATTTTTTTCCACCTAGATCTAATAACCATTTATTTTTTGGACATCTAAAAAATAAAGTTCTTGAATTATCTTTCAGGAGAGTTAATTTCTTTGGAAATATGTAGTAATTTTGCCTCAGAGGGATTGGAGGATGTGACTTCACAGATATCTTAATATAGTATAACTAAAGGAAGCAAATAAATTTGAATCACAATGTTAATTAACTAATTTGGTTGTTTTTAATTTAATTCTGTTGAATTACTGTCACTTATGTAATTCAACTTGTACCATAGATTCTTTGACTAAGGAATTCAAATACAGAAATTTATTTGGGATTTATAGACATTATATTTAGTGTGATTTGACCTTCAGCATCTGGTTTCATTTTTTTTATTGGAACTGACACCATCACTTTCACATACACTTTACTCACAACATAGACACAATAAAAACCTGGCATCTTTTCTCAATTTCAAGCTGACAAATAGCTTTGTTAAAACCAATCTAAGAAATTACCCCATTGTCTGACTTTTTTTTTTGAACTTTGTTTTATTGGATGTTGTCTTTTTCCTCTTGCTATGGCAAGGACCATTTCCTATTAATTCCAGTGGTAAATGCCATCATAATAGCTTGGAGATATAGGCTGCTTTTTTGTTTTAGTTTCAAACTGGCTAAATTAAAATTAATTCAAAGTATTGGGACTTTTATGAAATGGAATGACCAATAATCAAACCTTTAACTGGTAGAAAGATTGCTTTTCCTTCCATCATAATTGTTGGGATTACTTAACAAATTATAGATAGATAATTTTATCAGCTGCAAGCAATGTGAGACAACTTATATTATTCAAGAATAGATGTTTTATACTATACCTGAGATATAATTTCGAGTAGCATGATGAAAAGCTTTGTTATTTCAGAAAATAACAAAGAAATGTGCGCTGAATCTATAGTATATAGTGTGCAATAGTGTTTGTCAACTATGATTGTCATGTCCAGGTTATAAGTGCCTGGAGGCAGCAAGGGTCTGGATAGGGAGAAACCCAGGGGTGGGATTCCATCGGTTCGGATTGGATTGGGTGAACTCCTTCTTCCCATGTTCAGCTCACTCCAAACTGGTTCGCTGCAACAAGGAAGTGGGCTTGCCCAACTGCCCACTCCTTCTCTTTTCTGTGCTTTATGCCTTTGTTTAGAGCACAGCTGAGAAGTTTTCTTCACAGAGGCTGCAGTTGAAGGTAAGTTCAAGCTTGCCTTTTTAAAATGCAGAGTGTGCAATCACCCAACCAGTTCTTATACTGTTGGAATCCCACCTCTGGAGAAACTCCCTTCAACTCAACCCTGGCAAGGAAGAATGGTTTCTGCCTTTTGGTCCTCCGGGTTCAGTTGATATTTCATCTTTGACTCCAGGTGGAGTAGCACTTCTTCTGGACTGAGATGGACACAATTTGGGAGTTCTCCTGGACTCATGGACTCTGCTCAAGGAGAAGGTAGCATCCTTGGCTTGAGGGGCCCTTGCTGAGACTCATCTAGTTCAGGGGTGTCAAGCTCACATCATCATGATGTCCTCAAGTGACATATTGTTACTTTTTCCTCCTTCGCTAAACCAAGCATGGTGTGGCCAGCACATAATGCATCCAGGCCACAGGCCACGAGTTTGACACCCCTGATCTAGTGCATCAAGTGCATCTCTTCCTGGACTGGGAGGCCTTGCTTGCGGACAGTCATGTCTTGGTGACACCCCTTCCCAATTTAGATTACTGCAATGTGCTCTACCTGGGGCTAACCTTGAAGACCACCCAGAAACTTCAACTGGTCCAGAATGCAGCAGTGTGTACAGTGTTGTGTGCCCCTCGGTTTGCTCATATAACATTTCTATTCCATTTTCTTTCTGGGTGCAATTCCACGTGATGGTCATCACTTTTAAAGCCCGATATGCCAAAAGAGAAGATTATTTGCAGAAGTGCTTTTCCCTGAGAACAACTACCCATCCCACTAAGGAGCTGTGGTAGCATGTTGGTTAGAACGCAGTACTAATTCTGCTGACTGCCAACTGCCAGCCTTCCATCCTTCCGAGTTTGGTAAAACGAGGATCCAGATTGTTGGGGGGACAATATTCTGACTCTGTAAATTGCTTTGAGAGGGCTGTAAAGCACCGTGAAATGGTATATAAATCTAAGTGCTAGTGCATTCAGTCAGAGATTGTGGACATGCTTGAGTCCCATCCTTAAATATTGTCATCTTATGAAACATCTAAGAAGCATGTCTTCTCTGTGGCAGCCTCTGTCCTATGGAACTCTCTGGCCTCTGAAGTCCGGGAGGCCTTTAACTTCTTAGTTTCTTAAAGCACTGAAGATCTAGGTTCTCCCCCAAATGCTGCAGTAATATGAGGTGACCACATATTGGCAGCTGAACTTAACACCAAGTTATTATGTGTTTGGGATTTTTTTAAAATATAGTTTTAATGTGTTTTATAATGTTTTAATTTTTGGAGCAGCTCAGAATTTGTTATGAGATGGCCGGCAATATAATTTTTTTAAAATAAATAAACAAAATAAATAATAATACTGTCCCTTAACTAGTTTATGGCAAGCTCCTGTCCTGAATTACTTTGATGCCATAGAGTTGGATGTAACTTGTGGTGACCCCATAGGCAAATGATCACCATCCAGGCCTGTCTCCGGTAATAACTCATAATTCTTCCAAGAAGAGGCCTGAAATCTCTCATCTTGTCCATAGAACCAACTTTATTGATTCTACTTCAGCCTTGTCTGTCATGTTCATTTTTGTAGTCCATCATCCATTCGCATTAAATGTTCATAGTATGTGATTTTTCTGCTTGCTGATCATTGCCTCAAGGGAGCAGTCTGTTTTTGTTTTTTTTTATTTAGCTCAAGACTGACTGATTTATTCTTTTGCATTTGGTGATACTGTTAGTAACTCTTAATAATTATACTATTCACAGATCTATAGTTTAAAGGCATCAGTCTTATTTTTGTTTTCATTTCTTCTCAATATCCAGCCTTTACAGAGGACCATTATCACTGGAAAAATATTGGCTGACTTATTTTTATGTCTCCATCCTTTATCAAATTTATGTGGCCATCGATTTCACTAGAAGTGACTCTGTGTACAAGTGTACAACACTCTGTGTACAAGTGTATAACATTTAAGGAAAACAGTAAATGTATGGCATTCAGCTTAGTTTGGGTATTTTCCCACATCATAGTAGTTGTGCTTTTAAAGTTGTAGCAACGTTTCGGCAGAATCTCATCTGCCATCATCAGCAGATGATGATACAGAAGCCTGATATATATATATATATATGTTTTCTGAGGTTCTCGCGGGTATTTGTATGTGGATCTTTGGTTATTTGGGTTTTCTCCTGCGTAAGATTGGAAGTATCTAGGCAACGTTTCGATGAAGTCTCATTCATCATCTTCAGGCTTGTGTCTTCAGCTCTGTGCTTCTCAGAGTGATGTGAGATTGCAGCTACTGCTTCTCTTTAACTGCTCGTGGGGGTGTGACTTGATTGGGTGGGGGCTTGGCTATGTTCTGATTGGTTGGGGGGTTGGCCATGTTCTGATTGGCTGGAGGTGTGTTCTGTTCAGGTGGGAGCTTGGTTGTGCTCAGGTTAGTCTTAGTTGCTGGGGGATTTGAGCTGGTGAGCTGTGATCTTGCTGTTTGGCTTCGAGTTCGTGGTCATGCTGCATCTTCATGGTGGGGATCAGTTCACTTCATGTATGGCTCGGAGGGGTTTGAAGTGGGTAGTGATGCAGCTGCAGTGCAGCTTCTGGTCCGTGGTCATGTCTCATCTTCTGTGTGGGTGTGAATCTGCTTTTTTCATGGAAGTGTGGTGATGGCATCTTGTGTGGCCCTCGTGGGTGTGAGTCTGGTGCTATTCTTCATGTTAGGTACTCATCTGTTCATGAGGGCAGGTTTCCAAATGGCTGGTAGGCGGGAGGTGTCATCTCTTTTATTCATGCTGTGTGGGCGTTTTTCTATCTCTATGGATTCTCTGATTATTCTGTTGTTTAAGTGTTTTGGCAATAGTTCTAGTATTTTTAAAATCAATCTCATGTCCTGTGGCTTTGAGGTATTGCACCAGGGAGGAGGTCAGTTCTTCTTTTTTGATTGAGTTCTTATGTTCTTCAATGTGTGCACTTATTCTTCTGTTAGTCTGTCCAATATATGTGGTGGGGAAAGCGGTGCAAGGGATTTCATATACTCCTTGGTTTTCTAACTCGATTTTGTCTTTAGGGTTTCTTAGGATGGTGGATATTTTTCTGTTTGTGCAGAATGCTGTTTTAATGTTGTGTTTTTGGAGGTTTTAAGTAAAATTTGCTTGCACAAGGAACTAGTGTCATGCTTTTAAATCTGCATATTCCCTTACATTTTCCTTCCTCAGCATAGGTATGTCTGCTGATCCTTTTCAGCCTTTAGGCCACAAGGACTTGTTCCATGTTTGTTGTCATAGCACAATTAGCATTTTAACTGCCTCTTTTCCTGAAGCTTAAACAGTTCATTGGGTATTTCCTCTTTGTCTGCTGCTTTTATGTTTGAAAATTGGCCTAATGCTTGTTGTATACACACACACACACACTTCTAATGGAGTCCGTTCCTGCCTGTTTTCCCTCTGCAACTTTTATAATTTTGTCCATAAAATGTTTCAGAACATAGGAATATGTTACTGCAATATAAAAATATGATGAAGTATATCACAATGTAGTAATGCACACTCAGGGTTTTGGTCCTTTTTCCTGACAATGGATGCAAGTATTCAAGTCATCAGGTTTGTGGTGTGACATTACAGTGCACATTTCCTCATATATCCCCAACCCATTTCCACCGCACATTTTGTGATTTCTCTGACCTTAAAATATATATCTCATTTTCATATATTGATATTTTCCTCCATTTGCTGATATTTTTGACAGAAATATTTTTCCCATCCTTTGTGGTCTGAGCTTGTTTGGAAATCTGCATTCACTCATCAAACATTCTTCTTGTCTTATTTCTTTCATCCTCTCTTCATCCCATTTTTCTCTTCCTTTCACTATGACTTGTTCTGAAGACTGTTTTTTTCCTCTTTCAAAATTTGAGGATTTTTGTTTTCCTGTGTTGTTTTTCATACACCCTTTCTCCTTTCCCATAGTTTTTCAGGTTGTCTTTCAATTAAGATATTGTAAGTGAACTGAATGTGTTTCTTACACTGAATACAGCTGTTATATAACTGTCTCTTTAATTAGACTTCAAGTAAAACCAGCTTTTGGATGGATCATCAAGTGTCATGGTCACATGGTTTCTCTTTGACCAAGGAAGCCATGATAGTAGCAAAGCTGTATCTTCCATCCTAAAGATTCTGGTTTTAAAATATCTGCTCAATTGCTTCTAGGGCAGTTTTATTTTTGATAAAATGCTGACTGAAAAACGGAAGATCAGAAGTATATTTTTCCACACCAGTGTTCTATGTCAGGGCCCTCCAACCTTGGCAACTTTAAGACTTGTGGACTTCAACTCCTAGAATTCCACAGTCAAGCTGGTTAAAGAATTCTGGGAATTGAAATCCACAAGTCTTAAAGTTGCCAGGTTGGAAACCCCTGTTCTATGTGGTATAGAAGTTTAGAGCATACGAATAAAGACAGAAACTATCTATAGGAGTTTTGTCTTACTGAAAAAAGAGCATACTCTTTTATGTGTGGATTTCTCCTGGAAAGTTTATAAAATACTTTAAAACAATTATCCTAGTTTGTATTAACTGTGCTACTTTCTAAGGCAGGAAATAAATTTAAAGCAGGAAATTAACTAAGAAGTGTTCAGCTATAAAATATTTTTCTGTTGATCCCTGTACAATCTTTACCCCTGTTACCGTCTCAGCCATACCCAGTGAATAATAAATATATCACCCCAGTTTTGCAGTATGGTCTACACACCAAATGTATTCCATTTTTGCAACATCTTTATAAAATGTACACCCCAGAGGTGGTATTCAGCAGGTTCTGACCAGTTCTGGAGAACTGGTAGCAGACATTTTGAAGAGTTTGGAGAACCGGCAAATACCACCTCTGACTGGCCCCACCCTCATCTATTCTCTGCCTCTTGAGTCCCAGATGATCAGCTGGATTTTCTTTTGTTGCCCTGCACAGGAGAACGGAGCTGAAAAGCAGGTTAGTGGGGTGAGGAGGAGATAGGATTTTGTGGTTGTTATGGACTAAGCCAACGCATCAGTAACAACCCTAATAGCTTTACTTTAATAGCAGGCTCGTAATCCTGTACTTCTCATTGGCCCGCGAACAGCCGAGCCCCGACATAAACTTCTTGACAAAAAGGCTTCCTGGGTCTGGGGACGGCGTGAAGAACGAGCATTTCAACAAGTAAAAGACCTCTTAACTTCTGATGCTGTATTGATACAATACAATGAGACTCTACCTTTAACCGTTACCTGTGATGCCTCACCATTCAGAGTGGGAGCCATTTTAAGCTATGTCCTGCCAAATGGTAATGAGGCACCTATTGCATTCTTTTCAAGAACTTTGTCTAAAACTGAAAGGAACTATAACCAACTCGATAAAGAGGCTCTCGCCATTGTATCCACAATTAAAGATTTCCATAAATATGTGTATGGGAGACCCTCTGCCATAATTACAGACCACAAGCCGCTACATGGCATTTTAGCGGGAAACAAATCAACTCCCCACATCTTATCACCAAGAATGACACGTTGGTTGGAGTTTTTAGCCACATACGATTACCAACTGCAACACCTCCCGGGGAAAGCCATTCCCCACGCTGACGCTTTGAGCCGCTCTCCACTACCAGACGTCATAGATGACCCAGCTCCAACCCTAGCCATATTGCAAATTGAAACTCTTAAATCACCATCGCTGACCGCTCGAGACATTGCCTCAGAGACGAAAAAGGACCCTTCTTTGGCACGAGTCCTCAGCTGGGTGGAACAGGGTTGGCCTGACAGTGAACCCAACGACACTTTCAGGCCGTTCAGGAATCGACAGACAACTATTCTCTCAAAAGGGCTGCATCTTGTGGGGAGACAATGTTGTCATCCTGTAGAAATTGCAACATAAAGTTAAAAATGTTGCACGATGGACATCCAGGCATCGTGCGGATGAAGGCATTGGCAAGGAGTTACGCATGGTGGCCAGGTTTAGACAAGGAGATAGAGACCTGGGTGGCGATGTGCAGCAAATGCCAGGAGACTCGCTCTGCTCCTCCAAAAACATCCCCAACTCAGTGGGAAATGCCTCGAGGTCCCTGGTCCCGCATCCACATTGATTTTGCAGGACCCACAAGAGGACACACTTTCCTTCTAACCATGGATGCCTATTCTAATTGGCTCAAGGTCCACAAAATGAAAAGCACCACCATGGAGGCGGTCATTAAAAAACTGAATAAGCTCTCGCTACCCACGGATTGCCGGATGTCCTCGTCTCCGATAATGGTCCTCAATTCACTGCCTTGGCATTCGAACAGTACCTAGCAGAGCAGGGCATCTCCCATGCCTTAACATCGCCAGCTCACCCTGCAGCCAATGGTTGGGCTGAGCAAATG
Organism: Hydrophis major; assembly: GCA_033807585.1. Taxonomy (NCBI): domain Eukaryota; kingdom Metazoa; phylum Chordata; class Lepidosauria; order Squamata; family Elapidae; genus Hydrophis; species Hydrophis major. The sequence goes on from CM066328.1 coordinate 170,262,249, forward strand.
GTTCAATTTGTAAAGAAGACTTTACACAAAATGGACCATGGTGACATTGATGACAAGATAACCCGGATGCTTCTTCTCCAACAGCTGAACTCCTGATGGGCCGGAAACTTCGCTCACATCTTGATCACCTCCACCCTGCTTACACACCTGAACAACCCCTGGGATCCAGCAGCAAGTGTTGATCATTCCAGGAAGGTGACCCCGTTTTTGCAAAAAACTTCTCGGGCGACCCATTGTGGCTCCCTGCTACCATAACGCAACTTACGGGACCCCGATCCTATCATCTACAAACTGCAGATGGCAAAATGTGGAAGCGCCACATTGACCAGCTTCGATCCAGACTAGCACCTACTCCCATCTCATCCCCTGAATCTCCAACTGGGGGGGGAAGGAACATCGAGGGGGTCGAAAAAGAAATAACACCTGATTTAACAGTCGAAACCCAGCAGTCTACACAACCAACCATGGGATACTCACCGCCAGAAGGAGAACCGAGCTGGGAGTGGCCTCACCGCGTGACAGCACCGTGATGGAAACAGATCCAGGGAACCCGGAGGACAGCATTGGCGAGAGCAGAGAGAACAGCCCAGAGCCATTCAACGAAACAGCAGGACTATTTTCGCCACCCAGCTCAGCAAGCAGCCCACCGGAACCAGAGCCAGGACAGAAACCGGTGGAACAGCGCAGATCAAGCAGGCAGGTGAAGCGACCTGCCTACTTACGAGAATACGTCACCCCACCCCTCAGACGGAACCTAGGGGGGAGGGGTGTTATGGACTAAGCCAACGCATCAGTATAGCTTTACTTTAACAGCAGGCTCGTAATCCTGCACTTCTCATTGGCCCGCGAACAGCGAGTCGTGATTGGTCATTTCTGGCCAATCTGATTGGCTGTTAGCGGGTCTCTCTGATTGGATGCTTGTTTGAGTGGTAAACTCAAATCATTGGTTGTTTTGACAGCAGCCAGCTCTATAAAAGAGCTGCTGCTGCCCAAGTCTTTTGCTCTGTTCTGAAGTCACGAATAAAGAGTTGAAGTCACAGTTCGATGTCTCGTCTCCGTTCCTTGCACCAATGCACAGGACTTAACAGTAGTATCCTTCCCCTGCCACACCAACCAAGCCATGCCCACAGAACTAGTAGTAAAAAAAAAAATTGAATCCCACCACTGGTATACCCCCTGCTTTGGAATTGAATTACAAACTTGTTTTGGAATTGAATTACAAACTTGTCTTGGCTATAAACACAATGCCTTGTTCATAAACTCTGTTCATATCGGATTGTTGCACACAATAACATGTACTCACTGCATTTATGGCAACAGCTAAAAGTACCAATTGAATAAAATGACTTGTGACCATTTTTCACACTAATGACTGTTGCAGCATCTCATGGGCATGTGATCAAAATTCAGACGCTTGGCAACTGGCATGTATTTATGACAGCTGCAGTGTTCCTGGGTCCTGTGATCACCTCTTGTGATCTTTTTGGCAAGCAAATCAATGGGGAAGCTTAACAACTGTGTTACTAATGTAACAGCTGCAGTGATTCACTTAACAATTGCAGCAAGGAAGATCATAAAATGGGGCAAAATTCACTTAACAACTCTTATACTTAGCAACACAAATTTTGGGCTCAGTTGTGGTCATAACCCTGCATTCCAAAAATATTCCTTGAGACAAATTTTATTTGTTTCATAAAAGAGGCTTCATCTTTATTGGTTTCCACACACCCAATTACAATTTCACTGGATGTCTACTTGGACCATTTTAATCACAAAATGGAGGTCTAAATTGTTCATTCATGAGTTTTTCTCCTGCAGATATTTAATTTTTAGGATGAAAGAGTCCTATGGTGTGCTTCTTCATATAATTTTCATTTTACTCCATCAAAATATATTAGGCAATGCAAACCAAGTGCCTGAAAGCCTTTTTGCTGCCTTAGAAAGAAAACAAATTATTTGGTAAATGATTGTGTTTTGAGAGTCAGTGGGGACTGCACCATTAGTGAAGCATGGCTGCACCTAAGAAGAGATATCTAAATGATTGCCAGGTAACTCACAGAATTTCTATATTTATCAGTGCCAAATTAATTTTAGTTTTCAGAATTAATTTCCTCACTTTTAAGGGGAAGTGAGAGGTGAATTAATTAGATCCAGCATTATGACACTATCCAAAAGGTGTTAGTCCCTGAGTTCACTTAGTAGCAAAAGCAGCAATAATTGGGCTCCCCTCCTTCATCAGAGGAAACTTCTTGTACATACCAAGACAATAAAAAACTTCTCCAAGGGATATCTGGCAGTTCCAGCATTCTAATTTTTTTGCAAATGCTTGTCCACAGCTGAATAATGGAGCAGAGCTGCGGGGAGATTAGTGCCTCTGCTACATTTTAACTAGGCAACCTCTGAGTTTCCTTCTTAAAGCATGTCCACAAAACATGTTTACTCAGTGTATTTGAGGTATAATTGCTCGTTTTCTCTTGGGATGTAGGTCTCACAACAAAATTTAAGTCAGATGGATGATGCAGAAGAAAAGTTTACAAATCCAAAAGTTTACAATCCATTGTTGTTGAATCTTCCCTGATTTTTGGCCGCAAGATTATATGGTTTTCCTGAAATTTGTAAACCCCTGGCCCTTAATGGCTCCAGATCAACAAGGCTGCCTAAACCCAATTTACTGGGGCTAAGTAAATTTAGTGAAGCCTATATCAGAATACAATTGTACCATCAAATAGCATCTAGGGAACAGAGATAGTTACCTTCATACGGTATATGAAGTGAACTTTACACATTGTCAAAGAAACTTAGTTCCACAGGAAAGTTGCAATAGGGATAGCTAAGCAACCAATATACATCTTATATCTCTAGCAAATATGCCTCTCAAATATGTGACATGTTGTTCCTGTTATGTCCTGAGCATGGGTGCAAGGAACGGAGTCGAGACATCGAACTGTGATTTCAACTCTTTATTGGTGACTTCAGAACAGAACAAAAGACTTGGGCAGCAGCAGCTCTTTTATAGAGCTGGCTGCTGTCAAAACAACCAATGATTTGAGTTTATTGCTCTAACAAGCATCCAATCATAGAGACCCGCTGTCAGCCAATCAGATCGGCCAGAAATGACCAATCACGACTCGCTATTCGCGGGCCAGTGAGAAGTGCAGGATTACGAGCCTGCTCTTAAAGTAAAGCTATTAGGGTTGTTACTAATGCATTGGCTTAATCCATAACACCCCTCCCCCCTAGGTTCCATCTGAGGGGTGGGGTGACATATTCTCGTAAGTAGGTAGGTCGCTTCACCTGTCTGCTTGATCTGCACTGTTCCACCAGTTTCTGTCCTGGCTCTGGTTCCGGTGGGCTGCTTGCTGAGCTGGGTGGCGGAAACGGTCCTGCTGTTTTGTTGAATGGCTCTGGGCTGTCCTCTCTGCTCTCGCCAATGCTGCCATCCAGGTTCCCTGGATCTTTTCCATCACAGTGCTGTCACGCGGTGAGGCAACTTTCTGGCTCGGTTCTCCTTCTGGCAGTGAATATCCCATGGTTGGTTGTGTGGACTGCTGGGTTCCGATTGTTAAGTCATCTGTTATTTCTTTTTCAGCCCCCTCGATGTCCCTTCCCCCCCCAGTTTGAGATTCAGGGGATGAGATGGGAGTAGGTGCTAGTCTGGATCGAAGCTGGTCTTTGTGGCACTTCCACATTTTGCCATCTGCAGTTTGTAGACGATAGGATCAGGGTCCCGTAAGTTGCATAATGGTAGTGGGGACCCACAATGGGTCACCTGAGAAGTTTTTCGCAAAAATGGGGTCGCCTCCCTGGAATGATCGACACTTGCTGCTGGATCCCAGGGGTTGTTCAGGTGTGTAAGCAGGGTGGAGCTGATAGAGGTGTGAGCAAAGTTTTCGGCCCATCAGGAGTTCGGCTGGGGATCAGTTTGTGGTGCTACTTGGAGTGATATGTTGGAGGAATAGCATCCTGGTTATGTTGTCATCAATGTCACCCTGGTCCATTTTGTGTAAGGTCTTCTTTACAAATTGGACCATTCGCTCAGCCCTACCATTGGCCTCAGGGTGAGCTGGCGATGTTAAGGCATGGCGGATGCCCTGCTCTGCTAGGTACTGTTCGAATGCCAGGGCAGTGAATTGAGGGCCATTATCAGAGACCAGGACATCCGGCAATCCGTGGGTAGCGAATAGCTTATTCAATTTTTCAGTGACCGCCTCTGTGGTGGTGCTTTTCATTTTATGGACCTCGAGCCAGTTAGAATAGGCATCCACAGTTAGAAGGAAAGTGTGTCCTCTTGTGGGTCCCACAAAATTGATGTGGATATGGGACCAGGGACCTCGAGGCGTTTCCCACTGAGTTGGGGGCGTTTTTGGAGGAGTAAAGCGAGTCTCCTGGCATTTGCTGCACGTAGCCACCCAGGTCTCTATCTGCTTGTCTAAACCCGGCCACCATGCGTAACTCCTTGCCAATGCCTTCATCCGCATGATGCCTGGATGTCCATCATGGAACATTTTCAAAACTTTATGTTGCAATTTCTCCGGGATGAGGACTCTGTCTCCCCACAAGATGCAGCCCTTTTGAGAGAATAGTTCTGTCTGTCGATTCCTGAGTGGCCTGAAAGTGTCGTTGGGTTTGCTGTCCGGCCAACCCCATTCCACCCAGCTGAGGACTCGTGCCAAAGAAGGGTCCTTTTTCGTTTCTGAGACGATGTCCCAAGCAGTCAGCGGTGGTGATTTAAGAGTTTCAATTTGCAATTTGGCTAGGGTTGGAGCTGGGTCATCTATGACGTCTGGCAGTGGAGAGCGGCTCAAAGCGTCAGCGTGGGGAATGGCTTTCCCCGGGAGGTGTTGCAGTTGGTAATCGTATGTGGCTAAAAACTCCAACCAACGTGTCATTCTTGGTGATAAGATGTGGGGAGTTGGTTTGTTTCCCGCTAAAATGCCAAGTAGCGGCTTGTGGTCTGTAATTATGGCAAAGGGTCTCCCATACACATATTTATGGAAACGTTTAATTGCGGATACAATGGCGAGAGCCTCTTTATCGAGTTGGCTACAGTTCCTTTCAGTTTTAGACAAAGTTCTCGAAAAGAACGCAATAGGTGCCTCATTACCGTTTGGCAGGACAAGGCTTAAAATGGCTCCCACTCCAAATGGTGAGGCGTCACAGGTAACCGTTAAGGGTAGAGTCTCGTTGTATTGTATCAATACCGCATCAGGTGTTAAGAAGTCTTTTACTTGTTGAAATGCTCGTTCTTCACGCCGTCCCCAGACCCAGGAAGCCTTTTTGTCGAGAAGTCTATATAAGGACTCGGCTACGGTCACCTTCTGGGGCAAGAAGATGTTATAAAAGTTAATGAGTCCCAGGAAGGCTTGGAGGTCTGTCTTATTTCTAGGTCTTGGGGCGTTTTTGATTGCAGTTAGTTTTTTTTCGGTGGGGTGGATTCCCTGTCTGTCGAGAAGGTATCCCAGGAACTGCACTCTCTCCATACAAAGTTGACACTTGTCCCTTTTTACATTCAGGCCAGCATCTTTAAATTTTTGAAGAACCCTTCTGAGTCATTGTCCTAATAATTCTTTAGTAGGGGCAGCTATTAAGACATCATCAAAATAAGGCACGACGCCTTTTATGCCTTGTAATAGTCTCTCCATCAATCTTTGGAAAATGCCCGGCACCACACCTACTCCGAATTGGAGTCTATTGCTCTTGAAGGCACCTCTATGTGTAACTATTGTCTGGGCTTCTGCAGTTGTCGCATCTACGGGTAGCTGTTGGTACGCCTGAGCTAAGTCCAATTTTGCAAATATTATTCCGCCACCTAGGGAATGAAGAAGGTGTTTGACCACCGTTACTGGGTAAGCGCTCTGCTGAAGTGCATGATTTAGGGTGGCCCGGTAATCCCCACAAATTCTTAACGAGCCATCTGGCTTTATGGGTGTTACTACTGAAGTTTCCCATCGGGCATGGTCAATCGGTTCCAACACACCCTGGGCTATTAATTTGTCTAGTTGCTCGTCGATCTTTGGCTTGAGTGCAAAAGGCACCCAACGAGGCTTAAGGCGGATGGGAGCTACATCGGGACTGAGATTAAATGATATAGGGGTCCCTTTGTACTTGCCTAACATTTCTGTGAACACGTCCTGGAATTCCTGGATGAGGGCCTCTTCCCAGTCATCGCTTCCGGTTTGGTGTATGTCAGCTAGTTCAATTCCGAGTGGGGTGAACCACTGTAACCCTAACAAACTGGGCCGGTCACAATTGACAACAGTCAGGGGAAGCGTCGTGGTGCGGTCCTTGAAGGATACTTGGACGTGGCTGGAACCGACAACCGGAATTCTGTTTCCTTGGTAGTCTTTTAGGATGATTCTTTGAGTGCTGAGGTCCTGGCGACAGATGGCAGGGATCAGCTGTTTGAGGGTTTTCCAGGAGACCATCGATAGGGATGACCCCGAATCGACTTCCATCATGCACGGTCGATTCTCAATAGTGACCTTTACTCGGACCTTTCTTGCATCTAGTGATGAAGCGTGGCCAATAGTGATAGTTTGGTGTGCCTCTTCTCATCTTGTTAAAGCGGCAGGTGCTCAATTTCTGTAGTAGTGGTTGTTCCATTGGTGGTTTAGGCAGTCCCGATTTCCAGGTGGTTTGCCTGTCTCCCGGCGGAGGTTATTCTCCCTCCGGCTTGGACTGGACTCTCACTTGCTTCTGCAGACCTTTGTGATGTGGCCTCTTTTCCCACAGGAATGGCAGAGTGCGTCGAGGAATTTGCAGTCTGATCACGGGTGGTTTGCCCCACAACCAGCACATTGGCGCGGAAGTCTCTGGTTCCTTTGCTCTCATTCCGAGTGGAGCCGGTTGACCTCCTCTTCCTCACTGTCTGAGGATGATTCGAGGTCTTCATGATGGGCGGTAATAGTGTGCCTCTCAGAGGAAGGTGGACTATCACTAGCGAGTTGGCGGTGCAGTGCATTCACTCGGCGCATTCAAGCGGCTGACTTCCTGTTTGCTTCTGCAGCAGTAGCATCGGCAATGACATCTGCGAGGCTTATGTCTCCTTTTGCCATGATATTGCTCTGCACCGTGTGGTCATCTAATTCCAGAACTATTTGGTGTCTCATGGCTTCCTGGAGGTTTGCAAAACCACAGAGCCCTCCCAGGTTCCAGAGGTCAGCTACAAAGTCCCCAACACTCTCGTTCTTCCATTAGCCCCTCTGGTAAAACTCATGTCTTTGTATCAGTGTAGGTACTGCGGGTGCGTAATGGGCCCAGAGGATCGGCGCGAGGTTATCCCAATCCATGGTCTTCACTTCCGCCAGTTTGGCAAGTGCCTTAGCCATTTTAAAAATGGCGGGGCCACAGTGGGTCAGGAACACCACTCGTTTCTTGCCAGGCGTAGCATCTTTCAGATTGTTGGTCTCCAGAAACATCTGGAAGCAGTCCATATACAGGTCCCAGTCTTCGTTTGCCGGGTCAAATGGAGCGGGTGGTATGGCGCCGCTGGTCATTCTGCCGTTTGTTGCGTGCGCTATCAGCCACGTGCTCTCTGTTGTTCGATGAGTGTTTAGTCAGCTCTATCATCTCCGCATGCTACCTTCATCGCCAGTGTTATGTCTTGAGCATGGACGCAAGGAACAGAGACGAGACATCGAACTGTGACTTCAACTCTTTATTCGTGACTTCAGAACAGAGCAAAAGACTTGGGCAGCAGCAGTTCTTTTATAGAGCTGGCTGCTGTCAAAACAATCAATGATTTGAGTTTATCACTCTAACAAGCGTCCAATCAGAGAGACCCGCTGTCAGCCAATCAGATCGGCCAGAAACAACCAATCATGACTCGCTGTTCGTGGGCCAATGAGAAGTGCAGGATTATGAGCCTGCTGTTAAAGTAAAGCTATTAGGATTGTTACTGACGCGTTGGCTTAATCCATAACAGTTCCTGCCTCAAGTTAACATGCTCTGCTATATCATTTTGTTCCCTTTATCAGCCTTGACAGACAGAGTTGGTAAATGCTGCATTATTAAGTGGTATCTAAAAATGTCTTCTATTGATAGCTCATTTCATATTGGATCATAATTACTCTTTGTACCAAAGCTCTGTGGGCTGGGAAAACCCCAGCGAGTACATTAAGAGCACATTTCTAAAGCAATGAAAAAGTTCATTGTTCTCTACAATATTATCCATAGAGGGAACTTAAAGTGAATGTGAATCTGCAATAGGAAAAAAAAAAAAGCTAGTCATTATTTATTAAGCCAAGAGACCATCTTTTCTTAATTTCATATGTTATTCCTCCTCTCATTGGTTCTTTTCAAAGATACTTTGTTCATCATAAAATTAAAAACACATTTTATGTTTTTTTATATCATCATTACTATTGTTTCAGCATTTTAAAGATGGGAAACTAACTTTGCAATGTTGCATGGTGACTTCTCCCATTGGGAAAAAAACCAAAACAAAATCCAGTGGCCTATTTGATTAGTGAACTAAAGTACTACTCCAGAAGAGATAACACTTCCCTCTCCCTCTCTCCAACTTTATTATAAAGAATCATAACAGTATATTCATATCATATGTCCACAAGCAATTATAAACATACAATTCCCAAGTGGAATGTTTTAATGAAGCTGTACAATATAGTGTACATAGAAATTTCTCGAAGAGCAGAACAATCCTTAACACAATAGAATTACACGGGAAGAATTGAACTGAAACATCTTTTGCCATATGCTGCTTATGCCAATGAACACAGGCAAAGGTACTCTGTGTAGAGAGAGAACTACTATTTCCTTCCCACCACTTTTCTTTGTTCCTACAATTGTCAAAAAAGAAGAAAAATATTTATGTCAGCAAAAATTTGACCTACTACCGGTATGAGCATCACATTCAGTCTTGATTCAGACAGATTCAGACTGAAGGTAAGAAGAAGCTGTAGACTTAGTAGAACCCATCAGAATGAGTTACTTCTGCATAATCTTGGAATGTCCCATTTCAATATCTACAACTGACAGGAAGACATCGAAATAATTATGGAAGTGGTTTTTGTGCCTTCTGATGGGGGAATGGCCCCCTTCTCCCGATCTTTATTTCCAATGAGTAATTCTGCTCTATGAACTGCAGTCAGATAGATCTGGTGTAGAGTGATGTAAGGCAGGCAGCTATCTAATTATAGTTATTATGGTGCACTCCTATCAGCAAAGTGATGAAACAGGAAACTCAATTTTATACAAGAACATCGTCCTCCTCCTCATTATCACTTGTGTGGTACTTTTTTCACCGAAGGTGGCAAACTGATTCAGAGCAAAGATTTTTTTTTTTTTTTTAAATCCAACTTAATCATTTCTTGAAAACATTATACAATGCCCCAGATCAATAATTATAGTAATAGTGCATATTTTATAATTGCTATGATACAAAAGATGACTCAGCATTATTTTCAAGTTGTAAAATGCAGAAATTCTTATACAAAGAAGCCTACGCCAAACAGAATCCTTTTTCTTAACTATCATTGGCGTGACATTTAGTGTAAAATATTAAAGAATAAGACCAGGGCATTTTCATTGAAATGATATACTACTTAAGAAACTGCACAAAGACAGAAAAATAGGAGAAACTAAAAAACATAAACCTTTTTTTTTCAATCGTCATTTTGTGTTTTGTTTTGTTTTTAATACAAGCACATGTTTATTTATTTGATTTGCAAGACAGCTCAATCACAAAGTGACTCAACATGGCATACAAAGTGAGTTGAAATTCCAATTATAATATCATCCTGATTTATAAGCTTCCACGTGGAGGGTGTTAATAAAGGTGGCATCATAATAATATTTATTTTTATTATTTATTTATTTATTTGATTTGTCAATCGCTTACAAAATAATATGTATAAGTATACATGAATACATGAAATGGATACATATAAGAAAAATAAAAGAAACAATAGGACAGGGACGGGTAGGCACGTTGGTGCACTTATGCATGCCCCCTACAGACCTCTTAGGAAAGGGGTGAGGTCAATAGCAGACAGTCTAAGGTTAAAGTTTTTGGGGTTTGGGGAAGAAACCACAGAATCAGGTAGAGTATTCCAGACATTGACTGTTGCTGAAGTCGTATTTCCTGCAATCAAGTTTGGTGCAGTTAACCTTGAGTTTGTATCTATTGTTTGCTCTTGTGTTGTTATGGTTGAAGCTGAAGTATTCATTGACAGGTAAGTCATTGCAATGTATGATTTTATATAGCATACTTAGATCAGACTGAAGATGGTGTAATTCATGGTTTTCTTGGTCTAGAATTTCAAGTCTGGTGGCATAAGGTATTCTACAATGAGTGGAGGAGTGGAGAATTGTAATAATTGTTTAAGAAGTGAAAAAGAAACTTCCAGATTTTAGATCTATATATAAAATTAGAGTGCAGGGGAAACAAATAAGTCTGTTGAGTGTGGCTGTTTCTGAAGCTGTGTCTTTGCTTTATGATTGAAGAAGTTCAGCAACTGATTCCATTTCATCTTGTTCTATTTATGTTGGTAGAGCTCATGCACAATTAACTTTTGCTGAATAACTGCTGCTGAATATGCTCACTTTTTGTCCAACAGAGAACACTTATATCTTTCACTAGGTAAGGTCTTCCAACTTAAACTCAGCCTTTTTGCAAATAAAAAGTAAACAAAGCAAATTCTAGCTTCATGTTGGAACAAAACACCAACCCTACCACAAAGGTCCTGATATAAAATGTTTGCTTTGCAAAGAAATAAACAAACAAAGACATTTACCCAGCTGCCCTATACTATTTCTTAATCATATTCTCACAAAATATATGTTGCGATTTTCGGCTATGTCTGATAGTGACATTGTGGTCAAGGTCTAACACTGTATTTAAAAACTGAGCATATGTTTCTTATAAGTATTATAGCAAGTTATGTTTATGTTTTGGGTGTTTTTTTCTGTTTCTTTTTTATATTCTTGATCTTTTCTTTGCTTATGTATTAAAGCAATATTGTTTTGCTTAAAAATTGAGATGACCGCAAATAATCTGCATTAAAAACTCTTTGAACATGGAAGAAAAATATGTATTCAATATATATATATTGAATGCCATACATATAAGTACCCGCGAAAACTTAAGAAAACATATATATATATATATGAAAAAGGTACATAAAACTGAACGTAGAAAATAGGAGAACATCTCCTTTGAACTTTGTGTGCAGTTTTTATTTGTCTTCTAAACATAAATATTTATTTGAATAAAGTCTCTGCATGCTTTGGCTATTTCCCCCTCACTTGTTGATGAAGAGTTCTTAAAACACATTGGCTACAGTCCTAAGTGCACTTAATAAATAATATGGATTGGAGTCATCTTCTATAAACACAACAATTTGGGAAATAGTTGGACATCATGATATGTAGCTTTCATTTGTTAAAAACAAAAGTAAGAGTGGCTTATGGTTTTGACCAAGCCAGCCCTAAAATACTGCCTCTATCTTTAATTATCCATAACAGTGATTAATTAGGACCTACAGATCAATATCTTAAGACCCTTGTAATCTCTTTATTGAATGCACATTGAAACTTTGTGCCCCTCTAATTGAGTTCTGATTTCACTTCTGTTCACACAAAAATGCCAGGATTTGTTAATTAAAATACCATTGGCTGGCTTTATAATAGTTCTCTGGGTTTCTCCCTTTTCTATGTTTTCAATCTCACACAAGAAACACAATTCTTTCAATTGTTTCAAAATATCAATTGTTTCAAAATATCCAGTTATATTTAAGAGATATGATAGTCATCCCTGTTGAAGAAATGAATCCTACAGCCTTTTTCTTAAATTCAGTATTGTTTTAATGGCTTCATCATTCATCATTCAATACTTCCAGCAGTTTTAAGATTGGGAGGGGGGGGATTATTGAAACTCCTCCGTTAAGCCTGTAAAATCAAATATACCTTTAGCAACATTGTGTTATATTCCAGGTGATACTGAATTATACCATTTCAAAATAACTAAGGAATTATATGTGCAAATTGCTCTCCTGCATTGCAACTATTTACTGCACATATAAATGCCAAGGGTTTTTATTTTACATAGAAAAGATGCTTTGTTTCAATTTAATGCAAGGAATCATTGTAATATTTTATTTACTTATCTATAGTTTGTCTGCTGCAGTCCAGCAGCCAATATATAATCTGAGGGTTATATAATTTGAGTCTTAATTGTTTGTTTTCTTATGAATAGATATATTTCTTACTTATTTGGGTGGGGGGGATCTTGGAGTTATTTTTGATTCCTGGTGATTGCCTGAACATATCTCTGTAGTTTCTTGGCAAGGTTCAGAGGTGGTTTACTCTTGCCTCCTTAGAATTAGGAGACAGAGATAGACTGGCCCAAGGTCACCCAGCAGGCTTTGTAACTAAGGTGACACTTGAACACATAGTCTCTTAGTTTCTAGCCAGCTTGTTTTAACTACTATACCAAACTAACTCTCAGATACATAGATAAATACAGAAGGCAAATATCAAATAATTATTTATATTTTGTTGGCGCATAATTCAATTTTGTATTAACTGCTCCCATTCCAATAGATTTTTTAAAAAATCATTTACAGATGGCTCAAAAATTGTTTTGCAACAAATAGGAGGAGAAAGAACTACCATGCATTAGTTGTAGGCATTATTTGAGGAACATTTCACCACAATGGGACTGGCCCTCAACACCTGTGCTGGCAGAGGGAGTATGCTGCCAGAGAGGAATAGGGTCAAGTTTTTTTCCAAGGCACCTGTAGGCCAGACAAGGAATAATGGATGGAAACTGATCAAGGAGAGATTCAACCTAGAAATAAGGATAAATTTTCTGACAGTGACAACAATCAACCAATGGAACCGCTTGCCTTTGGAAGTTGTGGGAGTTTCATCACTGGAGGCTTTCAATAAGAGATTGGACTGCCATTTGTCAGAAATGGTGTAGGGTCTCCTGTTTGGGTGGATGGGGGGGTTGGACTACATGACCCACAAGGTCTCTTCCAACACTGTTAATCTGTAATAATAATCTGTAATCTGCTGTGGCTCCTGCTCTCTGGGACATCCTATCTCCTGAGATGAGATTGGCTCCCACCCACCTGTCATTTTGAAAGATCCTCAAGACCTGGCTCTACCAGATGGCTTGGGGACCCAATTGGGGATCTTTGTACTAGAGGTGGTTGACTAATTAAAACCTAACCCCACCTTCCCATTCCCTGTGCATCTGGCTCCCACCTTTCCTGTCTAATTTTAATGGTTTGTAATTCTGAATGATTTTATTAGCTGCTATGATTTTATTACATTTTCTTCTTTAATGTTTTATGCTGTAAGATGGCCAGAGTCATTGGATATGAGATGGATGGCAAACAAACAAACAAACAAATAAATAAATAAAATATCTACTTATAGAAGCATATTTCTAGCAGAAATTTGCAAATCATCTGAAGGCTAAAATATTCTGATTCTGAAATGCTTGTCCCAAATTCCCCCAATCTCTAAAACACACAACTCATGCTTCCATTTTTTGGTTAAAATTGCCCATTTCCATGTAAGACGATTTATGTCAAAGGTGCAAGGACTTAATCTGATGCCACAGACATGCAGGGAGGTTAGAAAAGGGTGTTTGGAAAGCTGTGAACTTGAACTACTTTGCACATCTCAAAGCACTAAAAAAAAAGCTTTGTTTGCTGCAAAATGACTTCTCTTCAAACCCCCATTTGTTTCCCAGTACTCTGTTTTTCAGTAGATGGTAATTAAATACTGCAGTAGTTTCTGGTGTTTTTTTTTTTTTCCTTTTTATTCTGAGGATGGCTGCCAAGTTCAAGAATGTTTATACTACAAATGATGAGATTTCAATATACTAAATGGAATAGGATCAAAAGGTATCCTATTTTTAATTTGAGACCAGAGAACTATCCTGTGATTCAGCATTTTTAACAAAGAACTGTTGGAAATGCTGATTTATCTTACAAGATTGCAATGTCTGTTGAGATTATATATTTTCTTGGAGAAAGTTTCTATTTTAACATCGGTCACCATGAGATGAAAAAAAAAACAGGTGTGAAATGCATAAATAAGTAAATAAACAAACCCACATAAATAAATACATGAAACACAACTTCCTAAATGTTATTAGGATGAATGCCACTCGGTACGGGAAGTCCTTTATCTATGAGCCCCAAAATTTCTGTTGCTCATCAAGACAGTTGTTAAGGGCATTTTGCTCCTTTTTATGACCTTTCTTGCCACAGTTGGTTAAGTAAATCAATGCCGTTGTTAAGTTAGTACCAGGGTTAAGTGAATCTGGCTTTCCCCCATTGACTTTGCTCATCCAAAGTTTGCAAATGGTGATCATATGACCCTGGAACACTGCAACGGTGATAAATACACGCCAGTTGTCAAGCATCCAAAATTGGATCATGTGCTCATACAGAGGCTGCAATGGTCATAACTGTGAAAAGTGCTCATAAGTCACTTTTTTCAGTGCTGTTGTAACTTTGAATGGTCATTAAAGGAACGGCTAGGAGTCAAGGACAAGCTATACGTATCCTAAATGTTATTAGTATAAATGCCATCTAGCATTGAGATATCCACTTCAGGCAACTTCTTAAGCCACCAGTCCTGTAGTTTGTTTGTTTTTTTCCTCCTTGTTGCCCCTGCTGGCTTCCCTACTTTGAATTAATGCGCATAGAAAAAGAGCAATAACATTAATCGATTTATCTTTCTTCTCTGTAGGGCGGCAAAAAATGGCACAGAAGAAGAACTCGATGGAGCCAGTAGAAATCAGGGAAGGAGGTGTAGAAATGTTCTGTCATCTTGCCTCTCCACCAAAACAAAACAAAACAAAACAAAAAACCAAAACCGTGTGTGCAGGAGAAATCACTTGCTACCTACTCACTTTTCCTAGAACAGGGATCAAACTTCATGTATGGCTGGTTGCAAAGGAAAGAAAAAAGTATGCAAAACTTCAGGCAAAAATTCTGTGAGTACAGAGGGGAGGGAGGAATCATGATTTCACTTGCCAAATTGACTACTGCATAAATCCAAGGTTGCTATTCTTATGAGTCATTATACAAGTGAAAGGAATAATAGCTGGAGAGGGCAGCATCTTTATAAACTGGCAGAGTTTCTTCACCTCTTTACTAAGGCAACTCTCCTGGCAAAATTTCCAAAACAACTACCCAAAGCAATGCCTAATTTATGTAGCAGAGAAAACACTGGGGGAAAAAAAAATCTACCCAACAATGCCTGAACAAAGTCTGATAAGAAGATTATAAAGGCTCAACAACAACAAAAATGAATCACCCAGGAAATGGTTTAATTTTAAAAAAGTAGCTTATTGATGATGCTTCACTTGCAAGAAATGGTACTTGGACACAAATCTCTTTTTCTCTCCGAGAAAGAAAACACTAGGCTTACCCATCCAGTAGCAGGACAGCTTCAGCTTGTTATAAAGAGAGCCAAGCATATGGTATTCATCATTAGAAGTAGCAGCAGAAGTAACCTTCCTGGCCACTGTTGGATTATTCCATTTCAGCTTCTAATCTAATGCAACATGTGCTTGACTACTGGTGGCAAGAGATGCACCATTCACATTGTTGGAAGGCACATAGCATATTTCAGAAGTTATGCTCATTTGGGCAGCTTAACCTCAGAAATCTTATGCAGGCTTCAATGTGCACATACTTCACATGAAGTGAGGTGTGGAACTGTGGTGAAGGAACTTCCTTCTCCTTGGCACATGTGATGAGCCTGTGGGATTGAATGTACTGCTGATTGTCCAGCAATGAAATGTTAGCCAGGGGCTGAATTGATTCCTCTGTCATCCACATCTGGTTAAAGGATGGTCCAGAGATGGAGATCAGAAAAGGCAGAGCTAAAGGCAAATCCAGCAAGAGAAGCAGAAATTCATTCGCATGTAGTGAGGTGAAAAGAAAACTCATTCTGACTCAAGCTACTACTCTTGAAAATTGAATATTGTTCCTTTATATTCTTTGATTGAAGGAAGGCTAGGAGTATAGTCATTTTATATAATAATTTTAACCAATTAAATGCATTTTTTTTTCATATTTTGTCCTATGTGTCCACCAAAAGTTACTTTCAGGATATCAGCACAACACTTCCATAAAAGTTTTTAATGAATGTTGATTGGCAAATGCAGACTATGTATGTGTACTCATAACAAAATAACAGAGTTGGAAGGGCCTCTGGAGGTCTTCTAGTCCAACCCACTACTCAAGCAGGAGAACCTATACCATTTCGGACAAATGGCTGTCCAAACTTTTCCCATAATGTATTTCCTATAAAGAAATCTTACTGTTAAATCCAGCAGGATTAGTCAAATCGAATTCCCATTAATCAAAACACACAAACACAGAGATAGACAAATGTTTCAAACTCCAACAAAATTTAATACCAGGGTTGCCATCATTCTCATGTCTGCTAATTAAAGATGTTTCATGTTATAACCTAGAATGGATAGAATAAGTGTAAAGAAAGTTTAAATATTGAAGTTACATTTTTTACTTCATCCACTCTTTTCATGTTGAAAATACAAAAGGAGAGAGATATGTTTTCTTCAGCACAACCTGCTTCAAGTTGAGAAGAAATATACCTCTGTTGCCAAGAGAATTTCTTGCTTTCATGAAGGCCTTTCAGAAGCATCTGGCTGGCCACTTTTGTAAACAGAGTGATGGACACTGTTTATTTGATTGAAATTATTTATATCCTGGAGACTTCCAGAGTACTTTACAATTTACAAAAATGATAAAAGCATAAATACCATCATTCATAATTTAAAAGGAGCAGCATTAGACACTCAATAAAACAAAATGAAATCACCTCAATAAAACAGAACCCCTGTTTTTAAAACAACAAGAACAATAAGAAAATAGTCCTTACTTAAAGATCTGGACCTAGATTAAAGATTCACCAGTTTTGTAAAGAAATAAAATGGCACAAGTTTATACTTGCCTCTACAGAGGGACTTTTTTACAGCTGGGACAGTTTATCAGTAGGCATTCTTTTCCACCCAAACACTTTCCTTGAACACCTGGCTAGGTTTGTATCAGAAAAGAGCATCTTTCAAATTGTTGAATCCTAATTTAGGCTGCAAATATCCAGAAAACCACTTGATGTGAGCAGAGTTTTCTAATCTGTATTTCTTTGTTGCCTGGATATTTGCACCCCTCATCCTTACCCATTTTGGATTTTGAATGGTGCCAGAAAGGGGCTATAGACAAAAATATGGCTTTGAACTTACTTGTTAGGTATGTCAATATGGTGTTCTTTTATATTAGGGATGACAGAAAGACTTTTGGGATTTTCAATCTCACATGCCAAAATAACTTGACTAGTTACAGCTACTATCAAGCTTAAAGTAGCATGTGAGTGTGTGTATGTGCGTAATTCTCTGATTTAACTTCAGCAGCAAAATGTTTTGAACTGGCCTTGGAAATGGTGAGCTAGGTCTTCATGTGTAATCTAGCTGCTATATTTTATATCCAGTGAAGTTTCCAAGTTGCCTTCAAGGATAGTTTCACATATATACAGTACAATGAGATGTTATCACACTGAAAGAATCCTTGGATTGATGCAGTAGAGCCTCTCATATTTTATTAGAAAACAAAAGCAAAAAATAAAATCCTGCCGACTTGGAGTTTTTATACTTTTGATTCAGAGTCTGGACACAGGGAATTATTTGTAAAAGTCTAGATCAGATATGAAGGAGTCCTTCCTTCCGCATTTATTTTTGTGATATAAATATCATCTGAAATTCATATTTCAGTAGCTCAACATCCTCCTAAAACTTCAGGATCCCTGGCAGCAACCACCTGTGAGTGACTATAAGAGAGACAATATGTCTCCCCCTTCATTCAAACCTCCATTGTCTTTTGAAATTTAAGGAGTAGTAGACATTTTCAGGGTTAACATTTTCAAGAGAGATTACAACTTTCTTAGTTGTGACAACAAATGAAGCAAGTGGACCAAATAACATTATCTTTCAGAAAGAAAGATGATCAAATCAAATAAAGATACTGATAAAGGAGATTATTTATAACTCAGGGTTGAAATGAAGGTCCTTATTGGTCTCTGGTGCACTGATTATGTTACTTGGTTTGGATAATGTAATGTCTGCAAAGAAACAACTAAGCTCAGAGAGCACCAAGGACACCCCCTCAAAATAAGGACTAGATACCTGAAATAGGAATTATATGAACCAGTGTTTTTCAGCCTTGGCCACTTTAAGATATGTGGACATCAATTCCCAGAATTCCTCAGCCAGCATGGTTGGCTAGGGAATTCTGGGAGTTGAAGTCCATACATCTCAAAGTGGGCAAGGTTGAGAAACACTGAATTATAAACATTCCCTGTTCAATTTTCCTCATCAGAATCTGTCCAGTGAACTAAGTTTTGATTAGGAGGTTTTTCTTCTGTAGTTGGACAAACTTTTATTCACTTTTAGAATAACACTTATATTTCAAATCAAGAGAACATCCTGTTCAGGAGAATATATTATTCCCCAGATAGGATAGGGATGCCTAAATTTCATCCATAGAAGGCCTTTCTAGGAACCTACTTGAAAGATAATGTGAAGTTCAATTTTTTAATGGAACAGAAGGATAAAATTACTAAACATATTGTATAGGGAATATATTTCCATATTTGTTTTGTTTTAATTATATCAAATTTGGATTGGACTCTAGTTTTATTTACTTTTACCCATTCCCTCCCTCTTGTGATTGTACGACTGTAACTTTGTTGCTTGTACCCTTACGATTTATATTGACTGTTTCCTAATATGATTTGATTGTTGATTGTACCCTATGACTATCATTAAGTTGTACGTTATGATTCTTGATTCTTAACGAATGTATTTTTTCTTTATGTATACTGAGAGTATTTACACCAAGACAAATTCCTTCTTTGTCCAATCACACTTCGCCAATAAAGTATTCTATTCTATTCTATTTTGGAAACTGGCCCCAACATGTCATTATAAAAGCACCTTTATTGAAATGTAAAAATTATATAGGTACTTAGCCTGGAATACTACTATTCATCTATAACATTTATGAACTATCCATGATCAAATATACTGATTGTTCAATTAAACTTTTCAATTCTTCTTCTTCTTCTTCTTCTTCTTCTTCTTCTTCTTCTTCTTCTTCTTCTTCTTCTTCTTCTTCTTCTTCTTCTTCTTCTTCTTCTTCTTCTTCTTCTTCTTCTTCTTCTTCTCCTTCCTCCTTCCTCCTTCTCCTCCTCCTCTTCCTCCTCCTCCTCATTTTTATTTTTTGAATTTATTATGTTTGCACACAGACAGACAGGTGTTCAGATTGGATTGAACATTTGTATCATTACTATGCCTTGGTGGGTTTGGTAAATGTTTTGTGCAACAATTAGTTATCATAGGATCTAAAAGAGTGATGGCTAATATTAAAAAACATCTACTGACTTATGTATATTTACATTAAAAAAACTGCAATGTATCTGTAAAATGACCTTTTGATCAGATGGCATTTTTTTTTAAAAAAAAATAGAAATGTAAGGTATTATTTTCTTTTTAAAAAATGCTTCCTTTCTCTTTGAGAAAACTGTGTTTTTTGAGTTGGTTCTTTTGAACAGGCAGGTGTCGGTCTCTTTAAGCACAGGCCTCTCCTCTGCCCAGAATGATTTAGGATTTTATTGCCAAGCTTGTAATTTCTTTATAGGCCTTATAGATCATCTTTCTAAATCTGTGGTGTGGGAAAAGAACTTTTGTTCCTGGACAAAGGGACCTGGGAAAGGGGCACTGTTTTGCTCCTCACAGGTGATGGGCTATGTACAAAGAATTTACTAGATAATGGCTTCCCGGTCTTCAGAACAGATGGTGATGGCCCTGTTGCTAGGATAAGGCCCAAAGAATTTAGTTTTTAATTCCACATTATTGGCCTCAGCCCCATGAATATCCCTGGGTTTCCTGAGGCAAAAACAGGGGGGGAAAAGAACCCAGACAAGAAAAGCAACCCACAGATGGAGAGACCCAAAGAGAGAACAAGGAAGGAGGCAGATTGGTCAATAGAAGCTGTATGGAAATTGTCGGCTTAGCTGTCTGCAGTTCACCTGGATCTGAAAAGCAGGCAGGAAAGAAAAAATAATTTGGCAGCACAGGCAGGACTTTAATGGTACGGACATCACAGAGAAAAAAAATTCCTCCTCATTGAAAGGTGGTGGCCTCTATTCTGCCTGTCCTGTACAAATACTATACAAATATTGTACAAAGGCAGATAGATCAACTCCACAAAGCATCCACACAGACTTTTTTATTGGTTCATCAGGCATCCAGCCAACTCACATTTATGACGAGGTTTTCTTAATGTCCAATCCTTTGCATATCTGAATTGTGATGTAGGAAATTAATAAAGTCTCAACCCCAGGATGATTGAAGCAGCTGCATGGTATGGTGGTTTCAGGCAAGAGTGAAGAAACCTCCCCCAACTCACCAAGGGTCAATTCAATGACCAATCAGGTTTACAGATGTGGCCACATGACATGGACTACATTTCCCAGGATACCTTAACTATGTTTACCATGATGCATTCCCTTAAGGGGACAGCTCACAAATCCTAACTAACTATCCCAAATCTCATTAACTCTAAACTGTCTAGACAGCACAGCCTCCCTTATTGAAGATAAACGTGTTCTGAAGACTCTGGTTCTCACAGGAATAAGTTTGCAACAACAGCAATCCACATTTCAAATGCACCCAGAAAAAAGGTAAGTGTCCCAAGTGTGCTTTGGTGGTCTTTAAAACACTTCAGTTTGTGAAGAAGTGATAAACAGGCAGTGAGTCTGCCTTTGTATGGGTGTATAGCTGGGGTGGGATTTTACCAGTTTGCACCTATTCGCTAGAACTGGTTGTAAACATTCTAAGCAGTTCGGAGAACTGGTTGTTAGAAAAATTACTGGCCTAATCCTGTAAAGAAGGCAGGAATGAAACATTCTGGTGTTGCTTACAGAAACTGCCTCTCCGTTAACCTTATTGCATTCTTGGCAGGACTGGACTTCCTGTCTCAGGAACGTCTCTGGAGTTTTTTTCCCCGCCTTTGTTGGTACTTTGCTTGTGTGGAGTGATCATTCAAAGTTACAATGGCACTGAAAAAAGTGACTTCTGACCATTTTTCACACTTACGACTGTTGCAGCATCCCCACAGTCATGAGAGGCTAGGTGAGGAGATGCGTGCCTCGATGTGAGTGATATTGAGTTGGCCATACCCAGCCAATAACATGACTATCAAGCCATGTCCACCCAGTCACATGATCACCAAGCCACGCCCACCACGTAAGCCACGCCCACAGAACCGGTTGCTAAAAATTTGAATCCCACCCCTGGTGTATAGTCTTCTTAAAATGGAACATGGCTTATTGCATAGATGTATCCCTATGGGATATATAGGGAGGGTGTGTGTTGTATATGTGGGGGGGGGAGGGTGCAGGTGGGGGTGTATGAATTTATGTTGGAACTGTTAAGTCTGGAGCATGGGTGCGAATGATGGAGACGAGCCGGTAGAAACAGTGAACTTCAAACTCTTTATTTACATATTGTGACAGCTCAAACTGGAGGGCTGCTGTAGCCTTCCTTATATAGGCAACTTATTAACTATTCAACCAATAGCAAACCTGGAGCGCTAGCTCCGTTAACCAATGGGAATGGCCTGTTAATGGCCAATCAGATGCTCCTGAACGGACCAATCTGATCCTGCCATTAACAGCCAATCAGAAGTGCACAGCCAGAACCCTGCACTTGACTTCAAGCTCAAGATAACTTTATTGGTATTATTCATTCACAACAGGAACAAAGAAAAGATAGTTAAAAGGCTTAGATCAGTGGTGGCTAACCTTTTTGGGCTCCCGTGCCGAAAATTTTGCATGCCAGCACACAGAAGGCAATGCGCGCCCCCTCCCATGCCCCCTGCACATGTACATGTGACCCCCTGTGAATACCACGCATCTCTGTACATTCACACACGATCCCCCTACATGCCATGTGTCTCTGCCCATTCATGAGTGATCCCCCTGCACACACCGCGCATCTCTGCACATGCATGTGAGACCCCCCATGCACCATGTGTGTCTCTGCTCATGTGCGTGCACCTCCCATAACCCCCCCCATGCATGCACACCAGATACCTAACAATCAGCTGCTAGGTAGGCAGCATGCACGCATGTGCAGTAGGGCTCTTCTGGGTGACGTCTCACGTGCCGGCAGAAGTGGCTCTGTGTGCCCCTTCCGGCATGTGGAGCCCAGGGCCCACGGGCCTAGATAATTGCATTTTACTATTTGATAATTCATCTTCTTCCCAAACCATGCATTTTCAGCCTTTTTTTTCCTTTTTTTTTTTTTTTTTTACAAGAAAGTCCCTAGGCTGCCATTCATTACAAATAGCACTAAATGGGACTGGGCTGCCTTTTCTGAGAATATTGCTTGCTATGAATAAAGTCCTAAACTGGTGTAGCTTTTCATACAGAACATCACTTTCATTTCTGCATCACTTTCTCATCTCTGTCTCTGTTTCTTATTCTCTCTCTCTCTCTCTCTCTCTCTCTCCTCCCCTTCATTCTTTCTCCCTCTTTCTCTCTCCCATTCTCTCTTCCTCACACAGAAATCCTTTCTTTCTTTTTATTCTTTTGACATCCTTCAATTCAATTGACTTCTGATGAATGATTTCCAGGCAGGCTTCTCAGCAGCATTAAAGGACTGGTTTGCAGCAAAGCCCTTTCCCTGGATGGCTTCTTGATTTCCAATCTTACCAACAGCCATGTGATTACCAAATGATGCCCCATCCAAATGCTAAAGAGAAACTACTCCTGCTCAGGTCAGGTCAGCTAGGAACTGTCACCTCTTTGTGCTTTCCAATTTGAGAAATTCTGAAATAAAATTAGTTGTTGAGATTGTTGATTAACATGACTACCATGTCTGGGCAACAAAAATGGGGGTGATCATTAGATGGCAGCAGTTATCATCTTCTTGTGTCTCTTTGCTGACAAAGATTTTTGCAGCCCTCACACACTTACCCTCACATAGTTGAACAATTATCATACTCCAGCAGAATTTTAAACAGCAATTATGATTTCATACAAGATTCTGGGTAGTCATATAATCATTTGAACCATTTAAAACTATTGTCTTGTTTCTCAGTTTTTAAAAAACTTACATTATCAGATGTTTCTACTACATGGCATGATACCATATACGCAGAACATGATAGCAAATACTATAGCCTGCTTTCATTTATCAATGAGTTAGGACGTCATTAAATTAGCACTGTAATTCCCAGTATGGCCCCCAGGCACCAATATACATTGCCTCTGAAGTTCCTGGCTCCACCTGACTTTTTATGACCCACAAACATACTTTTAATTAAAACATAGGAATCTGGAACGTTGCTAAGCAAGTCTAACATCCTCTAACATCCATTTTATTTCCAAGCATGTGGCTCCTGAGCTTTTTTGGAAAAAAACAATGATCAGCAGTTGTAAAGCATTGCTTTGCTTAAAAGTATGAACACTTTGCTCAGCAATGTTACACTTGCTCAGCGTAAGAACAAAGTTAAATACATAAAGGAACAAGTGTGATTTATCTGGTTACATCTTCTCTTGCCTGCTTTGAGGAAGAGGTTTTCAGAATTATAAATGGATCCACCAACCCCCAAAGTTTCAGTATTTCTGAATTTTGATTACAAACAATCTATTGTGGCAAACCTTCCAGCCTATTTTCTAATGAAATATTAGCCCTAGGCAAATATTTGCCTACTTATGTATTGGCTCCCCTCTTTATATTGGAATATTTTAATTGTTTGTAGCTTTTTAAGGGCAGATCTCTGCAATCATTGGGTTGGGAAATTGATAGACCAGAATTCTATCAGATTTCAAAATATAGAAGAAGAAAAGGGTGAAAACCTTGCTGAAGTGATGACAGAAATCCTGGCAGAAGCATTTGAGGTAACTAAAGAGAAGATGATGGATGGAATGGATGAGGTTTTTTGTGTCTATACAAGATATGTGATGAGAAATAAACTGCCAAGAGAAGTTCATATCAGATTTACTAAGAAAATAATTAAATCACAAATACTACAGGTGGCAAGAGAAAAAACACTAAAATACAAAGAAATAGTGGTACTGAAACAGTACCAAGGAGAGTGAGAGAGATAAGAAGAGAATATTTATTCTTGACCAAAGTGTTACTTAAGAGAGGAATAAATTACAGATGGCTGATACCCGAAGGTCTCATGTTTACTTGGCAGGAACAAAGACACAGAATTAGTACAGTTGAAAAAACTGAGTTATTCTATCTGGAATATTTCAGAGGAAGGGAGGAAGATACAAGAAAACATGAGCTGTTAATTGAATTTCAAGAGGAATATACAGCTATAAAAGAAGAAGGAGCTATAGGTGGTGTACCCAGAGAGCAATGAGAACCAAGATCTACTAGAGCAACAAATTCTTCTTGTAAAGTCTAAAATGGATGAGAGAAAACTGATTACAATTAATATAAATGGACTTAATTCAGCTGTTAAAAGAAGAAAAATATTTCACAAGTTAGAGAAATTAAAATTTGATATAATCTGTCTACAAGAAGTACATATTAAAAAACAACATGATTATATATTGAAACAACAAAAATTAGGGAAATTATTTATAGCATTGACACAGTGTAAAAAGAGAGGAGTGGTGTTATACATTAGAGCTACAATCCCTGTGGAACAAATATATACAGATGATGACAGAAGGATTTTGATGGTGGAGATAATGGACAATAATCTAAAGATACTTTTAATAGCAATTTTTTCTCCAAATGATGATCAAGATTTTTACAGGAATTTACATATGAAAATAATTGAACTGGACTATGCTAATATCTGTCTTGATGGGAGATTTTAATGGAATAATAAATGACAAATTGGATTATAAAATACAAAAAACAGCAAAGAAAGCTAGAAAGACATTGTCAAAATCCTTATTTCGAATGGTAGATGAGATGAACTTAAAAGATGCATGGAGAGAGAGAAATGAGGAAAATAAACAATATACCTTTTATTCAAATAGACATGCATCATGGTCTAGAATAGATATGATATGGATGTCAACAGAATTGTTTTCTAACATACAAGACATTGAAATAGAAGCAAGTACCTGGGCAGATCACAATCCAATAACACTTGTATGGAAAGGACAAAAAAGGAGATCTAGATGGACTTTAAATAATAAGGTATTTAAGGAAAGACTTTAAACAGAAAATTGAGAGAGAATTGACTTTTTTCTTTAAAGAAAACACAAAAGAGGATACATCATTACAGAACCTCTGGGACACAATGAAGGGTTATACAAGAGGCTTGATAATGGACTATACAAGGAAAAGAAATATAAAACAGAAAAAAAAACTTTAAAATATTGCAATATGACGACAAGAAGTTGGAAAAAGAACTACAGAAATTTCCACAAAAAAAGGACATTAAAATTAAAACGGACATAAGTAAACATAAAATGGGGCTAATGGGAAAAAAAAGAAATAGCACAAAAAAATAAAAATGCTAAGCAGAACTATTTTGAAGATGCAAACAAACCAGGCAGATGGCTAGCATATAAATTGAGAAAGGAAAGAGACTCGAGAAGAACAAATCAATTGATAAATGAACAAGGACATGTATGCTATGGAAATGCAGAGAAAAAAAATTATTCAAGATTATTATGGAAAACTGTACCATCAAGAGAATATTCAGGAAGAAAGAATTCAACAATACTTACAGGAAACAAATTTGCCTCAGATACCCAAAGATATTGAAATAATGTTAGAAAGTAATATAACAATGATGGAATTAACAGAAGCTTTAAAAAAGCAAAACATTGGGAAAGCACCAGGTCCACACGGTTTGCCAGTGGAATTTTATAAGACATTCCAGGAAACATTGAATCTTCACTTATTAGAAGTTATCAATGAAGTTATGACAAAGAAGAGAATATCCAAACATGGTCAGAAGCATATATCACACTTGTACTGAAGGAGGACACAGACCCACAGCAAGTTAAAAACTACAGACCTCTATCACTATTAAATTCAGATTATAAAATTTTTGCTTCAATTCTGGCAGAAAGACTGAAAAGATACTTAAACAATTTTATTCATCCTGATCAAAATGGATTTCTGCCAAAGAGAGAGATTAAAGAAAATATGAGAATATTTTTAGATACACTGGAATACTATGAGGCACATCCTGAAAAATAAATGACTCTGGGACTTCCGATTTGCAAGGTTTCTGCGGCGGCAGGGATTCGCGATACTGCGCGATCCCTGCTGCATTCACCGCCAAGGTTCCCCCGATCCGTTTGGATCTGGGGGATATAGCTGCTCTGTAGGGGCAGCTGAAGACAGGGGGGATCCAGACAGGGGCTTGGGGGTGTCGCAGACCCCCTCCCCAGCTGGCAGAACCCCCTTTAACCAAGGCGGAGGAGCGGTGGTCAGCAATGGCCACCACAAAGAAATCTGCAGCCGGACAAGCAGGTGCAGGAGGGAGAAAGTTGGAAGAAATATGAAAGTTGCTTTCAACCGGGACAAGGCAAGAGAAAGTGCCCTGGAATCTTGAAGGCTGCTAAGGATACATTGTTTCCAGTGAGTGTTACAAGCTGCGAATATTCTAAAAGGGAAAGATTTTTTTTCTTTGTTGTTTTACTCTCCTTCCTTGACAGCAGATGTAAAAATCCTTTTGGCTGTGAGTGGGAAGAGAGAGGAAAAAAAAAATTGGAGCAAAATTTGAAAATAAGGAGAAGATTTTCTAGAATTTTAAAGAGTTATTAAACATCAATAAGACTTTTAAAAGATATATTTTAAAGAGAACTTTGTGACTAAACTTTAACCCCAGAAAGAGAAAGTGAAGAAGGAGAAGGTATCTAAAAGAAACAGCTTGTTTGGATTGTTTGGTGATTTTGGAACTTCTGAGAACTATTTCTGATTAAAAGCACTTGGGTGGTTGTTTGGAAAAACTTTTTCTCTATACAATGGCATCACCTGTGGATGGATTGAAACTTGTATATCAAAAATATGAAAAAGAAAAGCAAGAACGGAAGGACATTTTTGGCACTCATCTTCAATTTTTAGAAATGGTGGTTTGCACTTATGTAAAGCTGAATGAGCAGCAGGATGACTAAGACAAAGAAGAAGCCATCTTTGATGAACAAGTGACTTTGGTCGGGGAAGGAAAGGAGGAAGAGAAAAAGGAAAAGAAGACCTTAAGATTTGGAAAAATAACCAAAAAAGGGAAGAATAAGCTGAAAAGGAGATATTATGTTAGAAAAAAACAGAAAGGAGGAAAGCAGAATAAAAGGGAGGTGGAGAGACAAAGGGTTAAAGAGGATAAGGAGAAGAATAAGCAAGGGAGAAAGGAAGGGATGAGAAATCTTAATAGTGGGGAGCAAGATGCAAAGAAACAAAAGCTTTTTAGAGACAATGGGTAAATTTTATTGAAAAAGGGATTCTAGAAAGGTACGTAAGATTGTATTTTTACATTTGTACTTAAAAATAACTTTAGAAAATTGGAAATAATATGCAATTTTAAATGTGATAAAATATTTAGTATAATTTAGTGAAATCTTTGTTAAGAAAAGGGGAGCACTTCAATGAAACAATGGTTTAAGATATGTGATGTGGGGGGGAAATAACTTTGGAAAGCATAAGTGTTCCCATAAAGGCATGATATTTAATTGAAATGGGTAAAATGCTTAAGATATAAATGATTGTTAATATTAATGATTAGATTATGTTATCCTAGTGAAATTTTTCTGAAATGTGAGATTTGAAGTAGGAGAGTGGGAACATTTTAATGAAATAATGATTTACAATACGTGATGTGTGTGGGGGGGGAATAACTACGGAAAATAGGTGCTTCCATAAAAGTACGTAATTTAATTGAAAAGTAATGTGCTAAATGTTTAAGATATAGATGAATATCAATGAATAGATTTGTATTGGTATTGATAATATTGTATAATTTTAGAATGTACCAGACAGAATCCCAATGTAAGTTATGCATTCTATATTAAGTATTATAAATATAGGGGGAAGAGATAAAGGCATCATACTCCAATTAGCGTACAGGAGAAGTTTTTTTTTAAAAGAAGAAAGATAAATGGATAGCTGGAAATAGAACAGACAAAGAATAATAAATATTATGATTTGAATCGAGATGAGATAAATAAAATAAAATCAAGAAAATTTAAAAGAGAGGAGAAGCTATATAGAAAATTGAAAATGTTAATAAGATATGGAATGGTATGCAAAATGTATATGAATTTGAATTTGTGTCTGTACCAAGAGTTTTAACCCAGGACTAAGCAACTTTCAGAAAAGAGGTTTTTTATGTTTTTATGTTTTGTATTTCTGTGTGTTGGTGTGTTGTATGTCTTTAAAAACTAATAAAGTTTGTTTTAAAAAAATGGCTCTGATGTTTTTAGATGCACAAAAAGCCTTTGATAATGTGAATTGTATTTGCTAAGAATTGGAAAAATGAAAAAATACCTATGCAGGAGGAAATTATTAAGAAAATCATGGACTGTGCCAAAATGAGTAAATTGACATTTGAAATTAGAGAACAAGAGGGTAAACAATTTTACATGATATGGGATTTATTTTATCAATGGTTATATAAAAAGACATGGTAAAGAAATAGATTAGTAAGCCTTACAATATAAGTTAATAGATTGATATAGAATACAATATAAAATATATAACCATTGGATGAATGTGTAAGATGAAATCATAATGAAAATTAGAATATCTTGTATAAAATGATGGAAAAATAATCAAATGAATGTTTAATAATTGATATTATATAAGCACAAGCTAGACCAATTAAGGTGAGAATTTATATAACTTGTGAGTAATGGTTAAAAAAAAAGGATAGCACAAAAGATTGTAACCAACTGACACACTGTATGTATATAATTGAAAGAGGGTTTTATGTTTTTATGTTTTGTTCCTATGTTTGTTGTAAAAAATAAAAACTTTATTTAATTTTTTTTAAAAAAAGTTTTTATATGTACTATTTGCTGCCCAGACTTATGTATTTAAGATAGGTACATATTTAAAATAAATAAATAGATTGAAGAAATTGCATCTTCATTATCTCTGAATCTCACCTTCAGATTTTGATACATCTGGTAGGTTTAGCTTAGAACCCAGAGAAGTGTTCTTGTGCTCAAGAACTATTACTTTATGGCAAACAATATGGTCTTTGCATAATTCTATATAGATTATAATAATTGAGGTAACTTATCTCAGTATAGATATTGCAAGGAAGAGCCTTAATTAAAAAAAAACCAACCAATAAAACAATGTTAGAATGTAAGGGTTAGAAGGGATCCTGGAGACCATTTAGTTTTATTCTATCATTAGTCGTTGCCCAGTCTAGGAATTACAATATTCATCACAGATGGTCATTTAGTCTTTGTTTTAACATCTCCATCATAGGAAAGCATATCATATTCAGAGGCAAGTTGGTTCTTTCAGGGTACAACTCTTGTTTTTCAGTTGTCCTGATACCCACTCAATTATCCCTCCTTATAATGTAAACCCACTATTTCTTCTGCTTGAATTACTCTAAACAATTCTTCTTTATTTTTTTTATATGAAATCCTTTAAGATGCTGAAGACAACTGTTGTATCTCCCCCTCAATTTTTGCCAAGCTAAACATAGCCAGTACCTCCAACTGTTCTGCATATGTTTTCTAGTCTAAGTCTTTAATTATCTCCTTTGTTCTCCTCTGGATATGCTTCATTTGCCAATGTCCTTCTTAAAATGTAATCCTGGATTCAGTATTCTAGGTGTAGTCTGATCAACACAGAATAGAGAAGAACAATGACTTCTCTTGAACTTAATATTGATAAATACCTACCGGGTATTTTCCCACATCATTATAGTTGTGTTTTTAAAGTTGTAGCAATGTTTTGGCAGAATCTCATCTGCCATCATCAGGCTTGTGTATTGTGTCCATCTGTGAGAAAGACTTTCACAGCCATTTCTGTTTTAAATTTGGTGCTAGCTTACTGCTGTGTTAGAATGGTTTTTTTCTCCATCCTGATTGGTTGGGAGTCTTGGTCTGTGTTTTTTGGTCTTGGAATTCAATCAAAAAAGAAGAACCAACCTCTTCCCTGGCCCAACACCTCAAAGCCACAGGACATGAGATTGACTTTAAAAATACCAGAACTATCACCAAAACTGAACACTTCAACAACAGAATAATCAGAGAAGCCATAAAGATAGAAAAATGCCCACACAGCATGAATAAACGAGATGATACCTCCCGCCTACCAACCATTTGGAAACCCGCCCTCACTAACAAACGAGTACCTAACATGAAGAATGACACCAGACCCACACCCATGAGGGCCACACAAGATGCTACCATCATATCTCCATGTAGAAAGCAGATTCCCACCCACACAGATGAAGAGACATTACCACAGACCAGAAACCGTACTGCAGCTGCATCACTACCCACTTCAAACCCCTACGACCCATACATGAAGTGAACGGACGCCCACCATGAATATGTGGCACGACCATGAACACGAAGCCAAACAGCAGGATCACAGCTCACCAGCTCAAATCCCCCGGCAACTAAGACTACCTGAGCACAACCAAGCCCCCACCTGAACAGAACACACCCCCAGCCAATCAGAACACAGCCAACCCCCCACCCAATCAGAAAACAGCCAAGCCCCCACCCAATCAATTCACACACCCCACTAGCAGTTAAAAGGAAGAAGCAGCTGCAAGCTGCATTACTCCGAGAAGCACAAAGCCGAAGACACAAGCCTGAAGATGACGAATGAGATTTCGTCGAAACGTTGCCAATATACTTCCAATTTTACGTGGGAGAAAACCCGAATAACCAAAGATCCACATACAAATACCCACAAAAACCTCAGAATATATATATCCTATCTGTCAATGAATACTTCAGCTTCAATCATAACAATACAAGAACACACAATAGATACAAACTCAAGGTAAACCGCACCAAACTTGATTGCAGGAAATATGACTTCAGCAACAGAGTGATCAATGTCTGGAATACTCTACCTGACTCTGTGGTTTCTTCCCCAAACCCCAAAAACTTTAACCTTAGACTGTCTACTATTGACTCCACCCCTTTCCTAAGAGGTCTGTAGGGGGCGTGCATAAGCACACCAACGTGCCTACCGTCCCTGTCCTATTGTTTCTTTTTTATTCATATCCATTTCATATATTCATAACCATGTTTATACTTATGTCTGCTATCTAATACTTGCTTGACAAACAAATAAATAAACAAACAAACAAACAATATTGGCTTATATTTCAATGGTGATCTACAATGACTCCCAGATCCTTTGCATATATGCCACTGTCTTATATGGTTCTTTCCATCCTGTACTCATATTTTTCCTCCAAAAATGTAAGCGCTTGCATTGTCTCTACTGAAATTCATCCTCATGGATTCTTTTCATTGTTCCCACCTTTGGGATCCACCTAAATCTTGATATTGTCCCAAAGGTGCTTTTCCAAAAGACATCTGGACTTCCTTTGTTTTGCTTGAAGGCATTTCATTTTCATCTAAGAAGCTTCTTCAGTTCACTTCTCATCCAAGAAACTTCAGAACTGAAGAATGGATGAGAAGTAAAACATCTTCAACCAAGGCTAAAAAAAAGTCCAGTTGCCTTTTGGGGGAAAAAAAAGCATCTTTGGGAGAACCCTCAGTAACTTAACAGTCAGAGAAAGAAATTTAGAAAAGACCTGCCCTAATGGATCAAGCAGATAAAAGTGGCTTTGACAAGTTTGTATTTTCAGACTTGCAAGATTGATGTGAGCCCTCTCCAGTAAATCAATCCAAAGTTTTTCACCCACTGATCTTGTAATCTTTAATTTGTTAAA
Organism: Hydrophis major; assembly: GCA_033807585.1. Lineage (NCBI taxonomy): Eukaryota > Metazoa > Chordata > Lepidosauria > Squamata > Elapidae > Hydrophis > Hydrophis major. The sequence continues at coordinate 170,294,189 of CM066328.1, forward strand.
TAAAAAGCAATCTTCATTGAGTTCAATTGTGCTTATTCCCAAATGTTTGTAATCTATGCAGAAAGGCATGCATAGGATTGCACCAATTGTGGACTCCTTGGAGTCCTTTCAAGGTCCTTCTTAGGAAAGCACTGTATTTCATTTGGACTCACTTTCAAAACCCCTTTATAAAAATTCCATTTTGGAATGCTAATACATTATATTATTCATTTTCAGATCCACTTGTTTTCAAAGGAAAAGCACTCTGGTAAGGAACACTGTCAAGACAGGAGCCAGTATTAATAATTCTAAATTTACCTGAACTTTCTACATCCTCTTTCTATATTTTTATTAAGTACACCTATACCTTAATTTCTATTACTTTGATTTTTTTTCCCTCCCAAGTTAAAAGAAAAGTTGCCAATGGCACCACTACTTCCCATGTAATGAAGCAGATATTTGTCTTCCACCAATTTTATTCCTTAAATTTATCATTCAACTTGAAGGTTTCACACCCTTGGCATTTTAATTCTTTAAATGGCACGACAAGCACTCTTTTCCCAAGGTTGGCAACAACTCTAAGGACTTATAATTACTATTTTTAATTGATGGAATCAAACTTGGCCCTATTTTGTAGACTTTGTGGAAAACATATAATAGTTGTTTGGCCAGAAGTACAAATTGGTGTTAGGCTATTGTAGGGCAAAATTAACTTAGGTGCTCTTGAGGACAACTTAAGAACTGCAAAGACAGATACTGAACGTCTGGAACAACGCTGGCAGGAAAAATGCAAAACAAAGCGAAACAAAAGGCAAAGAGGAGAACAGCAACATGCTTGAGAAAAATTTATTCTGCCCAATGGCCAAGCGGACAGCATGTACTATAATTCTTGGTCACAGACTGCTAAGCACCCACCGCTCCAATCTTTCTTCTCTGTATATTTTCCACTTTCTCTTCTTCCCTCTCACACACAAAGTTGCTTCCTATACAAGTAGTCCTCAACTTCCAACAGTTCATTTAATGCCTGTTCAGTTATAACAGCACTGAAAAAAGTGACTTATGACCGTTTTTTTTTGACACTTAAAACCATTGCAGCAGCCCCATGGTTGCATGATAAAAATTCAGACACTTGGCAACTGACTTGGGTTTATGACGGTTGCAGTGTCACGGAGTCATGTGATTTGCTTTTGCAGCCCTCGGACAAGTAGAGTCAATGGGGAAGCCAGATTCAATTAAGAGCTGTGTTATTAACTGAACGACTGCAATGATTCACTTAACTGTGGCAAGAAAGGTCATAAAATAAGACAAAATTTACTTAACAACTATTTCACTTTGTCACATAAATTTTGGGCTCCGTTGTGGTCAAAAATGGAAGACTACCTGCATGTGATTAGTGAGGCATAGCTCATTTCTGGAACAAGAATATTGGGAATGTTGAAACAGAAAACTTAAGACTCGCTTTATCTATTTTTAACACTTTAGGCAAAATCATACTATGATACTCCTGATGGTATGGCTAAAAGGATTTTCTTAGGAATTTCAAAAAGGTGCCCTCTTGATTACATTTTCTTCAAGATTTAGAGCTTTATTCTTAACAGTTTTCAGCCTTAGATATTTTTTTGCACATTAACCGTGAATCATAGTAAATAATGTTAATTACATTAGCACCCATTGTTATCATATGGCAATGATTCTGTAAAATTATATTTAACTCTTGATTGGTCATTACTGCTTTTGCAGATAAAACTTTGATAAGCTGATAATCACATGACCGATCTGCTCAGTACCTTCCTAGATGACTTTTGTGTTGTTTCAACAATATCAACAGCTTCCTCGGGGTCATAGCCATAATAAAAAAAAAATATTTTGTGTGACTTGCAACATCTGCTTAGTACAAGATGCTGTTTGCTACCATTTAACCAACTTTGTGAGTAAATGCTTTCAAAAAGAGTAAAAAGAAAAAAAAATATTTTAAAATTTTTTTTTGTATTCAAACTTTTAAACAAGTAGATTAAAAACTAACACAAACTAATAGGTAGTAAGCAGGGAAAAAGAGAAAAAAAAAGAAAGAAAGAAAAGAAAAAGCAAAAAGTGTAAGAAAAAAGAAAAAGTTAAGAAATATAGGAAAGAAAGAAAAAAAAGTATAAAGTGGTTTCCAAAATTCTTCCCCGCAGCTATAAGTACAAATATGTTTTGACATTTCTCTCTAAATTCTTTTTTTTCTTTAATTTGACACAAAGATTCCATAAAAGACTTCCAGTGAAGAAAAAAAAGGGTCTAAAGCAACAAGGGAAGGTTTTATATTCATACTGGAAGTATTTTCATATATTTTATAGAAGTAATATTTAGAAGCCTTTTCAATTTTAATTTTTGCCATCTTAGTAACTATCTGAATTAGCTAGGCCTAAAATCAGCCCTGTAACAATGCCCCTAATGAAAACAACTGAATCCTTAGGATTCTAAGATCTGTCCATCACTATTTCTTCCTTCTTGCATTCCATTCTTCTGTTTTGTTCCACTTTCTTCTTTGTATGCCCTTCCTTTGTATATAATGTCTTCTTCTCAGCCATGACACCCTTTTTTTCTCTGGTTTTACTACATGATAGCTGTTTGTATAGATTTTAATGGAAATATTACAACGTAACATCATATTGAAGACAAAACAGCTTCCTGCACAATATGCTATTTTATAAAACACTAGAGTGCTTCCTCCCAGTTATTAATACTGGATAACAGTCATTATTCTAATTCAAAAAAGGGAGCTTATAATTTATTATGTTATTCTGTAGTCTAAGGCTCTGCTTAATCTTTTCTGCTTTGTATCCTAGAAACATCTGAATTGTGTTTGGTTTGGGAGTTGAGAAAAGGCTTTCTCAGTCACTGTCCTCAGGCTTCAGAATTCCCTTGGTGGAGAAATTCACTTTTCCCCTCTTTGATTGTGTTCCACTATCATGTACAAATCTTTCTCTTCCGGCAAGCAATCAGCCTTCTGAATTGCTGGTTTTTAACTTCTTGGCTGAAATACTTTCTGAACTTTTTTTTTTTTTTTAGGCTTTAACTGGCTTATGCCCTTCTTTTCCCTCCTCTCCTTTAAAGTATTTATTTGTTCTTTTTTGTACTGGGATGGTTGAATAGCTTAACTTGTGCTGTTAAGAAAGATATAAAGGTAGAAGAAAATGTTTTTAAATGATTACTTCATTTAACTGTGGAAGTTACAGAGGCGGCTCCCCCACCTGAGAAGCGGCTGAAAAGCTTCCACGGTTCCTGCTGCTGCTGCCGCTGTTATTGGAGACGGCGCTGGTGAGAGAGGGACAGCTGCAGCTTGGCCTGGGCGCTTGGAATGCAGGAATGGGCTGTGCACCAGGACTTTTGCAAACTTGCAGAGCCCGAAGCTGGAGCACCAAGGGTAGCAGCAGCAGAGACACTCACTTGGCTCTTCTCATGCACACCCAGCCCCTCGGGATTAAACCAAAACGCAGTGCATGGTGCTCCCAGGTACCTCAAAAAAATTTTTTTCCCCTGTTGTTACGGGGACGGGGGAAAAGCGGGAGCGACTCAGAAGCTGTTGTTGGAGACGGTGCTGGTGAGAGAGGTGCCAGGACCGGTGGGAACCCTGGAAGCTACGGAGGCCTGAGAAGTGGCTGAAATGCTGCTGGACATCCACGCTGCCGCAACCCGCCTGCTGACCCAGGTCTGCAGCAAAGACGCTTGGTGGAGGTAAGGGAGCCCTCTGTACTCCACCATGATTGGCTGTGTTCTGTCCCTAATTAGCATTCTTGAGATCCCCGCGCTTTGATTGGCCAAAGCGCGGGGTACTCTGATTGGTCAGGCGAGCCGCGCCGATTGGCTCACTAAGAATCTCCCGCGATTGGTCCATTCGAATCGCGGGAGATTCAAAGCGGGGCCATTGGCCGCGGCCGCGGCGGCTGAAAGAATAAAAGCCGTGAACCTTTAGCGGAGAGTCAGTTCGGTTCCTACTTTAATAAAAGAGCATGATTTGAAGTCACCGACTCCTGGCATCATTTCGCGGACACAACACTGATGACGAGGATGGGATCCAGACCCTGAACCGAACCACGTGTTCGACGGAAGCCAGACGAACCACCACGATGGCGAAAATCGCACCCCCCGCACCCTTCAACCCCGCCACCGAGGACTGGGAATTGTACTCCGACCGATTCCGCATGTTCCTCGAGTGCAGTGACCTGAAGGACGCCACCGGCCTCATGAAGAACGCCGTCTTCCTGACTCACTGCGGGACCAAGGTATTCAAGATGGCCAAGGCGCTTGCCAAACCCGCCGATGCGACCGCGATGGACTGGGACGTCCTCGAGCCAATACTTCGGCGGCACTACGCTCCAGAGGTACCCATCCTGATCCGACACAACGAATTTTACCGTCGGGACCAATGGTCGGATGAGAGCTTCAGCGACTTCGTCGCCAAGCTACGGCACCTAGGTGGGCTCTGCGAATTCGACAACCTGAACGACGCCCTGCGAGACAGAATCGTGCTCGGTTTGTGGGACCCCGTCCTCCAGAGCCGGCTGATGGCCAAGGGCAACATCAGCCTAGCAGACACCCTCACCGCAGCCGCAGCCGCCGAAGCAACCTGAACCTCCGCCGACCGCATGTGCAAACCGAACGCTGGGGACCGCAGCGGAAACAACAACCCTGCAAGGTCGGCCGAGGCCCAACCCAAGACGACCACCCACCAGGGCGACTTCCACTCGGCATCGGGCACTTCCGATGACGAGGAGGACATCCATCGCCTCCAGACAGGCCGCGACCCACGGAACCGGCAGGGTCGTAAGTCGAGGACCAACTGTGCTGGTTGCGGCGGCGACCACCCCAGGTCGGAATGCTGGTTTTTCGAATCGATCTGCCGGCATTGCGACAAGAAGGGTCACATCACCCGCGTCTGCCGCCAAAAAAAGAACCGCAGCCCGCCCTGATGGGACCAGAGCGACCGGAGGAGAGAGGGCACACCACCCCGGACCAGAGATCGCCCCTCGGACAACAGATGGGACCAGAACGGACGATCCCTGTGAGGCGGCGATAACCGGCGAAGAGAGGAGACCCATCAGATGGTCACCATCGGCCACGCCATAACCAATGACGCCCGGAAGGTCCACGTGGAGGTAGGCATCGAGGGCCAGCCATGCAAAATGGAGGTGGACTCCGGGTCCTACCTCTCCATGATAGCATGGCATGAAATAAAGCGCTTGGTGCCTACTCTCCAAAGGAGGAACCTAGACAGCCAGAGACTCATCGTAAAGGACTACCAGGGAAACCGCATCCCGGTAGTCAGAACCAAACACTTCAACATCACATATAAAGGGCACACCGAAAGGCTTCCCCTGACAATCGTCGACCGCAACCGCCCAAGCCTACTGGGACTGCAATGGTTCGCCCCGCTCGGCATCGCAGTCACGGGAGTCGACCACGTCACCGACGACAGCTGGGAGCAACAACTGGCACGGGAATTCCAAGAGGTCTTTGACGGAAACCTAGGCAAGTACCGAGGGCCCCTTATATCATTCAACCTAGACCCAAACGTCCCCCCAAAACGCCTGAAACCAAGGCGGGTGCCATTCGCACTTAAACCCAAGATAGACGAGCAAATTGACAAGCTCGTCAAGCAAGGGGTCCTACAGCCAATAGACCACGTCCGGTGGGAGACCCCCATGGTCACCCCGATCAAGCCCGATGGGTCGATGAGGACCTGTGGGGACTATAAGGCCACCCTAAATGGCGCGCTACAACAAAGCGCCTTTCCCATCCCAGTAGTGCAACACCTACTGCACTCACTGGGAGGGGGCAAGGTTTTCGCCAAGCTCAACCTCGCCCAGGCATACCAACAGTTGCCAGTCGATGAGCAAACGGCAGAAGCGCAAACCATAGTCACCCACCGGGGGGCATTTAAATGCAACCGACTCCAATTCGGAGTCAGCGTGGCACCGGGAATATTCCAAAGCCTAATGGAAAGACTACTGCAAGGCATCAAGGGGGTGGTACCTTACTTCGACGACGTCCTAGTGTCGGCAACCAACCAAGCTGAACTAGAGGGTCGCCTAAGGGAGGTCCTAACCAAATTCAAAGAGACCGGGCTCAAAGTCAAGAGGGAGAAATGCCAATTATACACGGAACGGGTAGAATTCCTAGGATACCTCCTAGACTGTCACGGCATTCAACCCACAAACCAAAAAATCAAGGCCATCAAAGAAGCCCCCACACCCAAGTCGAAGACAGAACTACAGGCATTCCTGGGGCTACTTAACTTTTACAATGTTTTCCTGCCCCAAAAGGCGACTGTGGCGGAGCCCTTGCATAGGCTCCTGGACAAGGTGGTGATCTGGACTTGGGGGAAACGCGAGCAAGCCGCCTTCCAAAGAACAAAGGACCTCCTCACTTCGGACGCCGTCCTTATACAGTATAACGAGACCCTACCTCTGGCCGTCACATGCGATGCATCACCCTTCGGCGTCGGCGCTGTCCTCAGCCATACCCTCCCCGACGGAAAAGAAGCGCCCATCGCGTTCTTTTCAAGGACCCTCACCAAACCGGAGTGGAACTATAGCCACCTGGACAAAGAGGCTCTGGCTATCGTTGCCGCCGTAAAAAGATTCCACGAGTATCTCTACGGCCGGACATTCACCATCATAACCGACCACAAGCCGCTGATAGGAATCTTTGCAGGAAACCGGGCCACCCCGAACATTCTGTCTTCCTGAATGACAAGGTGGTCCGAGTTCCTGGCAGCCTACAACTACGGACTCATACACAGACCGGGTAAGACGATCTCCCATGCAGACGCCTTAAGCCACTCGCCGCTACCGGAACCTGACACCGACCCAGCACCCACGACGACCACCTCAGCATAGAGACTCTACCCAACCTGCCCATAACCGCGTCAGACATTGCCCGAGAGACTAATAAAGACAAACGTCTGGCGCGGGTGTTGCATTGGGTAGAGAAAGGGTGGCCGGAAAGGGACAACGACGAGTCCATCAAAACATTCCGAAACCGCCAAACGGAACTCTCATTATTAAAAGGGTGCATACTATGGGGGGATAGGGTGGTCATTCCAGAAAAGCTACAAGGGAAGGTTCTGGAACTGCTACACGAGGGGCACCCTGGCATCGTTAGGACTAAAGCCCTGGCCAGAAGTTTCGCTTGGTGGCCAGGGATGGACAAACAAATTGAGACCTGGGTAGCAAGGTGCCAACAATGCCAGGAAACTAGGCCAAGCCCACCCACAGCACCCGTCCTAGAGTGGGAAACCCCAAGGGGACCTTGGTCTAGGATTCACATAGACTTCACCGGGCCCACAAAAGGACACACCTTCCTTATAACAGTAGATGCTTACTCCAACTGGCTGTAGGTAAGCAACATGAAGACAACAACCACGGAGGCCGTGATCAAGGAACTCTGCAAACTCTTTGCAACGCATGGCCTCCCAGACATCGTCGTTTCCGACAACGGGCCCCAATTCACCTCGCTGGAATTTGAAAAATTCCTAGCGGAAAGGGGCATCCGCCACGCGCTGACAGCATCGGCGCACCCGGCGGCGAACGGTAGGGCGGAACGGATGGTGCAATTCACTAAGAAAACCATCCGCAAAATAGACCACGGGGAGATCCAGGAGAAAATAAACAAACTACTCTTAACCCAACACATAACTCCAAATACCACAACGAATAAGAGCCCAGCCGAACTATTAATGGGGAGGAAATTAAGGTCCCCACTCGACAGGCTACACCCCACGTATAACCCGGAGAAGCCCCCAGACTCAAACAGCAAACACTGAACTTTCGCACCAGGCGACCACGTATATGCAAGAAACCTGACGGGAGACCCACTATGGATACCGGCCATCATCACACAAATAACAGGCCCACACTCGTACCGGCTACAAACAGCAGACGGACGAGCGTGGAAACGCCACATCGACCAATTAAGGTCGAGGACTGCCAACCAAGAGACCAACGACGCACAAATAGGCGAAACCAACCCCCACAACACAAACCAAGGGGGGAGGGAATACCCAGGGGACCAAAACCAAAGAAGAATAAACCAACCATACTTACCGGAAAGCAGCCATCACGACCCCTCGCCAGGAAGAGACAGCCAGGCCAGCTCGACTGACCCGGAAAGACCGAGCGGGAGCGGCGAAACCCGCAGCTCAACCAACCCGGGAGGCCCAGGAGGGAGCTACGGAGAGCGGCCCGGCCTGACCGACCAGCCGGTTCCCATGACGGCATCAGGAGCAGCAGAGATCCCGACCGAACCGGCCAGGATCCAACCTACGACTGAGCTGCGCAGGTCCAGTAGGCTCAGACGGAGCCCCGCCTACCTACGTGACTACGCGATGTAAGGACTGAACCAAGAGGGGAGGGTTGTTCTGTCCCTAATTAGCATTCTTGAGATCCCCGCGCTTTGATTGGCCAAAGCGTGGGGCACTCTGATTGGTCAGGCGAGCCGCGCCGATTGGCTCGCTAAGAATCTCCCGCGATTGGTCCATTCGAATCGCGGGAGATTCAAAGCGGTGCCATTGGCCGCGGCCGCCGTGGCTGAAAGAATAAAAGCCGCGAACCTTTTGCGGAGAGCCAGTTCGGTTCCTACTTTAATAAAAGAGCATGATTTGAAGTCACCGACTCCTGGCATCATTTCGCGGACACAACAGGCTGTTAGGAGCGGTTGATGGTGAGGCGTAGCTGCCCATGGGGCACTCCTAATGGCAATTTCCCCCACCTTCTCCCCCCCAATTTCACATGTTTTAAACTAGGCCTAATTTTGGGGGGAGGGGCTTAATTTCATTTTATGCCTAGAAAACATTCTGGGTCTTCCTATTGGGGGGGGCATATTGTTGGAGAAACAAGGTAGAGTTCTTCTAGTGGAAGGTTTATAATCCTTCAGTTACTAGACCTTGCCAGGAACTTGAAACATCTTCTCTTTTACTGCCTGATTAGGTTTACAGAAGCAAGAAGTCTTGGCATGCCATATTGGAAGGCTGTAAAAAGGTTCTACGTGCCTGATCTTAAGGAAGTCAGTGCTACTCTGAAAAGGGTTGTTAAGTCATGTGATATTGGTCAATTAAACTATTTTTGCACTGCCCCTTATGAATTAGCTCCAGTCTTCATATATTCTGTGGCTCCAACTTTCCGAAGCAGTGAAAAGATGCAGGGACAGTGCTTACTTAGGCTTGAAAGGAGAGATCCCTAGAAAATTACAATGTTCTGTTATACAAATAATGCAATGAGTGGCCTATATGCAGTGAAATGCTCTGTCTCAAATCCTCAGAGGAATATCTCAGATCTGGGCAACAATAAGGTCCCAGCATCTCTTGCGACCTCCTAGATTCTCTGCCCCACTTGATCGTTATTATATGTATTTAATTAAAATAGAAACCAAATACATTCTGAAACGCTTCCAAGGAAGGGATCAAGTTTATGGACCCTGAAGAAATGTTTATACTTTTATGCAGTATGAAACTGGCCACCTGTGAGCAAGTCCCTACTGCCACTTTTGACTGCTTGATCCATTAGGGCAGATCCTTCCTAAGCTTCTTTTTCTGAATGTTAAGACACTAATGGTTCTCCTAAAGGTGTTTTTTTCCAAAAGGGAACAGGACTTTCTTTATTTTGCTTGAAGATATTTCACTTCTCATCCAAGAAGCTTCATCAGTTCTGAAGCTTCTTGGATGAGACTGAAGAAGGTTCTTGGATGAGACTGAAGAAGGTTCTTGGATAAGAAGTGAAACTTCTTCAAGCAAAACAAAGGAAGTCCAGTTGCCTTTTGAAAAAGCACCTTTGGGACAATCATGACGTGGATGACTGAGAATCTCCATAGACACTGGGAGTCCCTACCTGGCTTCTCTGTTTCCTAGGCAGAATCTTTTTCTCTTATCCCCAAGGCCATTCACACATTCCATTATATCTTTCATTCCATTATAAGAGCAACTGCGTTCTCTTCGCTAATGATGTAAAGCTATTTAACACCACAGACAATACTGCTACCCTCCAAAAAGACCTTGACTATATATCAGAATGGTCAATCAAATGGCAACTTCAAATCTCAACAAATAAATGCTCTGTCTTACATATTGGCAGAAAAAAATCAGAAAATAAAATACAAGCTAAATAGTGAAGACCTTGTTGAGGATCCAAACTTTGTCAAGGACCTTGGAGTACTCATCTCAAATGATCTAAGTGCTAGAGCCCACTGTAACTACATAGCCAAAAAGACATTAAGAGTTGTTAATCTAATCTTATGTAGCTTTTTCTCTGGTAATATCACACTACTAATTAGAGCATACAAAACATTTGCTAGACCTATACTTGAATACAACTCATCAATCTGGAACCCATATCATGTATCTGAAATTAACACAATTGAAAAAGTCCAGAAATATTTCACAAGAAGAGTTCTCCACTCCTCTACTCATTGCAGAATGCCTTATGCCACCAGACTTGAAACTCTAGACCAAGAAAACCTAGAACTACGCTGCCTCCGGTCCGATCTAAATATAGGATATAAAATCATACATTGCAATGTCTTACCTGCAAATGAATACTTCAGCTTCAATCATAACAATATAAGAGCACACAATAGATACAAACTCAAGGTTAACTGCACCAAACTTGATTTCAGGAAATATGACTTCAGTAACAGAGTCTGAAATACTTTACATGACTCTGTGGTTTCTTCCCCAAACCCCCAAAACTTTAACCTTAGACTGTCTACTATTGACCTCACTCCCTTCCTAAGAGGCCTGTAGGGGGAGTGCATAAGCGCACCAATCGTGCCTACAGTCCCTGTCCTATTGATTTTTTATTTTTCTTATAAGTATCTATCTCATGTATTCAAAACTATATTTATTCTTATATCTGTATCTTGTAAGCGACTGAAAAATCAAATAAAATGTAAAATGTAAAAAAATCTCCTGGCTTGAATGTCCAATAAAAGTAGACACATCTTTAGAACCCTATTCAGGTGAGGCCATCTGGATCTCTGAGGGCATGTGTTCCACAAGGAATGCCAAGGCTGCCACAGAGAAGGCAAAGCACATCTCCTGAATGCAAGAAGATGTGTGTTTTACTAAGGGCATCTGGAGCATGCCCTCTCTAAGCTGGGACAATGTGGGGAAAAATGGTGCAATAGAACTGAGCATTAGAGATGTGCAAGTGATTGGTTAGAACAGCAGGACTTCCTGTTCTCATTACATTTGCAGGTTCCATTTGTCGCATTTTGTGGAACAGAATTCTTGTAGATTTAGTCGTCTTTTTGATTTCATCAACTGGCAGTGGAGCAAACATATTTTGGGTGACTGAAATAAAGAAATCATCTTTCAAAAGACTTCTAAGCTTATTCATTAAACAGGAATTCTGTATAGCATATTTATAGGAACAGAAGAGCTAGGCCTTAATTTTCATTCCTAAGAAGGAAGGAGACATAGCTCACCAAATAAACCTTAGATAAAAGGAAACATACATTTTTCTTTTACATTTGATGATATTCCAACACATTTGCCAGAAATTTCTTTCTCTCTAAAGGGAAGATTTTAATATATTTAGTGTTCTGATATCTCTTCAGTAGTTAGAAATGTTGCAGAAAGTGGTTATTAATAAATCATTAAAGGCTCTCATCACATCTAGCAGCCTGGCTTCTACACTGTATTTTTTCCCCCTCTTTTGCTCTACAGAAAGTCTTTCTAACAAAACCCACAAAAAGAACTGTTATAATGGACTAGCCTTCAAAAATGAAGAAAAATGTACTCCTCAGTTATAATCTATTTTTATGCTCTCCACCCCGCCTCAATTTCTTGTTGCTCAGAATATGTAACATCTTGCGTTAACAGCTAAGTTAATCTTACATTAAGATTTGATCTTTATCAAAATCTGTGGCAATAACTCTCATAATTAGGACTTGGCCTGTCAATCTGTTAAAGAAGTTTTACACTATCGTCTTTTAATGATTATTTTATTTAGCAATTAATTAATTGGCTAAAAGTTGTACATTGTTTCCGTCCAGTAAACTTATATTAAATGTTCCCAAAGATAGTCTCTTCCCTTTTTCATCTTTAAATTTAAGATGATTAGATTTTTTTGTTGTTGCTTGCTGAGTAATCTTGACTATTTTTCTGGCTCTTTCCCCCCCCGCCCCATTTTTTTTAAAATGCGTGGAACTGTCAATACCTGACAAAGAAGAAACAGTACAATTCTGGATGCTTCTATGGAACAATCCCAAAAAACATAATAAGAAACCAATGGAGATAAAGAGGTGGATAAGAATAAAAAAAGAAGCTGAAATGAAATAACTTCTAAAAACAGCAGAAATAGTAGAGAAAAGAGCAAGGAGGATAAAACACTGGTCAGCACCAGATGAAGATGAGCGACATGTTTTTGGGTTGTAACATCTGACACCCACTTTTTGCCAAGCAGCTTAACGACATATTGCAAGGAGAAGAAATTGAAGTTTGGTTAACATTTGGCAAAACCTACCTGATAATGAAAAATCCAGCATATGTGATGACACCAGTCAACTAAAGACCAATTACCTGCTTACCAACAGCTTTCAAATTGTTTCCAGTCCAACAGCATCTAGTTGAAAACCTTGAGCAGAAAGGTTTCCACCTTGAGCAGAAAGGAAGCTGCCGAAATGGCAGAGGAACAAAAGATCAACTTCTGATTGAAAAGATTATTTTGAAAAATTGCAAGAGCAGGAAAACCAACTGAATGTAGCTTGGACTGATTACCAGAAGGCATTCCACTCCCTGTCACACAATTGAATAATCAAGTGCACAGAAACAACAGGAATCAGTAGAAACATCAGATTTCTGCAATGATAAATGGCACAATGGAAGACATGGTTGCCCATCAATGGTGATCAACTGGGAGAGGTTAATACCAAGAAAGGAGTCTGTCAAGGAGACTCACTGTCTCCATTACTGTTTGTCATTGCATGGATTTTTCTGTGAGCAATACTGAATAACTCAGGCCATGGGTATCAAACATCAAAAAAATCTGCTAGGCTATCCCACCTGCTGTATATGGACAATCTGAAGTTGTATGGAAAAAACACCATCAGAAATAGAATTGTTGCTCAAAATTACCTATATAGTAGTCAGTCAAGATATTACAATGGAGCTTGGACTGGACAAAAGTGCTGTTCTCATCATCAAAAATGGAAAACTAGGGAAAACAGAAAGAATCAAGATCCGGCTGACTTTGTGACAAACCATAATAATAATGGCTTGTGCATTGTCTAGCTCACAACCTTCTCTCTGTGCTCTTTTTGATAGTTGATACTTGGGCTGATCAACTTAGTATCATTTCTAAAGTAATAAACTAGTGCACTCTGCTCCTCATCATAAAAGAAACAACCTTTTCTCCTTTACCTCAAAGGAGGATGAGACAAAGAACCAGAATTTTATCTCTGTAATTTGCCTGTATTCAAGTTTCTCATTTGTATTCTCATTTAGGAACTGTTCAAACTTGTGACAATGTTCAATCAGTGGTACTTACAAATAGTCCTTGGAGTTCGGGCTGATGCATTATCTTCATATGTCATGTGGCTGCCATTTGCAATCTTTCTTGCTGGTTTTCACCAAGTGAAGTCAGTGGGAAAGGTGGCAGGAGGTAGAGAATTAATTGGAGGGCTTGTCATTAATTCTTCTTAATCTCCTTTATTATAATTCTTACTAATCAGAGCTATGAGAGGATGCATGGCTTCCAACCCAGGTCGGAAGTATCCAATTTTCTCATATGGACATCATCCTTCTATGGACATCATCCTTCTATGGATATCATCCTTCTTTGTATATATACAAATCCAAATGTAATACAATGGCTTATTCTTCTGTCTCTGAGTTAAATACACTCCACCCCAGCATTTCTATTGCTGTAGTTCAATCTAAGGGGTGGGAAGTAAGGCTTTTTGTTTATAGAACAAGGGATTATAGACTTCATAGAGGCTTTCAGTCCAGTTTTAATTCCATAATTTGAAGATTTCACCTTCTAGAAAACTGTTCAAAAATAATAACAAGAGGCTGTAAGGAAAATAAATAAAAGTAGTGGGATATGTCATTCACAATGATCTACTCCCAGGTCAATGGTTCTTGCAGCTGAGCTGTGTCTCAAGGTACATGGAAGTATGAAGAAACTCCAGGATCATCATCAATGCCCATGAGAGAGACCTTCAATGTGACAACTTTTGATCCATGGCATTGAATTGGAGCATTCTCCTTAATAACTACAGTATCTGTTTTCTGTTTCCAAGCACAGAGTGAGAAAGGAAAGAAAATAGGAACTATCTTATATCAATTCCAGCCAAGTAAGTTTGAAATAAGGATTAATTCTGGTACATCCTTCTTGAAAGATATCCTATATGTCCAGTATTGGGCTGCTGCCACTTTGGACCAGTTCCAGTGAACTGATAGTTCTGATGATCAGATGGCCCTGACCACCCACCCCCACCCTATCCTGTCCTATATTTCTGGTTTTTTTCAGCTCAGCTGATTCGCATGGCACAGTGGATTTCATGTGCCTCAGGTGTTTTACTTACTGGGGCTGCCTTGTAGAAGTCCAAACTGGTGTTTTTTCAATGCTGCATATGCTCACAGAATCAGTTGTTAAACCAGTCGCAGCCCATTGGTTGTATATGTCCATTATGACATCTATACTTTCAAGCTAGTCCAACTGACGGTTGAAGACTGGGTTGCAGAATATCTCCACATCATGGTTTGTATTAACCCACCTGTCAACTAAAAAATACTCCTTTGGCCTTTTTGTTGCCAGCAGAAAGGGAGTGGGGAAAAGCAGTGCTTTCCTTAAATGCCTCAGACAATCACCTTGGCAGCCCAAAGCTGTCAGCGCGGAAGAATATTACTGGAGAACATGATTGATGACTCTTGGCTATGGATGTGTCCCATTGGAGAATATACATCCAGGGGGAGTGGGAGGAAGACCAGGATCAAGGGGAAAATGAATTATGTATTTTAGTATCGGCTGCACCCAGATAATGCCAACATGGCCACTCCTAATAAATCATTTTTGTTTCCTCTGAGAGATGCGGCTAGAGTCTTATGATTTGAATGGAGGTGGATTTGCTGGAGCCCTGACACCCACATTTGTTGAAAAGTTCACAGTTGGCTACATGCAAATAGCACTTGAAATCACAAAACAATGGCTGGATTCTAAGCCACAATACATCTTAGCATCATTCATGCAAGTAAGTCAAAAACTGAAAAAGTAAGCAAAAGAAAATGGCGCACCCATTGCCTCCAATCTGAACTCCCAAGAGATCATTTCTGAGGATGTGCACTGTGTAATTTATGGCCTCCATCTCAGCTTTATTGGGCTGTGCCAAATATGTATTCGAGAAAAAAAAAAGTTGGTTACATTGCAATTTTGTGACCCACATTGTGGGATCCTTGTATGTGATTAGCACATCAGGACAGAATTGTGAATGTTTACATCTTCTGAAACCCTGACTTTTGGATCTTCGCTAATTGCCATATAAGGCCCTAATTGCTATTTACTAGAGACAGGCTTTCCTTGGATATTACTACATTGTGAACATAGTGACCCCTGACTTTTTGTTGGGTACAGTAGTCGTCTGTACCCTACAGGTAGTCCTTGACTTACAACAGATCATTTAGTGACCATTTGAAGTTACAATAACACTGAAAAAAGTGACAGGCTTTTTTTCATATATACTGTACATATCCCCTGGTCACATGCTTAAAATTAAGACACTAGGCAACTGGTCCATATTTGTGATGGTTGCAATGTCTCAGGGTCACATGATCCCCTTTTGCAACCTTCTGACAAACAAAATCAACAGGGAAGCCTGATTCACTTAACAAGCATGTTACTAACTCAACAACTGCAGTGATTCATTTAGCAACGTGGCAAGAAACATTGTAAAATAAGGCAAAACTTACTTAACAACTGTCTTACTTAGCAACAGAAGTTTTGGATTCAGTTGTGGTCATACATTGTATACATTGTATATGCTGCAGAGTTTTAATTCTAGGCTCTTTGTTCTGCATTTCCAAGTCACTTTTGCTTTGTGGGTCTCCTCAAAGTGGCCGAGATATGTATGAAGTGAAGATTTCTCCTCAAACGGCTGATTCCTGCCTTGCCAACTGTATTCCTACCACTATTCCACATTTATTACAAAATCTTCCCCAAGTCCAGCCCTGAACTATGGTGAAGAATATCTCATAAGAAGAATATACATTGATAGACATCAGTTATGAATGTCTGAGCAATGAAATTCTACTAGAAACTGGAAGGCAGGAGCTTCTGAGCAGATTGAAAGGAAAAGCGACAAACCGAGGATTGCAGCACTGAGTGTACAGAGAATGTGACAGTGGACAGAGTCTCAGAGAGGCTCCAGGCTTTCTTCCAGCTCCTTGCAAAAAAAAAAAAGAAAAGAAAAGAAAGAAATGCTGAAGAGATTGTAATATAATTTAACCTCTTGCTCAGTTCTCATGCTTTCCAATTGCTCTTGCACAAGAGAAGATCCTGTCATGTTTCCATTGTATGCAACTTGTCCCAGGAAAGAATTCTCTTTTCCCCCAAAAAACCACTGGATGCCCCATATAAGTTACCTTCTCCAATCTGAGTTCTTGGGAATTGATTTATTCCTCAGAAAACGCTTCCTGGTTTGCAGTTCTGCATTTCATGTTGTGGAGCCTTTATCTTCTTTTCACATCAGCCAGTTTCCTGCCAGGAGAGTGGTTTAGCTGACTGGCTTCCCAGATTAGATTTAGAGAAATCAGCCAATGCTGTTTATGGTTCTACCCAAGTTATTTTGCTGAACAATTGATTGCAGCTACCTGATACAGCCCTGGCACAGGTATTCTGGTTAAAAAAAGATGCCGTAGCTATAGGTAGAAGTTTACAGTAGATTGCCCACATTTTCCAACATCTAATTAAGAGCAATTCAGCAATGGTCTCTGGAAATAAGACCAAGAAATGAACATTATGTACTTCTATTAATCTCTTTCCTCTTCCCCCCCAGTGAGCCTAAGATAGTTTCCTTTTCTTGTTCCAGACTCTCCATAAATACATGTGCTAGGAATCTATGTCCATTTCTCTCCACGTGAACCTGAATATATTCTGTTGAACTTGGTCAAGATCCTATTATCATCTCCAATGTTTCCAGTCCGGTGTTTCCAAGTTTCAATACTTCAGTTCTGGAAAGCAGGGGCGGTGGGGGGGGGGGGGGGAGAGCAGGGGGGGGGGGAGAAACCAAGTGAAAATTAGACGGTTTGAAAGCCAGCCTTGTAAGCAAAATACAGCATACGTTGTACGTTCCACAATTCATACAGTCGTTGTCATAAGGGGTGATTGTTTACTGCAAAGCAGCTCCAGGTGGCCACAAAAGAAACACAATAAACAGTTTTCTGAACTTCTTAAGTTAATCTTAATAATTTCCATAAAAAGACCATTTGAATAGTCAATTCCTAGTGTGCTTTTCTCAGAAACGAGTCCCAGCGATCAAACTTAAAATGCAAGGGCATGTTTAAAAAGTTGTCCTTTTGGTGCCTGCCTCCATCTGTGACTTCGGCTGATGAGCTTTCGCCTTTTGTATGAGCTGCATTGTTTAGTTTTTTGAAGTTTGCATGTATCTCAGAGATTTGTCAACTTGCATCTTCCTCTCTCTCTTTTTTTTTTTTTTGGGGGGGGGGTCTCTCCTTTCTTTTTTCTTTTTTTGCAGCTCTATATGCAGGATCCTCTCTGCCTGTTTCCTCTATTGCACTATTTTGTTTGTACTACTGTAATCGTTTTGCTGGCCCAGATCTGTGTGGGTGTGCTGGCAGCTTTACAATAAAGTTACATGGGAACTGAGTTAAGGTTGAATATTTATTAGAAGAAGCCATCTGGCGTCAGGCAGTCTGGGTGGGGGGGGGGGGGAGAATCATTTCTTTAGTAGTCTCTCTCTCTCTCTCTCTCTCTCCTTCTTCCTCTCTCCCCCCCTCCCTTTTCCTTTCTAGTTTTCACATTTCACATATGTGAAAAGTAGGACACACGTCTCTCCACATTCTTTTGTATCCTTCCCACTTACAGTCATAAAAAATATGTAGCCCTATCTTGCGTATTCCAGTCTCTGCTGTAGGATTTTGCTTCCCTCTGCTTCTGTCTGCTGTACTAACGCTTCAGTCTCATTCTTCTAGAGATGTTCACTGCAGATGGTAGTGCAAAGTTCTCACAGTTGGTCCCTAGTATTTGGCCTGTGACGCGGCAGCTTTGAATAGTCCCACTCTGCTATGGTTTGCTAAACCATTCATCTCCCATCCCATTTCTTGCTTCCCATCCTCCAGCTGGCAGCCTCATAAAAAATAGTTAAAAAAAAAAACCACCATCCCTGGGTGGAGTGTTCAGAAAACTCATGAATCCCCTTAATTAAATAAACTGGCTAGGAGAAGGGCATTCTTGGTATTTTGTCCATTAGAACTGCGTCAAGTGGAAAACTAAATTGACCCCAAAGACTCTTACTTCTCCTTACCTTTCAGCTGTTCTCTCTCAGTGTTCTTTAGGTGCAATACATATGGAAGTGTCAAGGAACCATATGTCAAATCCTGTCTATTTGTTGACTTTTCTTATCAAGCATTCCACATTAAAGGCAGCTTTTAACCATGTGCTTCCCTCTGCTAAAGTTCTCATTGGTTAAAAATATTTGAAGAACCCTGGAATGAGAAAAGCCAAAGCAAAGTTTTAAAAGAAAGTAGGATCTTGTTGTAATATCAAGGAGACTGTATCAGAGGTGGTATTCAGCCAGTTCTGACAGGTTCTGGAGAACTGGTAGCGGAAATGTTGAGAAGTTTGGAGAGCCGGCAAATCCCATCTCTGACTGGAGATTTTACAGTATCCTTCCCCTGCCACGCCCACCAAGCCAGGCCCACGGAACTGATAGTAAAAAAAATTGAATCGCACCACTGGACTACACACACACACACACACACACACACACGGTATTCAGCTTTGTTCAGGTATTTTCCCACGTCATTATAGTTGTGCTTCGTCTGGACGAACACAATACAGAAGCCTGATGATGGCAGATGAGATTTTGCCGAAACGTTGCTACAACTTTAAAAGCACAACTATAATGATGTGGGAAAATACCCAAACAAAGCTGAATACCATGCATGTAAGTACCCGTGAAAACTTAAGAAAAGACAGACAGACAGACAGACAGACAGACAGATAGATAGATATTGACTTCTCGGGAAAAAAATTGCCTGTCCCATCAGAGATGGTCATGGGGAAGGCCAAGATAGCAGTGGTGGCCCTATGATTAACCACTTCCTCATTTAACTTTGCATGAACCGTTAATAAAATATTTGGTTGGTTGCAATTTGCCACCTTGGCTACTTGCCCCCATCCAATGCTGCATCCCATTCATTTTATGCATCACAACTCCACCCTCACTTAAAAGCAATAGAATCACTTTATCCACAACAAAGCTCTGAACAGAACTTTAGGCTACAGCAATGCAAGTAGTTGGTAATAGACAATAGAGTGGCCTTTATTGTCCTCAATTGTAGGGTTACAGGTTTCTTGGTTACTGTGGTCTAGAGTTTAGGCACGCTACTGCTTGCAATATAAATTAAGTCAGATACAAATGACTGATTGGATGGGAAAAGTGCTGAAATTTGCATAAAGAGAAAATCAAGTGGTTACTAGAAATCCAGTGGTCTCATGTTGATGTAGGAAGGGCTTTTGCTCAGAATTCAACTTCTATAGTGTTGTACACATGCGGGTGAGCACACACAAAAGCACAGATAGTTGAAAAACATTGAGAACCATTGTGTCACCAACAACAATTGAGGCAAAAAAATGTGTCTTCTGTGCACTGTGCATGCATGTGAATGTTCAGACAATGAGGAAGGTCTTTGAAGTAACCACACCCAATTTTCAAAAGTGAAGAACATTTTGACATCTGAAGCAGTGGCTTTGAAATAGTGCCAAAGTCCAGTGATGGGATTCAATTTTTTTTACTACCAGTTCTGTGGGTGTGGTTTGGTGGGTGTGGTGTTGCTTAGTGGGCGTGGCAGGGGAAGGATACTGCAAAATCCCATTCCCTCCCCACCTCACTAACCTGCTTTCCAGCTCTGTTCTCCTGTCCCTGCACAAAAGAAGACCCAGCCAATCAGTTGGGACTTGGGGGGCAGAGAATAGATGGGGGGGGTAACCAGAGGTGGTATTTGCCACTTCTCTGAGCTACTCAAAATTTCCACTACAGAACTGGTCAGTACCTGCTGAACATCACCTTTGCCGAAGTCACTTTGCAAAGCATCTTGTTCAAAGAGTATAATTGCAACATACACTGATTCACATCATATTTTTAATTTGGGAGAATATTTGTTTTCAGACATATAATCTTATAGACTAATATACAAACTGCATCTTTGGACCTTCCAGTTCCATTAATTGCTTTTGCACCTTTATGTATTCTATTGTTCAATTCCAAGGAGAAAAAAAAAATGTGAAAGGAAATAATTGTATAATTTATACAGATATATATATATATGAAAAGTGTGAACAAAATGTACGGTAAGCCTGAACATGGCTAGAGAATCTGTAGCCATAAAATAATTATGTTTCCTAGCCTGCCCCACCTTCATAATCTCTGAATGAAGATACTAGTCCTTAAGCAACTTGGATCTAGCTTTGCAATGAAACATTTGGAGGCCTCTGACTTTATATTCTGCTAACAATTAGCTTATCTAAAATTTCATAATCATTCATTTAGATGAGAGAATTGAATATGGATGACTCCTTAATTTATTATCAATCACTGAGGTTGGGACCTGTTGTTGTTTTCACTCCAGACTGCTGCTGATCTGCCTGAATAATTCTCTTGCATCTCCCTTCTCACTCAGCCTCCCCTTCCTCCCAAAAATCTGATTATCTCTGTGCAGGTATATGGTTGATGATAATGGTGTAGGGAAGAACATTCAATTATTTAAGCCTCACATCTGCAGTGTAAACAGGTTACAATCATCATGCTTCAGTAAGGACTAATACCCAATAGAGCAGGGAAAAATAAATTAGAAAAATTCAACTCCTATATACAGGAGTTTTTATACCACCTTAAAATCAACCAAAGGTCACACAGGTAGTCCTTAACTTATAACAGTTCATTTAGTGACTGTTCAAAGTTACAATACCATTGAAAAGAAGGGACCTATGACTGTTTTTCACACTGTTGTAGCATCCCCATGGTCATGTGATTTACATTCAAATGCTTGATAACTGACTCACATTTATGACAGTTGCAGTATTCTGGAAGGTCCTTTTGTGACCTTCTGACAAGCAACGTCAATGGAGAAATCAGATTCACTTAACAGCCATGTTGCTAATTTAACAATTGTGGCGATTCACGTAACAAATGTGGCAAGAAAACTCACTTAACAAATTTCTCATTTAACAATCCTAATTGTGGGCTCCATTGTGATTGCAAGTTGAGGACTATCTGAACTGACAAACAAATCCTCAACTTACATCAGTTTATTTAGTGACTGTTCAAAATTACAAGACCACTGAAAAAAAGCAATTTTATGACCGTGGACACCTGATCAGAATTCAGATACTTGGCAATTAACCCATATTTATGATGATTGTGTGTCCTGGGGTCAAGTGATCACTTTTTGTGACCTTCTGACAAGCAAAATCAATGGGCAAGCGAGGTTCATTCAACAATGGTGCTACTAACTTAACAACTGCAGTGATTCACTTTAACAACTGTGGCAAGAAAGGTCATAAAGGGAGGACAAAGCTCACTTAGCAACTGTCTCACTTAGCAACAGAACTTTTGGCCTCAATTATGGCCCTAAAACTACCTGTACATTGTTGCTTTCATATGGATAAAGCTTTCGCGTTTATGTAAGCAGTAGCCAATGAAGTTCAAAAGGATTGAAACTGTGATGATACACCTACATACTGTAAATCTACCTGAATCCTTTCAAACTGCTCAGACTGTCCTAGAAAGGGCCTTTAGACTAGGACTCTGTTCACTTAACATTACGCTAAATGGCCTGCCACATTAGGTCTAACCAAGAAGACTACAGGATCAACTGAAAATTACAACTTCTGGTTCATATTCTTCTATAATCTGTTATAAAATTAATTAATGCAGTCACTGTGTGATTCAGACTCTGATTATTTGATAGTTTATCATTTGATAACTTGAAACTTATACCAAGTGTTATCATAATTGTTACTGGTAATAATTGTTGATCATAATTATCACTCTTTTGAGACTCCCTGTGTGTGTGTGTGTGTGTGTGTGTGTGACAGAGAGAGACAGAGAGAGAGACAGAGAAAGAGACAGAGAAAGAGACAGACAGAAAGAGTGTGTCATTGTTGACTTCTGGCAACTGCCTGAAGTGATTCTACAATTTTCCTAGCAAAGCTTTTTGGAAATGATTTGCCCTTACCTGCTTTCTTGGGTTGAGAGAGTGATTGGCCAAAGGTCACTTAGCTAGCTTTGTGCTTAAGGTAGGACTAGAACTCACTGTCTCCTGATTTCTAGCTAAATACTTTAACCACTGCATTGAACTCACTCTCAGACATTTTTCAGATTTCCATCTATGATTGGAGGGGGGCGAAGAGAGGCTGTCACTGCTGTACTTTAAAGAATCCCTATATTGAAGGCAATTCTTACAGCTGGTGCACCTTCTTTTTCAAATTAGGGTCTTTTAATGAATGGAAAAGCCTTTGTAAGCTTGTGCTCATACAAAATCTGAAAGACAACTTCCATTCAGTTTTCAAAGCATACACAGCCTTATTTATCTGAATCACAGTAAATGATACTATCAGGTTGGCATTTTTCTCAGTGGGAAGTACCAGGGTCAGACCAGACTGGATCTTGGATGGGAAGCCATTGTGAAGGTTAAAATATGGGAAATCAGAAACCAACTGTGGGCAGCTGACAAGAAGTAAATATAAAAATAGCAGAACACAAAAAAATTAGTCAAAACGAGTACAAGCACCTTGAGTTGTAAAAAAAAAAAAAAAAAGGATGTAAATTTAAGATAAATAAATATCAAAATGGTTTTAATTTTCTAGATCCGTATTTCTTTACATTTTAATTCTCAGAGTTCCTTTCCGATTTTAAAACAGTGGATTGCCAAAAAGCTTTTGTTCATACGGGCTACGCTTATCAATATATATTCTATTAAAAATTAAAATTGATGTACTTTCTGTCTCTACCACTTCTCACAATTACTTGATGGGATTTTAATATTGTATCATCTTTTATCATAAAACGGCAAGTGATTTTTATTTCCCAGACCCCTGAGAGTGTCTTGGGGGAATCCCCAGGGATCCCAAGGACACACTTTAAGAAACATTGGTCTAGATCAATTCTTATGGCATGCTGCCACATTTTAACATCTCTTTAATATGAAAATCTGAGAATATTTCATTATATGAAATCTATGGGCTTTTTTTTTTCTTTTTTCTTTTTGATATTGTAGTCTTAGCCTATATTATAAGATTACTGGGTGATAAGATCTGGTTGTCTGATTCCCAGATTACTTATTTTATAGTAGATATAACTTGGATGATTGTATGATTCTTTTTTTTTTTTTTTTTGTATACATTAGTAGATATTAAATAAATTAATTTTGCACTGCAGTCCAAAGAAATAGAATGATGGCTTAACAGAGTCGGAACAGATCTTGGAGATCTTGTTGTCCAATCTCCTGCACAAGCTGGGGAACCTATACCATTCTGGATAAATGGCTGTCCAATATCTTCTTTGAAACCTCCAGTGATGGAGCACCCACAACTTCTGAAGGCAAGCCATTCCACAGATTAATTGTTCTCACTATCAGAAAAATTTCTCCTTACTTCTGTGGGGGGTGCTTCTCTCCTTGATTAATTTCCATCCATTGCTTCTTGCCCGGCCTTCAGGTACTTTGGTAAGTAGATTGACCCCCTCTTTTTTGTAGCAGTCCTTCACATATTGGAACACTACTATATGTCACCCCATTTTGTTCCCCCCCACTAGACTAGACATACCTAATTCCCTTGACCGTTCTTCATATATTTTAACCTCTAGCCCCCTAATCATCTTTGTTGCTCCTTTCTGCACTCTTTACAGAGTCTCAACATCTTTATTTATATCTTGGCCACCAAAACTGGCTCATATTTGTCCACTAGGATACCAAGATACCTCTCTCAGTTACTACTATTGAGCCAGGTTTCACTTGTTCTGTACCAGTACATTTGGGTTTTCTTGCCCATGTGTAAAACCTTACTTTCCTCACCATTGAATCTCATTTTGTTAAATAAGGCCCAGTGTCCAAGTCTGTCGAGATCCTTCTGGATCTTGAGTGCATCTGCTGGGGTGCTGACTATTCCTGCCAGCTTGGAATCATCTACAAAGCTGATGAGTTCTGTTATGAACTAATAAAGGCGTTTAATAAAGTTTTAACAACCTTAAGTAAAAAGCAGGGTTCTAATCCTGCACTTCTGATTGGCCGATAATAGCGACATTGGATTGGTCCTTCTGGGAAATCTGATTGGCTGTTAACGGGCCAATTCTCATTGGTTCAAGGGTTTAACACTTCCATGTTTTTCACTGGCTAATAGGACAGCAGCCAACCCTATAAAAGGGCTGCTGCTGCCCTAGATGATTGCTCTGTTCAGTATGCTTAATAAAGAGTTGAAGTTCACTGTTCATTGCCTCGTCTCCGCTCCTTGTACCCATGCGCAGAACTTAACACTAGCGACAAGGATAACATCAGAGCTAACTGAACACTTACAGAGCACCAAACAGAGCACGTGGCTGAAGGCGCATCGGCAACGGAAACCATGTCCGGTGGTGCCATACCCCCTGCTCCATTTGACCCGGCACAAGAAGACTGGGACTCGTACATGGATCGGTTCCAGATGTTTCTGGAGACCAACAACTTGAAAGATGCAACTATGGGGAAAAAGCGAGCAGTGTTTGTTAATTACTTGGACGTGGGTCGGAGTAAATGGAGACAGCCTCTGAATAGTGAACTTTCAGCTCTTTATTAGCATAGTGACTTCTCAAACAATAGGCAACCCTTGTGAGAATTGTCCAATAGCGAGCTATGAACGCTAGCTCTTTTAACCAATAAGAATCCTCTGTTAAGGGCCAATCGGATTCCTCAGAACTAACCAATCCGATCTGGCTGCCTAACAGCCAATCAGAAGTGCAGGGCCAGAACCCTGCATTTTACCTCAAGCTCATACTTTATTAACTATGGTACATACACAACACCCCTTCCCCCTGGCTTCTTAATTACGGTGTATTTATATAGTCCTTTAAATAGGACGGTTGTCTTTTAAGTCTTTCGGATTTTCGTTGGACTGGTTGGTTGCAATCCTGTTGAGGTAGACTGTTGTTTGGCAGTGGCTCTGCTACTTGCTCAGGTGTAAGTTCTTGTGGTGCAAATGATTCTCCTTCCTGCTCCATTTCCTGAGTATCACTTAGTTCGTCGCTCCCTTCAAGCAGGTTCCCTGGAACTTCATCTTCTTCCGTACCTCCCCCCCCTCGGTTTGGTCATGGGGGAGTTGTTGACTGGCCGTTGTGAGTCATGACCGTAATTGGTCGATATGCCGTTTCCACAGTCTATTGTCACAGCATTTCACTACGTAGGATTTGGGGCCAGTCACTCGTACTACTGTTGCCTCTATCCATAACGGATCACCTGATAAGTTTCGTGCGTAAATGAGGTCTCCTACCTGGAAGGTGCGACAGTGGCCACTGGATCCTATTGGATTTTCCGGTTCATAAGCAGGGTGCAACTGGTCGAGGTGGGAGCGGAGTCTTCGTCCCATCAATAGTCCGGCGGGAGTTCTGCCGGTGACGCTATGTGGAGTTATGTGTTGCAAAAAGAGAATTTGGTTGACCTTGTCATCGATATTGTCATAGTCCACTTTTTGCAAAGTCTTTTTAACAAATTGGACCATGCGTTCCGCTCGGCCATTGGTCACAGGGTGCGCAGGCGAGGTGAGCGCATGGCGGATGCCGCGGTCAGCGAGGTACTGCTCGAACATTAGAGCTGTAAACTGTGGCCCGTTATCGGACACCAGGACGTCAGGCAATACGTGGGTTGCAAAGAGTCTGTTTAGGATCTTGATCACCGCCTCGGACGTTGTAGCCGTCATACGATGAATTTCTAACCAATTGGAGTATGCGTCAACTGTCAGCAGGAAGGTACAGCCCTTGGTTGGCCCCGTGAAATCCAGGTGGATTCTGGACCAGGGTCCACGTGGCATCTCCCATTCAGTAGGCATGGCTTTTGGTGGGGCGTTGCTGACTTGTTGGCAATTGGCACACACTTTGACCCACTGCTCGATTTGCCGGTCCATGCCCAGCCACCATGCGTAGCTTCGTGCAAGCGCTTTCATCCGCATGATGCCGGGGTGGCCCTCGTGCAGAACTCATAGCAGCGTCTTCTGGAGTCGTTCTGGGACAACGACTCTATCTCCCCAAATGATACAGCCTTTTTGGGAAAAAAGTTCAGTCTGTCAAGATTTCAATGGTGCGAAGTCATCTGGTACTTGATCCAATGGCCATCTGCGTTCTACCCAGCCTAGGACTTGAGCTAGGGTGTGGTCTCATTTCGTTTCTCTCGCGATGTCTCAGGCAGTCATAGGTGGCGAGTTGAGTGTTTTGATCTGCAACGTAGTTGCCGTTGGTGCCGGATCATCCAGAGTCTCTGGAAGCGATGTTCGGCTTAGTGCATCGGCGTGGGGAATGGCTTTCCCCGGGCGATATTGCAGGCGATAATTATAAGCAGCTAGGAACTCTGACCATCGAGTCATTCTAGGTGATAATATGTAGGGGGTTGGCTTGTCCCCGGCTATTATCCCGAGCAATGGTTTGTGGTCCGTTATAATGGTAAATGTCCTTCCATATACATATTCATGAAATTTCTTTGCAGCTGAAACGATTGCGAGAGCTTCTTTATCAATTTGTCCAAAGTTCCGCTCTGCTTGTGAAAGAGTCTTCGAAAAGTATGCAACAGGGGCTTCGTTCCCATTAGGCAGTACATGGCTTAAAGTAGCACCCACCCCGAAAGGCGATGCATCACAGGTTATAACTAACAGCAAAGTCTCGTTATACTGCATAAGTACAGAGTCAGATGTGAGCAGTTTTTTAACATTCCGGAATGCTTGCTCTTCCCGGAAACCCCAAACCCACAATGCTTTCTTATCTAACAGTCGGTGTAACGGTTCAGCGACAGTTGCTTTGTGCGGTAAAAACACATTATAGAAATTAATGAGGCCTAAGAACGCCTGGAGATCGGCCTTGTTGCGTGGTCTGGGAGCATTTTTGATCGCTTTTAATTTACTCTCGGTAGGATGAATGCCCTGGCTATCAATTTGGTATCCTAGAAACTCAACATTGTCAGTATATAAGTGACATTTATTATTTTTCACCTTAAGTCCAGCCTCTTGAAATTTTTTAAGAACGCATTTCAAACGATCCTGCAAGATTTTTTTGGTAGGGGCTGCAATTAGTACGTCATCAAAATAAGGAGCCACGCCCTTGATTCCCTGTAATAACCTTTCCATGAGGCTCTGGAAGATCCCCGGGGCTACACTAACTCCAAATTGCAATCGGGTACATTTAAAGGCACCTCTGTGCATTACAATTGTTTGGGCTTGGGCCGTTTTTTCATCCTCTGGTAGTTGTTGATAAGCTTGAGCTAAATCTAATTTAGCAAAAACCTTTCCGCCCCCCAAGGAATGGAGGAGGTGCTGTACCACAGGAACTGGATACGCATTCTGCTGTAGGGCGTGGTTTAAAGTGGCACGGTAGTCCCCACAAATTCGAATTGACCTGTCTGGCTTAATGGGTGTTACAATAGGGGTTTCCCATGGAGAGTGATCGATGGGCTTCAACACCCCTTGAGCAATTAGCTTGTTGAGTTGTTCGTCGATCTTTGCTTTAAGAGCGAATGGAACTCGACGGGGCTTCAAGCGAATGGGGACTACCTTTTGATCTAGACTAAATGAGATTGGGGTCCCCTTATACTCGCCTAAGCTGTCTGCGAAGACGTCGCTGAACTCAGAGATAAGGTCTTCCTCCCACTCACAACCACCGACTCGGTTCATGCCAGCCACTTCAATGCCGAGTGGCGCGAACCATTGGAGGCCTAATAGACTAGACCTATCTCTATTGATGATCGTTAGAGGTAAGTACACTGTATGCTTCTTGAAGGAGACTCGGACTCGGCAGGACCCGACAATGGGGATTCGATTTCCTTGGTAGTCCTTGAGGATGAGGCGTTGAAATTGGAGGTCTTGGCGTTGAATTGTGGGGATGAGCTGCTTGAGTGTCTTCCAAGACACCATTGAGAGGGACGATCCCGAGTCGACCTCCATGTGGCAAGGCTGGTTCTCGATGGCTACCGTGACTCGGATTTTCTTAGTGTCCAAAACTGAGGCGTGACCTATAGTGATAGTATGGTGAGCCTCTTCTTTTTGCAAAGCTCGATTTCTGTAGGAGTGGTTTACTGGCTCTTGCCTTGCAGGACGATTTCCTGTCGATTGGCGATAGTTAGCCCCTTTTGAGGCCTGGCTGGGTCCTGGTAAACTGTGGCAGACCCGGCCGATGTAGCCTCGTTTCCCGCACTCATGGCAGAGTGCGTCGCGGAATTTGCATTCAGCCCTGGCATGGTTTGCTCCACAGCCAGTGCAAGGGTGTAAGGGCTTCGGGCGAGGGTCCCGGTTGGACCGCAGTCGATGGACCCCTTCTTCGTCGCTGTCTGACGACGAAGAGAGGTCCTCGTGGTGCGTTGTCGAGAGCTGCCCTTCTGAGTTGGGTGAGATTTTGCTGGTCGGTGGTGTTGCCAGAGTGCGGCTTTGCCGTAGTTGTGCAGCCGGACTTTTTGGTCGCCTCCACAGCGGTGGCTTCAGCGATGACGTCAGCAAGGCTGATGTCGCCTTTCGCCATCAGCTTGCTTTGCACGCCTAGTGCATCTAATCCCAGAATTACTCGATCTTTTAGTGCCTCTTCTAAATCTGCAAACCCGCAGAGACCCCCTAAATTTCGGAGGTCCACCACGAAATCAGCCACGATCTCCCCTTTTCGTTGGTTTCTCTGATAAAACTCGTGGTGTCTCACGAATGTAGGCATGGTTGGCGCATAATGGTCTCTCAGGATGGGTTCGAGGTCATCCCAGCTCATGGCTTTCACTTCTCGAGATTTGGCGAGTGCTTTAGCCATCTTAAATACAGCTGGGCCGCAATGCGTTAGGAACAATGCCTGCTTCTTTGCTGGTGTGGCGTCCTTCAAATTATTCGTCTCGAGAAACATTTGGAAATGATCCATGCAGGATTCCCAATCCTCTTGGTTCAGATCGAACGGAGCGGGTGGTACAATGCCACCGGACATGGTTCTGTTGTTGGCGTCGTCTATCACATGCTCAGTATTACTTCCTGGTTTCTTTGGTTCAGACATCTCCAGATCCCATCCTCGTCGCCAGTGTTAAGTACTTGGACATGGGTCGGAGTAAATGGAGACAGCCTCTGAATAGTCAGCTCTTTATTCGCATAGTGACTTCTCAAACAACAACAGTGAACTCTGCCTTATATAGGCAACCCTTGTAAGAATTGTCCAATAGCGAGCTATGAACGCTAGCTCTTTTAACCAATAAGAATCCTCTGTTAAGGGCCAATCGGATTCCTCAGAACTAACCAATCCGATCTGGCCGCCTAACAGCCAATCAGAAGTGCAGGGCCAGAACCCTGCACTTTACCTCAAGCTCATACTTTATTAACTATGGTACATACACAACAGTGTTCCTGACCCATTGCGGGCCTGCCGTCTTTAAGATGGCCAATGCACTAGCGAAACCGGCTGAGGTGAAATCCATGGACTGGGACATCCTCGCGCCCCTTCTATGGGCCCACTATGCACCCGCCATACCAACGCTTGTCCAAAGACATGAGTTTTATCAGAGGGACCAATGGAAAGGAGAGAGCATCGCAGATTTCATTGCGGACCTCCAGAACCTAGGAGGCCTCTGTGGGTTTGCAGACCTCGAAGAAGCTCTGAGAGACCGAATAGTTCTGGGATTAGATGACCACTCGGTGCAGAGCAAGATCATGGCCAAAGGGGACATCGATCTTGCCGATGTCATCAAAGACGCTACTGCATCAGAAGCAACCAGGAAGTCGGCCATCCGAATGCGCCGCACCAACGCACTGCTCCGTCAACTCGCCAACGATGCCACATAACAGTGACCCACCATGAGGACCTCGAATCTCCAACAGAAAGTGATGAGGAGGAGGTCAATGGGCTCCAGTCCAAATGCACCCAACTCAACCCGTGGAATCGAAGACTACCACACCAATGCGTGGGTTGTGGAGCAAACCACCCGCGATCAGATTCCAAATTCCTCGACACACTCTGTCATTCCTTTGGGAAAAGAGGCCACATCGGGAAGGTCTGTAGAAGCAAGCGGGGATCCAGCCCAATTCGGAGAGAAAACAACTACCGCCAACCCACAGGGAATCATCCTGTGAGTTGGGAACACTTGAAGCACCAATGGAACAACCACTCCTACAGAAATAAAACACTTGCCACTTCAACGAGACGGGAAGAGGCACACCAAACCATTACCATCGGTCACGCTTCATCGTTAGATGCAAAGAAGATCCGAGTGAGGGTCGCCATCGAGAACCAATCTTGCATGATGGAAGTTGGCTCAGGATTGTCTCTCTCGATGGTTTCCAGAAAGACCCTCAAACAGTTAATCCCTGCCATCCGGCGTCAAGACCTCAGAGCCCAAAGAATTATACTCAAAGATTACCAGGGGAACCGAATTCCGGTCATCGGCTCCAGCCAATTCCAAGTATCATTCAAAAATCGTACTGCGTCGCTACCGCTGACCATCGTCGATCATGACTGGCCTAGTTTATTAGGACTTCAATGGTTCGCCCCACTCGGGATCGAGGTAGCCGGCATTCACCAAACCAGAAGTGACAACTGGGAGGAGGCCCTCGTCCAGGAATTCCAGGACATCTTTGCAGACAAACTAGGCGAGTACAAGGGGACCCCGATATCATTTAACCTTAACCCTGAAGTAGCCCCAATCCACCTGAAGCCTCATTAGATGCCTTTTGCTCTAAAACCAAAGATCGACGAGCAGCTTGATAAATTAATAACCCAGAGTGTTTTAGAACCAACTGACCACGCCCGTTGGGAAACCCCAATCGTAACACCCATCAAACCAGATGGATCATTAAGAATTTGCGGGGACTATCGGCCCACCCTCAATCACGCCCAACAACAGAACGCTTACCCGGTGCCGGTGGTTCAACACCTTCTCCATTCCCTGGGGGGCATAAAAATCTTCGCTAAATTGGATTTAGTGCAAGCATACCAACAACTACCGGTAGATAAAAAAAAACCACGGAAGCGCAGACTATCGTTACGCACTGAGGCGCTTTTAAATGCAACCGACTCCAATTCGGAGTGAGCGTAGCCCCAGGGATTTTCCAAAGTCTGATGGAGAGACTTTGGATCAAGGGATCGTACCATATTTTGATGACGTTTTAATTGCGGCCCCTAATAGAGAAGTACTAGAGAAGCGTCTTAGAATGGTCCTCCAAAAATTTCAAGACTCCGGCCTAAAGGTTAAAAAAAAAAAATGTTAACTGTGTACAGAGAAAGTACAGTTCCTGGGGTACCTACTCAATAAGCAAGGAATTCACCCCACTGAAGCAAACTAAGAGTGATCAAAAACGCACCAAGGCCTAAGAATAGAACAGACCACCAAGCTTTCCTGGGGCTCATTAACTTTTACAACATCTTCTTGTCCCAGAAGGCAACTGTAGCTGAGCCCCTACATAGACTGCTCGACAAAAAAGCCACCTGGGTCTGGGGACACCGAGAGGAGCACGCATTCCGACAAGTGAAAAACTTACTAACCTCCGATGCTGTTTTAATGCAGTATAACGAGACTTTACCTTTTACCATGTGATGCGTCACCGTTTGGAGTAGGAGCCATTTTAAGCCATGTGTTACCAAACGGTAGTGAGGCCCCTATTGCTTATTTTTCAAGGACCTTATCAAGGGCTGAACACAACTATAGCCAAATTGACAAAGAGGCTCTTGCTGTTGTATCTGCTGTGAAACGGTTTCATGAATATGTGTATGGATGAGCCTTCACAATAATTACCGATCATAAGCCCTTGCTGGGGATTATTGCGGGAGACAAACCAACCCCTTATATCTTGTCACCCAGAATGACTCGTTGGTCGAAGTTCTTAGCTGCGTACAATTATAAATTGCAACATCGCCCGGGGAAAGCCATTCCCCACGCTGACGCATTGAGCCGTGCCCCACTTCCGGAAACTGTCGACGACCCAGCTCCAACCCTCATGACACTCCAGATTGAAACCCTACATTCACCACCGCTAACAGCCAGATACATCGCTATCGAAACAAAATGAGATCCTGTCCTGGCACGAGTTCTCAGCTGGGTTGAACGAGGATGGCCAGCAGACCAAACCCCTGATGACTTCTCCCCTTTCAGAAACCGGCAAACAGAGCTTTTCTTGCAGAAGGGCTGCATCCTATGGGGAGACAGAGTCGTCCCCCCAGAACAGTTACAACGAACAGTTTTGAAAGCATTGAATGACGGTCACCCTGGTCACCCCGGTCACCCCGGCATTGTGTATATGAAAGTGCTCACATGAAGCTACGCATGGTGGCCGGGCATCGATAAGCAGATCAAAGCCTGGGTGAAGACTTGTCCAAAATGCCAAGAAGTCAGCAGTGCCCCACCTAGAGCAATTCCAACGGAGTGGGAAACTCCCCGAGGGCCGTGGTACTGCATCCACATTTACTTTGTGGGACCTACTAAAGGACATACGTCCCTCCTAACAGTGGATGCCTATTCCAACTGGCTCGAAATCCACAAGATGAAGACTACTACAATGGAATCAGTCATCCGCGAATTAAATAAACTATTCGCAACACATGGACTGCCAGACGTTTTAGTCTCCGATAATGGACCCCAGTTCACTGCCCTGGCATTTGAACAATACTTAGCGGACTGGGGCATCCACAATGTGCTAACCTCGCCGGCGCACCCTGCGTCCAATGGAAGGGCCAAGCGCATGGTCCAATTTCTTAAAAAAAACTCTCCACAAGATGGACCATGGGGACATTGACGACAAACTGAACAGAATACTCCTACTCCAACACATCACCCTGCACAGCGTAACCAACAAAATGCCAGCTGAACTTTTGCTGGGACGCAGGCTTCGCTCCCACCTCGACCATCTCCACCCGGCCTACACACCAGAGAAACCCTGTGGATCTAGCGGAAAGTGCCGCGAATTCAAGGTAGGCGAATTAGTCTTTACTAAAAATCTTTCCGGCGAACCGTTGTGAGTCAAAGCAACTGTAACCCAAGCCACCGGGCCCAGATCGTACCGCGTACAAACAATGGATGGGAAAATATGGAAACACCATATAGATCAGCTTCGCTCTAGGTTGCAACCCAGTTCCCACGATTCCTGTGACCCTCAAACTGAGGGGGGAGGGGATGTCGAGGGAACAGAATTCGAGATGCTGGATGACGAAATCGAAGAAAGTCAGCAGCCAGGCGCATTCCATGAAGAAGAATCAGGAAGGGTGTGTGCCTCGCCACAGAGAAATACTTAAATGGAGGCAAGCCCACAGGAACCGGAGGACAACGATGACAGAATTAGTGGCACCGAGTCGTCCTGTGGGGATGTGGAACCGCCTGTACCAGATAAATCAAAAAACATTCCACCGGAACCGGACTACAGACAGGAACTTGTGGGACAGCACAAATCTAATAGGCAATTGAAACGACCTGCATATCTACGCGATTACGTTACCGCACCCCTCAAACAGAACCTAGGGAGGAGGGGTGTTATGAACTAATAAAGGCGTTTAATAAAGTTTTAACAACCTTAAGTAAAAAGCAGGGTTCTAATCCTGCACTTCTGATTGGCCGATAATAGCGACATCGGATTGGTCCTTTCGGGGACATCTGATTGGCTGTTAATGGGCCAACTCTCATTGGTTCAAGGGTTTAACACTTCCATGTTTTTCATTGGCTAATAGGACAGCACCCAACCCTATAAAAGGGCTGCTGCTGCCCTAGATGATTGCTCTGTTCAGTATGCTTAATAAAGAGTTGAAGTTCACTGTTTACTGCCTCGTCTCCGCTCCTTGTATCCATGCTCAGAACTTAACAAGTTCCTCTTCTATTCTCTCATCTAAATGGTTTATGATGATATTGAAGAGTACTAGGTCTAAGACAGAACCTCGGGTAGAGAGCTAGAAATTTCAAATTCCAGGGATAAATATTAGCACAGGAAGACTGAATTGATATTGAATATTGCCAATTGATAGAGGCTGGAGGAATGATCCACAACTTTTGTAGAACTAAAGTTGTGTGCTCCATCCCAGAACAGAATGAGAAATCTGGATATCTTTGAGAAGATGTGAGTAAGCGTCAATGCCAGTCTGAGGATGTCAAAGAGAAAAGTGCTGTCACCAATTAAAATAATCATAGCAAGATAGACATTCCATGCTGACTTAACAAATAACAGATCTGAAGTCTTGTGCTACCTTTCAGTTAAAAACTGGGGAGGCAAGAAGACAGACAGGGAGTCTGCATGCTGAATTGCACTCTGAAAAATCTGACCTTAGGATGATTGGCAGAAACCTGTTTCCATTGCTCTGTGATCTTGGCAGCTTCAAAACCCAAGTGTAATCCATATTATTTCTGCTGCTATGACAATTTAATCCTTTATACGGACACCCTCAGCACCTTGTCAAACGCCTGTTTCAAGCCTTTTGGTTTACAGAGTAGCAAAAACGTATTTGGCTGTTTTGCCCCTTTCTATTCCCACACTGAAAACAACTCTTTTTATGCTTTTCTTTTTGTGAATCCAGGGTTCTGCAGCTTCTCCTATCAAGGTTGCCAGCTGCTCTTTATTATACACTTTATTTCAGAGCTTGCATATTATTCCTGAGCAATCTGAAAAAAAAAAAAAGCTTTGATTTCAGAATCTTTTTAAAAAAAGAAAACTATTGTGCTTTTTTTTCAATTACATTCCAGAGTTTGATAAATTATATGCAATGCAAACATAGATTGGTGTGTCATGCATGCATGTATTGGAATGCATTGAGTACACAAAAACACACATGAATGCAATCAGAAAATGAACCTATACTATATTAAATTCAACTCTTTCAAGGAATTAATATAGTAAAGACTTTTTGGAAGAAATATCCTTCTGGGTTCAGTTCCAAGTGGGGAAAAAGACACTAGAAACATGGAGGCTGTTAGGAAGGTTTAATGGTGGACAGGACCACATGGCCTGGAGTCCCAGAGTGAAAAGGAAGGATGATCACATGCTTCAAGGTGAAGGAAGAGATCAAGAAAAGGCTGAGGTGCTGAGAGTGACTGAGTTTTATAACCTTTGTTGGGATTTGAATTGAAGCTTGTTTCTAATTGGTTGTCAGACTCCCATGAGGCCACGCAAGGGCAACTCTGTAGGCTGTCCTGAGTTCCAGGCTTGGCTGAGCCTTGCTGGATGATGATGCACTGAAAGGACTTTTGAGCAATTGCTATAGCTTTACCTGGAGATCTTTGTTATGTAAAGTATTCTGGCCCAGGCCTTGATGGCCCACCTACTAACAAAGATGCGGATGAGCTTCTACTTCTGAGGTGGGTTTCTGTTTCTGAGTTTCTACTCTTTTTAGGGGAAATATTCTGCCTTTTTAATATTTCCCAGGATATTTCATTTTTTTAGGAGACGGGTGCTTACTTCCTACAGATTGAAGCTCTTCTTAGATATCCCTAAAAGGATTTATAAGCCAAGTTTCATGGATTTTTTCTTCCCATCATGTGCAACACCCAAAGTCTGAAAAGAATTGCATTCTCTTTCCAAATTGGTGAGAAGTTCCATAGATAGTCCATGAAGGATTTCTTTTGGTTGAAAGTATTTGCTCTGTTAACATATTCTCTATAGACAAAACAGAATACTGGAAGCAAATGGATATGTTATAAGGAGTCAGCTTGAGAAGGGCTTGAGAATACTTCTTCAAGACATTTCTCTAGTTTAAATTAACTACAGGTAGCAATTATTAGCTCTCATTATAGCTTTAGTATTCAGATAAATGCATCACACACCTTGATTCCACCCCAATGTGTGTTGAGAGTTGCCATATATGGAGGTAATTAGTGTGAACAGACATCCTTCTATTCTATATGCCTTACTTTATACATATGTACAGTCCTTCAGTTATTGAAACTACTTACTGACAAATAGCTAATTATGGTGCACACATTTGTTCCAAAGAAAATACATCAAGAAGCCTCTCCACACAATACACAACATGAATTTCGGTAAAGGGATGGCCTTCGGGCAGGCAGCGGGGCTACTAAATAGATGCATCAGCGGGCCAGAGTTGTTGAGTATGGCCAAGTCATATTACTAGACTTCATTTTTAGCAAAGGTTCCAGCCGTACAGCTGTGGTGCTACTCAGTACTATTATTATAATTATACTGTTGTTTGCACAGTCAGCCACAGGTTTGGACAAGATTTGGAATGTTTATCCACCTATTGAGCGCTTCCTATTACCATTGTCACTACTTTATCATGCCATTGTTTGTAATTGGTCTATGTGATATTGTGGCAGATAATTAGGTGGGCCACTGTTTCTTCAGCTTCTTTGCAGAGGTGGCATTCACTATTATGACTGTTATTGTTTGTTCACAACAATGTGAAGTCCTAACTGCCATTTTTTTTAGCTGGTGTTGGTCCTCATACACATTGAGTTCTTCCCAAGAAGTATGATGTTGTAATATATTGGTGTACCATATGTGCCAATCCAAGTAGTGGGATTTTAGCAATTGGCACTTGGAAATTTTGTCAATGCACAGATTTTCTAAGTATTATCCAATCTTTTTTGGGTACGGCATCCAGTGTGGAAAAAAAAAACACTGGAACCACCACAGCTGCTCTATGCCTTATTATTATTATTATTATTATTATTATTATTATTATTGCCACCCATTTCATCTAAGTGACCCTTAGTGGCTCACAACAAATAAAAACCACAACCACTTAAAAAGGCCCAACATAAAAACATCGAGAAACCATCAATTCTCAAATCAAAGCAAAGAAATCATGATCAGCAGCATTCTTAGCTCTTATACCCACTGAACAAAGCCACTGTAAAAACTCCGGCCTTGAATTAATTATTTGAATTAATTATTAGAAGCTTCCAGTTTGAAAAAGTTTTATCTATGAAGCTTCTACCTCAGAACACACCTTAGAAGCCAATGATGAATTTAAATTTACTGACAAAGAAATAAAGGGAGACTAATATAGATCTATTTCAAGCTATTTAGGTCTCAACAGCTAGCTATGCTCTTCTAGGATTCAAACCTGGGCTAGCTGATGAGAGCTAAATAGCTTGAAATAAATCTATACTAGTCTCCCTTTATTTCTTTGTTGGTAACTATACATTCAACACAAAAATAGTTTGTTGTGAAAGCAACTGCCTTGAAAGGCTCCTGGATTGGGGCTGAAAGGTGAAAGTGGAAGCAGTATTTGGGTAGACCAGGTTGCCCTGATAGACTGGTCTAATCGGAAAAAAAAAAACCTTAGAAGCCAATGTGCTCAAACAGATTAAAAAACAAAACAAAACACATTCTTAGTTTTGGCCAAGAGCTGGATCCATAACAGCACCCTCTCTCTAAAGTGTTCGGCTATTCTGGATTAACAGCACCTCTTTCAACTTCTGTTTTCTGAAAACAAGCTTGATAATTTCAGAGTTATGAGATGGTCAAATTAACTGCTTTAATTAAGTAAAAGAATATATCTAGCTTTGTTTCCACTCAGAAATTGTTTCTAGACTTTCAGTTTGAGACAAAAAAAATGAATCTCTCACTTTGGGATTTATTGATTAGATTGGTTTGTTGTTCTAAAAATGTCAAGTGTATACTAAGCAAGTAAAAGTAAAAAACTTGAGGTTGTATTTTGTTGTTCTTATTCTACTGCACTGAAAAAAAAAAGGAAGGTAATGTTTTTCCTTCTTTTTTCATTTATTTATTTAATTATGTCAAGAGACTAAGCTGTCAAGGGTGCTGAAGGAAAGAAATAGCTGTGACTGCTTCTTGTGACAGACAGCAATAGATATATTTAGCTGCATTCAGGAAATAAACAAGCCAATAACATTACTTACCTCTCAGTAGCATAATCTGGACTAGTCTAACAGGCTTCTTATTCTTTTGAAGCTACTTGTCCTGGAACAGCTGCTAATATTCCTGGTGTGTATGTGTGTATGTGCATATGTGTTTGTATCTGTCTGTCTGTCTCTGTCCGTCTATCTATCTATCTATCTATCTATCTATCTATCTATCTATCTATCTATCTATCTATCTATCACCTATCTATTCTAGCACCCCCAAAATATTGGATTGCCTGCAGGCAGACTTGCACATAAATATTCTTTCCCATGTATAGATGAATACAAATGTGTATCCATATCAAGCAACCAGTATAATGATGCATCAAATCTGTTATGTCTGGAAGGATGGGTCCAAGAACAGAGACGAGACTCAGAAAATGACTACAGCTCTTTATTAGTGACTTCCGATCTGAGCGAATGCTCCTAGCTGCAGAAGCCCCTTTTATAGAGCTGGCTGTGGCTATACGGCCAATGACAGTGGTTTGAGCTTGCCACGCTTGGTTCGCCCAATCACGGCAGCCCATTTAGCAGCCAATCGGATCAGTCTGGAGTGACCAATCACGACCCACTGTTAGCGGACCAATCCGCTTTGCAGGCTTTCAAGCCTACTTATCCGGAACATCCCTCCCCTCTAGGTTCCGTCTAAGGGATGGGGTTATATAGTCTCTCAGGTAGGCAGGTCTTCGCACCTGTCTACCTGACTTGCACTGTTCGAATTGTCTTTGCTCGGTCTCGCGTTCCGACGGGCTGCTTGCCTGGAACGGTGAGCCGGTTCCGTAACTGTGACTCCCTTCAGGTGACCTCGGGCTGATTGGCACACCTCCTTCGCTGCTACTGCTTGTGCTCTCAGGATTCGCTGGATCCGTTCAGTTGCTGCTACTAGGTGAGACGATCCATTGCCAAGGCTCTTCATCAGCTGGTGAGTACTGTAGGCTTTGACATGGTGATTGTGGGGTTCTTTCTTCTCTACCAGATGTTGGTTCGATTTCAGAACCCCCGGTTTCCCTTCCCCCTCTGGTTTAGTGGTTAGGGTCACTGGTGGGGGATGTGTTTAGCCTGGATCGCAGCTGGTCGATGTGGTGTTTCCACACTCTCCCATCTGTGGTTTCCAGCCGGTAAGAGCGGGGGCCTGTAATTTGAGTTACTTTGGCAGGGATCCACAGAGGGTCACCTGAAAAGTTCTTCATGAATACAGGGTCTCCTACCTTGAAGGCACGGTGTTTACTGCTGGAGCTCAGGGGTTTTTCCGGGGTGTATGCAGGGTGTAGACGGTCTAGAGGCGATCTGAGTTTTCTGGCCATCAGAAGCTCAGCTGGGCTTTTGTTTGTCATGGTGTTTGGTGTAATATGCTGGAGAAGGAGCATCCAGGTGACTTTATCGTGGATGTTGCCTTGATCCATTTTTTGTAGAGTTCTTTTTGTGAACTGAATCATTCGTTCAGCTCTACCATTCGCCGCCGGGTGAGCCGGCGATGTCAGTGCGTGTCGTATGCCACGGTCTGCTAAGTATTGTTCAAAAGCCAATGCGGTAAATTGAGGGCCATTGTCGGATACCAGGACATCAAGTAAGCCGTGCGTTGTGAAAAGTCTGTTCAATTTTTTGATGACTGCATCTGTGGTGGTAGTCTTCATCTTGTTAACCTTGAGCCAGTTCGAGTATGCATCTACTGTTATTAGGAAGGTATGCCTTTTTATAGGTCTCGCAAAATTGATATGGATACGTGACCAGGGACCCCTGGGCATTTCCCATTTGGCTGATGAGGCTTTCGGTGGGGCTGAGTGTGCCTCTTGGCACTTGCTACAGGTGGCGACCCAGGTTTCAATTTGTTTGT
This sequence comes from Hydrophis major, assembly GCA_033807585.1. Classification (NCBI taxonomy): domain Eukaryota; kingdom Metazoa; phylum Chordata; class Lepidosauria; order Squamata; family Elapidae; genus Hydrophis; species Hydrophis major. The sequence continues at coordinate 170,334,256 of CM066328.1, forward strand.
CCATACCCGGCCACCAGGAGTAGCTCCTTGCCAGCACTTTCATGTGTACGATGCCTGGGTGCCCATCATGCAGTAACTGTAGAACTTTTTTTTGTAGTTTTGGTGGTATAACCACTCGGTCTCCCCACAATACGCACCCCTTCTGTGAGAAGAGTTCTGTCTGTCTGTTTTTGAAGGGTTTAAAGTTTGTGTTGGGTTCGATTTGTGGCCATCCCCTCTCCACCCAGCTAAGAACTTGTGGCCAAGCATGAGTCTTTTTTGGTTTCCAATGCAATGTCTTGAGCTGTCAGTGGCGGTGAGGGAAGTGTCTGGTTTTGGAGTGTTGATAGTGTGGGAGCCGGGTCATCTTGGAATTCTGGCAATGGAGAGCAGCTCAAAGCATCTGCGTGGGGAATGGTTTTCCCCGGGCGATGCCTCAATTGGTAGTCGTAGGCGGCTAGGAACTCCGACCAACATGTCATTCTAGGGCATAGAATATGTGGAGTAGGTTCGTCGCCAGCCAAGATGCCAAGTAATGTTTTATAATCTGTGATGATAGAAAATGATCTTCCATACACATACTCGTGGAACCTTTTGATTGCAGATATGATTGCGAGGGCTTCCTTGTCTAGGTGACTATAGTTCCTTTCTGTTTTTGACAAAGTTCTTGAAAAAAATGCAATAGGCACCTCTGTGCCATTTGGTAGGACATGGCTCAGGATGGCTCCTACTCCAAATGGTGAGGCGTTGCAAGTCACAGTTAAAGGAAGTGTTTCATTATATTGGATGAGCACTGCATCCGAAGTTAAAAGGTCCTTTACTTGTTGAAAGGCATGCTCCTCCCATCATCCCCAAATCCAGGAAGCCTTTTTATCGAGGAGTCTATGAAGGGGTTCAGCAATGGTTGCCTTCTGGGGTAGGAAAATGTTATAAAAGTTAATGAGTCCCAGGAAGGCTTGAAGGTCTGTTTTGTTTTGTGATCTCGGGGCATTTTTGATTGCAGCCAATTTCTTTTCTGTAGGGTAAATTCCTTGTTTGTCAAGGAGGTAACCAAGAAATTCAACCCTTTCAGTGCATAACTGGCACTTTTCCTTCTTTACCTTGAGGCCAGCGTCTTTGAACCTTTGGAGGACTGTTATTCTAACTGATTCCTTGTTGAAGCGGCTATTAACACATCGTCGAAGTAGGGCACGACCCCTTTAATGCCCCGTAACAACCTTTCCATCAGACTTTGGAAAATGCCCGAGGCAACGCTTACTCCAAACTGGAGTCTGTTACACTTGAATGTGCCTCTTTGCGTAACTATGGTTTGGGCTTTGGCGGTTTCAGCATCTACTGGTAGCTGTTGATAAGCTTGGGCCAGGTCAAGCTTTGCGAATATTCTGCCACCCCCAAATGAGTGAAGTAGGTGCTGAACCATGGGTACCGGATAGGCGCTCTGCTGTAAAGTGTGGTTTAGGGTGGCCTTGTAGTCCCCACAAATTTTCAAAGATCCGTCAGGTTTTATGGGGGTTACAATTGGGGTCTCCCATCGGGTGTGATCAATAGGTTCTAGCATGCCTTGTGCAATTAGTTTGTCCAGTTGCTCGTCAATTTTTGGTTTGAGAGCAAAAGGGATATGGCATGGTTTTAGACAAATGGGTGCAATATCAGGGCGGAGATTAAAGGAGATAGGGGACCCCTTGTACTTGCCTAGCTGTTCACTGAAGACTTCTTGGAAATCCCGGATGAGGGCCGCTTCCCAGTCTTCATCTACAGTCTCATTGATGCCTGCCATTTCGATTCCTAATGGCGCAAACCACTGTAGACCCAGTAGGCTGGGTCGGTCTCTGTCAATGACAGTGAGAGGTAGTATTGCGGTGTGGTTCTTGAAGGAGACCTGGAAATGACTGGAACCAACGACTGGAATCCGGTTGCTCTGGTAGTCCTTTAATGTAAGTCTCTGAGTGCTGAGGTCCTGGCGGCAGATGTTGGGAATCAGCTGCTTCAGGGTTTTCCAGGAGACCATGGATAGGGATGACCTGGAATCCACTTCCATAATGCATGGTCAATTTTCAATGTTGACATTTACACTGATTTTTCTGGTGTCTAAAGATGAAGCGTGGCTGATGGTGATGGTTTGATGTGCTTCTTCCCGTCTGGGTACGCCAGTAATTTTCCAGTTTCTGTTGTACTGGCTCCACTGGCTGTTTGGGCAGTCCCGATTAGTGGTGGGGTTTCCCTCTGTTTGTCGGAGGCTGTTTTCCTTCCATTTGGGACTGAATCCTCTTTTGTTCCGGCATACTTTAACAATATGCCCTCTTCTCTCACAAAAATGACAGATGACATCTAGGAATCTGCATTTGGATCATGGGTGGTTTCCACCACATCCTGTGCATTGGAAATTCGATTTACGACCCCGCTGGTCTCATTGTTCGCGCTCAGACCTGAGTCTGTGGACTTCTTCTTCTTCACTATCTGATGAGGATTCGATATCTTCATGATGGATGGCCGACATGTATTTCTCTGATGGCGTTGCTGTATTGCTGGTGGTATGGCGGCTGGCCCCATTTGTCCGGTACATCCGTGCTGCTGATTTGTGGGTGGCTTCAGCTGCAGTGGCATCAGCTATGGCGTCTGCGAGGGAGATGTCTCCCTTGGCCATAATTTTACTTTGGACCGTGGGATCTCTGAGGCCAAGGACAACTTGATCCCTCATGGCTTCTTCTAGATTTGCGAAGCCACACAGACCTCCTAAATTCTTTATGTCAGCTACAAAATCCCCAATGCTCTCACCTTCCCATTGATCCTTTAGTAAAATTCGTGTCTGCGGATGAGAGTCGGTAGTGCCGGGGCGTAGTGGTTGCAGAGGATGGGAGCAAGGGTATCCCAGTCCATCGTTTTGATCTCAGCCGGCTTTGCGAGCACTTTGGCCATTTTAAAAATGGCAGGTCCGCAATGCGTCAGGAAAACTGCTCGTTTCTTGCTAGGAATGGCATCCTTCAGATTGTTGGACTCTAGGAGCATTTGAAATCTGTCCATGTATGAGTCCCAATCTTCGCTGGCTGGATCGAACGGGGCAGGAGGTATAGCGCGACTGGCCATTCTGCCGATGTCTGTGCGCTGTCAGCCACATGCTCTGTTGGTTGTTAGTGAGTGCTCAGTCAGCTCTGCTATCTCCGAATCCCATCCTCGTTGCCAGTGTTATGTCTGGAAGGATGGATCCAAGAATGGAGATGAGACTCAGAAAGTGACTACAGCTCTTTATTAGTGACTTCCGATCTGAGCGAATGCTCCTAGCCACAGCAGCCCCTTTCATAGAGCTGGCTGCAGCTATACGGCCAATGACAGTGGTTTGAGCTTGCCGCGCTTGGTTCGCCCAATTACGGCAGCCCGTTTAGCAGCCAATTGGATCAGTCTGGAGTGACCAATCACGACCCGCTGTTAGCAGACCAATACGCTTTGCAGGCTTTCAAGCCTGCTCATCCGGAACAAAATTAAATTTAGAAATAAGCATTTTACTTGGTGATTAACCTCTCAGTTGTCCTGCATATTAAAAAAATGTTTGTCTTCCCTGTCCTTACCCTGAAAAAGAATTGCTTCTAAAAGTTCTGCTTGTTGGCATAAAAACATTCCCACGCTTAAACTTTACCCATGATAAATGTTGCTTTTATGTTTCAGTTGCACTTGACCTTCTGAAGCCTTTTGAGAGAATCTCACTATATTGTTTGGCTTTGGTTCAAAATGGGACATGCAATGGAGAATTAAAAGATATCTACAGTTTTTTAAAAAAAAAAAATCTGAAAAACACTTTCTGAAGAGTTGGCTATTTGGGATGCCAGAATGAACATTTAGATTATTCTACATTTCTATTTTTTACCAGTTGAATTGTAGTTCTGCTATTGTTGAAGTGTAGTCATTCTTCAGGTGACTATTAAAGAGTCTTTGCATTTGAATAATATTATAAATTAGAAATAAATTCATTCGGTAATATGTAGCTTAGATTCATTTATTCCCTTTATTGAGTGCCTTTTTCACATATTTGAGCCTTGGACTAGGTCAGGGGTGTCAAACTCAATTTCATTGAGGGCCGCATCAGGATTGTGTTTGACCTAAGGAGGCTAGGGGGACTGTGGCCAGGGTGGGCTTGATCCACTCAACATCCCTCATGTTGGGGATGCTTGTGGTGGCCTGAGGGCTCTGCTAGCAAAAACAGGCTCCCAAGCTCCATTTTTGGCTGTGACTGCCTCCTGCAATCCTCTGCCAGCCAAAATGGAGCTTGAGGACGCTGCATGCAAGTTCATTTTTGCTGACAGAAGCACCGCAGGCCGGTCCTTCACTGTTTCCAGGGTGGGCCAGATCTAAGCACCCCATGGACCGGATCCTGCCCCCTGGGCCTTGGAGTTTGACACCCCTGCATTAGATAGTTTAATTGACTTTAATTTTGACAACAAATATCATAACATCTGACTGAAGGCAGAGAGCTTTGGATAGAGGAAAAAAGGAATCTAGTCAAGTATAGTTTGTCAGTCAAAATTAGCATTTGATTATGGTAGGTTTCCTGGGTAGGTCTTGAGCAAGTTTCTAGCTTTTGTCTTTTACATTCCACAGAAAATCTATAAAATCAGCAGGGACAGTACTAATAAATTTATAATGTTGTTTTGTATTTCTGAACAAGGTACCTCAGTAATTAAGTGAAATATTTATGATGAATATAAAATAATGCAAATTCATTTGTTTGCCTGAAAGCTGGCTTGTTATTTATCTAGATTTATCTTTGAATTATAATTTAGACTCAACATCACTCTGAACAAAAATGATCTTTAATTCAGGAAAACTCAGTTTATTGACACTGGACCTATACAATAAACCATTATTCTGCAAATTCTGCAAAAAGTTGTCAGAGATATAGCAGTATCTAAAGTTGTGTTCTGATATTTTTCTCATTAGAGCTAAAGCAAATCTTCCCAATGGCTAGAATGGATTAGAACTTATTATATTATACTGAAACAAATTACACACACACACACAAATTGCATAAAGAGATCTTGATCTAAGTTCAGATTTTTGCTATATTATAACTCATTGGTCTATTCCACTAAATCATTGCAGCTTAAATTTCAACAAAATAAATGGGATCATAACCCTCTTGTCCAGCTAAAGAACATTTTAAAAATCCAAAGGATAAGTTTAGAAACTGATACATTCATTCTTTTTTAAAACTTTGCCTAGTTAGTATGCTTCAATAATTAATAAAACAGGATTACTTATCATTGAGAGAAAGCTTGTTTTCTGTATTTGTGAAGACTTACCTGATCATCATAAATTGTTTTTTCAGCTTTAAAAAAATGCAATATTGATGATAGAGTCAACATGCATGTATTCTTTTCTAGTGAAGAGAAGAGCTTGTCTAGTGATTGCTATGTATGCAGCAAACACCTGTGAAAACTTTCTTCACGTCTAAAGATACATGAAAAATAAAAATAGACAAGTGATTCCCTCAATTTCTCTTTTTTAGCATTTCCCAGTAATGTATGAAGAAGCTAAAAATACAAAATGGATTGAATTTTGGTGCACGCAGTATTAAATCTATTGAGTCTGTTTTGTGGATTCTGGATACATAACTGTTTTCAAGTTTGTAGAGGGTTAAAACATTACCAGCTTGACTGAGTTGGACCAGAAAATAGAGTTCTCTTCAGAGATTTTGTAGGGATTTTCCATTGCAGGTTTCTAGCTGTAAAACATTTTCCAATTACTTACACTGATATTAGTTTCTATAAGTAACAAGAGGAAGAACATTGTGTAAGACTGTTCTAAGAAGGGCAGCGCTTGGTTTAAAGCAGTGAGGACAGCTCTCTGGAAATGTCTTTAGTTTAAGAGTTGGACAAGCCAAGGTCATGTTAAAAATCAAATACATAGACATTTGATAAGGGAATCACTTTTACAAACATGGGAGAAAATAAAAAACAACAACAACATTATTTTAAAAGACCAACTGGATCTCACCTATGGAAGCTATATTATATCCAAATACAAGGAACATTTAAAAAATCATTAGATATAAAGAATTGGAAGATGAACAGTGGGAATTAAAAACACTGGATAAACTAAAAGAACAAGGGATAATGTTAGGTTGGTGGGTATATTTGCAAATTCAAACTAAATTTAAGAAAGATGTAAAGGAGCTAGGGATAAAGATTTACAAAAATTGGACCAAATCTTGCAGTCAAGGATATAAAATTTATAACATGAACATATAATTATTTACTGGAGGTACAACTAGAGGAGGAAATTGTTGAGGGACCAGTGATTGCCTGGGTGAGAAATGTGGATCATAATATAAATTATATACTGAGTGGGAAAAGACTTGGACCGACAACTGGAAGCTGACTTCGTTGATGGCATTTAAAGAAAATCAATATAAAATGTTTTGTAGATGGCACTTAGCGCCAGCATGACTGGCAAAAATGTATCCAACCTTTATACCGGAATGCTGGAAGTGCAAACAAAAGAAAGGAATGTTTTTCCATATGTGGTGGCAATGTATAGAGGTCAAAAAATACTGGAAGAAAGTATAGAGATGGCTTTTTGAGATTACAAATTATAGTTTGAAATTGGAACCAGAAACATTTTTATTAGGAATGATTAAAGGGAATTTGAGTAAAGATAAAAGATATCTTATTGTACACATCTTAACTGCAGCAAGAATCACATTAGAACAAAATTGGAAGAGTGATAAAATACCACCAGATGAAGTTTTGATTCAAAAAATAATGGACTGTGCTGAACTAGATGTAACATATATATACAATGACACAATAACTGTTAATGGAAATGAGATTTTTATATTTTTTGTTTTTAAAGAATAAAAAAAAAATCAAATACCGCAAGAAAGAAGATCTGAGGTTTTTAAAATACTACCATCTATTAGCAACTGGGTAGTAGACTGCATAGGCTGTCATTGTGCTGCAAAACTTTAAGGAAACCATGAGTTGGCAGCAAGTAAAGATAGAAAACTCATGTTTTTAGTAGTTATTCTAGTAATTGTCCCATGAACAATTCCATGAGCAACATAATTAGAAGGCCTTTCTATAGTATATAAACCCTTCTACTCAATCACTCACTTATTTATGTATTAGATTTTTAGATTGCTACAATCCCAAGATGTTACAGCTGGTTCCCAATGTGACCTCAGTATGTCCATGTGAAATTTAAGGTAGGCAAGCTACATTAGTTTCCAGTGAGTTTCCTGGTACAATTCAAATTCTGACCATTATCTATAGGGCTCTATGGTTCACAGGCTGCTTATCTATCGGACCACTTTTCTTCCACTGTCTTTGCTCATCTTATAATATTTGATAAATTGTCTATAGAGATTCTCAATCATCCTGGTCATGGTCATCCAAAGGTGCTTTTTCAAATTAAAAAAAGCTATTTTCTAAAGCCCATATAGGCTAGACTGAATAAGGAGAGGTTTAACCTAGAAATAAAGAGAAACTTTTTGACAGTGAGAACAATCAACCAATGGAACAGCTTGCCCTCGGAAGTTGTGGGAGTGCCATCACTTGAGACTTTCAAGAAGAGATTGGACTGCCATTTGTCAGAAATGGTGTAGGGTCTCCCACTTGGGTGGGGGGTTGGACTAGATGATCTAAAGGGTCTCTTCCAATTCTGTTCATCTGTAATCTGTACATCTGAAAGGAGGCAACTGGACTTTTTTTTTGTTTTTCCTTGAAGATCTTTCACTTCTCATCTAAGAAACTTCATCAGTTCAAGAATTTCAGAACTGAAGAAGCTTCTTGAATGAGAAGTGAAATGTCTTCAAGGAAAAAGAAAGTCCAGTTGCCTCTTGAAAAAGCACCTTTGGGGTTTGATAAATTGGGCAAGTTTCAAGTCCATTCTGTTAAACAATGCCATCTTGTGGGATCCTGGCAATGTACCTTCTGTGTCTCTGCTTTTGTTCTCGAAACATATCATTTCCCAGAGGTCCATCTATTGCTATCCTTCTTCTGTTTAGAAAAGCATTAAAAACCTAGCTTTTCAAATAAACCACAGTCCAATGTATTTTATGATCCCCCTGAGCAATGACTGATGAGGGATGGCTGAAAATGTTTGTTAATGTAATCTCTCATATAATATTTCATTGTTCTATGTTTTATATTCTACTGAGTTTTTCATGCAACTACCTCAAGTTTTCCAACTTGGTGACCATGTAAGCACTACTACTAATATTAATGTGTGCTTTGTATGTATTATATGTTTTAATTATATTTTAATACTAGTATTATTAGAGTTGCCAAGTTTACCTAAGGGGAAAAATATATATATTTCCTTGAAGAACTTACATGGAGTTCTATCAGCTCATATTTAGTATCATATCATACCTATTTCAAAATTCCATTTGCATATGATATTAAGTAGAGTTACCTGTGAACCAGTAGTTAATGTGCATGTTCACCTCAATCTCAAATAAAAAATATTACTAAAGAAGGGAAACAAAGTATTTTCAGGTAAATGCAGCTCGCATCAGGTTTTTGACAGGAGTTTAATAACACATAATCAATTAGTCAGTCCATCCATCCATCCATCCATCCATCCATCCATAATCTTCTTCTACCACATCATTTAGCAGCAGAAGTGGTATTCAGCAGGCTCTGGAAAACCGACAGTAGAAATTTTGAGTAGTCCAGAGAACCAGCTAATAGCACCTCTGACTGGCCCTGTCCCCATCTATTCTCTGCCTCCCGAATCCCAGCTGATCGGCTGGGTCTTCTTTTGTTGCCCTGTACAGGAGAATGGAGCTAGAAAACAGATTAGTGGGGTGGGGAGGGAATGGAGATTTTACAGTATCCTTCCCCTGCCATGCCCACCAAGCCACTCCCACCTAGCCATGCCCACAGAATTGGTACTAAATTTTTTTGAATCCCACCACTGTTTAGCAGTACTACTATATGTTCTATACTTTGACAGTTAGGTTATTTATGGGTATTGGAATTTATTCTTGCTCAATTCTACCCATTTTGTCTTATATAACACTTCCTTAGCCACACTGCACTAGCAAAAGATTACTTTTCTGTATCATCTTAGCTTTTTTGTTCTTCTTGCTAAACTCCCTTATCAAAGTTGGACAGGACTGGCCAAGATAAATTTATCGATGCATTTGAAAGGATGGACATGTTTCAGTAACTTTGGAGGATGGGATGGTTTGCACATTTGTTTTTTTTCTCTTGGTAGGGTTCTATCCCTTTGTGTTCCCTTAAAAGTCTTATGTGGGAAACCAATGATGACAAGAGATACTGAGAGGGTCTTCTTGAGTAAGGAGACACCCTTGAACCGATCAGCAACAGATTTCAAAAGACTGTTACACCCTTGCTGTAGTCTCTTTGGCAGCGTCTGAGTGGTTGTCAGTGATGTCATAAGAATATTTACGATACCTCATAAATGGATGTCTCTGACTATTTTCCTTATTTTTATGTACAGATTGCATTTTATAATGGCAATAAAGCACTGGAGACTGCACATTTCAAAGTGATTATTGCATTTCTCAGGTGGTTAAAGCTGCTGTAACAGCTCCTCATCTCAAATTTCAAGAGCTCTTGCCCATTGTTGAAGTCGGTAATGTGCTACATGCATGTGGGTGGACATTCATTTTCTACTGATTTCATGTCTAAGGGCAGATTTGTTCCTTTTACAAATGTCTCCTCTTAACACACACAGAACTTCTGTGGTTGCTGTCTGCATCTCAGGGTGCTTCTAGACAACAGCTGCTGGTGCTACAGACCAAAAGACATCTTGTCATCACTTACATCTTTATTTAACAGATTTTTTTTATACTAATAAGAACATGGAAATTGAAATAATAATGGGAAGAAAGACGGAAGGCACAGTTTATTGGGACAGAATGATAACCTTTGCTTGGTGATATCATCATGTCACTCCAATGTACTTGCATTCTAATGACTGATGCAAGAGCATAAGTTATCGTACAATAATGTCATCATGTATATTTTCTTTGGATCGTCTCATTTAAAACAATAAGGCAGGCTAATGATTGCTTAAGAAATACCTTTTGAAAATATTTGTGCTTTGTTATTCTTTGGATTTAAAAGCTAAAAGGAGTTCAGTGTGCTAGTTTGCAGCTTCTCCAATCCAATCCAATCCAATCCAATCCCATGAAAAGCAGCTGTGGAAAGCAGCCCTGAAATCCAAGGTAAAAATATATCCTGTCTAAATTGCTGCTGAGGTGTTACATCTGGGGTCTTCAAACTTGACAGCTTTAAGACTTCTGGAATTCAACTCCCAGAATTCTTCCTCCAGTCATGTTACCTCAGGATTTCTGGGAGTTGAAGTCCACAAGTCTTAATCTTGCCAAGTTTGAATACCCTTATGCTACATGAATGCCCTTGCTTTCTCTGAAGCAATTTTTGGCCTTTGAATCTAAAGTTCTACATAACCTTGGCAAAGACACCAAAGGGTTGAGATGGGTGAGGAAGGAACTAGTATTTTCCAGGTCTACGATGGCCATTATGTTAACCTACAATAACTGCTCATTTTCAAGACTACCAAATGCTGTGCCAACTACTTATTAATTCAGAAGGGCAGGAAGAAAAAAACAAGTATTTAAACTTCCAAGAGTATGGGTTCTTTAAAAGAAAAAAGAAAAACATTTTGGCATTTGCTGTGGACAGTCAACTCTTATGTGTGGCTTCTTGCCTGCAAAGAATACTCTAATCTAGCCAAGCCATGTTTGACAGTTTTCAGTCAAGGCAAGCCAAGCAGTCAACTAAGCCATGAAGCTTCAGGACACTTGTTCTTTATTGCTGGGTCCAGCTCAGAAGGTTGACTCAACCCAGTTCTTTTAAAAAAGAAGTTCAGAAAGAAACCATGACTTAAAAGAAGGAAGGTGGGGGGTACTTGGCAACTGTGGTAATAATAGTAGTTTAATTTATTCTGTGCTTATAACTAACTCAGTGCTGTACAGACATGGAATAAGAATATCCAAACAATTACATATTGTTATAGTTTATAGTATTACATTATAAAAGAAAAGTCCACAACATATAATAATATTAAACTTTGAATGTAGAAACTGTCAGGTATTTCTTTTAAATCAGTGCCCATGAAAAGTGCCCATGAAAAAAAAGAAATATTTAGTGGTGGTTGTTTTTTTGTTTTAATTAATTGGTCTAATTTATGTAATTCTGAGGTCAGTATATTGGTTATAACAGGAGTCAGGTGAGAAAAAAATCTATTATAATTATATAAGTTTCATATATTTCAACATTATGATTTAATTTTGAAACAATAAATTACATTAAGAATGTTGCCCAGGTTTCCTTTTTTTCCAGTATAAAATTAGTTGAAAAGCTGAGAGTTGTCAGATTAAGTTAACTTTTAAATTCTGAGCCACAAGCATTCCTGAATGTGTAGATAATCACTCTATCACCCCAGATAATGCAGCCCTTCTGGGAAAATAGTTCCGTTTGTTGATTCTTGAATGGGACGTAGTCATCAGGTATCTGGTCCAATGGCCATCCGCGCTCGACCCAACTGAGGACTCATGCTAAAATGGGGTCGCGTTTCGTTTCAATCGCGATATCTCGGGCTGTTCGTGGTGGTGTTCAAAGTGTCTCGATCTGCAGTGTTGTAACTGTCGGAGTGGGGTCATCAATGGTCTCCAGAAGTGGTGCACAGCTCAATGCGTCAGCGTGGGGAATTGCCTTCCCCGGGCGGTGTTGCAACTTGTAATTATATGCAGCCAAGAATTCTGACCAGCGAGTCATTCTGGGAGATAATATATAAGGTGTTGGCCTATCTCCCACTATTATTCCCAGCAAAGGTTTGTGGTCAGTCACTATAGTAAAGGCTCGGCCATACACTTATTCATGAAATCTCTTAACAGCAGACACAATAACAAGGGCCTCTTTATCAATTTGACTGTAATTGCGTTCTGCTTTTGATAATGTCTTTGAGAAATAAGCAACAGGGGCTTCACTACCATTTGGCAAAACGTGGTTCAAAATGGCACTCACTCCAAATGCTGATGCATCACACGTGATCGTTAAAGGCAAAGTCTCGTTATACTGCATCAAAACAGCATCAGAAGTCAATAAATTTTTCATATGTTGAAACGCCTGCTCCTCTCTGTGTCCCCATACCCAGGTTGCTTTTTTGTCCAACAAATGATGTAGGGGTTCGGCTACGGTTGCTTTGTGAGGCAGGAAAACGTTATAAAAATTGATAAGGCCTAGAAAAGCCTGGAGGTCGCCCTTATTTTGGGGTTTTGGGGCATTTTTTATTGCCCTAAGTTTGCTATCGGTGGGGTGAATGCCTTGACTATCAATTAAATATCCTAAAAATTCTACACGATCCGTACATAGTTGACACTTGTTTTTTTTAACTTTGAGACCTGAGTCTTTAAATCTCTGGAGAACCAACCCCAAGCGATCCTTTAGTATTTTCTGAGTCGGGGCAGCGATTAACACATCATCAAAATGTGGGACAACACCTTTTATCCCTTGTAATAGTCTTTCCATCAAACTTTGAAAGATTCCCAGGGCTACGCTTACTCCGAACTGGAGTCGGTTAAATTTAAATGCACCTCGGTGTGTAACGATCGTTTGGGCCTCTGCCGTTTTTTTTTGTCTACAGGCAGTTGTTGGTATGCCTGGGCTAAGTCTAGTTTAGTGAAGACTTTTCCGCCCCCTGGGGAATGGAGGAGGTGTTGCACCACCAGTACCGGGTAAGCGTTTTGTTGAAGGGCGTGGTTCAGGGTGGCTCGGTAGTCCCCACAAATTCTTATCGATCCATCCGTCTTGATGGGTGTCATGATTGGGTTTTCCCAGGGAGAGTGATCGGTTGCTTCTAACACACCTTGGGCTATTAATTTATCAAGCTGCTCGTCAATCTTTGGTTTAAGGGCAAATGGAACTCGACGAGGCTTAAGGCGGATGGGAGCTATTTCAGGATTGAGGTTAAATGATATCGGGGTCCCCTTGTACTCGCCTAGTTTTTCTGCAAAGATGTCCTGGAATTCTTGGACGAGGTCCTCTTCCCAGTCGCTGCTGCAGGTTCGGTGAATGCCGGCTACTTCAATTCTGAGTAGAGAGAACTATTGGAGGCCTAACAAACTAGGCCGATCCCTGTCGATTACCGTCAGGGGTAGGAATGCTGTACGGTTCTTGAACGATATCCAGACTCGGCTGGATCCAACGACCGGAATTCAATTTCCTTGATAGTCTTTGACTATGAGTCTTTGGAATCTGAGGTCTTGCTGCCGGACAGTAGGGATGAGCTGCTTGAGGGTCTTCCAGGAAACCATCGAGAAGGACGATCCTGAATCGACTTCCATCAGGCAGGGCTGGTTTTCGATGGCCACTTTCACTCGGATCTTCTTGGCATCAAGAGATGAGGCATGACCGATCATGATAGTTTGATGAGCCTCTTCTCACTTCGTTGAGTGGTTTAGGGTTTTGTTTCTGTAGGAGTGGTTGTTCCATTGGTGGTTCACGGGTTCTTGCTTTACAGGATGGCTTCCTGTCAGTTGGCAATAGTTACCCCCCTCGAGGGCTGGCTGGGTCCTAGCTTGCTTCTACAGACCCATCTGATATGGCCTCTTTTTCCGCACACATGGCAGAGCGCGTTGAGGAATTTGCATTCTGACCGGGGGTGGCTTGCTCCACAACCAGCACATTGGTACTGCGATCTCTGGCGTTGGTCTTGTTCGGACCGAAGTCGGTGGACCTCTTCTTCATCGTCTTCTGATGACGATTCGAGGTCATCGTGGTGGGCTGTCCTAGGCTGTCCTTCTGACTGGGGTGAAACTTCGTGGGCGAGTTGGCGAAGCGGGGCGTGGGTGCGGTGCATTCAGGCAGCCGACTTCCTGGTTGCTTCTGCTGCAGTAGCTTCAGCGATGGCTAATGTCGCCTTTCCCCATCAGCTTACTCTGTGTGCCTGGAGCATCTAATCCCAGAACTATTCGGTCTCTCAGGGCTTCTTCTAGGTCGGCAAACTCACATAGGCCTCCCAGATTCCAGAGATCCGCTATGAAATCAGCAACACTTTCGCCCTTCTGCTGACTTCTCTGGTAAAATTCATGCCTTCTAACGAGCATTGGCACAGTCGGTGCATAGTGGGCCCTCAGCAGGGGTTCGAGGACGTCCCAGTCCATAGACTTTACTTCTGCCGGTTTCACTAGTGCCTTGGCCATCTTGAATACGGTCGGCCCGCAATGAGTTAGTGATACCGCCAGTTTCTTTCTGGTAGTGGCATCCTTCAAATTGTTGGTCTCCAGAAACATCTGGAAACGATCCATATATGAGTCCCAGTCTTCTTGCGCCGGGTCGAATGGAGAAGGTGGTATGACGCCGCCGGACCTGGTTCCGCCGTATCAGCCACGTGCTCTGTTATCGTTCTTCGTCGTTCAGTCAGCTCTGACGTCTCCAAATCCCATCCTCGTCACCAGTGTTATGTTCTGTGCATGGGCGCTAAGGAGGAGACGAGCCGGTGAACAGTGAACTTCAAACTCTTTATTTACATGTGTAACAGCTCAGCTCTATGACACCAATGGCCCCTTTATATAGGCAAGCTCTTGAGTGTTTAACCAATGAAAACACAGGGAGCGCTAGCTCCATTAACCAATGGGAGAGGCTCGTTAATAGCCAATCAGATTCTCCTGAACGGACCAATCCGATGTTGCTATTATCAGCCAATCAGAAGTGCAGGGCTAGAACCCTGCACTTTACTTCAAACTCTTAATAATCTTTATTCAAGTACTTTTATTAATTCACAACAGAACTTGTTCTATGTATGCTCTCTGTCTGCTGCTTTTCATTGCAACCAGTTCTACAGAAGTGGACAGAACTGGTAGAATCCCACCCCTGGTTATTCTGTTTTTATTCTGTTATGCACAGAGGAAGAAGACCTCATGCTAGCAAGAGAAAAAACTGTCAATATGGCCCAATACTGGGTAAATGTCAAAGTGTTGAATGTTAAATATCTATAATTTAAAGATGCTACTGACATAAAGAATTCCATTACTTTAGGCATAATTTGAGGTCTGTCCCCATTAACACTTCACTTCCAATATAATTTCTTCTCATCCTTTTTCATCTTTCTATTGTCCGCAGCTGCCAGCTCTTGGCCATGACCACATCTTTGAACCACCAACCTTCTCTCTCTGATTTAGTAGCCCACTGGTTTCATTCTCCACTCTCTGATCCCACTGTACCTCAACACATCCATCACAATTATTCCTAAGACTAACCCAACTGGAATGAAATTAGTACCTTGGGAACAAAACGTCAACTCAGTGCTATTTTTTTTAAAGGTCAGAGGTCACATTTAATATGGCTACCAAGATGGGGGAGGTGGGATCAGCCATGTTACATACATGAGGAAAATTTTTGTTTCATTGCAGTGGGGCTTTTTTTTGGGGGGGGGGGTTGTGAATCACTTTTTTGTTTTCAATTATTGTTATTTTTTAGCATATGCCATAACAGACCACAGGTACAATGTGCATTAATATTTTAAATGATATATGCAGTTCAATTGGGGCTCCACAGGTGGTCAGCAGAGTTTGCTAATGATCCCTAATGGGGCAAAAATAAAGTAAAATAATAAATACCTTTCAAATACCCCAAAGTCATAATATTTTGGAATTTCATCCTATAACTCATATATAATCTAATGAGAGTTGGCTGTAGCACAAAATTGCAGCCATTAAAAAAACACCAAATATTTAAAATATTTAATTTTGGGAAGGATATATATGCCATGATGCCTGTGGCTGTTACATTCTGGAACTTTAACTTAAGAGATGGTCAACAAAACCTTTGCAAGGGTGGGGAAATTGGAACTATTGCATTACTTTTCATGTTTCCCACTAATAGAGCACAAAAACCATGTGAGCATTTTTGGCAGTTTTGTTTGGACACCCTCCATGGGTGGCTATTTTAAGGAGATGAGTAAATCTATTGGAATATTATGGGCATGGGACTGGAGGTTCAACTTCATCCCATGTTCTATGCATGGGTGAGTAATACTGACAATTAGACTTAAGTTTTCCAATTTTTGTTGTTGTCCCCATTCACATGCCACATGGTGTTACTGTGATGTAGATGTGTGCATGTATTCATACTCCCAATGGATTTCTATTTTTTGGCAGCGGCTGAAAAATGATAGTAGAGAGAGCCAAATCTATCATTCAGAACTTAGTTTATGACTGTCATTAGATAAAAACTCAGAAAGGATGAATGAGAAGAATTCAATACAATCTGACACTTTCTCCTACTTCCTTTCATGACATAGCATTCAATTGTCTTCTGCCTAAAGTTCAATAAAGCATTCTCAGAAATGTCTTCACAATGGTTTGCGCTGGGAACAGATTCACGGATTATATGGTTGATTGTTCTGATAGTCATATTTTGTTTCCCATCACTGTAATACCATGATAATTGTCTGTTCAATTCCAGAATCTCCATCAGACAAAACAAACAACAGTAGTGAAGGCCTTGGACTAGGACTAGGAAATCTAGATCAGCTAGAGGACCACACATGGTAACTTTGGAGAAATCTTCCTAACTGCTTTTCTGTTGTGGGGAAAAAATGGTGGAGGAAGTGCTATGATTTATTGATGGCATCTACAGAGGTCAAGCAATCACTGATATATAAAGTGTTGTTGTCCTGAAAGAAAGGCATGACAGGCATCTAACAAAAAATATATTTCTGGAAATATTATTCTTTCTTTTCAGCTAAGAATTTCATTAGACAAAAGATGACTATTTCCACTGTATCTCATAACCTCCATAAATGAACCCTATATGGACATTATACTTCCAAAACCCCACAGGCGTGTGAACTTCCTCTCAAACGTTATAGGAGGAAGAAGTTGGAAACGTGCATGGTTATTTAGCAGTGATTTGGTTGCTTTTTTTTTTTTTTTTTTAATATGTAAATCTTCCTGAATGTACTCATGCTTCAAGATTTTCTCATGGCTTAGTCCTTCTGCCAGGATCACCTTAGATAGCCTGTGCTTACATTTTGTACAGTTAAGAGATTTCTTTGGAAGACCTTAAGTTTGGTGTTTTTACTTAATTCCAAAAGATATTTCCATTACAAGAAACTGGTTTCATAAATCAGGTCACTGATTTGTTGGTGATAAGACCTATTTTGCTTGGAAGAATTTTCAAGGAGATTCGTCACTGAAGTGTCTGTTTTAAATTCAGATCAGCCAAACCTAAGTGAAACGATACCTAATCTCAGTTCAACCTCAGTATATTGCTAACCAGATCTCAAAAATTATGGGTTAGACTTTCAAAGGTAAAAAAAATAAATATGGACAGGAAATTCCAGCTACCAATGAAAGTAAGTTGGAATTATATAAGTTAAGATCTACTTTGGGAAATGCATGTATTATTTCTTTAAAAATAGGAGAACTTTATGGAGCTGCTCTAGGAAAAATCAAACAAATATTGAAGCAAAGTGTTTTAACCCTACATATGTACAGTATATAGGTTGGAGGTTAAAAAAAAAAAGACATTTGTAGGGGTGTAGGACTCTCTCTATTATTAAACTCAGGCTGTATGCCATTTGATCTTCACTTATAACACAATGAGTAACTTTAACATCCAGAGCCAGTTTGGTGTCGTGTTAAAGCGGGGGTCTTCAAACTTGACAGCTTTAAGACTTGTGGACTTCAACTCCCAGAATTCCTCCTCCAATCATGTTAGCTCAAAAATTCTGGGAGTTGAAGTCCACGTCTTAAACTTGCCAAGTTTGAAGACCCTTGTGTTAAAGCATCAGGCAAAGAACTAAAAAGCCATTAATACCTTAATCTCACTTCTGAAGGATACTTTGAGAGATCATCTTAAAATTGGCTGTTCATGATATCTGCCATGAACCATCTTAATGTCTCAACCTGCCATGTCTCCTTTAAGAAGATATGTGAATTGCAAAGGTATCTGTTACAAACCAAGATGATGAAAACAGGATCAGATGTGCATTACAATCTTACAAGGTAGCTCTCAGCATTTTGTATTTGCCTGCCAATGTTGTGCACAAGTACATACTTCCTGAGGCTTGTGTTGTGATGACATGGCTTGTATTTTGACATGCCATGTCCCCCGTCCACCCAATACCTATGCAAATGTATAAAGAACTCATTTCTTTTTTATATATACTCAAATTAGCACTGAGATAAATATTTTCAAATATTTCATGTTTTTTTAATTCCCATTTCTTCTATTATGATATAGCATGACTTAGAAGTTCATGATTTAATTGTGGAACATGACATAAGTATATAAGCAAGCCCAGCTTTGTTTGGAACAAAAGACATATTTGTTTAAATGGATTTTCTCTCTTTATTGTTAGTAATAAAATATGTAATAATTAACATATTTTATCCTAAAGAAAACATATTTTAAACACATTATTTCTACTAAAAATATGGCCATTAACTACATTCCCATCTTTATATTAGTTTGGGAAGGGTACAGTTTGCAAAGACTGGGAGCCCCCAAGCACACCTTGCTTCGTCTCTATAGTTTGTCTCTGTAGTCTTAAGGATTCTCCTATAAACCAGAGATTAGAGTTAGGGCTACGCTAGCGTTAGGGTTAGGGTAAGGGTTAGCATTAGGGTAGGGATAGGAGTAGGGCTAAGGCTAGGGCTAGGACTAGAGCTAGAGCTAGGGGTAGGATTTAGGGCTAGGGGTAGGGTTTAGGGGTAGGGGTAGGGGTAGAGTTAGGGTTAGGGTTAGAGTAGTGTTATGGTTAGCATTAGAGCTAGGGCTAGCAATAGCATTAGGATTAAGGGTATGGGTAGAATTAGGCCTAGGGGTAGGGGTAGGGTTTGAGCTAGGGTTAGGCTTAGGGTTAGAGTTAGGGTTAGGATTAGGATTAGGATTAGGGCTAGGTTAGGTTTAGGGTTGTGGGTAGGTCAAGGACTAGAGGTAGGGATAGGGTAAAGGTAAGGGTAATGGTAATGGAAAGGGCTAGGACTAGGACTAGGGATAGGGTTTAGGGGTAGGGTTAGGGTTCGGGTTAGGGGTAGGGGTAGGGGTAGGGGTAGGGTTAGAGTTAGAGTTAGGAGTAATGTTATGGTTAGCATTAGGGCTAGGGCTAGCAATAGCATTAGGGTTAAGGGTAGGGGTAGAATTAGGCCTAGGGTTAGGGGTAGGGGTAGAGTTAGGGTTTGGCTAGGTTAGGGTTGGGGTTGTGGGTAGGCCAAGGGCTAGGGCTAGGGCTAGGGTAAAGGTAAGGGTAATGGTAAGGATTAGGGCAAGGGCTAGGGCTCAGGTCAGGGTCAGGGTTAGTGTTAGGACTAGTGTTATGGTCAATGTCAATGTCAATGTCAATGTCAATGTCAATGTCAATGTCAATGTCAATGTCAATGTCAATGCCAATGTTAATGTTAATGTTTATGTTGATGTTAATGTTCAGGCTAGGGCTAGGGCTAGGGTTATAGTTAGGCTCAAGGTTAGGGCTAGGACTTGGGCCTATGCATAAAGGAGTTTTAGATATGCTGTTTCAGATTTCAATAAAGTTTAGGTAGAGCAGGTTTGTTATGTGAACTCTGATTAAAGAATTCTGATCAATCTTTTAAATTCTTTAGGAAAATAAAGAGTAGCTGGTTTAAACTATTCAAAGCTTGAAAGAAGATAAGTTCTGAGTAACAGCTTGATTTCATCTCTTTTTAAAAAGGGGGGAATAAAAATGTTTATTTCTTCATCCTAACAGCCCTTGGAAAAGTGTTTGAAACCAGCTCTTTAACTGGATTGAGTCCAGTTTGTATGTGTGTGTCATATTCTCACATTTTAAAATTAACTGGAGTTTGAAGTAGTCTACACAGCTTGAAGATGAAACCCCTTTGCTTCTCTCCACATTTTGTTATTTGTTTGGCATGATGAAGCGTTCAGGGGAATGTTAAACTTTGCATAGTATTATGTGACCTTGGGTTGGCCTAATAATGTAATTTCTCCAGATTGTGAAACAACATATCTTCAAAGCATTATTCATGCGTAATTCATTTTAATTCTTCCCAAATGCATACATATTGTCCATATAACTCATTCACCTTGTTAGTGTGAAGCACAGAATTTGTGCCATTGGCATTTTCATGATAACTATTTAATAAATTGATAGCAATGACTGGTCAGAAGCTAAAGCCAATCAGGCTTATTCCGTTTTTTACTGAGATCTTTGTGATTCATCCACATGGATCAATGGCAAGACAGTAAGGCTTGGTCATCACAGAGGCATTAGAGAGGGGACAAAGGTTGTATCTTTCTGAGAGTTGAAGATCCAGTCTCTAATTCTGATGAAAATGGCTTACCACCCACAAAGGAATACCATTTGGGAAAATATCCTAGAAGAAGGTAGCAAGAAATGTGGATATTGTTGATAAATCAATAAGAATATAGATAATGCCCTGCTGCTTTGGACCTCTAGCCCATCTAGTCTGGCAGTCTGTTCTCATAGTGGCCAATCAAGTGCATAAGGGTAGCAATAGCAATAGCACTTAGACTTATATGCTGCTTCATAGTGCTTTACAGCCCTCTCTAAGCAGTTTACAGAGTCAGCATATTGCCCTCAACAATCTGGGTCCTCATTTTATCCACCTTGGAAGGATGGAAGGCTGAGTAAACCTTGTGCCTGGTGGGATTGGAACTGCCAAATTGCTGGCAACCGGTGAACAGCAGAAGTAGCCTGCAGTACTGCATTCTAACTATTGTGCTACCATGGCTCTTTAACCTTTTCTTGTCTACTTTGTCTCTTCCATGGATAATGTGTACGCTTCTGTCATGTTCCCTTTTATTTACTCTCTTACACAGCATAATATCAATGCTCACTGAAAATTCTGTCGAAGTACTGGGACATCAGGGAGGACTACTAGGTCTTTTTGACCAGCAGTTTACATCTTTAGAAAATTAGCCAAAACCAGATCTCAACCATGAACACCAATTAGTAGTCAGAAGACATGATGAAAACTTTTTAACATGGATAGACTTCACCATAGTTTCAATGGGACACTGTAAGCATCCTAGACTGAGCCAAGTCCAAAAACACTAGAGAATTCCTGGAAGCCTGTCATTCAGACAAATCAGTCATCAACAGATACATAGAGATAAACAACATGTATGTATCTTTCAAAAGAGACAATCAAAAGTGGGGGGGAGCTAAAAAGGAAACAAGAAGACAAAAATACTTCTTTGCCAGCAATCACCACCCAGATAATGAGAGATTAACAAACACCAAGATTAATACTCGACCAATAAATACTAGATACAATAAATAAATACAAGATTAATACTAGACCAACAATAAAACAGTAAACAATACCCAATCAAGGAACTATCAACTCAGACAAACAGTCAAACAGTAAACAACAGCCTAATCAAGGAACTGGTCAAGAATACTACCATCAATACTGACAGGACAAGACACATATACAGAGAGAAAACCCCCCACTCCCTTCTAGCACTGATGATGTTACCTGGTTGGGTAATAAAATGATTGCAAGAAAACAATCAAGGTCAGAGAGCACCACTGATCATTTCCTACTGAACATGGACCAATATCAGCTCCTACAGTATATCAGCAGCATAAAGGCAGCTTGGCAGCTTTCTCCTCCCCTGTGCGAGTACTTAAATAATGTTTGAAATATATTAACATAATAAATAGAATTGTGAAACCCTCTTCAAACTTTCTTATTTTAAAGGGTTGAGAAGCCTGGATCATTTGTGTGTGCATTCCTTTTTGCAGTTTTTCATTAATAAATGGTGAATGTATGCCTGGTGAACACAGAGTCTAAGACTGACAATAAGGAAACAGCAGCATAGTCACAGTAAAAGACAATAGAAAAGAAATACAGTTACAGTGTTTAAGTTTATTAACAGTTGGCAATGGAGTGAAAGTACAAAGACCACCATTCTATTCAATTATGTTCTGTTTACAAAGTCTGGTTCAAGGACAACAATATGTTCAGAGTTGCATGCCTTTAAAACCATATCAAGTAAATGACTGCATCATTATATTTAGCACAACCATTGTGTGGGATTATTTTTGTTCTTAACAGTGGTTGCCTCCTCTACGTCCATCATTTTTGAAGCCATATAAGAGGAGACTGGGAAAACCCCTGCTTCAGAAAGTTATACATCCAGCCCCAGTGTGATTGTCTGGCAGTGTTAAGGACCATCTGTTAATAGTAACATCACTCTGAAAAATCCAGTTTTCAGAGACCACATTCTCTGTAGTCATTCCATATGCCACAATTAATCAGAAAGCTGACTAGCCTGTGAGTAGTGCGCTCTCATGTTTAAAGGTACCAGTCCTTTTTTGAGCCAGCGGGACCTGCATTCAATTGACAACTTCTGAGCATAACATTTTTTGCTCTGAGCAGAAAACCAGGATACAAAATCCACAGGGCTCCATTTCTTAAACACAAAAGTGGGTGTGGCGGGAGTTTCATATCTCATTAGCTCTTAAAATGCCAACCTGCTGCATGTTGCACATGGGGGGCTAAATAACCACAGTCCTTATGGATTTCTGCAGTTGTAATTGATTCCCTGTCTTACAGTTGCTCGGACTCTGCATATCAGTGGCTTCCATTGCATGTGAATAGCCCAATAACATCCAGGAATGCACAACTTGCTTTCACTGCTTGTTCTCTCCTCCTTTGGCAGAACAGGTCCAGTTGGGGATTAGTTTGTCACTGGATTTTTCATACATGTGCTGGGCATGCTGTTTTGCCAGACGAATCAAGACCAATGGCTCTGAATGCTGTTTAAAAGAGAACAATGCTTTTGGTAGGAATGTGAGAAAGAGGCACTGACTTTTCCCAACACTTTGGAGACTAGAAATGAGAACCATGAACAAGAGTATTGTTTTTGATACTCTAAAAATCCAGAAGGTTTAAAACTCTAACAACAATTAAAAAATAAAAGAAAGGAGAGGATTCTTGTCTGATCTCCCTCTGACATAGGGAGGAATTTAAAGTTGCAATTGATACGGTCTCTTTGCTAGCCAGTTTCTGGTATCCCTCCACTGTATTGGTCAATTTACCTTTCATTAAATAGTAGCAGAGCTCCAAATGCTACGATTGGTTTATTTATTCAAAATATTTATAGCTGTCTACTAGCCAGAAGATCTCATGGCAGCTTACAGACAAGGTAAATAGAAAAAAAAAATCAATAAAATAAATAAATGAATTTGTAGTGCACCATAGCACTGCTAAAGAAGACTTCAAGGGACAAAATGCACGACAATACCAAGTCCATAATTAATATAAATCTCAGAACTTGACCAGGTGTGAAATGCAGATGAGATATTTGCAGAAAAGAAAAGAACCCTTTTTGGGAAACCAGCATGGGTTTGTCAAAAACAGATGATGCCAGACAAAATGTATTGCATTCTTTGAAGAAGTGACTAAATTAGTGGACCAGTGAAATGCTGTGAATGTAGTATATTTGAACCTCTGTAAAGCATTTGTCAAAGTAGACCACAACTTACTTCTTGGTAAGCTCGAAAAATGTAGGATAGAAAAGATCACCACTAGATGGATTTGTAACTGGCTACACATATAGTCCTCAATGGAATTACATCTACATGGAAGGACCCTTGCAGTGGGGTGCCCCAAAGTTCTGCTTTAAGCCCCAGGACTGTTCAATATTTTCATAAATGATTTAGATCATCAAACAGAAGTGGAAATCATCAGATCTGAAGATGATACCAAGTTGGGGGAATAGTCAAAACTTCAGAAGATAGGCACAAGTTCCAGAAGCATCTTGATAGGCTTGAACATTGGTCCCCATCCAACAAAATTCAATTCAGTGATGAGAAAGGTAAAGTTTTACAATTAGGCAAGGAAAAACAAAAACAACTGCACAGGTATAGAATGTGTGATGCCTGGCTCTACAGCAATAACAATCTGAGTGAACAAGCATTTAAATATGAGCCAGCAGTATTCTGCAGCTGCCAAAAGAGTCAAGGGGCCCTAGGTTGCATCAACAGAAGGATAGTATCAAGGGCACTTGAAATATCAGTATTGCTTTATACTGCTTTGGTAAGCCCACAGTTGGAAGTTTGCATCCAGTGTTGGTTACTATGATACAAAAAAAATGTTGATATTCTAGAAAGTGCTGAGCAGAGCAACAAAGGTGACCAGGGGGCTAGAGACTAAAACATATGAATGAATGAATGAATGAATGAATGAATGAATGAATGAATGAATGAATGAATGAATGAATGAATGAATTCTTTATTGGCCAAGTGTGATTAGACAGACAAGGAAGAATGGTTGCAGGAATTGAATATGCCTAGTCTAACAAAAAGAAGGTCTGGGGATGAATATTCCAATATTTGAGGGGTTGTCACGGAGAAGAGGGGAGGTCAACTTAATTATCCAAAACATCAAGAAATAACATGGAAGATTATCAAAAGGAAAAGCAATCTAGAGATAAGGAGAAATTTCCAAACTGTTGTGTCCGCGAAATGATGCCAGGAGTCGGTGACTTCAATTCAAGCTCTTTATTGAATGTTGGAACCAAACTGGGGCAAAAGGAAAAAGGTCGCAGCTTTTATTCTTTTAGCCGCGGCGGCCGCAGCCAATGGCACCGCTTTGAATCTCCCGTGATCCGAAAGGACCAATCGCGGGAGATTCTTAGCGAGCCAATCGGAGCGGCTCGCCTGACCAATCAGAGTGCCCCGCGCTTTGGCCAATCAAAGCGCGGGGATCTCCAGAATGCTAATAAGGACAGAACACCCCTCCCCTTTTGGTTCAGTCTTTACGTCGCGTAGTCACGTAGGTAGGCGGGGCTCCGTCTGAGCCTACTGGACCTGCGCAACTCAGTTGTAGGCTAGATCCCGGCCGGTTTGGTCGGGATCTCTGCTGCTCCTGCTGGCGTTGTGGGAACCGGCTGGTCGATCGGGCCGGGTCGCTCTCCGTAGCTCCCTCCTGGGTCTCCCGGGTTGGTTGAGCTGCGGGTTTCGCCGCTCCCGCTCGGTCTTCCCGGGTCGGTCGAGCTGGCCTGGCTGTCTCTTCCTGGCGAGGGGTCGTGATGGCTGCTTTCCGGTAAGTACGGCTGGTTTATTTTTCTTTGGTTTTGGTTCCCTGGGTATTCCCTCCCCCCTTGGTTTGTGTTGTGGGGGTTGGTTTCGGCTCTCTGTGCGTCGGCGGTCTCTTGGTTGGTAGTCCTCGACCTTAATTGGTTGATGTGGCGTTTCCACGCTCGTCCGTCTGCTGTTTGTAGCCGGTACGAGTGTGGGCCTTTTGTTTGTGTGATGACAGCTGGTATCCATAGTGGGTCTCCCGTCAGGTTTCTCGTGTATACGGGGTCGCCGGGTCCGAAGGTTCGGTGTTTGCTGTTTGAATCTGGGGGCTTCTCCGGGTTATACATGGGGTGTAACCTGTCGAGTGGGGAACTTAGTTTCCTGCCCATTAACAGTTCGGCTGGGCTCTTATTGGTTGTGGTATTTGGGGTTATGTGTTGGGTGAAGAGTAGTTTGTTAATTTTCTCCTGGATCTCCCCGTGGTCTATTTTCGGGATGGTCTTCTTAGTGAATTGGACCATCCGTTCCGCCCTACCGTTTGCCGCCGGGTGCACCGGTGCTGTCAGTGCGTGGCGGATGCCCCTTCCCGCTAGGAATTTTTCGAATTCCAGCGAGGTGAATTGGGGCCCGTTTTCGGAAACGACGACGTCTGGGAGGCCGTGTGTTGCAAAGAGTTTGCAGAGTTCCTTGATCACGGCCTCCGTGGTTGTCGTTTTCATGTTGCTTACCTCCAGCCAGTTGGAGTAGGCGTCAACTGTTATGAGGAAGGTGTGTCCTTTTGTGGGCCCGGCGAAGTCTATGTGAATCCTAGACCAAGGTCCCCTTGGGGTTTCCCACTCTAGGACGGGTGCTGTGGGTGGGCTTGGCCTAGTTTCCTGGCATTGTTGGCACCTTGCTACCCAGGTCTCAATTTGTTTGTCCATCCCTGGCCACCAAGCGTAACTTCTGGCCAGGGCTTTAGTCCTAACGATGCCAGGGTGCCCCTCGTGTAGCAGTTCCAGAACCTTCCCTTGTAGCTTTTCTGGAATGACCACCCTATCCCCCCATAGTATGCACCCTTTTAATAAAGAGAGTTCCGTTTGGCGGTTTCGGAACGTTTTGACGGACTCGTCGTTGTCCCTTTCCGGCCACCCTTTCTCTACCCAATGCAACACCCGTGCCAGACGTTTGTCTTTATTAGTCTCTCGGGCAATGTCTGACACGGTTATGGGCAGGTTGGGTAGAGTCTCTATACTGAGGGTGGTCGTCGTGGGTGCTGGGTCAGTGTCAGGTTCCGGTAGCGGCGAGCGGCTTAAGGCGTCTGAATGGGAAATCATCTTACCCGGTCTGTGTATGAGTCCGTAGTTGTGGGCTGCCAGGAACTCGGACCACCTTGTCATTCGGGGAGACAGAATGTTCAGGGTGGCCCGGTTTCCTGCAAGGATTCCCAGCAGCGGCTTGTGGTCGGTTATGATGGTGAAAGTCCGGCCGTAGAGATACTCGTGGAATTGTTTTACGGCGGCAACGATAGCCAGAGCCTCTTTGTCCAGCTGGCTATAGTTCCGCTCCGTCTTGGTGAGGGTCCTTGAAAAGAACGCGATGGGCGCTTCTTTTCCGTCGGGAAGGGTATGGCTGAGGACAGCGCCGACGCCGAAGGGTGATGCGTCGCATGTGACGGCCAGAGGTAGGGTCTCGTTATATTGTATGAGGACAGCGTCCGAAGTGAGGAGGTCCTTTGTTCTTTGGAAGGCAGCTTGCTCGCGTTTCCCCCAAGTCCAGGTCGCCGCCTTGTCCAGGAGCCTATGCAAGGGCTCCGCCGCTGTCGCCTTTTGGAGCAGGAAAACATTGTAAAAGTTCAGTAGCCCCAGGAATGCCTGTAGTTCTGTCTTGGACTTGGGTGTGGGGGCTTCTTTGATGGCCTTGATTTTTTTGGTTGTGGGGTGAATGCCGTGACGGTCTAGGAGGTATCCTAGGAATTCGACCCGTTCCGTTCATAGCTGGCATTTCTCCCTCTTGAATTTCTCCCTCTTTAAATTTGGTTAGGACCTCCCTTAGGCGACCCTCTAGTTCGGCTTGGTTGGCTGCCGACACTAGGACGTCGTAGAAGTAAGGTACCACCCCCTTGATGCCCTGCAGTAGTCTTTCCATTTGGCTTTGGAATATGCCCGGTGCCACGCTGACTCCGAATTGGAGTCGGTTGCATTTAAATGCCCCCCGGTGGGTGACTATGGTTTGCGCTTCTGCCGTTTGCTCGTCGACTGGCAACTGTTGGTATGCCTGGGCGAGGTCGAGCTTGGCGAAAACCTTGCCCCCTCCCAGTGAGTGCAGTAGGTGTTGCACTACTGGGACGGGGTAGGTGCTTTGTTGTAGCGTGCCATTTAGGGTGGCCTTATAGTCCCCACAGATCCTTACCGACCCATCGGGCTTGATCGGGGTGACTATGGGGGTCTCCCACCGGGCGTGGTCTATGGGCTGTAGGACCCCTTGCTTGACGAGCTTGTCAATTTGCTCGTCTATCTTGGGTTTCAGTGCGAATGGCACCCGCCTTGGTTTCAGGCGTTTTGGGGGGACGTTTGGGTCTAGGTTGAAAGATATAAGGGGCCCTCAGTACTTGCCTAGGTTTCCGTCGAAGACCTCTTGGAATTCTCGGGTGAGTTGCTGCTCCCAGCTGTCATCGGTGACGTGGTCGACTCCCGTGAGTGCGATGTCGAGCAGGGCGAACCATTGCAGTCCCAGTAGGCTTGGGCGGTCGTGGTCGACGATTGTCAGGGGCAGTCTTTCGGTGTGCCCTTTATAGGTGATGTTGAAGTGTTTGGTTCCGACTACCGGGATGCGGTTTCCCTGGTAGTCCTTTACAATGAGTCTCTGGCTGTCTATGTTCCTCCTTTGTAGGGTAGGCACCAAGCGCTTTATTTCATGCCATGCAATCATGGAGAGGTAGGACCCGGAGTCCACCTCCATTTTGCATGGCTGTCCCTCGATGCCTACCTCCACGTGGACCTTCCGGGCGTCATTGGTGATGGCGTGGCCGATGGTGACCGTCTGATGGGTCTCCTCTCTTCGCCGGTTATCGCCGCCTCGCAGGGATCGTCCGTTCCGGTCCCATCTGTTTTCCGAGGGACGATCTCTGGTGCGGGGTGGTGTGCTCTCTCTCCTCCGGTCGCTCTGGTCCCATCGTGCCGGGCTGCAGTTCTTTTTTAGGCGGCAGACAAGGGCGATGTGTCCCTTCTTGTCGCAATGCCGGCAGATCGATTCAAAAACCGGCATTCCAACCTGGGGTGGTCGCCGCAACCGGCACAGTTGGTCCTCGACTTACCACCCCGCCGGTTCCGTGGGTCGCGGCCTGTCTGGAGGCGATGGATGTCCTCCTCATCGTCTGAAGTGCCCGATGCCGATTGGAAGTCGCCTTGGTGGGTGGTCGTCTCGGGTTGGGCCTCGGTCAACCTCGCCGGGTTGTTGTTTCCGCTGCGGTCCCCAGTGTTCGGTCTGCGCATGTGGTCGGCGGAAGTTCGTGTCGCTTCGGCGGCTGCGGCTGCGGTGAGGGTGTCTGCTAGGCTGATGTTGCCCTTGGCCATCAGCCGACTCTGGAGGACGGGGTCCCACAAACCGAGCACGATTCGGTCTCGGTGTCGTTCAGGTTGTCGAATTCGCAGAGCCCCCCTAGGCGCCGCAGCTCGGCGACGAAGTCGCTGAAACTCTCACCCGATCTCTGGTCCCGACGGTAGAATTCGTTGCGTCGGATCAGGATGGGTACCTCTGGAGCATAGTGCCCCTGAAGTATGGGTTCGAGGATGTCCCAGTCCATCGCGGTCACATCGGCGGGTTTGGCAAGTGCCTTGGCCATCTTGAAGACCTCGGTCCCACAGTGGGTCAGGAAGACGGTGTGCTTCATGGGGCCGGTGGCGTCCTTCAGGTCGCTGCACTCGAGGAACATGCGGAATCAGTCGGAGTACGATTCCCAGTCCTCGGTGGCGGGGTTGAAGGGTGCGGGTGGTGCGATTTTCGCCATTGCGGTGGCTTCCGTCGGACACGTGGTTCGGTTCAGGTTCGGGATCCCACCTTCGTCGCCAGTGTTGTGTCCGCGAAATGATGCCAGGAGTCAGTGATTTCAATTCAAGCTCTTTATTGAATGTTGGAACTGAACTGGGGCAAAAGGAAAAAGGTCGCGGCTTTTATTCTTTTAGCTGCGGCGGCCGCGGCCAATGGCACCGCTTTGAATCTCCCGCGATCCGAAAGGACCAATCGCGGGAGATTCTTAGCGAGCCAGTCGGCGCGGCTCACCTGACCAACCAGAGTGCCCCGCGCTTTGGCCAATCAAAGCGTGGGGATCTCAAGAATGCTAATAAAGACAGAACACAAACAGTGAGAACAATTAATCGGTGTCACAGCTTGCCTTTAGAAGTTGTGGGTGCTCCATCACTGGAGGTTTTTAAGAAGAAATTGGACAGCCATTTGTCTGAAATGGTATAGCGTCTCCTGCTTGAGCAAGGCGTTGGACTAAATGACCCCCAAGTTTCCTTCCAATTCTGTTATTCTGTATTCTTCTCGTAAATAATACTGACCAAAACAAGAGGGGTTATTTAAATGGTGGCTTTCAGAGCCAGTTTGCAAAGGAGATGCTGAGGGAATAGGAACTGCGATAACACCCAAGAATGTGATAATCACAGGATCAGGGTGGCATTAGAAGGACTTCCCCCATCAGATTTAGTAGTTTAGAAACATAATATCTTGCAGCAAGTGAAGGCAAATGCAAAATGAAGAACACTATCAGGCTTCTATTAGTGATTTTCTCTTTTTTGCCATCTTCCATATGTTGCTCTGTGTAAATCGAAACACATTTCACTCACAATTTGTTCTGTATTTTTTTCCCCGCCCTTTTCAACAGAGTATGTTTTTCGCCTACTTTCTTTTACACCAGCGGTGATGGGATTCTGCCTGCAAAGTGAGACTTATAAGCTCCCCTGAATGAATTGAAAAAATGAAAAATATATTTTGTGTAAAACTCCCTCTACTCACAAAAGCCAACATTTCTTAGTGTCACTTTACCTACCTTCATGAAACG
Source organism: Hydrophis major (assembly GCA_033807585.1). NCBI lineage: Eukaryota > Metazoa > Chordata > Lepidosauria > Squamata > Elapidae > Hydrophis > Hydrophis major. The sequence goes on from CM066328.1 coordinate 170,364,302, forward strand.
ACTTATACATTCGTAAACACTTCACTGAAGGCAGCTCTGCAGTTTTATGGAAAACAACATTCCAGGGATGCAAAGATCTTGCCAGTTCTGTGAAAAATGACACCAATTAAAGCTTAAATTGCTTGTTTTCTCATAAGGTACATATTTTCATAACTTTGAAATCAAATAATTGCTGCTTTTATATTAAATACAATAAAACAAAAAAGATGCTAGTTTAGAGGAACTGCTACAAGCATTTTAATATAATTTTCCCACCATTTAAAGTCACAAAATATGGAAAGCAAGTCAAGTATGCAAAGTTTCAAGGAGGTGAAGAAACTCCTTCAGATTATTACATCATTTGTCTTTTGTGTCAGAAAATGTGCATGTGATTTCACTGTTTGATTAAATGCCAGAAAAGGCATATTGTGCTTATCAAAGTGATTACAGATTTTATTCATCTGAAAAAAGGTATTCGCTAATACTTTGACAATTGATTATTCCAAAATGTGCCAAATTATTTTAAAAACCACAGAAGTGTAGCATGTAGCAACAAAGATACCCATAACAACAACAAATCTTTATTGAAACACCATATTAATGGATTTATAGGCTATAAACTAATTAAACAACCCTTTTCTTACTGAGTGCCTCTGTAAGAACCTCTTGTCTCTGAAATCTATCATATTAATTCTCCATAAATCTATATTATTTTTTTCTTCACCTCTTATACATGTGTATAACTTGCTGATGGCAGTCACAACAAAAGTGCCCCAGTTTATTAACCAATTGGAATAACGTGTTTCATTTTTATTCTGTTTTATTTAAAATATTGACTGTGATGCAGACTTATTTTATTTTATATTTAGATGTGCATGCTGTAAGAATAGAAAAGCCCAAAGCATAACATATTTTCAATTAGCATATTTTGGATTGTACAAATGTAATTTTTATATTAAAATTCTTATTTGATATATCAAAGCTCTTTTAAATTGGGCGTATGCAGGTGCCTCTGAAATAAATGAGTGATTTTAGCTCTCCAGGAGCTCATTCACAAAATACAAATTTAAAGGTCTGTTTGCATTGGACGAGATTTGTTTATGAATTGCCATGAGAGTATTGTACAATTCAAATGTGATACATACATTCCATGTTTCTATTTCAAGTAGTAGCCTACAGAAATACCTGTAAATGTACATATACTTACACATATTTCTTAATTTTGAAGCACACAGGAGATCCAAGTCAATGAAGCAATCATCATTGGGGGCAATGATAAACATGATGGGAAGTTACTAAGCTATTAAAAGAGCTTATACCACCTTGTTATGGTGAACTGCCATTTATTTTCCCCTCTAGAAAACATCTTTTCTTTGCTGCATTCCAATTGAAATAGGATTTAAAAAAATTGGGGCATAACAAAATTGACAAAGATGCTATTGTTTAAAAAAAGATGGTTTTAGCTTCTCTATTCGGTCAATTTGAGGAAAGGCAAAGGAATGCATTAAATTACGAATATATTGAATACTAAGATATCAAACGCATTTTCAGTCACTGGGGGGACATAAACTTATATGTTATAATGAGATCCCCACAGTCCTGTGATCAACTCAGAGTAAATAGAATGAAATGCCAACGGGTGTGCTAATTATAAGTATCAGTTTTAAAAGCAACTCAGTGATCTGTGGAGCTGTGAAAAGTATCAGTTGTGTACTTGATTATTAACCCATTAGTGATGATTCCATGGATTATGAATTGTTTTTTTAAATGATGATTATTAATGGGAGGAGAGAAAAAAAAGTGGCATTAATACAATGTTAAAGTGGATTTTTTTTTCAAAGAAGGGGATCAGTTTGAGCTGATCATCATTTTAGTACTATTTAAACTAACATTGTAATTCAACATCTTACTTTTTAGACATAGTCTAGTAATGCAAGTAATTGTGTTTCTCTGCAAAGGGACAAAAATTAATGCCATGTGTACCGAGGATTCCCTACCACAATTTAGAATTCTGGTGGCGCCATGACGCCCCTGTTTTATATGGTGGCTTGCCAAAAGAAAATTACATAAGCCAATTCTGAATGCATTCCTGCTGTACTTAAAATAATAATAATAATACAGTCACATTGATGCAAGTAAATAAATAGCTTGATGAACGTTTCTGAAATGATCTCTCAATCTGAATTCACCTAATATGTAATATACTGGGACTTAGGTGTGTTTATTTTCTTTAAATAATGAAGGAAACAAAGTTATCTCAGGGGTGGATTTTCCTTCCTTCCTCCCTCCCATCTTCCTTCCTTCCTTCCTTCTTTCCTTCCTTCCTTCTTTCCTTCCTTCCTTCCTTCCTTCCTTCCTTCCTTCCTTCCTTCCTTCCTTCCTTCCTCTCTCTTGTTCTCTTTCTCTCTCTCTCATTCTTTTTCTTTCTTCCTTCTTTCTTTCTCTTTCACTCTTGTTCTCTTTCTTTCTCTCTCTTTCTCTCTTTTCCTTCCTTCCTTCCTTCCTTCCTTCCTTTCTTTCTTTCTTTCTTTCTTTCTTTCTTTCTTTCTTTCTTTCTTTCTTTCTTTCTTTCTTTCTTTCTTTCTTTCTTTCTTTCTTCACTTTCTAGGCAACTAACCACAACAGAAATAGGTCCCTTTTAACATATTGTAATGGGAGAATTCCTTTCAGCTGGCAGGCATCTTATTATTTAAATTGGAAGCTGTTGTTTCTCAAGCACATGCACCATTATAGCCTATGATGTGTGATATACTCCCCATACACATTCATTGTGTGCTTAAATACAGACTGGAAATGTTTACATACATTGTAGCATATAATATGAACTCATAAAGTCATACAATATTTGTGGCTTCATGTTATTGCCATTGAATGCACATGGATTGTTAGCATCTGGAGACAGTTACGTAAACCATCAATGTTAGTCAGTGTGATTATTCTCCAGGCTTACATGGGTGCAGCATACATTTATGGCACAACTTCTGCGAAAGAATTCTCTCTCAAGGTTTCAGAACAAAAAATGTTGTCCATTGTAGCAAAACCAAAACTAAACAGGGTTAGGGAAGCTGGCCCTTCATGGCCAGTGAAATTTGTCACATTACAATCATAGTTCCACCAGTGATGGTATTCTACTGGTTCGGCCCTGTTTGAGTGAACTGGTAGTAAAAAAAATGCTACCATTCAGCTGAACCGGTAGTAAAAAAAAAAACAGCTATTGGCTCAGGTGAACTGGTATTTCTTTTTCTTTTCTCCTCTTGATGATCAGCTGTGCCCCCCTCGCTATCTTACTGCTTTGCCCAAGAAGCTTCCCTGAGGCAAAAAAATGGAGTGCGGGGGCGGGAGGGTACTACACACAAAAAAAGAAGCCACATCCACCCAGTCACATAGCCACTCTCACCTAGCCACACCCACAGAACCGGTAGTAAAAATATTTGCATCCCACCCCTGAGTTCCACTCTGGGTCATGTGAGCAGGAGAGAGGGGGGTTAGTGTCGTGTCCGTTCGGCAAGGAGACCAGGAGGCAGTGACTAGGGTTTCAGCTCTTTATTTAGCCCCCGGAACCGATGTGGTTCCAAAGGAAAAACAGCGGCTTTTTATTCTCAAGCCGCGGCGGCCGCGGCCAATGGCACCGCTTTGAATCTCCCGCGATTCGTATCCACCAATCGTGGGAGATTCTCAGTGGGCCAATCAGCGCGGCTCGCTAAACCAATCAGATCACCCTGCGCTTTGACTAATCAAAAGGCGGGGTTTCAAGAATGCAAATGAGCGTACAGAACACCCCTCCCCTCTTGGTTTGGTCCTACATAACGTAGTCCTGTAAGTAGGCAGGGCTCTAGAGGCACTTGCCTACTGGACCTGCGCAAGTCAGTCGTTGGTTGGCTCCCGGCCGGTTCGGTCGGGTTCTCTGTGTCTCTCGGCCTCGTCAATGGAACCGCCTGGTAGGCCTTGCCGGGCCGCTTGTTGCAGCTCCCTCCCGGTCTACCCGGGCTGGTTGAGCTGCGGTTTTCGCCGCTCCCGCCTGTTCTTTCCGGGCTGGTCGAGCTGGCCTGGCTGCTTCTCCCTGGTGAGGTCCCGAGCTGGCTGCTTGCTGATGAGTATGGCTCATTCCTTTCTTCTGGGTTTTGGTTCTCGGAGTATTCCCTCCCCTCTTGGCTTGTGTTAAGGGGATTTTCTGTGTCTGATTGCATGTCAGTTGTGTTTCTTGTGGCCGTTCTCGATCTTATTTGATCGATGTGGCGTTTCCACGCTCGTCCGTCGGTTGTTTGCAGCCGGTACGAGCGGGGACCTGTCAGTTGGGTTATGGTTGCTGGTACCCATAGTGGGTCTCCGGTTAGGTTTTTTGCATAGACGGCATCGCCTGGTGCAAAAGACCGGTGCTTGCTGGAGGAGTTTGGGGTTTTTTCCGGGTTGTATGTGGGGTGCAATCTGTCGAATGGGGACCTTATTTTCCTCCCCATTAGTAGCTCTGCCGGGCTTTTGTTCATTGTTGTGTTCGGGGTTATATGTTGTATAAAAAGCATTTTATTTATTTTGTCTTGGATTTCCCCATGTTCGATTTTCTGAATGTTTTTTTTTGTGAATTGAACCATCCGTTCCACCCTTCCATTCGCCGCCAAATGCGCCGGAGCTGTCAGTGCATGTCGTATGCCCCGTTCCACTAGGAATTTTTCAAATTCCAGTGAGGTGAATTGGGGCCCGTTGTCCAACACGGTGACACCCGAGAGGCCGTGGGTTGCGAAGTTTGCAAAGTCCCTTGGTCACGGCCTCTGTGGTGGTGGATTTCATGTTGCTTACCTCCAGCCAGTTGGAGTAAGCATCTACGTTTACTAGGAATGTATGTCCCTTGGTAGGCCCGGCAAAGTCTATGTGGACCCTAGACCAAGGTCCCCTGGGGGTTTCCCATTCCAGGATCGGTGCCATGGGAGGGCTCGATCTGGTTTCTTGGCAGCGTTGACACCTTGCCACCCAAGCCTCGATTTGTTTATCCATCCCTGGCCACCAAGCGTAACTCCAGGCCAGGGCTTTCATTCTAACTATACCCGGGTGCCCCTCGTTTAACAATTCCAATACCTTCCCTTGCAGTTTTTCCGGGATAACCACCCTACCCTCCACAGTACACACCCTTTTTGCAGCGAGAGTTCCGTTTGCCGGTTTCGGAATGTTTTGAATACTTTGTCGTTTTCCTTTTCCGGCCATCCTTTCTCTACCCAATGTAACACCCGCGCCAGACATTTGTCTTTATTAGTTTCTCGGGCAATGTCTGACGCAGTTATGGGTAGCTCGGGCAGAGTCTCTATGCTGAGGGTGCTTGTTTTGGGTGCTGGGTCGGTGTCTAGATCGGGTAGAGGTGAGCGGCTCAAAGCGTTTGCATGTGTGATAGTCTTACTGGGTCAGTGTGTGAGCCGGTAGCTGTAGGTGGCAAGGAATTTGGACCACCTTGTCATCCTGGGAGATAAAATGTTTGGGGTGGCCCGGTTCCCTGCCAGGATGCCCAGCAATGGTTTGTGGTCCGTGATGATTGTGAACATGCGGCCGTAGAGGTATTCGTGGAACCTCTTCACTGCTGCGATGATGGCTAGGGCCTCCTTGTCCAGCTGGCTATAGTTCCGCTCTGGTTTGGTGAGTGTCCTGGAGAAGAAAGCAATGGGTGCTTCTCTTCCATCCGGGATTGTGTGGCTGAGGATGGCGCCAACTCCGAAGGGTGAGGCATCGCATGTGATGGTGAATGGTAGGGTCTCATTGTATTGGGTGAGGATGGCATCCGAGGTGAGCAGGTCCTTTGTTTTCCTGAAGGCGGCTTCCTTGCATTTCCCCCAAGTCCAGGTAGCCACCTTGTCCAAGAGTCTATGCAAAGGCTCCGCCGTGGTTGACTTTTGGGGCAGTAAAACATTGTTAAAATAAACCAATCCCAGAAACGCCTGCAGTTCTGTTTTAGTCCTGGGTATGGGTGCCTCCTTAATGGCTCTGATTTTGGTTGCGGTTGGGTGGATGCTGTGCCGGTCTAGGAGGTACCCCAGGAACTCGACCCGCTCTGTGTAAAGTTGGCACTTTTCCCTCTTTACTTTTAGCCCGGTTTCCTTGAATTTGGTTAGCACCTCCCTTAGCCGACCCTCTAGTTCTCGCTGGTTGGTTGCCGACACCAGCACATCATCGAAGTAGGGCACCACCCCCTTGATGCCTTGCAAGAGTCTCTCCATGAGGCTCTGGAAAATTCCAGGCACCATGCTGAATCCAAACTGGAGTCGGTTACATCGGAAAGCTCCCCGGTGGGTGACTATGGTTTGCGCCTCCGCGGTTTCTGCGTGGACCAGTAGCTGTTGGTATGCTTGGGCCAGGTCGAGTTTCGCAAAAACCTTGCCCCCCCCCCAGTGAGTGTAGAAGATGCTGCACTACTGGGACGGGGTGGCGCTTTGTTGCAAGGCGCAATTTAGGGTGGCCTTATAGTCCCCGCAGATTCTCACCGACCCATTGGGCTTGACTGGGGTGACTATTGGGGTCTCCCACCAGGCATGGTCAATTGGTTGTAGGACCCCTTGCTTGACGAGCTTGTCAATTTGCTCGTTAATTTTTGGCTTGAGTGCAAAAGGTACCCGCCTTGGTTTTAGGCATCTCGGGGGAATGTTAGGGTCTAGGCTAAAGGAGATGGGGGGCCCTCGGTACTTGCCTAGGGTGCCATCAAACACTTCCTGGAAGTCCCGTGCCAGTTGCTGCTCCCAATCGGTCTCGGCAATGTGGTTGATGCCCGTGACTTCGATGCCGAGCGGCGCGAACCATTGCAGTCCCAAAAGGCTGGGTCTGTCACGGTCCACGATTGTCAGGGGAAGCTTCGCAGTGCGGCCCTTAAATGTCACTTTGAATTGTCTGGTTCCAACTACCAGGATGCGGTTTCCTTGGTGGTCTTTGATGATTAGTCTCTGGTTCTCCAGTCCCTTCTTGTGGATGGTAGGCACCAAGCGTTTGATTTCTTGCCAGGCGACCATGGAGAGGTAGGACCTGGAGTCCATCTCCATTTTACATGGTTCACCTTCGATGCCTACCTCCACGTAGACTTTTTGGGCGTCGGTAGTTGATGCGTGGCCGATGATGACCGTCTGGTGTGTTTCCTCCTTCCGCCAGGTCCGCCACCTCGTCGGGTTCGCCCGCTCCGATCCCATCGGCTGTCGGCTGGGTGATCTCTGGTTCTTGGGGGTGTGCTGTCCCGTCTCCGCTTGCTGTGGTCCCGCCATCTGGGGCTGTAGGCTTTCTTTAATCGGCAGACGCGGGCGATGTGACCCTTTTTGTCGCAGTGCCGGCAGACTGCGTCAAAGAAACAGCACTCAGATCTTGGGTGGTCGCCTCTACAACCGGCACACGTGGTCCCCGACTTATGACCCCGCCGACTGCGCTGGTTGCGTCCCGCCTGGAGCCGGTGGATTTCCTCCTCGTCGTCCAAGGTGTCAGAGGCAGAGTGGAATTTGCCATGGTGGGTGGTGGTCTCGCGGTGACTTGCTTCCGGTTGGGCCTTGGTCGCCCGTCCAGAGTTGGTGGTCGCAGTGCGGTCCCCTGCGTCCGATCTCTGCATGCGGTTCGCCGACTTCCGGGTAGCCTCGGCTGTGGTGGCTTCAGCGATGGCGTCGGCGAGGGCGATGTTGCCTTTGGCCATTAGCTGACTCTGTAGGACTGTATCCCGAAGTCCGAGCACAACTCAGTTCTGTAGGGCCTCGTCCATATCGGAGAATCTGCACATGCCTCCTAGGTTCCGCAACTCTGCAACAAAGTTGCTGATGCTTTCACCCGGTCTCTGGTCCCGCCGGTAGAAGTCGTGCCGCCTGATGAGGGTGGGCATGGCGGGGACGTAGTGGTTGCAGAGCAAAGGTTCGAGGTCGTCCCAGTCCATCTCTTTGACGTCAGCAGGTTTCGCGAGGGCTTTCGCCATCTTGAACACTGCGGGTCCACAGTGTGTCAGGAAGATGGCTCGTTGTTTCGGCCCGGTGGCGTCCTTCATGTTGCTGCATTCGAGGAACATGAGGAATCTGTCCGTGTAGGATTCCCAGTCCTCGCTGGCGGGATTGAAGGGCACGGGCAGAGCGATGCTGGCCATCTCGTCGGTCTTGCTTCCGTCGGACATGTGCTTGATGGAGTTCAGCCTCGGGATCCCATCCTCATCGCCAGTGTCGTGTCCGTTCGGCAAGGAAACCAGGAAGCAGTGACTATGGTTTCAGCTCTTTATTTAGCCCCCGGAACTGATCTGGTTCCAAGGGAAAAACAGCGGCTTTTTATTCTCAAGCTGCGGCGGCCGCGGCCAATGGCACCTCTTTGAATCTCCCGCAATTCGTATCCACCAATCATAGGAGATTCTCAGCAGGCCAATCAGCGCGGCTCGCTAAACCAATCAGATCACCCCGCGCTTTGACCAATCAAAATGCAGGGTTTCAAGAATGCAAATGAGTGTACAGAACAGTTAGAATGGAATTGAACCACTACCCCTTTGCCTCTCTAACGGGGTTAATTGGTGTTTTTTATTCCTAGATTTTTTCTTTTCTTTTGGAGGCCCAAGTTGGATTTTGCTTCATTTTTCAACTTCGTTTTACTTAGCCAGTTTTTATTACCAAAACATATTTGGTCCTATGCTGAGTAATCCTGCTGATGGGTCCAGTCGAGAGTGAACCCCTTCATGACCGATTTCCAAAAATCCATTGGGTTGGAAAGAATGAACCACTTTATGGTAAGTGTTTATGGAGATTGCCTATCAACCAGATCATTTCCAAAAAGCAACTGAGCTTTCTTGGCTTTTCTTTTCTTTCTGTGGTTCTTGAGTTAGAATTGAAGAAGCTTCTTGGATGAGAAGCGATGTTTTCAAAGGAAAAAACAAACAAACCCAGAAAATCCAGTTGCCTTTTGTGTGGGGGAAAATAGCATCTTTGGGACTTTACAGATAACAGATAGTCAGAGTTGGAAGGGACCTTTTAGGTCATCCAGTCCAACCCCCTGCCCAAGCGGGAGAACCTATACCGTTTCTGACCAATGGCAGTCCAATCTCTTCCAGGAGTTTGCTTATAGCTCTGTAAGGCTTTTTAAGGAAAGCCTACAGAGTACAGCTTCTAAAATTCTTCCCTACCTTTTCATCATCAGCAACCTAAGGAAGGATCTGTATTTTCTTCCATTTGACAAAGTCAGGCTAATTGTGTTTTTGTGCATGTGCATGTTTCTAGTTTCCCCTTGTGTCATGTCTTGGCACATTTGTGTGTATGTGTGTATTAGAAAGTTCAAGGCGATATGAATATACTCCACTCTGGAGAGAAGACAGAAAGGCTTAGAATAGAGCAGTCAATAGCATTCTGAAGAGTTGGCAGCTGTTTCTCCCATAGGGCTGCATTTTTCCCACCTGACTTGATCCGAGTTATTTTTCAGAACTTGACCATTTGGTTGCCACCATCTCCACCACGACCTCCACCATCACCATCAAATTTGGTCCTGTATTGTCCATGTTTGGGGGGACCTCTCCTACTTATAGAGAGAGAGCTAGCTGACAATTGAGCCTCTCAATTCCTTTTCCTTCCTTTTTTTGCACTGGAAAGAATGAAAAATAAAGAGTTGAATAATATGTTAATAGAACAATTTATTCCGGAATCCATCACATATTATGAGCTATCAAACATCTATCACTTTTAAGATCTAAAGATGTTTGTGGATAGAACATCTGTTTGTCTTTCCAATTTTCTTCCTGCTTTCTTTGTAACTGTTTCTCCCACCTTCATTTCAGCCCATAAGATCAAGAAGAGTCATCTAAGTACAGGTAATCCTCAACTTACGACCACAATGGAGTCCAAAATTTCTGTTGCTAAGCGAAACATTTGTTAAGTGAGTTTTGCCCTGCTTTACTCTCTTTGTTACTGTAGTTGTTAAGTGAATCATTGCAGCTGTTAAGTTAGAAACATGGCTGTTCAGTCAATCTGGCTTTCTCACTGACTTTGCTTGTCCGAAGGTCGCAAAAGGTGATCGCACAACACTGGGAAACTGCAACCGTCATCAGTGTGAGCCAGTTGCCAAGTGTCTGAATTTTGATCACATGACTATAGGACTGCTGCACTGGTCCTAAGTGTGGAAAATGATCATAAGTCACATTTTAGTGCCATTGTAACTTTAAACGGTCACTAAATGAACTATAGTAAGCTGAGAACCACCTATGTTAGGATTACAATTTAACTCTCTTAAATGAAAAGTATATATCCATCTAATCATTTGAACTATTCAACCATAAGCTCAATTGGTTCTTTTTCATGTCTGGATACTTAAAGGTATTATCACAACTGTTGTCCTCCAAAGATACTGCTATTGACAAGAGTGGGCTGTCTTCTAAAAAAACAACCTGTTACAGGTCTAGGTTTCCAGAAGCAGCGGCATTGCTTAGCTTCCTTTAAAAAAGGAAGGTCTACAGAGAGTGTCATATTTTACATGGATGCAGAATCTTTTCAAATATTGTTCAGGAACAGGTTACTTGGAACAACATCAATCAAATCTCTCCTTCTGAATGAAGGAGCATCATGATATCTGACTGACAAGCCCAGCCTCTAAAACCAGAGTCGCTTGAGAAATCAGTCCAATAAAGGATGTGAAACTGTCAGTCTGTGCTCTCTTCAAATCCCAAGAAAGAAGTACTCAGACTTCATGGTTAAAATAAAGTTATCCTTTTACTGGGAAATAAAGTGAAAGCTTCAGATTTAATTCCAAATCTAAGGAATTGGCACGCGATCACATATACAAAGGAATGGAAATGCTCCCATCCCCCAAAGTCCAAATGAGTCTTCCAATTAAAAGTTCTGAATATGATCATGTGGTCATCTCCAGGTGGTGATGAGACTGCTGTCAGTTGACCTTGACATATTTTGATAAAAGTTCGCAGTTGCGCAAAAAGGGACAGAAGCTAACCAAGAAATGGAAAGTTAAAGAAAAGAATCCCCCCTCCCCTTGCTAACCCAGCAAAGGAATGCAAAACACCTCCAGCTTTCTTCCCCTTCAAATTCCCCCCTCCCTCCGTTGCTATTGACAGCTGAAAGACATAAATTAGCATAGCAGTAGAAAAGCAATAGTTAGAATGCAGATTATACATATTATGGATTATACATATTATGGATTATTTTGAGGCTGACAGAAACTGTGAGAACACAAATATGGAAAAAATACATGGGATGGAATTCTTTGTAGGCATTCTTGGGATCCTGGCTGTGTTTCATATAAGTTGTTGGGTTTTTTTAATAATATAAGAAACATTTATAATAACAAATTATGAATTGGATTAAAGTGGTTGCAACAAAAACACTATACATAAAGCAGGATGTAATAATCCAGTTGCTATTTAATTACATATTTTTCCAGTTGCTATTTAATTACATGTCATTCTATTTTCTTTAAAAAATATTTCTATGAACTTTGAAGCCCTATCAGTATAATTAATTTATGTCAATTTAAGATGACATTTCTGCTGTCTCATAAAATGTGATTTTTCTCAGAGAATTATAGGAACTGGAGCTAAATGAATATTCCTTGAAAAGGCAAAATGTCACTTTTTCCCTACCAACTCCGCTTGCCTTTACAATTCTGTTGAGCTGATCTTTAATACCTTGTTCATTTATTTAAAATAAGTATAAATTTAAGTATTTCCATTTATTAATTACATTTATGAGAATTTTAATTTAATTATTTATCAATCATTTACTCCTGTTAGGGATAACATTGTTTACCCTAACTGGTTTAGGTAAAATAATAAATATGTAATCATAGTTTATAAGTTAAAGTGTCTGCAACTTTAAATATAGGAATGTAATTAAGGGAGTGGTTGTGAAAGCACTTTAAAAGAAGCAAGACGACAGCTTGCGCTCTCTCTGGCTTTGATGATCCCTAATTACTGCATGGACTCAAGACTGCGTTACTCGAACGGGAGAGATAAACAAAGGACTGATATGTAAGCGAACTGACATAGGATATTCTACACGGACTTTGCTAACTGAATATCCTTGAATGGACTGACTAAATGATACATGAATAATGGACTGTTATTTTGACTATGCTATAAATGGAATAAACTATATTTTTGATAGCACAAGTGTATCTGTTATTTTTACTGTATGTTAATAAACATACAAACTTATCTCACTCATTTATCTGTGTGCCTATCTGACTAACGCTGCACATTCTGTTTAGCTTGTCTCCTTAACCCTGGTTGGGGAACCCAGGCTTAACAACTCCTAACTTGTTAATTTCCCTTTCCATTTTAGATGGCATTGTAGGAAGAGAATTCCAGCTTATAAAGTGCTAAGTCAACAAATATTGAAATATAATAACTGTTAGGATAACATTGTTTTACCCTAACTGGTTTAGGTAAATAATAATATGTAATCATAGTTTGTATGTTAAAGTGTCTGCAACTTTAACTGTGGGACAGTAATTAAGGGAGTGGTTGTGAAAGCACTTTAAAAGAAGCAAGGCTGCAGCTTGCTCTCTCTCTGGCTTTGATGATCCCTGATTACTGCAAGGAAACAAGTCTGCATTGCTCGAACGGGAGAGAAAACAAAGGACTGACTTGTAAGTGAATTGACATAGGATATTCAAAACGGACTTTTGCTAACTGAATATCCCTGAATGGACTGACTAAATGATACATGACTATTGGACTGTTATTTTGACTATGCTATGAACTCATAATGGAATAAACTATATATTTGATAGCACAAGCGTATCTGTCATTTTTACTGTATGTTAATAAACATACAAGCTTAGCTCACTCATTTATCTGTGTGCCTATCTGACTAAGCTGCACATTCTGTTTAGCTTGTCTCCCTAACCCTGGTTGGGGAAACCAGGCTTAACACTGGTTATGGGCCCAGAGGCTGCAAAGTCAGTTTAACTAGGATAAAACAGATTTATGTAAAAATGAGAGTTTGTGTTGTTATACATTACAGTAAACAGACAGCTGTGTTTTATTAATTATATTTTTATATCCATATAAGAAAACATGGCACAAGTCAATCAACAAAGTTTGTCCCTTATATCCAAGCTGGATGGAACAAACTATGTATCATGGTCTATGAAATGTAGTCTGCTTCTACGAAGAGAAGGTTTGTGGAACATAATTGAAAATCCACCAAACGTAGAAGAATGGGATCCAGAGGATGAGGAAGATAAATTAAAGATAGAAGAATTTATGCATAAAAATCAACAAGCTATTTGCATTATTGCTTTAACCTTAACTGATATGCAACTTGTTTATATCCACGGAGAGAAATTAGCTGTTGGGTGTTGGCAGAAGCTGAAGAGGATTTATGTTCGAGATAACATTGGTGCTCACATAAATCTAACACGGAAACTTTTCAGTACACATCTCCATAAGAATGGTGATATGCTGAGTCATTTGAAAACTATGCAAAGCATTTTTCAAGAACTGCACGAGAAAGAGCTTATTTTCTCTGAATTACACCAAGTCTACATAATTCTATCTTCACTTGACGAAAGCTATGATAACTACGTAACTTCTCTTGAAATATTGCCAAAGGAAAGCCTAATTTTAACTGATATAACTGGCAGATTGATTGAAGAGGCCAGAAGAAGGCTTGAAAGAGATGAGTTAAGGAGACAGCAACCTCAAAAAGAAGATAATGAAACTCCTACTGCATACGCAATTAAAAAGTGTTTTAATTGTGGAGGAAGAGGACATTTGGCAAGATTTTGTAAAAAGGCAAAGCGACAGAATGCTGGCCAGAATACTAAAACTCATCAAAAGATAAATAAAAATTTAGAGTTAGCCAAAAGGAGCTGTAAAAAATAATTTATGGGTGGTTGATAGTGGAGCATCACATTGTATAACAAATGATAAGAAAAATTTTATTAAAATGTCCAAGAGTACACAGCAGATATCGTTAGCCAATGGCTGGAAACTGAAAGCTAAAGGTCAAGGTATAGCATATTGTTCTTTTATAAAAGAGAATGTAAAAATGTTATATGTACCACAACTTAAGTTTAATTTAATTTCAGTTAGAATTTTGGTTAAACTAGGATATGTAGTTACATTTAAAGGAGATAACTGCATAATTGAGAAAGAAGATAAGAAAATTACTGCATCTTTTTTTTTTGAAAAAAAGTTTTTATTAATTTTCTACAAACAAACAAGACAAACAAAACATAAAAACATCAACTCTTATGTGTACATCCAGTGTGTCAGTTGGTTCATCATTTTTGTGCATTCATTCTGTAGTCTCAAATTACAATTACATTACATAACAACTCATATTGTCAATCCAAACTTATATATCCTAATATCACTAAAAAAAGAAGTTTTTGACTATATTTTTAATCATTCATGCTTAATGAGCTAACAATACTTTAAACCAGTTTACTCTATAACAAATCATCTAGTCATATCAAATCAATCCTAAAAAATCCTTTATAAATATAATATCAAATAGCAAAATAATAGCAAAATAAAGATATTCCTTACTATCTAGCATTCTCAATATTCTATTATCGTATTTTATCATCTAGCCATTTATAAAAAAGATCCCAAATTTCGTAAAATTGTTTATCCTCTTGCTCTCTAATTTCAAATGTCAATCTACTCATCTCAGCACATTCCAATATTTTCTTAATAATTTCTTCCTGTAATGGTATTTTCTCATTCTTCCAATTTTTAGCAAATACAATCCTGGCCGCTGTTAATACATTTACAATCAGGTATTTCAAATCTTTACTATATATATCAGGTAAAATTCCCAATAAGAAGATCTCTGGTTTCAAATCTATATGTTTCTTTGTCATTTTTTCCAACCACATGCGAATTATAGTCCAATATTTTCTAGCATCCTCACAAGTCCACCACATATGGTAATACAAGCCGGGTATCTGATGACATTTCCAACATTTTTCAGATTTGTTCTTAAACATTCTTGCTATTCTTGTCGGAGGAAAATGCCACCTGTAAAACATCTTATACAAGTTTTCTTTATATGCTGTTGACATTGTCATTTTATAATTTTGAGACCACAATTTCTGCCATTTCTCTAAATCAATCCCATATCCAAAATTCTTCCCCCAAACAATCATAGTTTCTTTGACTTGTTCTTCCTCTAATTTCATTCCCAGTAAATAACCATATAGTTTTTTAATCACCTTCTCATCAGTACCCATCAAAATCTTATCTAAATCAGTCTGTTTATCATAAAATCCCTCCGTTTT
Organism: Hydrophis major; assembly: GCA_033807585.1. Classification (NCBI taxonomy): domain Eukaryota; kingdom Metazoa; phylum Chordata; class Lepidosauria; order Squamata; family Elapidae; genus Hydrophis; species Hydrophis major. Next base: position 170,379,485 of record CM066328.1, read on the forward strand.
AGAATCTTCATCATACCTTGAGTGTATTTGTGCATATGAAAACCAATTCATCCTTATACCTTGTTCCTCTAAGTTTTGGATCGATTTAAGTTCACCCTTTTCATCCAAAAGTTCCCCATATCTAACTGTTTGTTCCTTCTTGTAGATTATAGGATAGGAAAATGCTTCAATGGTCGATAACCAAACTGGAATTTTCAAATAACATTGTCTTTTTATCTTCTCCCAATTTAACCACAAAAACTCCCGTACATAATGTCTTCTAAAATAACCCTGTGTTTTAGTTCCCTTATACCATAAAAAAGCATGCCAACCCAACAGCAAGTCATGCCCTTCTAATGTCAACAACCTATGTTTCCTTAATGTTATCCATTCTTTGACCCACATCAAACTTGCAGCTTGATAATACAATTCCCAATTAGGCAGACCAAAACCTCCTCTAATTCTAGCATCTTGCAAAAGCTTTAGCTTTATTCTTGCTTTTTTACCTTGCCATATAAACTTCAACATGATTTTATTTAAATCTTCAAAATAGTCTTTTCCAAGCCTAACTGGTATTGTTTGAAACAAAAATAAAATTCTAGGTAAGATATTCATCTTAATTGTTGAAATTCTCCCTATTAATGACAATTGCAAGTTTTCCCACTTCTTCAAATCTGTAGTTATCTGTTGTTTAAGTTTAATATAATTATTCTCCTTTAATGTGCTACATCTTGTGCTATATTTGATAGCACAAGCGTATCTGTCATTTTTACTGTATGTTAATAAACATACAAGCTTAGCTCACTCATTTATCTGTGTGCCTATCTGACTAAGCTGCACATTCTGTTTAGCTTGTCTCCCTAACCCTGGTTGGGGAAACCAGGCTTAACAATAACAATTCTTTCAAAAAGAATTGGACATTTGAATTTACTGGGAAGAAATATTTTTTTGAAAGAATATAATTCTTTGTTGCCATGTATTGTGTTTATTCAAAAGGTAATCCACATTCTAATAAGTCAAATATCAGGATTTTTTTGGATATATTTATTTTACTATTGCTATAGTTTAAAATGGGTTTGGGACTTATTTATATACATGTGCCTAGAATAGGCATACTTTTGGCAATTTGCCCTAAATTCTGGTAAGTGTTGGCATCCCTTGAGACAAAAGTCTGTCGGAATAAAGAGTTTAGCAATTGAAGGAGAAAAAGGGGACTCCTGGCAACCTTGACCAAGTAAATGGCCATGGAAATTGTGAAGACAACAAAGGAGACAAGACTTTTGCAAGAGAGATTTTGGCCAAGTTTACAAGAGAGAAAGAGGCCAAGAAGAAGACGAGCAAGGGAGCCAAGAAGTTGGCCTCCAGAGAGACAAAGAAAGAAAAACGTTTTTAAAATAGAAACATCTAGAGAGGATCATCAAAGAATTTGACTGTGGGAAACCTGTCCAGCAAGAGAGGATAAAAAGCTGAGATGTTTATTATTTTAATTTTTTTGGAATGTTACAAATGCATGTACCAGAGGATGTCATTAGAAAAACATGCTTGTATCCAGGTTATGAATTTCAAAGTTTCTTTTGAGATAGCCTATCATTCTTCTCCTCTTCCAAAACCAAACCAACAATGATCATCTCTTGTTTGCCTGCAGTATCACTGATTAGATACAGAAAATAATGTTTTTCATTTCATTTCTACTCCTACGTGACACACTTATAATAATTAGGGACAGGGTGTGATCTATTGAAGAATAATATTTTATCTTCGGTGGAAGAGTCTCTAATGCCTGGAAGGTAATTTAATTAGAAACATTGCATATACAGAGAAATGTAACCAACACCCATACACAGATGCACAAATTTGCCAAAATATCTACGCATATTTCTGTGCATACTTTTCCAAATATACATTTTCCTCTATTTTATCCAACACAATCCATTCTGACAGCAGTTTTTTTTTTGACTTGCATCCTTTTTTTCTCTGTGTTTTTAGGCAAAATGATACTGCATATATGCACATTTAGTTTTACTTGTAACTTTTACTTTAAGGAATGCAAGATTTTTCCACACATGTACATTCTGATTCTCCTATGCATTTGGGATTTAGCAATATTTTGAAAATTATACAAAAATCTAATTCATCTTTTTGTGAGCATAGCTAACCACAATAGATATAAATAAAAGCTAAATGACAAGAAATGTTTTGTTTTATTGCATTCATACATAAACTTTGCATTATAAGTGAAGAATTATTTCAGACATTGTATATTTGATATTAAAAAACTGAATGAATGATCTAAAACTATAATTTAAAGGGCTTAGAAATAATATTTGAGATTGTACCATTGAAATATACTGGTACTAAAAGTCAAATGCAACCCAGCATTAATGGTTCCTTTGTTCAATCAATTGATCGATCAATTGATCGATCTTGAAGAAGGTGTGGTCTTAAATTCCCAGAATTCTGGGAACTTTGCTAACAGGGGAATTCTGGGAGTTGAAGTCTTTTCAAGTGGTTAAGGTTGAGAAACACTGATCCAGATCTTCCAGTACATGTCTCAGTAATAGAATAGTGATAAGAGATACCCAGTGCTAGTTTCCTCCTCTCATATGTTGTGTATATATAATGGTCATGATTATTTAAGAACTCATTTAAATAAGGGAATAAATAAACCACCCTCCCTAAGGCCTCAAGGATACTCCTGATTCTGGTTTTCTATCATGTTGAGGTACTGTAAATTAAAATATTGTGCAGGCTTGATACATTAAAGAAATCCACAGAAAATTGTTCCCCAAAATTTGGGAACAGAAAAAAAAATCAAGATCACCCTGATTTTATGTCTACTATACAAAATGGTTGCAAACAGAAATAAGGCACTTACAAGTGTGAGAGCTTTTATTCATGTGTTGTAAATCTTCTTTTGCCAGCCAAGGTAGAACTAAGGGTCAGTAATTTGGAGTAACAAAGACTTGGGAGTTTGAAGAGAGGTTGCTTACTTTGTAAATTATGAGGCTTCTGCAAGCTGTTTGCCTGGAGTTTGGAGGCAGAGATTTTGAGAGAAATCCAATCAAGGCTGTAGGCTGAAGGCCAGAGAATTCCACAGAAGCCAGTCCAAAAGTCAAGTCAAAGACCTGATGGCAGGCAAAAGGCAAGAGGAAGAAACTTGCAATGGGACATTTCAGAAAGAGAGGTCAAGAAACAGGAGAAATGTTCCCAAGGAGAATAGAGCTGAAACATGCTTTGATATGACCAGAGCTTCTGGCCTTGCTTAATTAGAGGAGTTAATTTCTACTTCCTTCAAGAAGCTGAGTCAGCCGCTATCATTCAGCCTACTTTAGCTGGTGCATGTTCCAGGCTTGATAATGGAGAGATTATAATGCCTTGTGGTCAGAATTTGTGGCCATTCATTCTGAATCCGAACCCACTTCAAGTTACATATTGCCTCAGCCTCAAAATCAGAGGAATTCAAATAATAAGATGGCCCTTCTCATTTTGAATCGTTCATTTCCTCCCCACTTCATCCCAGCCCCTGTGGGGGTCTCAGTCTTCTCCTAAATACAAGGACAAACACACAACAAGCTTATAAAACCAAACCAAATTATTAACTCATCATTAGTACTTAAGGGGTATTGCATCTTGATGAGTTTAATTGACTATTCTGTCCCAATTATTTTGCACATGCTCTAGGCCAGGGATGTCAAACCTGCAGTGTCACAGAGGCATCACATGTTGTATCCTGAGTCCCCCCCTTTGCTAAACTGGATGTGGGTGTGGTCAGCAGGTGACACATCTGGCCTGCGAGCCACAAGTTTGACACCCTGCACTAAGCTAAACCAAGTGGCACATCCTTTTCTCTCCAATGCAATTCTTTTGGGTGGGGTGTTTCACTCACATTTTTTTTGTTGCAAAATTCCAGTTTGAAGGTTCTGTGAAGTCCAAGTAAAGGGGATCTTTGCATGCATGGTGTATAGCTTTAGTATCACTAGTAGTATTTGGGTGTGAAGCGCAGCAGTGTATTGTATGCACACAAATGCACATCTCTGAATTTGCATTCTTTTATCTTTATCTTCTTTCTTCTGAAAAATGTGCAACCGCAATGTTCAAAAAACAGCCTGGAAAATTCAAAACAATGCTGATAAAAATGGCCAAGCATTTAATTCCAAGCCCAAAATAAAATGCTTGGATCATGTGTGTTTTTGAGTGCCAAACTCTCAAAAACAACTGTTTCAAGTTTGGAAAGTTTTGATGTTTTACACACTCTCTAAAGTCTAGTACGCTGTCTGTAATAATGTTTTTATGTTTTTAATTTTATCCCTGAGCAATAGCAGCTTAACCCACAATGCACTGTAAATGCCATGCTATCCCATTATGAGGAATGAGAGAGAAAGAGAATCTCCAGTGATGGTGGGGGGAGGGGGTGGCAGGAGAATAACCCAATATCCAAAGCTATAGTTGCAGTAATTGTAGATTTGTGTGATATGTATGCTATTTTTCTGCATATTTATGTATGTGTGTTTTGAAAGCCACCTTAAGCTGAGGAAGCTTAAATATAAACAGACAAATAAGTCTAAATGCCTTCAAGATCCAAAAAAGATAAATAAATCTGCACATTGCTTCCTCTCCTATATTTATTTTCATCTTCAACACTGAACAGATCCTAAGTAAGAATAGATTTTTCTCCCTAAAACGGTTAAACGTTTACAGAACTCAGACTCTTTTTAGCTCAGGCTTATGAGTATCTCAGCATCCCAAAGCAACGTTTAGTTGGGTGAATGGACAAGGAAGGAAAGTCATGGAGGAACGGACTGGAAGATTTCTTTGACAATATTTATATCTTTTAATATTTGAACATTAAACCTGGTGTTTTGAGGATTCTATAAGTAGATTTCATAGAGGGATGAGATTGCTGGGTTTGAATGACAATGCTGGGAGGGAGACAGATGTTTTGACAGGAGGCAAATTCTGTATCTTTCAAATAATTGGCAACATACCCATGGTTGCATTTTGAAAGCAATGGTTTTTATTTGTATTTTGTAGAAAGCACATATTGGAATTGATGACACAATATGGAATAAGCTGAAGGATTAACTAATTGCTGTACCTGAATGTGTAACTATAACTTAAATTTAGCTTTATAAGGAAACAATTGGTAAAAGTTGCAAACTTGTCCCCACCTATTATTCTCCATTCTAGCTCCTACCTTCATCTGACTTTCTTTTCGCTGGATCTCCAACATATATGAGAACTAGAAGTGGTATTCAGCAGGAAATTTTGACTAGTTCATAAAACCGGCAAACACCACCTCTGACTGGCTCTACCTTCATCTATTCTCTGTCTCCCGAGTCCCAGCTGATTGGCTGGGTCTTCTTTTGTTGCCTTGCACAGGAGAATGGAGCTGGAAAGCAGGTTAGTTGGGTGTGGTTAGGGTTAGGGTGTGGGGTGTGGGGTGGGAATGGAGATGTTACAGTATCCTTCCCCTGCCATGCCCACCAAGCCACACCCACCAAGCCATGCCCACAGAACCAGAAGTAATTTTTTTTGAATCCCACCACTGATGAGAACCCATATATAGGATAAGGAAGGTGACTGAGACTCTAGATAGGATTGCACCCTCGCAACTTCTCCTCACCCATAGACCTCCCTGTGCCCTGTGGTATACAGAGGAACTGAGAGGGATGAAATGCATGAGGAGACATCTAGAGCACTGCTGACGGAAGACAGGAGATGAACTCGATTGAACCTGAGTAAAAACTGCTACTAAGGCCTACCTTGTGGCAATTCGTGAGGCAAAGTGTAAATACTTCTCCACACTAATTGCATCTACAGATAATTGCCCAGCCACCCTCTTTAAGGTGAGCTGTCTCCTCCTAGGGAAGGAGATTGAGGTCCACCTGAAGGGATGCACTGAGGAATTTGCAGATTTTTCTGGAAGACAAAATCGCTCAACTTCATTCCCAGTTAGATGCCGGCATGGTTGCTGGTCCAGTGGAAACTCCTGAAGCAGGTTCTTGCCCTGTTCTCTGGGAATGGTTTGACCCTGTTGCTCCTGAGGAAATGGACAGGATCCTAGGGAGAATGTGCATAAGCACTTGTATTTTATAATCATTCCCCTCCTGGCTTGTGAAAGCTTCCCAGGAAGTGACAGGTGGGTGGACTCTGCTGGCGATTATCTACAGGAGGGGACGGTCCCCCACCATTTCAAGGAGGCTGTAGTCTGTCCTCTTCTTAAGAAACCCTCGCTGGACTCCACCTGGTTGGATAATTTCCAACCTGTCTCCGATCTTCCCTTTTTGGGCAAGGTTATTGAGAAGGTGGTCACACAGCAGCTCCAGAGGTTTCTGGATGAAACAGATTATCTTGACCCCTACCAGTCAGGATTCAGGCCTGGATTTGGGACAGAAATGGCATTGGTCACACTTTTAGATGATCTCTGTGGGAGTGGGATGGGGGTACTACATCCATCCTTGCTCTACTTGACTCTCAGCGGCTTTTGATACCATTGACCATGGGATTCTCCTGGGATGGCTTCGGGGGATGGGAGTGGGAGGCCTTATGCTGTCTTGGTTCACTTCCTTCCTCTGCGGCCACTCTCAGTCAGTGTTGATAGAAGGGAAGAGATCCAGCCCTTGCCCACTTCTTTAAGGGGTTCTTCAGGGCTCGGTACTCTCTCCACTCCTGTTCAACATTTATATGAAGCTGCTGGGTGAGATCATCTGTCACCATAGACCGAGGTATCACCAATATGCTGATGATACTCAGCTGTATGTCTTGGCCCATGATGAGTTAAAGTCAATGGGTGGTGAGGGGGGAAGCTAGATTTGCTTAATGATCATGTGATTCATTTAACGTCCATAAGCAAAAAAAGATTATAAAATCAAGTGCAACTTGCTTAACGATCGCATCACTTAGTGATGAACGTTTGTACCCAATTGTGATTGTAAATTGAAGAGTACCTGTATGTGGCATCCAGAACTCTCATTTGCTTATAGCAACAGCACTTAGACTTATATACTGCTTCACAGCACTTTATAGCCCTTCCTAAGTGGTTTTACAGAGTCAGCATATTGCCCCCAACAATTTGGATCCTCATTTTACAGTTTTCGGAAGGATGGAAGGCTGTGTCAACCTTGAGCCAGTGAGACTTGAACTGCCAAACTGCTGGCAATCGGCAGTAAACAGAATTAGCCTGCAATACTACATTCTAACCACTGTGCCACTACAGCTCTTATCAGACTTATCAGAGGCTAGCTACTGAGAGAGAACAAAAGATGCTCGATTGAATGAAAAAAGTTCTTCCGGACACAACTCTGTATTTTGAGTAAATTACAGCATGGGATAAGAACTTTAACAACTCAAACATCCGAACACCCAAACCTAACTTTGATTCCTGGTGACTGCATACACAAGTCCATGTAGATTTCTTGACAATATTGTTTTTAGGGGGGAAGTGGTTTGTCCTTGCCTTCTACTTGGGACTGAGAAAGAATGACTGGCTCAAAGTCACTCAGCTGGCTTTCTGCTACCAGCAGGATTACAGCTTGCTGTTTTCTGGTCTCTAGCTTCGTGCCTTTAACCACCGCATCAAACTGGTTTAACAATGTACTGCTACAAATAAGCCATTGCTGCCATATTCTATGTTTTTAACCTTGATATATTGTCCATTTGTGTTGTGTGTTTGTGTTTGCATGTGTGCGCAGTTTTCATTTTAAAACAATCCCCAATCTTTTCCATTCACAAAGGCTGGCAGAAAAGATAGAAGAAAGGCACCCAGCCTGGTTATGTCAGAAACATAATTTTAACACAACAAGACATATATAACCAGAAATGGCATGTTGGCAAATGCTGACATAGCAGGCTGTGTATTTAAAATCAGAGTAATTTTTTGGAAAATATTCTAGTTCATTTTCCCCCACCAACATGTTTATTTTTTTGAAATACACAGAACAGTCTTCCACATGCCTATTGATGTACCAGTTTGGACAGTGGTGGGATTCAATTTTTTTTTCCTGCTAGTTCTGTGGGCATGTCTTGGTGGGCGTGGCATGTCTTGGTGGGCGTGGCATGTCTTGGTGGGTGTGGCAGGGGAAGGATACTGTAAAATCCCCATCCCACCCCACTCCAAGGAAAGGATACTATAAAATCCCCATTCCCTCCCTATCCCACTAACCTGCTTTCCAGCTCTGTTCTCCTGTGCAAGGTAACAAAAGAAGACCCACTGATCAGCTGGGATTTGGGAGGCAGAGAATAGATGGGGGCAGGGCCAGTCAGAGGTAGTATTCCAAACTACTCAAAATTTCCGATACTGGTTTTCTGAACTACTCAAAATTTCCACTACCAGTTCTCTAGAACTGGTCAGAACCTGCTTACCACCTCTGAGTTTGGATCCAAAATTTTGTGCATTTATTCTGAATCAAACGGATGGGGACTTCAATAACATGGGATGGTAGCAGGGTTCCAATGTATAATTTTACCATATCTTCTCCTTCTAGTCACTTAGGTATTTTATTCCTCTCTTAAATATTCATACATTTACTCTGGGAACATGATTTAAGTCCAAGAGTAAGGATGCAAAAATTAATAAATATAGTATTTATATTTTAAATTTGATTTTTGCCCATGAGTCCAAATTGAGGGAAGATTTTTGAAATGTTGACTTAAATCAAATAATGGTTCCACCACACATCTCATTGCATACAACTGATAACAAGCCTCTCTGGATCAAAGAAAACCAAGTTAAAAACTGTCCACACCATGAAGCTTCCAGTCTAATTCAACTCCCAGTGGTGTGAGGCCAAACAGCCACATTTCTGACCTACTAGAATCATGATGGCGAACCTATGGCACAGGTGCCACAAGTGGCATGTAGAGCCACTTGTGCTGGCACAGGCAAACTTACCTCACTGTGCTTGCCCGCACCTCACAGCTGATTTTTTTTCCCCCGGTTGGTTTGAGGCCTTTTTTGGCCTCCCAGAGGCTTGGAAAAAGCCTCTGCAAGGCTTTTCAGGACAAATTATAGGCCTGTTTCATCACTTCCAGTACTACTCTAGGAGGCCAAAAAAGGCCTCAAATCAACTGGGGAAAAAAAAATCAGCTATGAGGCGCAGTGCAGGTAAGGAAGCGGGAATTGCGCACCCATCCACAGGGGTTGTGGGGGGGGGCATGCATTGCATTCTGGGTGATGGCATGTGATTGTGTGTGTGCTGGTGCATGCACATTTTTTGGCACAGGAGCCCAAAAAGGTTAGCCAGCACTGTACTAGAAGAAAATATAATGAATAGATGTAGGCTGCAGTTGTTGCTTGTTTTCAGTTGTGCAGCAAAGTAGAAGTTACATGTAGAATATCATGAACTTAAGAACTCTGGGCATGGAGAACCTGTTGCTGTAAGATTATGTAACCCTCATCAGTTTCAAAGTTTTTGGAAAACTGATATGAAAATCTGAAAGATCACCAATATAAGAGAAGGTTAATGAAAAACCTTAAGTTGTCGTCCCTAAATGATAGTGCAGATTTTCACAGTCCAGTTATAATAGCCCTGTCAAAGGATAACTAGCACTGTGAGGTCTTGGTGCTTTCTGATATTTGTTGTTTTCTCGCAGGTGTTTCATTATGTCTAGCAGATTGGCTTTTTCTTACATCCTCTTGTACTATTTTAGTTGATCAGGGAATCTCAGTCTTTGGGGGCTGGTGGGCATAATTAGAATTTTGAGAATATATGGTGGTGATTCTCATAAAACAGCTTCTCAAATGATCACAAAGGACAGGTTTGGCTGAATACAATCTGTCGTATCCGCAATTAAGACTCGTAGTCGGTGACTTTCAATTCAAGCTCTTTATTAACACTGGTGGAACCGAACCGCCAAAGACAAAAAGCTTGCGGCTTTTATATCTTTGGCTTCGGCGGCCGCGGCCAATGGCAGCGATTCAAGTCTCCCGCTCTCGGCTTAAACCAATCGCGGGAGACTCCAATCGGGCCAATCAGGCGCGGCTCGCCTGGCCAATCAGAAATCCCCGCGCCTTAGCCAATCAAGGCACGGGGATTTCGAGTAGTCCATTTGCATACATGACACCCCTCCCCTCTTGGTTTGGTCTTCTCACGTGGTGTAGTCACGCAGGTAGGCGGGGCTCCGTCGAGTCCTAGATGACCTGCGCAGTTCATTTTCTTGTTGTATCTCGGTAGGGGCGGTCATCTTTTTGGCTGCTCCTGCCTCTGAGCGAACCGGCTGGATGATCGGGCCGGTTCCTTCGCCGCGGCTCCCGCCTGGGCCTACCGGGTCGGTTGAGTCGCGGATTCCGCCGCTCCCGCTTGGCTTCTCCGGGTCGGTAGAGCTGGCCAGACGGTTCTTCTCTGGCTGTGACTCGTGAAGGCTGCGTTCTGGTGAGTTTTTAATTTTTATTTGTTCTTGCGGTTGTTTAACCGGGTGTTCCCTCCCCCCTTGGTTCGTGTCCTGGGGGTTGAGGTTAGTCAATGTTCGTGATCGGAGCTGGTCGATATGTCGTTTCCAGGCTCGCCCGTCGGTGGTTTGGAGCCGGTACGACTTTGGACCAGTGATCTGAGTTATGACGGCTGGGATCCATAGGGGGTCCCCCGTCATGTTTTTGGCGTATACTAGGTCGCCTGGTTCAAATGTCCGATACCTGGAGCTGGAGTCTGGGGGCTGTTCCGGGTTGTAGGTTGGGTGTAGGCGGTCGAGTGGGGATCGCAGCTTCCTGCCCATCAGGAGCTCAGCAGGGCTCTTGTTGGTGGTTGTATTTGGCGTGATGTGCTGTATGAAGAGCAGCCTGTTGATCTTGTCGTTGATCTCCCCGTGGTCCATTTTCCGGAGGGTCTTTTTTGTAAACTGGACCATCCGCTCCGCCCTACCGTTCGCCGCCGGATGCGCCGGTGCCGTTAACGCGTGGCGGATGCCTTTTTCTGCCAGGAATCGTTCAAAATCGATGGATGTAAACTGTGGTCCGTTGTCCGAGACAACGACGTCTGGGAGGCCGTGGGTGGCAAACAGCTTACACAGTTCTTTAATGACGGCCTCCGTGGTGGTGGATTTCATGTCGGCCACCTCTAGCCAGTTTGAGTATGCGTCAACTGTGATTAAAAAGGTGTGGCCATTTGTGGGGCCGGCAAAGTCTAAATGTATTCTGGACCAGGGTCCCCGAGGTGTCTCCCAGTCCCGGATAGGTGCCGTGGGTGGGCTGGATCTGGTCTCCTGGCACCGGTGGCATTTGGCGACCCATGTTTCAATTTGTCTGTCCATGCCAGGCCACCAAGCGTAACTCCTGGCCAGGGCTTTGGTCCTGACGATGCCAGGATGACCCTCGTGCAACATCTCTAGGACCCTGTTCTGTAATTTAGTCGGAATTACCACCCTGTCTCCCCAAAGGATACATCCTCTCAGTAGTGAAAGTTCCGTCTGGCGCTGGCGGAAAGGTTTAAAAGTCTCGTTATCGTCTTTTTCCGGCCAGCCTTTTTGCAGCCAATGTAAGATTGGCGCTAAGTGTTTGTCCTTAACCGTTTCCCTCGCTATGTCTGATGCGGTAATGGGTAAACACTCGATGGACAGGGTATTTGTTGTTGGTGCAGGGTCAGGGTCAGAGTCAGGTAAGGGGGAACGGCTTAAAGCGTCCGCGTGCGATATCTTCTTACCTGGCTTGTGTAGCAGTTCATAGTTGTATGCTGCCAGGAATTCAGACCATCTTGTCATCCGGGGTGACAAGATGTTTGGTGTGGGACGGTTTCCCGCGAGAATGCCCAGCAACGGTTTATGGTCAGTCACTATTTTGAATGGGCGGCCATAAAGGTACTCGTGGAAACGCTTAACGGCGGCCACTATAGCCAAAGCTTCTTTGTCCAGCTGGCTATAGTTCCGCTCTGGTTTAGTCAGAGTTCTCGAGAAAAATGCGATAGGTGCTTCTCTCTGGTCTGGGAGGGTATGGCTGAGGACAGCGCCGACGCCGAAGGGTGATGCGTCGCAAGTGACAGCTACAGGCAGGGTTTCGCAGAATTGCATTAGGACGGCATCAGAGGTGAGGAGGTCTTTGGTCTTTTGAAAAGCTGTTTGTTCCCGTCTCCCCCAAGTCCAGGCTGCCTTCTTGTCCAGGAGTCTATGTAAAGGTTCCGCTGCCGTAGCCTTTTGAGGTAGGAAGACATTATAGAAGTTTAGTAAACCTAAGAACGCTTGCAGCTCTAATTTGGACTTTGGGGTGGGGGCTTCTTTGATGGCCTTTACTTTTTTCGTTGTGGGGTGGATGCCCTGCTGGTCTAGGAGGTAGCCCAGAAACTCTACTTGTTTTGTACAAAGTTGGCATTTTTCGCGTTTGACTTTAAGTCCTGTTTCTTTAAATTTCGTTAAGACTTGTCTTAAACGGTTTTCTAGTTCAGCTTCATTTGGCGCCGCCACTAATACGTCATCGAAGTAGGGCACCACCCCCTTGATGCCTTGCAGCAAGCGTTCCATCAGGCTCTGGAAGATGCCTGGTGCCACGCTGACCCCAAATTGAAGTCTGTTACATTTAAAAGCCCCCCGGTGGGTCACTATTGTTTGGGCCTCTGCCGTTTCCTCGTCCACAGGTAGTTGTTGATAGGCTTGTGCGAGGTCGAGCTTAGCAAAAACTTTGCCCCCTCCCAGTGAGTGCAGTAAATGTTGCACTACCGGGACTGGGTAGGCGCTTTGCTGCAACGCGCCATTTAGAGTGGCCTTATAGTCCCCGCAGATTCTCACGGACCCGTCTGGTTTTATTGGGGTCACTATAGGGGTTTCCCATCTGGCGTGATCTGTCGGTTGTAACACCCCTTGTCTGACGAGCTTGTCTAGCTGCTCGTCGATTTTGGGCTTTAATGCAAAGGGTACCCTTCTAGGCTTAAGCCGCTTCGGGGGAACCCTTGGGTCTAAATCAAATGAAATAAGGGGCCCCTGGTACTTGCCCAATTCTCCATTGAAGACCTCCTGGAATTCTTCGGTTAGCCGCTGTTCCCAAGCTTCAATGGATACGTGGTTGACACCTGTCAGCGCGATGTTAAGCGGAGCAAACCATTGTAACCCCAGCAGGCTAGGGCGGTCGCGGTCGACTATTGTGAGTGGAAGTTGTTCTGTATGGCCTTTGTAGGTTATGTTAAAGTTCTTGGTGCCCACTACCGGAACGCGATTACCTTGATAGTCTTTTATGATGATTTTTTGGGCAGGTACGTTTCTTCTTTGTAGTGTAGGCACTAGTTGCTTGATTTCGCGCCAAGCAATCATAGAAAGGTAGGAACCGGAGTCCACTTCCATCTTACATGGTCGACCCTCTATGTGAACTTCTACGTGAACCTTTCTAGCTCCGTCGGAAATGGCGTGGCCAATGGTCACCGTCTGGTGGGTTTCCTCTTTGCGCCGGCTGTCACTGCTTCTTTGCGATCGTTGTCTCTGGTCCCATCGACCCGTTGGCTGGCGCTCTCTGGCTCTGGGCGGGGAGTTTTCTCTCTTCCTGTCAAGTTGTTCTCGTTTGGGCGGGCTGCGGGGTTTTTTCTGGCGGCAAACTCGAGCGATGTGGCCTCGTCGGTCACAATGCCTGCAGATAGCGTCGAAGAATCGGCATTCTGACCTGGGGTGGTCGCCGCCGCAACCGGCGCAGTTGGTCCTCGACCTGCGACCTCTTTGGCTTCGCTGTTCGCCTCGTCCCATTTGTACACGGTGTATGTCCTCCTCGTCATCTGACGCGCTGGAGGTTGATTGGTATTCACCGTAGTGTGCGGTCGCTTCGCTTCTGGTGTCGGCCGGCCTCGCGGGGTTGTTGTTCCCGCCCTTCGCGTCAGATCTTCGCATGGTGTCTGCTGACGTGCGGGTGGCTTCTGCTGCTGCGGCCGCAGTGAGGGCATCGGCTAGGCTGATGTCGCCTTTTGCCATGAGACGGCTCTGGAGTGTCGGATCCCATAGCCCGAGCACGAAGCGGTCTCTGATGAGACTATTAAGCCCTTCAAACTCACAGAGTCCTCCCAGGCGCCGTAATTCAGCGACAAAGTCGCTTAATTTCTCGTTCGGTTTCTGGTTTCTGCGGTAGAACTCGTTTCGCCGTATCAGGATGGGGACCTCGGGGGCGTAATGGCGTCTCAGTATGGGCTCGAGGACGTCCCAGTCTATGGCGGTTGCGTCTGCTGGTTTGGCCAATGCCTTGGCCATCTGGAAGACTGCTGGTCCGCAGTGTGTGAGAAAGACGGCGCGTTTTAGCGGGCCCGGGGCGTCCTTCATGCCGGCGCATTCCAGATACATCCGGAATCGATCCGAGTACGATTCCCAGTCCTCGGCGGCGGGGTTGAAGGGAGCGGGCGGTGCTATTTTCGCCATCTTCGCTGTCGCTGGTTCTTAAACGGATACGGGGTTCAGTTCAAAGGCGAGATCCCACCTTCGTCGCCAGTGTCGTATCCGCAATTAAGACTCGTAGTCGGTGACTTTCAATTCAAGCTCTTTATTAACACTGGTGGAACCGAACCGCCAAAGACAAAAAGCTTGCGGCTTTTATATCTTTGGCTTCGGCGGCCGCGGCCAATGGCAGCGATTCAAGTCTCCCGCTCTCGGCTTAAACCAATCGCGGGAGACTCCAATCGGGCCAATCAGGCGCGGCTCGCCTGGCCAATCAGAAATCCCCGCGCCTTAGCCAATCAAGGCACGGGGATTTCGAGTAGTCCATTTGCATACATGACACAATCAACCAATTTTTTTCTGGATTCTCCCCTTAGTATTTTTCCTACTTCCTTTTATACATTTTGTCCACCCTGTGTTCTAGTTGGGTGACCACCTAGAGGTAAATAAAGTTGAGATTTCCACTGTATTCTGAAATATGCAAAGTGAATAATAGGTGCCTCATACATTTTAAGGAGATACTTGGTTGATACTTGGTTTGCTGACAGAACCCGTATCAACCATCAGCACCAGTCAATGATATTTGCGGTACTGAGTTTCAAGGTTAATTAATAAAATATAATAATAATAGAAAAAAGTCTTACAAAATCTGTGCATTGACAATTTTTTCATCAGTCAGTTACAAAAGGCTGCACTTCTTGGATCCATACAATATGCTGATATATTACAAAATCCTAGATTTCTGAAAACAACTCAATGCACACGGAAGCCAAAACCAGCTAAAGAACCGGCAGCTATGGTTTTGTATATGTAATAATAAAAATCAACAAAATACAGAAATCTGTAAATAGAAGTAGGATGACTGTGGCAAGACTAAAGCAAAACTAGTACCAATAATAATAATAGGTGCCTTAGGGATCCTGTCTCTGGAGCACCACTTGAGTAGAGATAGAGATAGAGAAAGAGTTTATTTTGTCATTACACTCGCAAGCGGGTGCAACGAAATGAGGTGCTCTT
Source organism: Hydrophis major (assembly GCA_033807585.1). Taxonomy (NCBI): domain Eukaryota; kingdom Metazoa; phylum Chordata; class Lepidosauria; order Squamata; family Elapidae; genus Hydrophis; species Hydrophis major. The sequence goes on from CM066328.1 coordinate 170,394,806, forward strand.
CCACAAGTAAAAACTGGACAAACACCACTAAAAGAAAAAAAGTTAAATTAAATTAAAACTAAACACAGCCGACCATACAATGATCTCTATGCAATTTAAAAATGTAAAACCCCATTACTCTCATTCACTTCCACATAAATCTTATGACCCTGCATTCAAACTCAAAACTGCACTTGGATAAAAACTGTTCTTAAATCTGGTCATCCTTGTTCTTAATACCCTAAATCTCCTTCTCGATGGTAATAGTTCAAAGAGCTGATGTCCCGGATGAGAGGAGTCATTCAATATATTAAGTATCTTCCTCCTACATCTATTCCTATACAGTTCTTCCAAAGAGGGAAGTGAGCAGCCAATGATGTTTTGGGCCATCTTAATCACCCTCTGAATTGCCTTTTTCTCTGCCACTGTGCAGCTCAAGAACCATACACAGAGACAGTAGGATAATATACTCTCAATTGAACTCCGAAAGAAAGTAGTCAATAGACTCTCAGCCAGTTGTTGTTTCCTAAGAATCCTTAGTAAATACAACCGTTGTTGTGCCTTCTTAATTAAAGCAGCGGTGTTTGCACTCCAGGTCAGGTTATTTGTAATGATGGTCCCGAGAAACTTACATTCAACCACCTGTTCCACACGAACTCCCTCTATATACAGTGGCTGAATGTCTGCTCTTTTTTTCCTATAGTCCACTATAACCTCCTTGGTCTTCTTGATATTAAATAGAAGATTATTATTTTTGCACCAACGGGATAGCTGTAATACCTCATCCCGATATGCAGACTCATCATCCCCAGAAATAAGTCCTACAAGCGTAGTATCGTCTGCAAATTTCATTATCCTATTGTTGGGATGTTTATTTGTGCAATCAGATAAATAGATGGAGAACAAAAGTGGACTAAGGATACAACCTTGTGGAGTGCCAATGCTAAGTGTCTTGACAGTAGAAATATAGTCATTCAATTTAACTCTTTGTGGACGATTTGTTAAAAAGTCCAATATCCATAAGCAAATAGAATCTGGAAAATCTAGATCTTTAAGCTTAGCTATTAATCTGTGCGGCATGATGGTATTAAAAGCAGAACTAAAATTGCGAACAACATTCTTACATAATTCCCCGGTGTTTCCAAATGGGATAAGGCCATGTGAAGCACAGTGATAATTGCATCCTTGGTTGATCTATTTTTTTTTGTAAGCAAACTGAAGCCCATCAAAAAAATCGGGAAGGCAGGAGATAATATGATTTTGAACTAGCTGCTCAAAGCACTTCATTAAGATAGAAGTTAGTGCCACTGGCCTATAGTCGCTCGGACCATTTGTGAGCAACTTTTGGAACGATGGTGGAAGCCTTGAGACAAAACAGGAACCACACATTGTGTCAAGGATCGATTAAAAATTCCGGTCCATACCTCAGCTAACTGTTCAGCACAATCTTTTACCACCTGACCAGGAATTAAGTCGGGCCCAGCTGACTTTCTGGAATTAACCGCCTTCATTGTCTGCCTCACATCCTGCTCATTCACAATGAAGGGGAGGCTCTGCTGAGTAAATGATGGCAAAGGGACAGTTTCGGTTTGAAGGATTTCAAATCGAGCAAAAAAGTTGTTCAACTCCTCAACCACCGCCGCACTACCATCCGCAGAGACCTTTTTTGCGTTATAGTTCGTTAGTTGTTGAACCCCCTGCCAAACCTGCCTCATGTCATTACTGAGAAAGCAATCTTCAATTCTCCTCTTGTATTCGGCCTTAGCCTGCTTAATGCCTCTCCTCAAGTTCGTTCTTGCAGCACTATAATCCAGATCATTCCCAGACTTAAAAGCCTTGTTTCTTGCATACAACAAGCGTCTAACCTTCCCGGTCATCCAAGGTTTTTGATTAGGATAAACCCGGATTCGTTTATCCACCGTGACAGTATCAATACAGTGTGCCATATACCGTAACACCGCAGCCGTGTGATCGTCGAGATCAGGATGATCAAAAACTTCCCAGTTTTTGAAAACCACTAGAGAGTACCATCGGCATTGACAAAATCATCATCAATCAATTGAATAAAGTAGATTTCTTTGGAACAGCTTACATCCTACAGTGGTTACCTTAATCACTGTCAAACAAGAAAATCTGTCTATCCCATTTCCTTGGGAAAAACTTGATAAAAGTATAAAAACATCAAATCCAGTGTAAACTTCTGTCTAACTGTGTGACCAAGCATAGTAACAGTAGCAATGAAGGCAGGAATTCTGTTGAGTTCCAAGAAGTTGTCCACAGAAATATAAGCACCCAGAGGCCCCTTTGATAATCCCAGTATTTGAAAGAAGGAGAAGACGTGGCTAATTGCAATATCCCATCCCCAATATATCCTCATAATTAAATATTTAGATTTGCTAATGCCTAGTGGTAGCTTAACTAGTTTTGAATTTGTCTCCACAAAGAAGATGCACTATTGATTTTCCCCCACTGTGTCATTCTCATGTTTTTTACTACATAAAAATGAAAATGACAAAAAAAAAGCGGAAACTAATAAGTGATTAAAGAGATTACTTAGAGGCAATTAATAAACTACATGTCCTTATTTCATTTGCTCTACCCTAGAGGAAGAAATAAAAGAGGAAAAACAATGTACTCAGTTGGAATTTCTTCTGGGTAATTGATATAGAAGGATCATGGCTGATGTTAATACATTGTTAGATATGGAAATGTTATTTTAATTCTACTTTTAAATGATTGCAGAAATGCAGAACCTCAGCATTGCTGTATTGTTACAGTTTTAACTTAAATATAACGAAATTGTTTGCTAAGATTTTAAAATAAGTGTTGGATGGAATAATAATAAATAAGAGAAAGCTATGCACAGGGTAACTTTGCAGATGTTTCTATGGATATTCTGAGAAATCCCATTTATTTTCAAAGAAGAGCTATGGTAATTTGACTGCAACAATCCAGAAAACCACTAGAGAGCACCAAAGAGGCTAGAGGCTTTCTGAATTTCTTTTATCTTCTCTAGTACTCATCCAGTTGTTTGCTGGCTAGATATACCCCATTGGAAGCTCTAGCCAGCATCATAATAATATTACAAATGAATTTCCAAATATCATTGAACGTAGAAGCACTAGATTTTTATTTAATGTTAAATGGAGAGATATTTCAAAGAAAATCTTTCTCTCCTCCCTGCCTCTGAAGAGTTGTACAAGTCTGAATTGAAGCCAGAAGGTGGATACACCGAAACCAAAACCTTTTGAGACAAGTATAGACTTCCTATACACATGATTACATACTTTTAACTTTCCACTTGACTGAGTGATGGAAATAGTTATGTGGAAAGATCTTTCCCTTAAAAAAAATCAAAGTAAATTGACTCTTTCTTGGAAAGATCCCACTACACATGCAGTATTTATTAATGCAGGATTATTTCTTTAAAAATCTGATTCTGATTACATGTTTTTCAAACACGGACAGATATAACAGTATGTGCACGTCATGTGTTGAAAACTGTTTTTGATGTCTATGATTCATTTGTAAAACCTACTTCTATGGCACATCCCATGATATTAATTTCATATTGTATTGGCTGCCATTCAATGCTTTTAAGAGGATTCATTGTGTTCGCTACTTAGCATTTAACAAGTCAAATGCTAGGGGATTGTACCTTTGGTATACACAATGTTTTGATCAAATCACAAGCCCTGCCTGGTGTTAGGAGTAGGAAGCGTTCATGGGCACATTCACAGATCTTCACCACCCTCTTAGCCCTGGACCTCATTTATGAAAGGGTAGCTCAAAACTCCATGAATAATCTACAGCCCACAAAGATATTCATGGAGATTCTTAATCATCCTTCCAGGTCATGGTTGTCCCAAAAGTGCTTCTTCCTTGGTTTCCCCCCCCCCCCCTTTAAAGGGGTTTCATTTCTAATCCAAGAAACTTCTTTAGAATTTTCAGAAATGAAAGATGTTTCCATTTACAAACCTTGGTGGGTAGGTCTACATTCCCTGTCAAAATGGGACAAATATGTAAATAACTTCTAGCATGAACAAATGTGCATCTCAAAAAGATACAAGGATGAAATCTTGCAGCAGATCTAGACACCAGCTGTGTCCCCAAGTTATCCTGCCAATGCTACTAAAAGACAAAATGCCATTATTTATAATGGTCCTGCATTTGTCCCTCCCCCCCACCCAGTGTAAAATATGTCATCATTAGTCTGCAAGGACATAGATAAGATAAACCAGCCTATTCCTATACAAATTATTAGTTAGAGAGAAATTAGATTTCAAAAATAACAGAAGTGGAAAAAAAAACCTGGGAAATATTTCATCCCCAGAAGACACTGCCACTGACTGCAGGATGGCTATTCTTAAATAAGAGAATCACAAAAATAATGAAAGGACTGAATGTTTATTAATTAGGAGATTTTATATCATTTCCAATTGATTTGTTTTAATGTTAATAACTGGTATGTCCAGAGTGGCTTTATGATATCTCACAAGTATTCGTGTTTGGACACATTTCCCCTCCTTTCCCATCTATGGATCTGATGTAGTGAATTGTCCATAAAATCTCTGCTATAATCCATCTGCTAATGTGCTAGAAATAAACTTTATGATGTCTCCTGATTCTTAGCTACAGAGGGCTTTCCATGAAAGGGTGTTGTACAGACAGACCAGAAACTTTGCCAAATATCTAAGCTTGTATGCTGTATTTCTTTCAATGTGACACTGTATCATTACTACTGTGACTACTATGTCACAGAACAGCGTCTTTCTGAAGCTTGTTTGTATCCCCTATGCTATTTTCTTACTTTTCAAGAAAATGTGTATTTGTATTTTTTATTTTTTAAAAATATATTATATTGATTTTACAATTAAAATAGACCAACAACACATACATAAATGCAAGAGAGAAAAAGAAAACAAGAAAAAAAAGAATAGAAAGAAAAAGATAGAAAACAATTAAAAACATTTTCATCTTCAACAGTTTGTGAGTTTTTTATCCTTATTTTATGCCATATACACAATTAATCCTTACATATATGTGTATATCACTACTATGATTCTATCATATCTTCTTTTGCCTTTTGGTGTGAAACCTATCTTTGGTCTATCCAATTGTACCAGCAGTTCCAGCTGTTGCAATATATTGAACTGTCTTTATCTTTTAATGCCAAGATTAATTTGTCCATTTCTGCACAACTTAAAATTTTTTGAATAACCATCTCCTCTGATGGAACAAGAGGCTGTTTCCAACATTGAGCAAAAGCCAATCTGGCCACTGTCAAAATATGTATTATTATATATTTCACTTTTTTTGGTAGTTCTTTATCAAAGATCCCTAATAGAAAGGAGTCTGGTTTAAATTTGATCTGTTCTCCTGTCATTTCCTAGAAAATGTGTATTTGTAAACTAATGTTGACCATTAGCATAATGATGACAAAAGAGATTTTGTACACCAGGTGCTGATCATGTTTTGTGACATTTTGCTTCTGGGTGCTGGGGACTTTTAGTTTATCATACATACCTGTACAGCTCACTGAACCAGAAGTCATAGGAAACTGCAGTAGCAAATCATGAAGTGTGGTAGTACTTTATTATCCTGTTGCTGAGAATGTTCAAAAGCCAAACAAAACAAAACAAAAAAACAGTGTTAAGGAGACCACCTGGTATAATAGGACCATGCAATAGAATCATCCATCTGACCAATTGGTATATCTTAATAATTTAGGAAAGAACAAGCTCATTTGGTAGATTTGCTCAAAACAACAAGCAGAGATATTACATAACACCTCTCTCAGTAAAATTGGTTACTCATCTGGGGATTGCTTCATTGCATCCCAGGTCTATGACTTTGAATTCCAGGATTAAGACCATAATCCCTTTTTAAATTCAATACTTTCTTTCTTTCTTTTTTTTTGGAAAACCATTCACACATTCATTGTAGATCGCAAAGCAAAGTATTACCAGGTCAGTAATACAGATGGCACATATACTGTATGTGCTCTAGATTTAGGGCTGTTAAACTCATGGCCCATGCGACAAATGCCGGCCACGGCCACACCCGGTTTAGTGAAGGGGGGAAAAGTCATGATATGTCACATGAAATTATCTTGATGAAATTGGTAACTCGACTAAGTCAATTGTTCTAGATTAACACCAGTTTTGTGATGACACGAGTTTGACACCTCTAACCTAAATCAATTCTGAGAAGATAGTAATTACGCTGCATTTGCAGGAAGATATAACAGAGTGGAATTTGGCACAACACATAATGTGATTTTTTTTGTTTGAGGCTGCTTTGTTTGCAGTCTATTCTGAGACTTGTATAGTAAGCTATGTGATGGTCATCGCACTGCATGGATGTAGATTGAAAGGAAGGAAGAGATTAGTTTCATGTGACTGTTGCAACCTACTACAATCCCCAGGATTCTATAAATGAAAACAAAATGTTAAGGGGAAAAAAGGCATTGGAATAAAACCTGCTTGTTAATAGAACAATATAAAACCATAAACTTCCCTGCTGTTAATATTGGCTGATTCTTGATATTGGTCTGGGTTCCAAAACAGACTATAACTCCGAGGTGAGGGTGGGGGGTGGGGAGAGAGAAGATTGCCTTAAGGCATCTACACTATCAAAAAATTATTCATATTTGGAAATAATTTTAGTTTAGCCTCTAGAGTTCCTAAAACTTTTAGGGCACATTTTTGTTTGAGGCCAGGGGTTCATATCTTTTATCCAATGGCTAAAAATAAAGTTGTTTCTAATAATTTTATTCAGAAACTTTTTTCTTGCTTTCTCATGTAAAGTTTTATGTTATCTTGATGAAATTGGTAACTGGACTAGGTCAGTTGTTCTGGATTAATAACAGTTTTATTAGTTTATCAAAATGTGAAATGGAAAGAAATAATGGGAAAACAGGGGAGGAAAAAGGAAAAAGTGTAGGGTAAAATGGAAAAGAAAAGGAAAAGCATTAACTTCTGACTCTTTTAAGCCAATACAACAAGGTAATATCATACAATCTCAGCTTTTTACTATCACATAGTAATATATACTAGGCATTTTTATAACAGTAAGCCTAGCTAATCAGCAAAACCCAAAATCAAATTTTCATTTTTTTCTCCCATCTCAAAGTCTAGAAGCAGTTTCCATGTGGAAACAAAGTTAGTTGTATTCTTCTCTTTCATTAGAGCAATCAATTTAGCCATCTCTGCTAACTTCATCAGCTTTTGCAGCCAATCGCCCATTGTGGGATGACTTAAAGCAGGGGTCTTCAAACTTGACAGGTTTAAGATTTGTGGACTTCAACTCCCAGAATTCCTCCTCCAGCTCAGGAATTTTGAGAGTTGAAGTCCACAAGTCTTAAATTTACCAAGTTTGAAGACTCTTGGCTTAAGGTATCTTTCCATTTTTGTGCATAGAGCATTCTTGCTGCTGTCGGCATCTATAACAGTTGTTCAAGAACATCAAGCGCCACAGTAGCACAGAGATTAGAGTGCAGTACTGCAGGCTACTTCTGCTTACTGCTGGCTGACTGCAATTTGGCAGTTCGAATCTCACCAAGCTCAAGGTTAACTCAGCCTTCCATCCTTCTGAGGTGGGTAAAATGAGGACGCAGATTGTTGGGGGGCAATAGGCTGACTCTATAAACCGCTTAGAAAAGGCTGTAAAAGGCTGTAAACTGCTTAGAGAAGGCTGCACTGTGAAATGGTATATACGTCTAAGTGCTATTGCTATTTCTGTTTGCTTGTTCTTCATAATAGAATTCCTTATAGTATGTCTTCATGCAAAAAGATATTTGAAAGCTTTTAAACTGAGGCTTCATGGTTGTCCTCAATGGAATATCTTAATCCAAGTATGGAGGTGGGGACAGTGGGAGAAAAACACATGTAAGCCTGAGGATTCCCAAACCAGCTGAAAGTTTTGATCATGCACTGAGTCACTAAGTCAGACACTTGGTCTATCCAACTCATGGTCTTCTCCAGTTGGCAGCAGTTTTTCAAGAGAGTATTTTCATTTTTTTTGTTCCCCACTGTTATGATTTTTTTTATTTATGGATGCAAAATGAAAAACCGTGTCCTTGTGGATAGAAAACATGCATTTCAAGTCCTTCCAAAATAGTTATTTTTTTAAAAAAAATCACATTTCTTTTTGTTCAGTGAAGTCTGAATGAACTGGTCTGTAAACAGATTTCAGAACATGAATTAAATCATATCTACATTAAATTCAAATCACCTTCATGTGGCTATCACTTTTCTTTCTCCAACAATTTTTTCTCTCTCTTAAAATACCATGAGAAAGAAAACAGCCTTGCTTAATTCCTTAAGTGCAATAAGTGATAGGTCCAGCAAAGAGTAAAGACATCAAGGGAAGATGGAATGGCTTTTCATTAGGGCCTTCAAGATCACCTTAAAATGTTACATAGATTGAATCGTATGAACTTATCTGGATACATTTTTCTTTCACCTCTCTGAGGAAAGAGTTGGCAGATAGTTTATTCGCCTTTGAATTAGTGTCAAAGGGAAATTTCTCGTAGAAAGGTAAGCAGCTTTGCTCACTGCTTCGACTTACCCTTTAATTTGTTCCCTAATGAAGATTTTATTTAAGAGCCATGCTGTAAAAAAAGAAAAAAAAAAAGAAAGAAAGAAGAAGATGATAATAATGAAGATGATGACTTGGGCTGAGCTCCACTAAATTTATCAGCGAAGTCTTGCTTTCATAAAATGCATCTTTGAAATGGAAACATTTTGTCGTGAATAAAAAAAAAAGGCAATATTTTTATACTATGCTCCATTCACAGACCACATCAGAGGTAGTCTAAGAATAGAATAGATCAAGTATATTTTATGGAAATATAATGAGAAAAGGATGTGTTCCCAAAACTCACTCTGAACAAAGGAATGCAACATAGTCAGGGATACTTTAATGTGCTTAACAATTTTCTCATGTGAAAGGCTGAAGGAATGGCCTTTGGTATGAATCTTCTCAATTCTTCCCTGGCATCCACAAGCTCTGAAATCAGAAATAGTAAAGCAATACATTACAGGGTGGTGGGAGCAAGAGAGAGAGTGAAGAAGAAAGAAAACAATAACAAAAAGAAAAGAAAAAAATGTGTGGATAAGCCAGCCTAGAGTATCATATTAAAAAGGCACTGAAAAAATAAAACAAAAAATAAAACTGTTAAGTCTGGAGCATGGGTGCGAATAATGGAGACGAGCCGGTAGAAACAGTGAACTTCAAACTCTTTATTTACATGGTGTGACAGCTCAACTGGATGGCTGCTATAGCCTTCCTTATATAGGCAACTTATTAACTATTCAACCAATAGCAATCAGGGAGCACTAGCTCTGTTAACCAATGAGAATGGCCTGTTAATGGCCAATCAGATGCTCCTGAACGGACCAATCCAATCTTGCCATTAACAGCCAATCAGAAGTGCAGGGCCAGAACCCAGCACTTGACTTCAAGCTCAAGATAACTTTATTTAACATTTATTCATTCACAATACCCCTTTCCCCCGGCTTCTGCTTACGGGGCACGGTTACATAGTTCTTGAGGTTGTTTTATTAGTCTTTTTGATTTTCGCTGTGTGCCTGGCATTTGGCTGCACTCTTGTTGAGGTAGATCGTTGTTTAGCGACAGGGGTGCCTCTGGTTCAGAATTCGCGTTTCCGTCGTCACCAATATCTTCGGTAACTCCCTGAGGTGAATTCACTCCCATCCTTGGTTCCTGTTCCTGCGTTTCAGTTCCGCTATCATTCCCTTCGAAAAGATTTTCCTCTAGTTGAAATTCATCTTCCTCTGTATCTCCCCCCCCTCAGTTTGGTTATAAGGGAGTTCGGAATTGCGTGACTGCAGCCGCGTTCGTAGTTGATCTATATGGCGCTTCCAAAGTCTATCGTCAGGGCACTGTACAAGGTATGATCTTGGGCTGGTTACACGGATTACGGTCACTTCTACCCACAGCGGATCGCCCGATAAGTTTTTAGTGAATACTAAATCACCTACCTGGAAGGTACGGCATCAGCCGCTGGATCCGAGTGGTTTTTCCGGTTCATAGGCTGGGTGTAACCGGTTGAGGTGGGAGTGGAGCTTTCGTCCCATGAGTAGCTCGGCAGGAGTTTTGTTGGTGACGCTGTGAGGTGTGATGTGCTGTAGGAAAAGGATTCGGTTGATTTTCTCATCATTGTTATCGTAGTCTATTTTTTGTCGCGTTTTCTTGACAAATTATACCATGCGTTCAGCCCTACCGTTGGCCACAGGGTGCACAGGCGAAGTGAGCGCATGTCGGACACCGCGATCAGCCAGGTACTGTTCAAAAGACAGTGCAGTAAATTGGGGCCCGTTGTCGGATACCAGAACGCCTGGTAATCCGTGGGGTGCAAACAGTCTTTCCAGTCTTTTGATGACCACTTCGGTGGTCGTGTTCCTCATTTGGTGAATCTTGAGCCAATTCGAGTAGGCGTCGACAGTTAACAAGAATGTGTGGCCTTTGGTCAGCCCAGCAAAATCTAGATGGATACGGGACCAGGGTCCCCGCGGCGTCTCCCATTCAGTTGGGGTTGCCTTTGGTGGAGTGTTGCTTACTTCTTGGCATCTCTGGCAAGTTTTGACCCACAATTCGATTTGTCTGTCTATGCCTGGCCACCACGCATAGCTACATGCAAGGCCTTTCATGCGCACGATGCCAGGGTGGCCATCGTGCAAGGTTCTTAGCAGTGCTTGTTGGAGTCATTCTGGGATACGACTCTATCGCCCCAAATGATACAGCCCTTTTGCGAGAACAACTCTGTTTGATGACTTTTGAATGGTGCAAAGTCATCTGGTACTTGGTCCAATGGCCATCCGCATTCCACCCATGTGAGTACTCGTGCTAAGATGGGGTCGCGTTTTGTTTCTCTCGCGATGACATGGGCAGTTAATGGTGGCATATGAAGTATCTCGATCTGCAACGTTGTCATCGTTGGTGCGAGATCGTTGATGGTTTCTGGGAGTGGTGCACGGCTCAATGCGTCGGCGTGGGGAATGGTTTTACTGGGGCGGTATTGTAGCTGATAATTGTAGGCAGCCAAGAATTCTGACCAGCGGGTCATCCTGGGAGAAAGTATGTAGAGAGTTGGCTTATCCCCAGCGATTATCCCCAGCAACGGTTTGTGGTCAGTTACTATAGTAAAAGCCCGGCCATACACGTACTCATGCAATCTTTTAACAGCCGATACAATTGCCAGGACTTCTTTCACCATCTGGCTATAATTTCACTCGGTTTTCGAGAGTGTTTTTGAAAAATAAGCAACAGGGGCTTCGCTACCGTTAGGCAATACATGGCTCAAAATGGCGCCCACTCCAAAAGGCGATGCATCACATGTGATATTCAACGGTAAAGTTTTATTGTACTGCATTAGTACAGCGTCAGAAGTCAGTAGTTGTTTTACATTACGGAACGCCTGCTCTTCTCTGTGACCCCATACCCAAATTGCTTTTTTGTCTAGTCGGCGATGTAAAGGTTCAGCAACAGTCACCTTGTGTGGCAAGAATACGTTATAGAAATTGATGAGGCCTAAAAACACCTGGAGGTCAGCCTTGTTCCGGGGTCTGGGAATGTTTTTTATTGCTCTCAATTTGCTATCGGTAGGGTGAATACCCTGACTGTCAATCAAGTACTCCAAGAATTCAACACGATCTGTACACAGCTTGCACTTATTTTTCTTCACCTTCAGGCCTGCTTCTTGGAATTTTTGTAAAACCAGTCTTAAACGCTCTCATAAAATTTTTGGAGTGGGGGCAGCAATGAGTACATCGTCAAAGTAGGGGACAACGCCTTTGATCCCCTGCAAGAGTCTGTCCATTAGGCTCTGAAAGATCCCCGGGGCTACACTGACTCCGAATTGGAGCCGCGTACATTTAAAGGCACCTTGGTGCGTTACGATAGTCTGTGCCTGTGCCGTTTTTTCATCAACCGGCAGTTGCTGATAAGCCTGAGCTAAGTCTAGTTTAGCGAAGACTTTTCCGCCCCCCAGGGAATGGAGGAGGTGTTGCACCACCGGCACCGGATATGGATTTTGTTGCAGGGCGTGGTTTAGGGTTCTCGGTAGTCCCCACAAATTCGAATGGAGCCATCCGGCTTAATTGGTGTCACGATTGGGGTTTCCCATGGGGAGTGATCAGTTGGCTTTAAAACTCCCTGGGCTATCAACTTATCAAGCTGTTCGTTGATTTTTGGCTTTAGAGCGAATGGAACTCGACGAGGCTTAAGGTGGATGGGAGCTATTTTTGGATTAAGGCTAAAGGATATCGGGGTCCCCTTGCCTAGCTTTTCCATGAAGACGTCCTTGAACTCGTGGGTGAGGTCCTCCTCCCAGTCACTGCTGCCGATTCGGTTAATGCCTGCCACTTCAATGCCAAGTGGGGTGAACCATTGCAGGCCTAACAGGTTAGGCCGGTCCTTGTCGATCACAGTCAGGGGTAAGTACGCTGTGTGGTTCTTGAACTAAACCCGGACTCGACTGGATCCTATGACTGGAATCCGGTTTCCCTGGTAGCCCTTTAACATGAGCCTTTGGAATTGAAGGTCTTGGCGCCAGATAGTGGGGATGAGTTGCTTGAGGGTCTTCCAGGAGGCCATTGAAAGAGACAATCCCGAATCAACTTCCATTTGGCAAGGCTGATTTTCGATGTCCACTTTAACTCGAATTTTCTTGGCATCCAGTGAAGAGGCGTGGCCGATAGTGAGTGTTTGGTGAGCCTCTTCTCATCTCGTTAGACGATTCACGGGTTGGTTTCTGTAGGAGTGGTTTGCTGGTTCTCTCCTTACAGGACGGTTTCCTGTCAATTGGCGAAGGTCTGGCTGGGTCTGAGGAGACTTCTGCAGACCCGTCTGATATGGCCTCGTTTCCCACACTTGTGGCAGAGCGCGTCGCGGAATTTGCAATCAGAACGGTAATGGTTGGCCCCGCAGCCAGCGCACAGTTGCTGGGATTTCGGGTAATGGTCCCGATCGGACCGCAGGTGATGGACCTCTTCTTCGTCGCTGTCTGATGATGAAGAGAGGTCCTCATGGTGGGCCATCGAAAGCTGTCATTCCGACTTAGGTGAAAGTTCGCCGGCTGGTTGGTGTGCTGGAGCGCGATTTCGGCGTAGTTGGGCAGCCGACTTCTTGGTCGCCTCCACTGCCGTAGCCTCAGCGATGGCATCAGCAAGGCTTATGTCGCCCTTAGCCATTATTTTGCTCTGCACATTTAGAGCGTCTAATCCTAGAACTACTCAGTCTCTCAAGGCCTCCTCTAGGTCGGCGAAATCGCAGAGGCCTCCCAAGTTTCGGAGGTCTGCAATGAAATCGGCAATGCTTTCTCCTTTCCGCTGGTTTCTTTGGTAGAACTTGTGCCGTCTCACGAGCGTTGGAACAGTCGGTGCATAGTGGGCCCTTAGTAGCGGTTCGAGGACGTCCCAGTCCATGGCCTTCACTTCCACCAGTTTCGCTAGCGCCTTGGCCATTTTGAATACCGTCGACCCGCAGTGTGTTAGGAATACTGCCCGTTTCTTCCCAGTTGTGGCATCCTTCAGATTATCCATTTCCAAAAACATTTGGAAACGGTCCATGTAGGACTCCTAGTCCTTTTGAGCTGGGTCGAACGGAGTGGGTGGTACTACGCCGCCAGACATGGTTCCGCCGTTGTGCGTTTCAGCCACGTGCTTGGTTGTCTTCGTCGTTGTTTTAGTTGGCTCTGACCTCATCCAATCCCACCCTCATCACCAGTGTTAAGTCTGGAGCATGGGTGAGAATAATGGAGACGAGCCGGTAGAAACAGTGAACTTCAAACTCTTTATTTACATGGTGTGACAGCTCAACTGGATGGCTGCTATAGCCTTCCTTATGTAGGCAACTTATTAACTATTCAACCAATAGCAATCAGGGAGCGCTAGCTCCGTTAACCAATGAGAATGGACTGTTAATGGCCAATCAGATGCTCCTGAATGGATCAATCTGATCTTGCCATTAACACCAATCAGAAGTGCAGGACCAGAACCCTGCACTTGACTTCAAGCTCAAGATAACTTTATTTAACATTTATTCATTCACAACAAAAACAGAGGACAAATGAATCATCTGGATGTTTTGTTGATCAAGAGACCATTGATACATTCCAAAATCTCAACATGAAGATGTTTCAAAAATGTATTATGTTTGCTTTTCAGTTTGCATTTGACAAAACATTCTGAGATGTTCTGACTAGTTAAAGATGGGCAGGTCTGTTAGGTGAGTCAAACAGCTGACTTGAAATCATAGTCCAAAAATGTTTTTCCATGGGTCCTCACTAAACTAAAGGAGGGTATTAAAGGGAGTGTGAGGAGTTTGGGACATTTAAATTACTTATAGAGAGGGAGAGCGCAGGTTCTGGTTGTTTCTTAGGCATGGAAACCAGCTGGGGTGGCCTTAAGCCAGTCACTTTCTCTTAGTGTCAGATTCTACAAAAAGCCAGCTGATAAATAAGCCTCTCCTTGCATCATGCATTGATAAGCTTTACTTTTAGAATTCGGGCAAGCACAGTGCAAAAAATAAGCAGACCCTGCAAACATGCGGAACAAATGCTAAGAAGAACAACAGCATGTGGGTGAGGAGCTGGAGGGAACGCTTATCAAAATAGCAGTTGACACAAAACTGGATGGCATCGCTAAAATCTGGAAGATAAACAAAATTCAATATTATCTTGAGAGGTTAGAGAAATGTGCTTGAAAATAACAGGAATTGAGACAAATAGGAGACTCATTCAGTTATGACAAGAAATGGAGTGAACAGGTATGAGAAACCTGGCTTGGGGATTTTATGTGGGGAAAAAGGATATTGTATTATAATTTCTTATAAGCTGAAGATGAAGCAGTAGTGTGGTCACCGAAAGAGACTGTTTCAGTATGCTTTGTAGTGGATAGGCCCCATTTTGAATATTACATGTAGCTCTGGAACCCACACTTTAAGCAAGGTTCACAGAACCCCAAATATCTTAAAAAGAGGGGGGCAGTGAAAATGACCAGAGTACTGGAAACTAAATCATACTAGAAAACATTGAGAGAACTGGATTTGGAGCTTGAAGAGAAACAAGACATAGTTCAAGTGCCTGAAATTGTATCTTATAGAAGAAAGTAAAGATCTATTTCCTGTTGGTATAGAGTGTACAATGAGAAAGGAAAATAGATGAAGTGAACCCTTATGGTACCAGTAGTCTGATAAAAGAGTCAATTACCCACAGAAGTGGTGGATGCCCCTTCAGTTGACATGTTAAAGCAGAATCTGGTCAGCCATCTATTGGTTTCTTATATACCATTTTATGGTGGGCACATCCAGGTGTCTGCTTCAAAAACTTACCTACTAATAAAGGAGAATATTTAAGCTCAGGATTTAAATGAGGGGGTCCTTGGTGCTCTCTGAGTTTGCTTATATTCTTGCAGATGTTTCATTACCCAAACTACATAACATCATGTTATCTAGTTTGGGTAATGAAACGTCTCAGAAAGCACCAAGGACCCGTTACTTATCTACCACTCCTTAAGATAGCTGAAAAATATGGCTGATGTGAAATTTGATACCCAATTGCCAAGCCATCTGTTGCCTTAGTAATATGGCCAGCAACAGGTTGTGCCTTTACTGTTTTAAAGAGAGGAAATTAAAAAAATGGAGTGTTCTTTCTCCCCTCAATCACTGATTCCAAAACTAGAGCAAATACAGAGAGGTACTTGGAATGACCTGTTCACCTACCTGGCAGGTGGCCCAACTTACAAGCTACAGGAAGGAAGGTTCTCTGCCCCTGTGACCTGACAGTCAGACTATTTCTGAATATTAATAAGAACATTAGACCAGTATCAGAATTAGACTCCTGGCATGGGCTGGCAGGGAGGGACTGGTAATAAGTAAGCTCCATCCTCATACCAAAAAGGAATAGCAGTGCTAGTAGGAGCCCATTCATGGCTAGCAGTAGTCCTCAGTCAAAATAGCAATAGCAGTAGTACTTAGACATATGTAGAGTTCGATAATGTTTTACAGCTCTGTCTAAGCAGGTTACATAGTCAGTATCTTGCCCCCAACAATCTGAGTCCTCATTTTACCGATCTCGAAAGGATGGAAGGCTGAGTCAAGCATCAGCCGGTCAGGATCGAACTGCTGGCAGTGGAGTGCAGAGTTTGCCTGCAATGCTGCATTCTAACTACTGCGCCATCATGGCTCTTAAATAGCACTAACTTTCTAACCCAACCTTTTTAAAGAAGGCGAAAGTAAAGCTACCTACAATCATTAGTCAGCAGCAGCAAACCTATAAAGGCAGTGATGGCAGAACCAGCAGCATAGAGCTGGCAGAAGCCAGATCACTTATTGAATTTAAGTCACCCAGCTAAGCAGGACAGGATGAATGCTCTCCCATAACAGTGCTAGTTCCCCCCTACTCCTGTTTACAACACAAATCAAGCATTCTTTCAAAAGAACACATGTTTAATAATCCAGCACTCATTCAAAAACACATTCAATGCATGTCATAAATAAATCATGTATTGTACACCCATGAAATTATCTGATCAGGCATTAGGTGGGTAGATTCCTCTCTCATATTTAGATTCAGTGGAGATGGTACCTTGACTTTTAAGGACAGACTTTTCAAACAAGATATTATCTTCTATATTACATCATTCTGGAAAAAATAATAATCACATAGGTACTTGTAAATCTAAAACTGCTGATGTTGATTAAATAAACTCTGTAGGAAGGTTATGTTTATGTACTGCATAATTAAATTTGTTTTAGTCAATTGAATTTGTACAGATCAAAAGTTTTCAGTATAATAAGGTTTCCTAGTGCCTGTATATAAATAATATTAAAGCTAGTAAGTAAATAAAATAAATAAAGAAACTATATTGCAAGTAGGGGAAAGGAAGAAAAAGAAGTGTGTGTGGATCCCTGTATTATGTCTTTTTGCAGAGGCAGTGCCTATGAAACTGAGATCCATTGAACACTACAAAATAGATTAAGGTCAGCAGCATGTTTAGTAGAAAGCAGTAAATTCATTTGCATTATGAATTAACCATTAATGTGTGGACATCAGTTGTATACACAGAATGCGCTCAGCCACCTACCAAGCATCTGTCTTTGCGTGTTTTGTTAATTCAGCAAAGGGAGACAGTTTAAGATTTAGCATATCATGTGAACTCCAAACACCAGGTTGAATAAATTGTGGGTAAATGAAACATCAGCAAATATGTCGTGCAGGTGGAGCTATTTTCATACAATCTGCTTTGAACTCCAGAAAATTTTTTAATGGTGATCATCTAGATCTTTAACTTAGTTGACAGACTGAAATTCTTTGGGATACTGTCTTTGCTGTATTGTATCCTTATTCCTGGATTTAGACTGACCTAAAGGCAATAATAGAAATAGTAATAGCACTTAGACTTATATATCACTTCGTAGTGCTTTACTATATGTATACCATTTTGTAGTACTGTATGGCCCTTTCTAAGTGGTTTACAGAGTCAACATATTTGCCTCAGTGATCTGGATCTTCATTTTACTGACCTCAGAAAGATGGAAGACTGAAAAACCTTGAACCAGTCAGGATCAAACTCCTGGCTGTGGCCCAGGAGAATAAGTGGTTTGAATGAAGTATTCTAACCTGCTCCACCAGGGTCCAGTGCTTTCTGTTATGTGATTTCAGTAACCAATGTATACCTCATGGGTTTTAAAAAAAGAATCATGCTTTTTTCCCAAAAGATATAGAGATAAAGCCTAATAATTTGTTAAATGTTTGCAATTGTAGGACACAACTAGTGTGCTACTGAAATGACATAGCAGAAAGATACCTCTCATTCCCATTGTCCATTCTTACATTTCACAGAACATACCTCACTATGTTGCATGAGAGTACTTACTAGCAGTTACCTTCCACACCACTGTGCTCTCAAAATCTAAATGAGAAACATAATTAATTCTACAATAGACTATTGTAGTCTATCAATCAATCTCAATTTTTAATTCATGAAATGTTAGGCTGTATTATACATTATTAAGTAGATCAGTTTGGAATATATGAATCTGTTGTGTTTAACTACTGTTACTTTAACTACTTTTAGCACAGCTAAAAGGTGTCCTTTGAAGATGTCCTTCAGCTGCCATGTGCAGAGAAACTGGTGAGTCTAAACTGTTTTTCCTTCTTCATTTAATTTGGAAAACTTCAACCAGAAAATGAAGTTATTAGCAGGTTGCCACTTTCAGAGATGAGATGATGTCACAGGAAAGCAATCAAGTGGGATGAGGCCAGAACATAATATATGTCTCTGTCAGGATCAAATAATAGATCAGGAAATAAGACAGAAAGAACAATACAAATGTTGAAAGTAGTCATTTGGAATTATATGTTCTTAGCTTAGACTTGTCTTTTAGGAATACTGAGTATGAAACACTTTCATTTTTAGCTTTGTCAACATTCTACATTTATGTAATATTCAGAACATTAAAAAGATGGAATTCAGGGACAATTCCTTGCACAATAGAATATAGAACAGGATAATATACAGCATCTAGAATTATCCAAGAATTTTGATTCTTTAATAGGGATACATAATATTATATGTTTCACCCGGTGATGTATCATTACATAGGAGTTGTTTCGGTTGTTCAAAGCATGAGTTAGCAATGAAGAAGTCATTGGATTGGAAGAAATGTATGTCTTTCTCCTGCATCATTTCTGTTTCCTAGGCTATCCTGTTCACTTATGTTTTTCTCCTTACTATTTCCAAGTTTGACACACCAATCCAACCACAAAAAATACATCTTGCTTGGATCAGATTCAACCTGACTATAAAACCTGTCAATGTGCTTTCATCTGTATCAGTGGCTGTGGCATAAACTTGAATACTATCACATTGAAGAGTTGTCTGTGAAGACTAATTGATATAGGTTGCTGACTGCATTGTATCCATGCACTGTTTTTGCTGTATCATTCTTGACTATAAAAGAAACACTGTTTCTTCATTTCTCCTATCTACTATCTGTTCACTATACATGTTGTAGTAAGTAATATGATGTTCTGACTGAAAATCTCCAGTTCCAATTTCAATTCACTGGGATCCAAATGTCAAGATATAGTTGATTCATTTCATCCATCACTGGGTTGAGCTTATCCATATTCATGTCTCTTATAATTCTATGTTGTTACTGTAATTTTTCTTTGACAGCTTTGGATTTTCTTTTTCTACATGTCAACATCTGTAATTAGATGTCCATCACACTTTGTTTTAACCACCATTGGTATTTCCAAAACATGTTCAGACATCCAATTTGAGGGGCTCATCATCTGGCAGTATATTTTCAATCACTTCACCCTGTCTACCATGTGGTTTTCTTGGTAAAATATAGGGGTGATTTATCTTTGTATTTTCTCACACAGTATGAAATTATGCCTTTCCCATTGTCACTAAAGTGATCGTATATCTCCAATGCTTTCCCATGTCACTTCCGCTAATGATGGCTATAGTTGGTAGCTAGGATGGTCTTCCTGCCTTGCATAACCCTACTGGGGTATATACACTCTTGGTATATGCTCCTGGTGAGCTTTTCTCATCTACCCAGGAAGACACTTTCCTCATAATGGGGGCAGCACATGATGATAAACCCATAAACATGTTTAGAAAAAAGAAGAGCAGAAGCGCATCTGTAACTCAAGTCAAAACATTGGAGCACCAAGATCATGCTCTCTTTTTCTGCTACTGTTTAGTATGCTCCAAACCTGAGAGAAGATCCAGATGTACAAATTCCTCAGGATCAGCTTTAATCATCTCTAGGGAATATTAGGGAAGTTCCCCAAACTTTAGGGTAACTTAAAGAATGATTTCCCATCCAGAACTGTGGAGTTCTTCTTCATGAGGATTGGGGTGCACTAAAGATTAGTTGACTGACTAGCTTTTCTTTTTCTTTTTATTGTTAGCATCCTTGACTGCATGAGATCCAGTGAGACTTGGTACAGGTAAACTGCAATACCAGTGCAAGCAAGTGAGGGACTGTGTAGAAGTTTCCACAGGGGCAGACAAAGGGAAAGCAAATGGTAAAAGTGGTTTGTCATTTAAGATACACGTCCTGCTCCTTTTGCACATGCATGATGACATTGAATGCACCTACCAAAAGGGCAGAGCTTGTCTCATGAAGGCAGGATGCTGCTTTATTATTCTGATAAATGCCTTCAATCCTGCAGATAATAGAATAGAGATTAGATAAACAGAAACTTGTGAACATCAAGCCAGGGAAAGTTTTCCTTCCTTCCTTCCTTCCTTCCCTCCTTCCTTCCTTCCTTCCTTCCTTCCTTCCTTCCTTCCTTCCTTCCTTCCTTCCTTCCTTCCTTCCTTCCTCTCTCTCTCTCTCTTTCTCTTTCTCTCTCTCTTTCTCTCTCTCCTTCTCCATTCCTTCCCTCTCTCCCTCTCCCTCCTTCCCTCCCTCTGTATGTCTATCCCCTTTTTCCTTCCTCCCTCCCTAACAGGGAGGAAAAAACAAATATTCTTCCTTTTAATTAAGTAGTATAGAGGCTGTGTACAATTGTACCTTGCCAGTAGTTCTTCTGGTCTTTCTCCTGACTACATGTGTGACTATTTCTTACCTATTGGACTGTACTAAAAATAATACAGTCACAAGCACAATGTAAATAAGCTTCTGCTTTACTAAAAAACAGTAATCCTAAATCAGCTTTATGACATGTTTAATTAACAATGCCTTCATTTCAGTGTCATTGAACTGCATGGAATCTTACCTGTGTATAAACACAGTTGATTATAGTATGAATAATATATTGCCATATTGCAAAGTACAGCTATATGACAACAGTCTGATCTTTTTTATCTACATAATGAAAATATAAGAAAAGGAGTGTATCTAAAAAATGGCTTGAACCTGGACTAGATGTTACCTAATAAATACCAAGGGGAACAAGAATCAGTTTGGTGTATTGGTGAAGATGGAAGTCTAGAAACTAGAAGACTTAAGAGTTCTAGTCATGCCTTAGCCATAAAAACCAGCTGGATAACTTTGGGCCAGTCATTCTCTCTCTCTCAGCCCAATCTACCTCATAGGGTTGTTGTTGTAGGGAAAATAGGAGGAGGAAAGAATATTATGTATGTTCATCATTTTTAGTTATTTAAAAGATGGGATAAAAGCCTAAAAAATAAATAGCTATGAGCAGAAGGGAAAAAAGAATTCTGAATTTTCAATGGATGCAATATTGGGATTCAAAGTTGCTTCAGCTGATTTGGGGATAACTCTGTAAAATGAACATTTTACATAAATAGATATTAGAGAAGGGTCAAAACTATCATGTATCTCTATTGCCTTCTCTTTCTCTCAAAGGGAACACTTTAAAAATGCCCTGAATAGATGTTTAAGCTTTAATAAAGCTAGGAAAAAAAATAGTCAGGGGGGAAGAGACATTATTTTTATCTGTTCTGAGTCAGCAAAAAACACAACAGATTAAATTGAAACAAAGCAAAGTTCTCGTTCTCATTCTTGTTCTCTCTCTGTCTCATGTTACAATCATTTAAACAAATCATTTTTAATTTTAAGTAGCAAAACAGGACAGAGAAGAATTGTGGGTGGTTAATTAGACCACATGAGGCTTCCCCTCCCATCTTTTAAGTACAAGCAAAATAGTGGTTTTCTCAAGATGATAAATTGTTTTCTGCATATGTTTCATACCTTTTTCCAATTTTTTGTTGAACGTGTTATATGAGAGTTCAGTAATTTACATTGTTTTTTTTTTTTTTTCAAAGGAAGCATGTTGGCTTTATTTATATGACTGTTCCATGGATTAAGTAGATTGATTAAAAATGGCAGCAACTGATGCCATAGCATGCCAATTTTTTCATGCCTGCACTTTAGCCTTTATCCTGACGTACAGTGGACTGGCAGGTCACCAACCACAAAGAAGTTTTCATTAAAATAAGCAAAGTAACTAACTCAATATGTGAACATCATCATCATTTTAAAATTCCAGAGAGTTGCTGAGCTAGACATTGGACAGAAGACAAGATATATTGTGAAAAGAAATAATCATTGTCTTTGTCTGTTCTTGGTCATCCAAGTCATAATTGTCCCAAAGGTGCTTTTTTCAAGAGGCAACTGGACTTTGAAGACATTTTGCTTCTCAGCCAAAAAACTGAAGAAGTTTCTTGAATGAGAAGGAAACCATCTTCAAGGAAAAACAAAGTCCAGTTGCCTTTTGCAAAAGCACCTTCGGGTCATAAACTCTCTTTGTTTTCATTACCATTGTCATCACCTTCACCACTATCATTGCCATCACATATGCAGCTATAACAAAAAAAGGAGTATGTATGCAGGTCGCACATGTTTACCTGGCCAAAAACTAAAAGGCGCATCTGCCTTCCTGATTTGTATAATTCAACCTCTGGTAGAAAAAACAGAGTATCTGTGATCTATACATTCACTTTTTAAAAAAATCTGAACTTCCAGTTTTTGGAAAGTAGGAAATTAGGGAGAGAAGCAACCACACAGATTTTTTTTTTTTTTTTTAAAAATACTGCCTCTGGTGGCACCATCTCATGGCCAGAACTCTCCTCTTGGCAAAATGGAATATGAAGATCCAACTTCATGTTGAAGGGGAATTTTGTGAGGTGAGGCTCAAAGTGTATGGTCACTGAAAGTACAGTACGACCCCTTTGGTTATCCCAATGTTGCGAGGGGATTTTTTAAAATCTCAGCCTGACTGAAGAAAGACAAGAAATATAGTTGGTGTAGCCCAGAATTGTGGAAGACATAAATACGTAGTTAGCTTGTCCTTGACGACTGATTACTTGTTAGCCATAGTGTGTCTAATGCAAGGTGTCTAACAATGGGAACTAGCTACAATTGAAAGAAAAAGAAAGAAAGAAGAAAGAAAAGAAGAAAAGAAAAGAAGAAAAGAAAAAGAAAAATTCAGTTTTAAAAACAAAATATCTATTTGGTTTGGTGTTGTTGCATAGGTTATATAGAAAATATAAATTTTTATTTTATTGTAACACATGTTTGAGGACAGAACAGGCTGACACTTGCTTTTTCTTTCCCTTTATGAATAAAAAGGACTAGCTTTTAACTTCATTTTTTCTTGGTATGAGGGTCAGGTTGATGTAGTAGTTAAGGCAACTGGGTTAAAAATGTTTTAGAAACCTTTTCAAAAAATATATTCTCTTTTCCTTTCAGACCAGTTGCCCTTGGTTGTTTTTGATAACAGTTCCGACTGCCAGTGAAATGTCTGGTCTCATTGTGGTTTTTATGTAGAATAGCTTTATTATGGTCATGGTGATGTATTCTGAACCTCAGGGTCATCCTTCTGTTAATCCACTGTCATATAGGTCTTCGCATCCTTAGCTTCTTCCATTCCAAAGGTGATACCACTCACTAATCTTGCTTGTTTAATTGAGAATGAAACTTTAATCTTTTTCTCTCTGTCTATTTGTGCTCAGAAGTTGTATGTGATCTATCCTCGGTCTTTTGATCTCTCCGCTTTCACTGAGTTTCCTAATAATCTCATCACTATCCTCCCCTTGTTCACAGCATTGCAGGATATCATGTAAAAATAACAGTTTCTCTATTATTTTAGTGGGTAGGCATAGGTCTGCCTTATTATTTAAAATGTTTGTTTCTGTGAAAGCTAATTTTCTCATTCCAGGTTCCTTTAGTTCATAGATGTTCTTTAGAATTTGCAAACTAAATCTCCTCTTTATGGATGCATAAAAATCTACAGCTGCTCAATTTGCCAGGCTGCCACACAAGAAGAGCTGTTTTCACATCTGTTTCCTCACATTCCTTGCATTTGTTTACCTGATACAATACAAGGTAGTGCCCTCATGGCTGCATACTTAATTACCAGCATAAATACCTCATTGAACATACCACCAGATTTCTGTGAGGTTGCATTAGCTGCTAGGGTAGCTTTGTATCATTTGATTTCCCCTTCTGAACTGTTAAAATTAATATAAACTTCTAATGTCCACTTGCATTTGATGGCCTTGTGGTAGATAGGTAAATGCCAGAGTTCCATTTTCTTGAAAGGGCTCACCTCATCACACAGTAACTTGGGTCTTGAACTGCCAACCTTCTGGTCAACAAGCCCAGCATCTTAAATGCTAGGCCAACATGCTCCCTCCATGCCCCCACATACTGTAGTATCTCTTTCTTGGGTTTGACACACAGGCTTTGTGTTTGTATACTTTTAAATAGCCAGGCAGACTTTGCTCTTTTTTTGTTTCCCCCTTGGTTATTCGCTAGCTTTTAACTGCCTGCTTGAGTTCTTCCTCCTCTTCTGGTATTCATAATTCAGTTTGCATCTCACATGCTATAGTTTGAAAGCTCACATTTTGGTCTTGCCTTTAGGGCATTTAGAAGAGGACCTCTCAATAAAGCCAGAACAGTAAACCAGCAGCATGGTTATGTCTCATTTCCTCTCTCATGCTTTTGAGTTGCTCTACAATATCCATCACAAAACTCCATGTCCCTGCATTTCCTGGGATTTCTACAACTTACTGCAGAGTTTCCAAAAAAAGATACACTTTGCTGTTTAAACTAGCCTGCTTCTATCAGTAATATTCGTAGGTCAGACTGATGAATACAGTGAGATCTTGAAGATTACACTGGATCATAAGCCTGTCCCATTTTCTTTTAGTTGTGTTTCCTCTTTTTAGATTCATGAGCTACTCATCTTTTAAAGATAAGCTGATTAGAACTGTTATCTCTCTTGGAAGTTTTTAAGAAGACATTAGACAACCATTTGTCTCAAATAGGATAGGGTCTCCTCAGGGGTGGGATTCAAATTTTTTAACAACTGGTTCATGTTCTGTGGGCATGGCTTAGTTGGTGGGTGTGGCTTGGTGGTCATGTGACTGGGTGGATATTGCTTGGTGGTCATGTTACTGGCTGGGCGTGGCCAACTCAATGCAGTAATAAATCAACTTCAACAGTTTCAGTACATGCCAGGCCTCATGTAGGCCTCATGTATGTACCAGGAACAAAGAACATCAATCAGCAACACGTCACCATGGGCTACTAACTGGACTGCAGGCACTGATTTGCTACTTTGTACCTACTATACTGACCATAACACTGTGATTGGAAGCTATTATGTGTTCACTAACATTCCTACTCATGTAACGTAATGATTGGATAGAATTCACCGCTTGTGATGTATCACTATGTGTTTTTAATAAAAGAGCTTCCCGAGCTCACCCGAGATAGAACCAGCCTGGTGTCTTTCTTGATGCATTCGACCACCCAGTGAGAAGCCTTCCAAATGCGGAGCAAAGCCGCATCTGGTGACCCCGACATGATCCGTTAAAAGAACCGGGTGCGTCTGTCTTCGACCGCCTATCTCACCCGGCCGGACAAGCCACTTGCAACCGAGGGACACTGTCTTGTGTCACGGATCCCTCCCCAGGAATCTTCCGTAAAGAAGACATCCTCCCTTCAGGTGAATATGGGCGGAAAGTTCTCCAAAGCGCAGATAGCACATTTGCAGGAATTAGGAGAATTAACGAAGAGCTCAATTCTTATTCTTAGGAATCAGGGCAAAACGCTCCCGGTTCCAACTAAAAAGGACCTTATTACCCTTTTGACTTACATTTATACACAATGTCTGGCTAACCCGGAGAAAGGGTCCTTGAAAGTCTTCACATAGCAACGTTTGGGTGACTATCTTCATAATACTCCCAGGGCTCTGTCAAAGATTCTGACCACATGGCGTATCGTCATGGAATGTTTAAAA
This sequence comes from Hydrophis major, assembly GCA_033807585.1. Taxonomy (NCBI): domain Eukaryota; kingdom Metazoa; phylum Chordata; class Lepidosauria; order Squamata; family Elapidae; genus Hydrophis; species Hydrophis major. The sequence goes on from CM066328.1 coordinate 170,420,550, forward strand.
ATTAATGGTTTAGCACTGACCAATGCCCCCTCCCAAAAGGAGGGTCCTCCTCCTCATACAGCCGAAGCCACGAATAAGGATGCTCTCCCATTAGAAGCTTCCTCCCCCACTGCTCCCGAACCCATGAGTCCTCCTACCTCAAAATAAGCGGAGGATCAGACATCCATGGGAGTGATTGCACAAGCATGGCACAGGGACGCAGGGAGGGCTCTCTTACCCTGGAGGAACTCTCTCTCTGTCTTGTTGAATATGTAGGGGATGGAGCCGGAAATATGGTGCCTAGACTTGAACCTTTACCCATGAAATTAATCAGAGATTTAAAACAAGCCGTGGCCATGTACGGCATCCAGGCACCATATGTCAGAGGCTTCATTAACACCATCAGCACCTTCTTTTTATGTTATCCCAAGATTGGAAAGATCTTTTCCGTATGGTACTGACGGGGCTGCAGTATGTTGTTTGGGAGTCAGACTTTCGCATTGAAGCTGAAAGATTTGCCCGCGATCGTGGCGTGGCCGCGAGAGCGGATCAGATTTTTGGCATGGGCCGATTCAAGACTTAACAGCTCAGATGGCGCTTCCACAATGTACCCTTGCCCTTATCAGTATCATAGCAGTCAAAGCCCTTGACAAGGTTGATGATTCTACTTCTGGCATTGTAGGATCTTTTTCAAAAATCACTCAGGGCTCATATCAACCTTATGCTGAGTTCATAGAGGAACTTCAGAAGGCCATTCAGAGACAATCTCGAATGAAGAAGCCCGCAAGGAGCTTCTGTTAAAACTGGTCGTTGAAAATGCAAATGAGGATTGCAAGAGGATTCTGCAGCCTCTATCTGCCCGAAGGGGGGCTTCCCTCTCGGACTATCTAAAGGTTTGCAGAATCATGGGAACTGTCTCCTACAATATGGAGCATCTGGCCATGGCCTTGCAGCAAGCAAATTCTCAGAACAGGCCGGCTGGGAACTGCTTCAATTGTGGGAAGCCAGGCCACTTCAAAGCACAATGCAGAGCCAGGGACAATACACAAAACAACACCAAGCCTTAAACGATATGCCCAAGGTGCAAGAAAGGGTACCACTGGACAAACCAGTGTCGCAGCAACACTCCTCAGCTGCAGGGAAACTAGAAGAGGGGCGATCAGTTCCAAAGGCTGACTCCATGTCTTTCCAACTAATTGCCTCCGAAGGCAAGCACTGTGTACTTTCCCAGGCACTGTGTACTTTCTTCCCACATGCCTGAAAATGATTCCTCCTGCCATGACGCCCCTCATAATTTATCCCATCTGAGACCTCATGGCAAAAGGAATCATTGCATCTCCATTTCTGAGAGATTCCGATGACTTTTCTTCAGTGGCCATGGCGGTAATTGGACACTCTCCCACAAAATTTAGCAAGGGAGAACTAATGGCAACCGCTATTCCAGTACCTGTTAAAACGGCTGATGCTTGGGAATTTACTGTCCACCAAATGGTGGAACAAGCCAGGCTATTGTTACAATTCACAATCCATGACAAAGTCTTTTCGGGTCTCTTAGATACTGGAGCTGACGTAAGTGTTATCTGAATGGCTGAGTGGCTGGATGATTGGCCTTTGGAAACTGCCCCAGCCGTTCAGGGAGTGGGAGGAGTTCAGCATGCCCACCATAGCAAACACTGGCTACCGGTGAGTTCTTCTGATATTTCTCGCACTGCCTACCTCCAATCTTTGGTTCTTCCACTACATACTAACCTGTGGGGCCGTGATCTTATGTCTCAACTTAACGCAAAACTCATTATCGATTAATGGAACCTTTTGCTAGAAACCCACTGCGGTTACAATTAAAAACCACAGAACTTGTTTGGGTAGATCAATGGCCCCTCACGACAGACAAACTAGAGGCCCTGCAATCACTTGTCCAGGACCAAATTGTCAAAGGGCACGTTGAATGTCAGCCCATATAACACCCCCATTTTTGTCATAAAAAAAAGTCAGGAAAATGGAGGCTATTGCATGATTTAAGAGCCGTGAATGCAATTATAAAACCAATGGGGGTGTTACAATGTCGTCTTCCAAATCTCAACATCATTCCTGAAAAATTTGATCTCATGGTCATTGATTTAAAGGACTGCTTCTTTTCTATCCCCTTACATGAACAAGATCGCGCCTTATTCGTTTTCACACTACTTCGTTTAAACAATTCCTCTCCCTACTCCCGCTTTCAATGGAAAGTCCTACCCCAAGGTATACTCAATAGCCCCACCATGTGTCAACACTACGTCAACAATGTCCTGCTCCCCTATCGTTCTGCTTTTCCACAATTTCTGGTGTATCATTACATGGATGATATCCTTGTTGCCACTCCTGGGCCACCAGGTATGGTGTTCACTTCATTTTCCTTCCTGAAGGCTGTTCTTGCAAAAGGAAGTTTGCACATAGCACCTGAAAAAGGTACAAGTACTAACTCCGTATGCATATCTGGGCTATAAAATGCTTTCAACTACTGCTTATCCTTCGCTCCCCTCTCTGTCTCTACCTTCTCAACCCACCCTGGTTCAACTTCAGCAATATCTGGGTACCGTAAACTGGGCTCGACCTTTCCTGTCTTTAACCATTGATATTCTTTCTCCATTGTTCGAAGCCCTTACCTGGGGGGAAAAGCCTGCTGACATAATATCCTTGCAGCAACCTCAGCTTCAAGCAATAACTCAAATAGAAGAGAATATCCAAAAAATATGGGTAGACAGAGCTGCTGCCAATACTCCTCTAGATATGATCATTTTAGCCAACTCGAGGCTTATGACCACGGCAGTAACTCAGAAGGACCAAAAACTCCACATCATAGAGTGGATCCATCTCTCCCATACGCCACGATGCTCCATCACTTCCAAGTCAGCTCAATTGGATCAGTTGATCATAAAAGGCAGGAGTCGTGCAAAATTACTTATGGGAATAGATGTCTCCACACTTTTCATCCCTTTTTCGCTACAAATATAGGAATCTCTATTCCAAAACTCCCAAGAAATTCAGTTTGCCTTAGCCGACTGGCCTGGACTAGTTTCCTGCCACCCGCCCGCTGATCCACATTTTCAAATCATTCGGACAATACCCATCTCTTTCTCCTCTCCCATCAGCAAAGGACCTTTGCTCAACGCCTTGACTATATTTGCTGATGGCAGTAGGGAATGAGGGGCATGCGCTTGGCAAAGTAATGGGGTGTGGCACACTAAAACCACCCCTGTGCAGACATCACCACAAAGGGCTGAGCTTGCTGCAACCATATTAGTCCTCCAGAATTTTAACGAACCCCTCAACTTGATCTTAGACAACCTATATGTTACCCAAATAGTCTCTACTATTCATGTTTCTTAGCTCTCTCCCGCTATTGATAAAAACCTTCTCTCTCTTTTCGTTACATTGCAACACCTTATTGCACAGCATCAGCACCCCCTCTTTGTAGCACACATCCGCAGCCACCAACCCTTCCCGGGAATCCTCCAGGAAGGCAATGATGTGGCTGATCAAGCGGCTGCAGGTATCATGACCTCACACACCTTAACTCCTTGGGAGAGCCATTCATACTTCCATCAAAACACTAAAGCTCTCATGAAACATTTCAACCTTACTATGGCCGAAGCCTCAGCCATTAGACAGCAGTGCCCCACTTGCAGTCAACAAGGCCATTCCATTCCCTTAGGGGTAAATCCCCACGGGTTGAAAGCCTGTGAAATATGGCAGATGGATGTTACTCAGTTTCCTCTGTTTGCCCCCTGGAAGTATCTGCATGTCACAATTGATACTTATTCAGGGTTTATAATGGCAACCCCGCAAAGAGGAGAAGCCTCCAAACATGTCATCAACCATTGCATTCTCACTTTTGCATTGTTGGGATGCCCAAGTAAAATAAAAACAGATAATGCCCCTGCATACATTAGCACAGCTATGTCAGAATTTTGCGCTAAGTGGCAAATTACCCACAAATTTGAGATCCCTTATAACAGTCAAGAACAAGCCCTGGTACAGAGAGCCAATCTAACCCTAAAAACAGCGTTAGAATGACATTTGATCAAAGGGAAAAAAAACCCTTGGCCTCCCGGCGATGCAAGACACCCTTAATCTCTGTCTTTATACACTCAACTTCCTCAATCTCTCCGGCACCCCTGCTATGATGGCAGCAGAGCAACATTTCTCTTCCCCCCCTTCCCCTGATTCTCCCAAACCACAGGTATACTACCGTCAACTGCCAGACCCTACTTGGAAGGGTCCTGCTGCTCTCCTCACCTGGGGTCGCAGCTACGCAGCTATCCAGCTTCCAGATCGTGTCCTGTGGGTTCCTGGATGACACGTCAGACCGTACCACCCCAAAGTAGAAAAATCACCACCTGCAGACATATCAACATGATTCGTCCCATTGCCTTGCTGACCCTCTTGCTTCTTCTTGCTGTGCATGCCTCCAAGGTCTCCATTCCATCTCGAGTGACGTACTTTACGCCAGATACTCCCCGCCTGTTGACCTGCACTGCATCTGGGGACATTTTTCCCCCCTATCTCAGATAGTCGACACTCCCTTAGCCATATATCCATATCTCCAGCAATGCTTCTTTCCAGATCAACACCTTTGAACACCCTCCTCAGACTACATTCCTCATACTTCGCCCTACTGCCACCACCTATTATTGCTCCGGTTGACGCCTATATGATTCCATACGCAACATTTATGACTCCTGGACAGTCCTCAGACCCCGTTCACCTCGTCGTCATCACAGACAACTCACGAATCAGCCTGACATCTGGTTAAGAGATCGCAGAACCCCACCAGCATGTCTGATGGCTGCGCCCCCTGCCTGACCAAAACTACACAAGCAGGCTTCATTCAACTAACTCTCATCTACCATACCCAAAAACCACAGAAGTGCCTTCCTACCGGAAAAACTTGCCAAAAGAACGGGACCATGTACCATCTATGTAAAATGAACTCAAAAACCACTTGCTATGATCCCAAGACAGCTGTACGTCTCAATGTTACCTTGTGGGCGGGACTTCCAAAAACCTCTGGCAGATCTGATCCTGAGGGGGAAGGAAGACTCTATTACCTAAACCACACCACCGTACTCAAAGATGGTACTAACCCAATTGTTTTAACCTTTGATGTTTGTATTGCTTGTTCTAAACCAGGGGGACATTCATGCGGATTGGCTGACTGGAAAACAACGTATGCCCACAATCATAAATATTTGTGTCCTACGCCCATTAACTGGGCCATAGGGAACCCCAATCAATGGATCCCTTGTGGAGGTTTCATCGAGTGTTCGGGTTGGTCTTGCGTCTGTGATTATACCAGGGGAGGGTACTCAGGCTGTAATTATCTGTCACATTTCAAACGAATATCAGGGTCTACCACAGACAATAAGGTAGAAATCACCATATCCAGACAACACCCTGCCTTGAATACTTATGGCATAGGGATTGATGGCACAGGAGCAGACCAAACACTTACATTACCATAAAAACCAAAATAATATATGAAGGTAAGGAAACGTCATTAGGCTGGTCGGTATATAATAATTTAAGGAAATTAGAAAAAAAACCCTGATATTATTGCAAAAAACTTGTTCATGGATATGGCAGAAAAAATTGCAAAACAACTTGCAATAACCAATTGTTTTGTCTGTGGGGGAACCACCACAGGAGAACAATGGACGTGGCAAGCCTTAGAAGCCTCACCATCACTGTTTAATAACATGTCTTCTGTAGGAAACATAACAGTTAGAACAGCTTCCGATTCACTTATCTGGACAATTACCACCAACTTAATTGGTAGAAACTGCTTTTCCTGAAATGGGTCCACTCCTGTGGGACACCTCCTTTGCTTAGATACATGGGATAACTCCCACCAGACTTGGACTGCACCTGACAATACTACCACCATACCTGCTAAATTCAACACCTCCCTCCTCCCTTATCTCAATGACACAACATTTTCCCAAAACTGGACAGCCCGAAATAATATGTATTGGATTTATGGTAACCTAGCCTATCTGTCCCTTCCAGCAGACTGGCAAGGATCATATGTATTGGGTTGGACAAGACCTTTCTTTTTCCTCCTACCGATCTCTATTAAGCAAGAACGAGGCATCTCTGTGTATGATACACTATCCCGCAAGAGAAGAGACACCGATAATGCCTTTGCAGGCTTCCCCTGTCAATCAGAATATACAGGGGATACCTGGACCTCAGAATGAATTGTCTGCACCCATGGCATGGTCACTTGGGCCCAAGACGGGTCCCGGGGGTATGAACCCCCATATATATGATTAATAGAATTATTCGTTTACAAGCTGTTTTAGATTTAGCAGGCCAATGAATAGACAAAGCTCTAAACACTCTAGCGACTGCTACAGACAAATTATGCACAGCTGTCTACCAAAATTGCTTGGCTTTAGATTACATACTAGCCAAAGAAGGAGGGGTATGTGGTAGGTTTAATCTCATGAATTGTTGTCTTCAAATAGATAAAGTTGGCAAAGTTGTAGCACAATTAACAACCGAGATGTGACAATTAACCTATAATCCTGATCAAGTATGGCAAGCTATTAATCTTAAAAATATTTTTAGTTCCTGGTTCCCAAAACTACCAGGATTACGAGCCATAGTAGCTCTCATAGGTATGATTGCTGCAGGATGTGTTATTCTTCCATGTGTGTTATTCTTCCAATTTTTGTTTGCACTATCTCCAATAGTCTGTCCTTGTTAGCTGAAAAGCGTGCCATTGCACAAGTTAATGCCCTCTGGGAAAAGGAACCTCTGTACAAAATCACACCATCAGAAGACCCTGATACGTGCGCTCGCACAGGTTTTTGCATGGGCATGATGAAGATCCAGAAGAAATTCCTCCATATAAAACTAAAACAGAGGAGATGCAGTAATGAATCAACTTCAACAGTTTCAGTACATGCCAGGCCTCACGTAGGCTGAAAGCATGTACCAGGAACAAAGAACATCAATCAGCAACATGTCACCATGGGCTACTAACTGGACTGCAGGCGCTGACTTGCTACTTTGTACCTACTAAACTGACCATAACACTGTGATTGGAAGCTACTATGTGTCCACTAACATTCCTACTCATGTAACATAATGATTGGATAGAGTTCACCGCTTGTGATGTATCACTTTGTGTTTTTTAATAAAAGAGCTTCCTGAGCTCGTGCTCGGGGTAGCTCACCCAAGATAGAATCAGCCTGGTGTCTTTCTTTTTTTTTTGAAAAAGATTTTATTAATTTTCTACAGACAAACAAAACAAACAAAACATAAAAACATCAACTCTCATATGTACATCCAGTGTGTCAGTTGGTTCATCATTTTTGTGCATTCATTCTGTAGTCTCAATTACAATTATGTTACATAACAACTCATATCATCAATCCAAACTTATGTATCCTAATATCACCAAAAAAAAAATATTTTTGACTATATTTTTAATCATTCACGCTTTATGAGCTAACAATACTTTAAACCAATTTACTCTATAACAAATCCTATAATCATATCATATCAATCCTTAAAAAACCTTTTATAAATATAATGTCAAATAACAAAATAATAGCAAAACATTCTAACATTCTAAATATTCTATTGTCGTATTTTATCATCTAGCCATTTATAAAAAAGATCCCAGATTTCATAAAATTGTTTATCCTCTTGCTCTCTAATTTCGAATGTCAATCTGCTCATCTCAGCACATTCCAATATTTTCTTAATAATTTCTTCCTGTAATGGTATTTTCTCATTTTTCCAATTTTTAGCAAATACAATCCTAGCCGCTGTTAATACATTTACAATCAGGTATTTCAAATCTTTACTATATATATCAGGTAAAATTCCCAATAAGAAGATCTCCGGTTTCAAGTCTATATGTTTCTTTGTCATTTTTTCCAACCACATGTGAATTATAGTCCAATATTTTCTAGCATCCTCACAAGTCCACCACATATGGTAATACGAGCCGGGTATCTGATGACATTTCCAACATTTTTCAGATTTGTTCTTGAACATTCTTGCTATTCTTGTCGGAGGAAAGTGCCACCTGTAAAACATCTTATACAAATTTTCTTTATATGCTGTTGACATTGTCATTTTATAATTTTGAGACCACAATTTCTGCCATTTCTCTAAATCAATCCCATATCCAAAATTCTTCCCCCAAACAATCATAGTTTCTTTAACTTGTTCTTCCTCTAATTTAATTCCCAGTAAATAACCATATAGTTTTTTAATCACCTTCTCATCAGTACCCATCAAAATCTTATCTAAATCAGTCTGTTTATCATAAAATCCCTCCTTTTTGGAATCTTCATCATACCTTGAATGTATTTGTGCATATGAAAACCAATTCATCTTTATACCTTGTTCCTCTAAGTTTTGGATCGATTTAAGTTCACCCTTTTCATCTAAAAGTTCTCCATATCTAACTGTTTGTTCCTTCTTATAAATTATAGGATAGGAAAATGCTTCAATGGTCGATAACCAAACTGGAATTTTCAAATAACATTGTCTTTTTATCTTCTCCCAATTCAACCACAAAGACTCCCGTACATAATGTCTTCTAAAATAACCCTGTGTTTTAGTTCCCTTATACCATAAAAAAGCATGCCAGCCCAGCAGCAAGTCATGCCCTTCTAATGTCAACAACCTATGTTTCCTTAATGTTATCCATTCTTTCACCCACATCAAACTTGCAGCTTGGTAATACAATTCCCAATTAGGCAGGCCAAAACCTCCTCTAATTCTAGCATCTTGCAGAAGCTTTAGCTTTATTCTCGCTTTTTTACCTTGCCATATAAACTTCAACATAATTTTATTTAAATCTTCAAAATAGTCTTTTCCAAGCCTAATTGGTATTGTTTGAAACAAAAATAAAATTCTAGGTAGGATATTCATCTTAATTGTTGAAATTCTCCCTATTAATGACAATTGCAGGTTTTCCCACTTCTTCAAATCTGTAGTTATCTGTTGTTTAAGTTTAATATAATTATTCTCCTTTAATGTGCTACATCTTGTTGTCAAATATATCCCCAGATACTTAACCTTATTTGTAACTTGAATTTTCAAAAGGTCTGCCAGTTCTTCTCTCTGTCTCGATAGCATATTCTTTGTCAAGATCTTTGTTTTGTCTTTATTTATTTTCAAACCAGCCACCTCTCCATATGCCTCTATCCTTTCCAATAACTTTGGAGCTGTTTCTAGCGGATCTTCCAAAATAAAAGCTAAATCATCAGCAAAAGCTTGTAGCTTAAATTCTTCCTTCTTAATTTTCATTCCTTTTATGTTTTTATCATCCCTAATATTTCTATTCAACACTTCCAAGGTCAACACAAATAACAAAGGAGATAGGGGGCATCCTTGTCTTGTGCCTTTCCTTATATTAATAAAATCTGTAAGTTCCCCCTCCATCATTACCCTTGCTGTCTGTTTATTATATATGGCTTCTATTGCTTGAATAAATTTTTTAGCAAAACCCATCTGCTCCAATAATAATAACATGAATCTCCAGTTCACGTTGTCAAATGCTTTTTGAGCATCTAGGAATATCAAAGCCATTTGTTTTTCAGGATGAGCCTCATAGTATTCCAAAGTGTCCAAGATTACTCTCATATTGTCTCTAATTTGTCTCTTTGGCAGAAATCCATTTTGATCTGGGTGAATAAAATTATTTAAATATTTTTTAAGTCTTTCTGCTAAGATTGAAGCAAAAATTTTATAGTCTGCATTCAATGAGGAAATAGGTCTATAATTCTTAATTTGCAATGGGTCAGTCTCTTCCTTCGGTATAAGTGTAATATAAGCCTCTGACCATGTTTTAGGTATTATCTTTTTTAACATAACTTCATTCATAACTTCTAACAATGGAATGCTCAATGATTCTTGAAATGTTTTATAGAATTCTGCTGGAAGCCCATCTGGACCCGGTGCTTTCCCATTATTTTGTCTCTTAAATGCTTCATTTAGTTCCATCATTGTTATATTGCTTTCTAGCATTTCTTCAGTCTCTTTAGGTACCTTTGGTAAATTAGCTTCCTGTAAATACTGTTTGACTTTTTCTTCATCAATATTCTCTTGTTTATATAGTTGTCCATAAAAATCTCGAATAATTTCTTTTTTCTCCTTATTCCCATAACAAACTTGGCCTTGTTCGTCTATTAACTTCAATATTTTTCTTGATTCCTTCTCTTTTCTCAATTTATATGCTAGCCATCTACCTGGTTTATTTGCATCTTCAAAATAATTCTGTTTAGAGTTTCTAATTTTCTGTGCCAGTTCTTCTTTCTCTATTAATTACATTTTATGTTTGATTACATCCAGCTTCAATTTAATATCCTTTTTCTGTGGCATTTTCTGTAATTCTTTTTCAAGAGATTTATACTCATCTTCCAAGGCCTTGGAAGCTTGCCTTTTCCTAATATTCTTTTTCCTTGTATAATCTATTATCAAACCTCTAGCGTATGCCTTCATTGTATCCCACACATTCTGCGTTGAAGTATCTTCTTTTTTATTTTCTCTAAAAAAAAAAGCCAATTCCTTCTCCATCCATTGTATAAAATCTTTCTCCTTTAAAATAGTATTATTTAATGTCCATCTCGATCTTCTTTTTTGTCCTTTCCATTTAATTGTCATTGGGCTATGATCTGCCCAAGTACTTGTTTCAATACTTGTTTCTTTAATATTAGATATTAATTCTGTTGAGATCCAGACCATATCTAATCTGGACCATGATAAATGTCTATTTGAATAAAAAGTATATTGTTTAGCTTTAGCATTTCTTTCTCTCCAAATATCTTTTAAAGTTAATTCATCTGTCATTTTAAAAAAAGACCTTGGGAGAGCCTTTCTATTTTGTTTTGTTGTTGTTGCTATATAGTCCAATTTATTATCCACAATTCCATTAAAATCTCCCATCATAATTATATTAACATAGTCCAGTCCAATTATTTTCATGTGTAGCTTTTTATAAAATTCTTCTTGTTTATCGTTCGGAGCATAAATTGCAATCAAGAGTATTTTTATATTATTGTCCATTATTTCTACCATTAATACTCTTCCATCTTCATCCGTGTAAATCAATTTTGCCGGAATAGCCTCTTTGATGTATAAAACCACTCCTCTTTTCTTACATTGAGTCAAAGAAGTAAATATTTTCCCCAATTTTGGCTGCAATAACAATTGTTCATGTTGTTTTTTAATGTGAACTTCTTGTAAACAAATTATATAAAATTTTAATTTCTCTAATTTATGAAAAGTTTTCCTTCTTTTAACAGCCGAATTAAGCCCATTTATATTCATTGTAATCAGTTTTTTTTCTTCCATGATTATGCTTTATATTTAGGTCTAACAGCTCTCGTGGATCTCACTTCACGCTGTTCTTTGCTATCAATCTGTCCCCCTGTTGCTCCTTTCTCTTTTTCAGTCTCCAATTGTTCATCTTGAAACTCAATTAATGAAACCTCTTTCTCTGCTTCCTCTCTTCTTCCTCCGAAAAATTCTGCATGAAAAAGTTCTGCTTTCTCAATTGAATCAATTCTATATCTCTGCTCTTGCCACCTAAACATTAGTCCTTCTGGAATCAGCCATCTATAATTCACTTCGTTTTCCAGTAGTATTTTGGTCAGGAATCGATATTCTCTTCTCATCTCTCTCACTCTTCTGGGTATTTGTTTTAAAACCACAACCTCTTTACCTTTGTATTTCAGTATTTTCTCTCTTACTACTTGTAATATTTGCGTTTTAATAGATTTTTTGGTAAATCTAATATGGACTTCCTTGGGTAATTTATTTCTCATCGCATATCTTGTATAAACTCGATATATCTCATCTATTCCATCCATCATCTTTTCCTCTGTAATTTCCAAAGCATCTGCCAAAATTTCTATCATCACCGCTGCCAAATTTTCTCCTTTTTCCTCTTCTATATTTTGAAATCTAAGGTAAAATTCTGATCTTTCCATCTCCCACCTCAACATCCCACCTTTTTCTTGTTCAACCGCTGTTAGACTACTGTCAATATTTCCAATTTTCTTCTCTCTTTGTTTTCCTTCTTCCTCGATTTTTTGGAATCTCTCCTCATACTTGACCATCATTTGTTTAATATTTTCCACTTTTTCATCCGTCTTCTCCATTCTTTGTTCAATGTTCTCTATCCTTTGTTCAATGGTGTCTGATTTTATCTTAAGATCTTGTATTCCTTGCATAATCATCTGTAAAGTTACTTTTTCTTGTTCTTTATCTTGCTTTAACATTGTCTGAATTAAACGTTGTCCTCCAGCTGGTGGGGAAGCAGACGTAGTAGCAGAGATGCCAGATGGTATTGGTTTCCTGCTCATTTCAATGCTTCCAAAGCTTCAAATTCTTCTTAACTTTTAATCCAACTGCTAGAGCAGCCAATTATAATCCAAAATGGAAAACTCCAACAGTAAAAGACACAAAACCAAAAAAGAAACAGGAAAAAAGGAAGAAGAAAGATCTTCAGGTTCTTCTAAACCCTAATCCAATTACGAGATAGTCCACCATGAAAAAGGAAAAAATAAAAAGGCAAAAACAAACAAATCCAAAAATAATAATATTGATTGAAAGCAAAGAAAAGAAAAAGCAAAAAGCAAAAAGAGAAAAGACAAAAAGTTCCTTCAAATTCTTCACACCTTAATCCACTTAAAAAATCTCAATAATCCAAAAAAAAAAAAACACAATAACAAAGTGGTCCAAAAACATAAATAGGAAAAGCAAAAAAGTCCCAACAAAAAAGAAAAGAAAAATAAAGAAGAAAAAAGAAAAAAAAAGAAAAAACTCTGAGGCTTTTCCCTTTAAAATAAAAGGCAAAAATAAGAATATTACTAGAATTGAAATTTAAAAAAAAAGGCTAGCGAAAGGGGTATATATAAGAGAGCACACTGCACTTTGTTATTTATCCAAGGCTCTTGTTATGACTCTCTTCTCCAACAGCTTCAAAGCCAAACCTCAAGTATTGTTGATAACAGTCCAGGAAAGCACCTGCAATAATATTTTGCTGTGCTTTCCCTCTATCTTATCACGTTAAAATGTCCTTGAGAAGATGTCTTTTTGCAATTCTCTCCAATTCAAATAGAATACTTTCAAGCCTCTAGTTGGCAGTGTTACAAAGTTTCTTAATGCTCTTTCTCCCCCCCAACCGGAAAAGAGGAATAATATATACAGAAAAAAAAAAAAAATAGCCAAAGGAAGCCTCTATCCTAAAAAAATTAAAAAATCAAAGGGAGCCTAAAAGTATATATAAAAGAAAATTCAATCCGGTTACCTACAAAGTCACAATAAAATCTTTCCCAAAGAATATAGAGAAAAAAAAAAAAAAAAAAAAACACCCCAAGCCTCAATTTGACATCACTTTAAAAAACGCCGCTCAAACAATTTCAATCAAAAAAAAAATCTCACAGCTTCCTCCTCTCTTCAGAATGAACTTTCCAACCTCAGCGAATTTTCAACACTAAAGAGTTTTTCTCACCCAGCCGACACACTTCAATCCAATCACTTTCTTTCCGGAGCTGTCCCGACTTCAGCAGCTATGGAGGCTGCCTCTCCGCCGCCAGCAAAAGGGCTTCTTCCGGATCTAACCAGAGATTTTGCGATATCTCTGGGATCCTGGAACAGTGCCCTTCACGATCACCGTCTCTCCGGGACGATTTAGGTCCGTTAGGACCGATCAGGGGCGAAAATATCAGCTGCGATCTCAGAGCCCCGAGATCGCAGCTGTATCGCCGGAACGAAGCTCCGCCTTCTCCCCAGCCTGCTGTCTTTCTTGATGCATTCGACCACCCAGTGAGAAGCCTTCCAAATGCGGAGCAAAGCCGCAACTCAACATTACTTACATCGAGGCACGCATCTCCTTGCCTGTTCTCTTGTGACTGTGGGGATGCAGCAACAGTCCTAAGTGTGAAAAATGGTCATAAGTCACTTTTTTCACTCCATACAAACAAAGTAGCAGCAAAGGAGGGGGAAAAAAAACTCCAGAGAAGTTCCTTAGACAGGAAGTCTAGTCCTGCCAAGAATGTAATAAAGGTTAACGTCGAGACAGTTTCTGTAAGCAACACCAGAATGTTTCCTTCCTGTCTTCCTTAAAGGATTAGGCCAGTAATTTCTTCTAACAACCGGTTCTCCAAACTGCTTAGAATGTTAACAACTGGTTCTAGCAAATAGGTGCAAACTGGTAGAATCCCACCCTGGGTCTCCTGCTTGAGCAGGAGGTTACACTAGAAGACCAAAATCCCTTCCAACTCTTTTATTCCATCCCAAATACTGGCATTTTGTACCAACTATTTGTGATGATTACTGTTCTATCTTGGAGGGTAGGTGCAAGAACAGAGACGAGACATCGGATAGTGACTCCAAACTCTTTATTAGTGACTTCAGGAACAGAGCTAAAAGGTATGGCAGAAACAGCCCTTTTTATAGAGCTGGCTGCTGTCAAAGCATCCAATGGTTTAAGTTTGCTGCGCTTGGAGCGTCCAATCGCAGCAACCCATTAACTAGCCAATCGGATCAGCCTTGAATAACCAATCGTGACCCACTGTTAACGAACCAATCAAACTTTCAGGATTATGAGTCTGCTGTGGAAAAGGCCAGTCAGGTTTGCAGGCTTACAAGCCTTCTAGTTAAGAACACCCCTCTCCTCTAGGTTTCGCACAGGTAGGCAGGTCTTCATACCTGTCTACCTGACTTGTGTTGTTCAACCTGCCTTCGTTCAGATTCTGGTTCTGGTTGATCGTTTAACAGTGACCTGGTTTCACTGCTGGGCAACCTTGGAGGTGACTTGGGGATATCCTCAACATTTCTGTCGTCTGGATTTTCCGGACTCGCTGACCCCGCTCGGCTGCTATTTCCTGGAGAAATGACCAATGGCTCCTCTTCAGCAGGTAAGTATGCTGGGCTTGCTTGCTCGGTCTGTGGGTTTTTGTGGTTTGGGCCAGGTGTTAGTTCGTTTTCAAAATCCTCAGTTTCCCTTCCCCCTCTGGTTCCGAGTTCAGAATTCGCAGAGGGGGTAATTGTCAGCCTGGAATGCAGCTGGTTGTTTCCACAATCTTCCATCTGTGGTTTCTAATAGGTAGGAATGGGGACCTGTAACTTGTATTATTTTGGCAGGGACCCACAAAGGGTCACTTGTAAAGTTCTTTGCAAATACAAGGTCTCCTCCCTTAAATGTGCAATGTTTGCTGCTGGACTCTGGGGACTTTTCTGGGGTGTATGCAGGGTGTATTTGGTCTAGGTGCGACCTAAGTTTCCTGCCCATCAGGAGTTTGGCTGGCTTTTGTTTGTGGTGCTGCTCGGTGTAATATGTTGGAGGAGGAGCATCCTGGTGACTCTGTCGTGGATGTTTCCTTGGTCCATTTTGTGCAGGGTTGTTTTAGTGAACTGAACCATTTGTTCAGCCCTGCCATTGGCCACTGGGTGAGCAGGTGATGTCAAGGCGTGGCGTATCTCCCGGTCTGCTAGGTATTGTTCAAACACCAGGGCAGTAAACTGCGGGCCATTGTCGGAAACCAAGACATCTAGAAATCCGTGCTTTGCAAACAGTCTGTTTAGTTTTTTGATGACCACTTCAGTGGTGGTAGTCTTCATCTTGTCCACCTCAAGCCAATTCGAGTATGCATCCACTATTATTAGGAAGGTATGCCCTTTTGTAGGTCCTGCAAAATTGATGTAGATGCGGGACCATGGACCCGTGGGCGTTTCCTATTCCATTGGTGGTGCTTTTGGTGGAGCCGAATGTGATTCTTGCCATTTGCCAGGCTTCGATTTCTTTGTCCATACCTGGCCACCAGGCGTAGCTCCTTGCCAGCGCTTTCATCTGTACAATGCCCAGGTGTCCATCGTGTAGCACTTTCAGGACTCTGTGTTGTAGCTTTTCAGGAATGGCTACTTGGTCTCCCCACAATACACACCCTTTTTGGGAAAACAGTTCTGTTTGTCTGTTTTTGAAGGGTTTGAACTTGTCGTTGGGTTCGATTTCTGGCCATCCCCTCTCCATCCAGCTGAGGACCCGCGACAAACAAGGGTCTTTTTTTGTTTCCAATGTGATGTCTTGTGCAGTTAGTGGAGGTGAGGGAAGCATTTCAATTTGTAGTGTGGATACCGTAGGAGCTGGATTGTCTAGGAAATCAGGCAATGACAAACAGCTTAAGGCATCAGCATGGGGAATGGCTTTTCCTGGCTGATGTGTTAACAGATAGTCATAGGAAGCTAAGAACTCTGACCATCATGTCATTCTTGGAGATAGAATGTGGGGAGGTGGTTTATCCCCTGCCAAAATGCCAAGCAATAGCTTGTGGTCTGTTATTATAGAAAATGATCTTCCATACACGTATTCGTGGAAACTTTTAATGGCGGATACAATAGCAAGGACTTCTTTATCTAATTGACTATAGTTTCTTTCAGTTTTAGACAAGGTTCTTGAAAAGAATGCAATAAGAATGTACCGTTTGGTAGAACGTGGCTCAGTATAGCTCCAACTCCAAAAGGTGATGCATCACAAGTCACAGTCAAGGGTAGTGTCTCGTTATATTGGATTAACACTGCATCTGATGTTTGACTTGGTGGAAAGCTTGCTCCTCCCGATGTCTCCAAAACCAGGAAGCCTTCTTGTCGAGGAGCCTATGCAGGGGTTCAGCAACAGTCGCCTTCTGGGGTAGGAAGATGTTATAAAAGTTAATAAGGCCCAGGAAGGCTTGGAGGTCTGTCTTGTTTCTAGGTCTTGGAGCATTTTTAATAGCTGCCAATTTCTTTTCGGTTGGGTGAATACCTTGTTTGTCAAGAAGGTAACCAAGAAATTCAACCCTCTCAGTGCATAACTGGCACTTTTCCTTTTTTACTTTGAGTCTTGGAATTTTTGCAGGACAGTTCTTAGGCATTTTTCTAATTGACTTCATGTTGGGGCGGCTATCAATACATCATCAAAATAAGGGACAACTCCTTTTATGCCTTGCAGTAACCTTTCCATCAAGCTTTGGAAAATGCCCATGCTACGCTTACTCTGAATTGGAATCTATTACATTTGAACGCACCCCTGTGTGTGACTATGGTTTGGGCTTCTGCTGTCTTTGCGTCTATTGGCAGCTGCTGATACGCTTGGGCCAGGTCAAGCTTTGCAAATACTTTTCTGCCCCCAAGCGAGTGAAGAAGGTGCTGGACCACGGGTACAGGATATGCGTTCTGTTGAAGCGTGTGATTCAGGGTGGCCTTGTAATCCCCACAGATTCTCAAAGATCCGCCAGGTTTTATGGCGGTTACAATTGGGGCCTCCCATCGGGTGTGGTCAATAGGTTCTAACATGCCCTGTGCTATTAATTTGTCCAATTGCTCGTCAATTTTCGGTTTGAGAGCAAATGGTACTCAGCATGGCTTTAGACGGATGGGTGCAATGTCAGGGCAGAGATTAAATGAAATGGGGGACCCCTTGTACTTGCCTAATTGCTCAGAGAAGACTTCTTGAAAGTCCCGGATGAGGGCCGCCTCCCAGTCTTCGCTTATGGTCTGGTTGATACCTGCCAATTCGATTCCTAATGGTGTGAACCACTGTAATCCCAATAAACTGGGTCGGTTTCTGTCAATGACGGTGAGAGGTAGAGTTGTGGTGTGGTCTTTAAATGAGACCTGGATGTGACTGGAACCAGCAACCGGGATTCGATTGCCTTGGTATTCTTTTAATATAAGTCTCTGGGTGCTGAGGTCCTGGTGGCGGATGTCAGGGATCAGCTGCTTGAGAGTTTTTCAGGAGACCATGGATAAGGAAGACCCGGAGTCGACTTCCATGATGCACAGTCTGTCTTCAATGGTGACCTTTACCCGGATTTTTTTCGCATTCACTGATGAGGCGTGGCCGATGATGACAGTCTGATG
The DNA here is from genome assembly GCA_033807585.1 of Hydrophis major. NCBI lineage: Eukaryota > Metazoa > Chordata > Lepidosauria > Squamata > Elapidae > Hydrophis > Hydrophis major. The sequence goes on from CM066328.1 coordinate 170,438,442, forward strand.
TGCCTCCTCTCGTCTGGTAGAGGTAGCAGGTGCTCGGTTTCTGTTGTACTGGTTCCACTGGTGGTTAGGGCAGTCCCAGTTTGATGGGTGGTTGCCTGTTGTCTGCTGGAAATTTACTTTGTTCCTCTTGGGGCTAGATCCTCGTTTGCTTCTGCAGACCTTGGCGATGTGGCCCCTTTTATCACAGGAATGACAGATGGCATCTAAGCATCTGCAGTCTGCTCGAGGGTGGTTTCCTCCACATCCAGCACATTGAAAACTTCTATGACCTCACTGGTCTCGCTATGATCTGAGTCTGTTGACTTCTTCCTCTTCACTTTCTGACGAGGATTCGATGTCTTCATGGTGGGCTGTTGACGTGTGTCTCTCTGAGGGCATTGCGATGTCTCTGGGGGGTTGGCGGTTGGACCCATTCGCTCGGCGCATTCGAGCTGCTGACTTCCTGGTTGCTTCTGCTGCAGTAGTATCCACTATGGCATCTGCGAGGGCGATGTCTCCCTTTGCCATAATCTTGCTTTGAATAGTGAGGTCTCTTAGACCTAGGACAATCCGATCTCTCATGGCTTCTTCCAGATTTGCGAAGCCACATAGACCTCCCAGATTTCTTAGATCAGCTACAAAGTCCCTGATGCTTATGCTTTCCCGTTGGTCCCTCTGGTAAAACTCATGTCTTCTGATGAGAGTTGGGACTGCTGGGGCGTAATGAGCCCAGAGAATGGGAGTGAGGGTGTCCCAGTCTATAGTTTTGACTTCAGCTGGTTTCGCTAGTGCCTTTGCCATTTTGAAAACGGCGGGTCTGCAGTGCGTTAGGAACACCGCGTGTTTCTTGCTTGGCGTGGCATCCTTCAGGTTGTTGGTCTCCAAGAACATTTGGAACCTGTCCATGTAGGAGTCCCAGTCTTTGTTTGCTTGGTCAAATGGAGCGGGTAGTATCACACTGCTGGTCATTCTGCCATCTCTGCGCGTTGTCAGCCACGTGCTCTGTCACTACTTCGTGAGTGTTCAGTCAGCTCTTATCGTTCCGCATTAGCTCTTATCATCTCCGCATCCCACCTTCGTCGCCAGTGTTCTATCTCAGAGAGTAGGCGCAAGAACGGAGATGAGACATTGGATAGTGACTCCAAACTCTTTATTAGTGACTTCAGGAACAGAGCTAAAAAGTATGGCAGCAACAGCCCCTTTTTATAGAGCTGGCTGCTGTCAAAGCGTCCAATGGTTTAAGTTTGCCACGCTTGGAGCGTCCAATCGCGGCAGCCCATTAACTAGCCAATCGGATCAGCCTTGAATGACCAATCATGACCAGCTGTTAATGGACCAATCAAACTTGCAGGATTACAAGCCTGCTGTGGAAAAGGCCAGTCAGGTTTGCAGGCTAATGAGCCTGCTAGTTCGGAACAATTACTTTCCAGAAAGAATCCTTTGAGAGCAATATTTCCATTTTAAATTTCCATAACAATTAGTTTTTAGTGTTTAGTTTAACAAAGTATAAGCAAGGTTATAGATTTGACCACCATTAAGTTATTTTTAAGAAATGTTTCCGTATTTTTAGCAGAAATTCTACTGAGTCATTTTACTGTTTAAATTTGCACTCTGGACAACAAAGTATGTTGTCTTGATGGAGAGCTGACTATCTCGTCCCATAACCTGTTAGGCTGCAGATGCTTAGCAGTAAGACCTTACTGTCTTCTGAGTTGTTTCATAGTTAAAAGAAAAATATCTTTATCTGGTTCAGCATCATTGCAAAATTTGAGAGAAAGAGATTACTTCAATTTGCATCCTTGATGGAGCAGGATAGCAGTGAGCTGAAAAGGAGAATTTTCCATTACATTGTAATACACATGTCTGAGAGCAGAAGCAGACTTATTCTCCCTTTTCCTTTTCCTTTATGAATATACATGACCTAGAAATTAACCCCTTTCACTCTGTCTTGATCTGATGCTGCTACTATCCTCTTCCCCTCCCACTTACATAGGAATAGGCATTGTTTAAAAATTGTGGGTATTGCAGCCCAAGAATATATTTAGCCAATGGAGCATTTTATATATAATCCATTTCTCCCTCCCTCCCTCCTGCTCTCTCTCTCTCTCTCTCTCTACACACACACACACACACACACACACACACTGAAGATGGTGATTCTAAGAACTTTAGGTTTACAACAATTGAAATGCTAACAGATGCATACAAGGATTTGGGCTTCAGCCAACAATACCACATTCAGATCCTACACTTCCAAGAAGTGTGTGTAAACATCTTTACAAGATCCTAGCATTATTTTTAAAGGGAAATATCATATCATAACTCAGCTCCCAGGAAACAGAGACCTTGGAGACAAGGCTGAGCTGAGGTTCTGTCTTCTTGATCCCACCATCTCTTTTGTGCTCCTCCATGGTCTAATCCCTTTTCCTCCTCCTCTTGCAGAACCTGAGTGATTTTTATCTGGATCTTAGTCCTCTCAAAGAGTTTCATCAAACTTCTTGATTTGCTCTTTGCCGTGTTTGTGTTCGCTTCTTGTAGAGAATACAAAGGTGTCACCACACAGTTTCCTGTCATGGTGTGGAAAATAAAACAATAACAGCCTCTTTCAGTTTTCCTTTCAGGTTGAATACAGTTGTATTTACTTCTCTGGACCCTACTGAATGAAATGGGACTTGGACAGATGCGGGCAACCTTGTGGGCCACTTCTCCTCGGCCCAATTCTTTGTCATGTTTGGAGTCCTAGTCTTCTACTTCATGATGGCCCTGGTGTTTTACCTTGGCTATATACAGAATGGCAGCAATTTCCCAATGATCGATTATGTTTTCACTCTCTGTGCTGTCTTTTTGTGGCTAGTCAGTATGGCTGCCTGGGCAAAAGCCCTAGTGGACATCATTCTTCAAATATTTAGCTGTTGCAGTAAACATCTATTTTTGGGTAGATAGAACAATAATTGATTATAGCAGTTTGTTTCAATATTTTTCTCTCAACATTCCTCCCAACTTTTCAAAATTATGTTGCTATTGTTGTTCAGTGGCTAAGTCATGTATGATTCTTGTGACTCCATGGACCACAGTACAACTGGTCTCCTGTCCTCCACTGACTGCTGGAATTTGCCCAAATCCATGCCCCCTGCATCACTGATGCTATCTAACCATCTCAGCCTCTGCTGTCTAACCATCTCGTTCTTTTGCCTTCAATCTTTCCCCACCATCAAGGTCTTTTCCAATGTGTCCTCTCTTCTCATTTAGTGGCCAAAGTATTTGAGCTTCAGCTTCAGTAACTGTCCTTCCAAAGAACAGTCCAGGTTGATTTCCTTTAGTATTAACTGATTTGATCTCCTTGCAATCCAAGCAACTCTCAAGAGTCTTCTCCAACACCACAATTCAAAAGCATCATTTAAAAATTATGAAGGACCCCAAAAGAGATTTCATTTGTATGGATCATAACTATTGATATTTATTTTATTAAACATTAAAATGGATGCATGGTAGAATATTCACTGAAAAAAATAACACTATTGAACTTATTAGATATCAACATAAATGAAATACTTTTCGTGAAACCACTATATTTTTTTAACAAATAAAAATAACAATGAAAAGAGTGACATTGTTTAATATTTTTGCTAAAATGTTCAATATCTGGCAAATAATTTTGGCTTAGTGGTCTCCTGAGAAGAAGTTGAATGACCCTCAGGGATCCATGGATCACACTTTAAGAAATATTGAGCTATAGATTATTGAGCTATAGATTGAGCTAAATATTGAGTTATAGGAGTACATAGCAAGAAACAGGTAGCATTTAGCCATATTCATCTATTTAGGAGCAAAATATTAACATTACAGTCTGTATTGGGTCACATTGAGTAGGTTCACAGGCATTCAGATTATGGCCTGGTAATCTTCTGAAGTATATTGACTTGTTCTTCTGCATTTCTTCCCTATTCTGAAAATCCAAACCATCTGTAGACATTGTCAGCATACATCTTCTCTTTATATTTTGGTGGAAATTAAACAGACTCTGATTCTAAGGGCACCTCTTTGATCTTTCAATTTTCTCTCAACAAAATAATAATAATCATACATAGAAATTATCATTTTTCATCATCACCATTATCACCATCATTATCCCAAGTCCTTGGGAAGGATTTGATGGGTAGATTAAAAATGCCAGATTGAGACTAAACATCTAGAACATTGTGCAACCAACCCTAATGCAGATGATGATGATGATGATGATGATGATGATGATGATGATTATTGTTGTTGTTGTTGTTATGCTTTTTCACATTAACATATCTCATTCTCATCTTTAACAACACTGTGGCATCATTGTTACATATACAAATCTCCATATATTTATATTCATTTATATACATTTTTCTTATCTCTACTATTTTTATTCCTACTATTCAACCATTCATACCAATTATCCCATACCGCATAATACTCTGATTCTTCTTTGCCTTTTAGTTCTAGAGTGAGTTTGTCCATCTCAGCAATAATACAAGTAATTCTTGCCTTCGGATTATCAGTTAGTGATAGTTTGAAGTTACAACTTACAACATAACTGAAAAGGGGAAGTTAATAGTTGAGTTCTGGAGCGCCTGCCAACATAAAGTAGGTGCATTTGTGGCTGTTTGCAATGCCTCAGGGTTATGTGACTGTGTTTTATGACAGTTTTGCTGAAAATGGAAAGTTATTTCTGGTTTTCAGCAAAACCATGGCATAGTGAACAATGGGTTCATTTAACAACCGTGGTGTTCATGTTATGATTGCCACATTCAATTAACAATGGCCATCAAAATTATTGGAAAAAAAGGATTGTAAAATCAAGCATCAAAACATACAACTGTAATGAGTGGACTCCATTGTGATCATATATGTCAAGGCTACCTGTTATTTCCATTCTCAAACATTTAGGTTCTGTCATGAGGAGTGGGAAAAAAATGACACATTATTTGGGTCACTTTTTGAAACATCTGAAATATTCAACTAAAATATATACTGAATTATTGTAGAAAACTTAACTCCTCTTTTACAGATTAATATGTAGAAGATTTATATCACACTCATTTCCAGTAAGATATGATCAAAATTGCAACTTAAATTTAGCATTTTCCAAAAAAATAAAGCTGTTTCTTATATATTGGATATATCAGCAGACATACCACACACACTGTGGTTATTGCAGAAAAATCAGAAAAACAAAATCTTTAGGCCTTTGTTGAATGTCTCATAATTATCTTAATGTTATTAATATGACACTGCCAATATTAGCTTAGTAAACTGACACTGTTCTTTCTCACAGTTAAATGATATTTCATAATATTCCCCTTATTTGTTTATAAAATGAAAGCTTTTCCTTCTTGCTCTTCCCTGTCCCTGAAAATCTTTACTTTTTTGCTACAGCAATGTAGAACTTGAATACTAAATGGCTCCCTGGTTTAAGATTTGATGTTCCCTAGCTGAGAGGCAAAAAGCAATATTGCTACATTTATCTTTTTATGAAATGCATTACACAAAGTATAATTTGTGTCTCTATAATAATCTACTGTTTTCAATTAGAAATTAAGCCAGTTGCTATAAAGGTCTGAGGGAAATATAGCAACTCTTTTGTCTTTTTTTTTGCTTTTATTTTCTTCCCTGAGAATGAAGGAAAACTGAATTGTATTAAACTGACAGCATAAGGCAGCTTTGCCGAGTTTGTATTCTGTTTACTGTAAATCAACTTCAGAAGCGCAACCTATGGTGGTGAGGCAAAGAAATGAGATTAGCAAGGAGAGAAAATAGAAACTAATTGTGTTAATGGAAGTTGATGAACCTCTTTCTTCATGCCCCCGGAAGGTTCTGGATCGAGTCACATCAACAGAAATCACTAGGATTTTTGTTCAGGCAACTTCCCTTTGCAAGGGCAGCTCAGCATTTCAGACAGACTTAATCCACATGAATCAATGTAATCAATTGGGATGATTTGGATTGCCACAATGGTTCCTGGTTCCTTCCTGCACCAGAACCTCTTAAAGGAAAACCATTTATTTGGAGTTGCATACCCACTCTGCTTTTTCTTTGAACTGTTCTTATTAACTGCATTTTCAGGAGAACAGTCACTACCAACTGGGAGCCAGGAGGCAGGCATGGTCGACAGTCAGAATTTTCAATTAAGAAATACAACATAAGGGAAACATACTGGAAAACAAATTAATTCATGTTTTCCCACAGAACAGTTAAACTATCTCTTTTAAAAAGGTACATGTACATCTCTAAAATTAGCACAGGACACCGCCCCCCAAGGCTGTCTGCTTTTTCCACTTCTCTTCTCCCTATATACCAATGACTGCATCTCAAACAATCCATCTGTTAAAATAGTGAAATTTGCAGATGACACAACAGTGATTGTTCTCATTCAAGACAACAACGAATCTGCATACAGACAGGAAGTTGTACAACTTGCCTCATGGTGTAACTGGAACAATCTGGAACTGAACATACTCAAAACCATAGAAATGGTGGTAGACTTTAGAAGAAACCCTCCCATACTACCACTTCTTACAATACTAGACAACATAGTATCAACAGCACTTCAAATTTCTAGGTTCCATTATATCACATGACCTAAAATGGACACCTCACATCAAAAACGTCATCAAAAAAGCACAACAAAGAATGTTCTTTCTGCGCCAACTCAGAAAGCTCAAATTGCCCAAGGAGCTGCTAATATAGTTCTAAAGAGGAATTATTGAATCTGTCATCTGTACCTCTATAACTATCTGGTTTGGTTCTGCAACCCAACAAGACAGACACAGACTTCAGAGAGTAATTAGGACTTCAGAAAAAGCAATTACTACCAACCTGCCTTCAATCGAAGACCTGTATACTGCACGAGTCAAAAAGAGGGCTGTGAAAATATTTACAGATCCCGGACATAAACTGTTTGAACTCCTTCCCTCAAAATGACGCTATAGACCACTGTACACCAGAACAACTAGACACAAGAACAGTTTTTTCCCGAATACCATCGCTCTGCTAAACAAATAATTCCATCAACACTGTCCAACTATTTACAAAGTCTTCATTCCTATTACTATTAATCTTGTCATCACTCCTTATCACCCATCCTTCCCACTTGTGACTGTATGGCTGTAACTTTGTCGCTTGTATCCTTACGACTTATATGGACTCTTTCCTAGTATGATTTGATTGCTTATTGTAGCCTATGACTATTATTAAGTGTTGTACCTTATGATTCTTGACTCTTGGCGAATGTATCTTTTTTTTTTTATGTATACAGAGAGCATTTGCACCAAGGCAAATTCCTTGTGTGTTCAATCACACTTGGCCAATAAAAGAATTCTAATTTTAATTCTTCTGATCGATAAGTTTCCAAAATCTGAATAATTTGTCTATATAGCATATCATTTCAATTGAATAAAAATAAAACTAGCATGATGATGAAACAAAATTTTCCCCATCTTTCCAGCCTCCAATATTTCACCAATGAGGGTAGAATAAGTGTGTCAACTTATACAACCTTTCCTTATTTAGTGACCCCAATCTATTTCTTAAATCTATATACAGTATGTAAAAATGAAATACCACTCATGCATCACCACAAAGTCTCCAGAACCGTAAAGCCTATAAACTTGAAATTTGGCACGTATGTTCCTCTTGGCTTCTAGGTGCTCGCTAAGAAAGGATTTTTCAAAATGACCATCAGAGCATTAGTATTTCATATATTATTATTAACACGCTCTGATGCTAAGGAGTTCTACTCCCCCTCCCCACCTGAAAGGAAATCAGTTCCAAATGCAAAACATAAGCAAAGGAGTTTCAGTTTTAATTTCCCCAGCACCAAGCAACTTTAGGTACAGAACAGTTGAGCTAAGCCATGCCCAGGCTCCTTGCTGTCTTCTTCTTGCTCACACAGCAAATACTCTTTAAATTTCCAAACAGCTCTCAACTCTCTCACACATTGATAGGATGCTAGCCAGATGAATACCAATGGATGCTGGTAGGCAGAGGCAGAATTTTTTCCCCTTATTTTCTTTCCCCAAAACTAAGTCCAACCACATAGTTTCATAGCAGAGAGCGAGAAAGAGAGAGAAAGAGAGAGGAAGACAGAGACAAACACACAGACAGACAGACAGACAGACAGACAGAGACTGCCATCTCATTTAGATAAAGTTTTCTCATTATACTAATTCTGGTATGTTGAGATGTTCTCAGGAGCATAAAATGTGGACATAAGTGCATGCATTGGTTGAAAAATAATTTTGTTTTATTACCATCATATTTCTGAGTAGTTGATAAATAAAAGAGCCACTAAATGAGGAATGGCTGTAACTTTCTCATATTCATGTGTGTAAACATGAATCATCATCATCATTTTAGCCATCATCTATCCACTGCAGGATGAAGGCCTTTTTGCATGTTTCCATGCATTTTTATGGGTTTCTTATATTCTTATCTATTTAGCACATTTGTAGGCAGCTATGAAATGAAGAAAGGCTACAAAATCCCATATTTTCTTAAATATTGCTGAAAACTGCACTTGGAATACATTCCTAGGGCCACAGTATAATTCCCAGTGTCTCTAGAGTGCCTTAAATTCCTACTCGATAGTCATGTATGATGGGAAATAATATTCTTAGAGCCCTTTGCTTACCTACATGAAGCTAAAAACATAGTTTACATTTAAAGTAAAGGGGAAAAAATGGTTCTCAGACAAACTGTGCTTAAGTTGTAACTCAGCCAAGTATTATGAGCTAGAGAAATCCATACTGAAGAAGTATAAACTTGTCAGACAATATAAAGATAGTCATTTACAAGAATAAGTAGCAAGTACTATGCTTGATAAATAGGGACGGTTAGAAGCTTGGAAAAGTACAGTTCATCTTTATCAGTTTTAAAAGTCCATTCTATACTGTTTCAGCTTCAATCTTAAAAACTAGCTGTACAAAGTAGTGCTATCTTTACACCCCTTTTTCTGCATTGTTCAGTTCATTGCATCCAGTATTTTTCCTAAAACAGATTTTTAATGTTTTGAACTAAAATGTGCATTTTTAAAGTATGTTCAGGATAGTTTAATGAATATTAGTTTTATTAATTGTGTTCTTTAAGAAAAGAACCTGCATCACAATATTCAGAAAAATGCAAAACCCAAAAGCTAAGTATGTTCTAATTCAGTTGGGAATTGCAGATAGGGATGATTTGATTTAAATCATGGACCAAAAGAAAACCTGGAACATTCCCATCTGGAGACATAGTTTTTTTTTTAAATAAGAAACTGGAGTTAAAAATGAAGACCATAGTAATTGTGCAAGAAAAGAGAAACAGAAAAAGTGCCATAACATATACCAATGTGGAAGCATCCTGGAATCATTTTATGACCTTGCTAAAAGAAATAATTATTAATATTTTACGTTTATATCCCACTTTTTCATCAAGACATCTTGAGTCAACTCAAATTAGTTGGGGATTGGCCTCCATTTTATCTCTACAACAGCAATCTGTGATCGATAACACTGAAAGGGAGTGACTGGCTCAAAGCCATGGATTTCCATGTCTGAAGGTGGACTTGAATCGGCACTTCAGCCACTGTACCATGTTGAATCTCAATTTGTCAATGGTTTCTGTTGCGTTGGTGGTGGTATCTGGTACTGAGTTGAGGGAAAAAGTAAAACAGCTGACTAGGCTTAAGTCACTTGTGGGGAGGAGTGGCTGAAGAGAGATCCTCCCTATTTATCTGGTATATATCTAGTAGATATAGAAAATGATTTAAACTGGTGTGATTCCTTTCAAGAGGTGAGCAACGATAAATATATCACTCTGATAATCTCATTGAGTACATTGTACACCATCCAGAGCCCATTTCTGAGGGAGAGGGATTGTTAAGAAATAGGAAAAATAAATAAATTGTGTTGGTTCTGGTAAATTGTGCCTGCCACTTGCAGCTTCCCTGTTATGGAGCATCCTTCCCTGGAAATTAAATTAACCTCATTTTTGGTGTTCTGGAACAGTGGTAGGATTCATTTTTTGTTTACTACCAGTTCTGTAGGCATGGCTAGGTGGGCATGGCCAGTGGTCATGTGACTGGATAGGTGTGGCTAGGGGGTGATTTTTTTCCCCTTATGCAGCACCCCCATCACACCCCAGTTTTTACCTACTGGGCCTCAGGAAAGCCTCCTTGGAGCAAAAACAGGGCAAAGGGGGTGCAGCACCCCCTGTGTCCCATTTTCTGCCTACTGGGCCACAGGGAAGCCTCCTGGGCACTGAAAAAAAGAAGCATTTTGAAGCCTTCTGAGGTAAGTACAACAGCAAGGAGGGAAGTCAACTGTGCTGCATGATTTAGATAAGCTAGAAAGCAAGAAATCTGATGATTTCCTGATTCCTAGCTAATCTAAATTGCATGGCACAGCTGATCGTTTCCCAGCTGATCATTGGAAATACCGGTTTGGCTGGCTGAACTGGTAGCAATTTTTACTATTGGTTTGCGTGAACCGAGCCGAACTGGTAGAATACCACCACTGTTCTGAAACCTTTTAAAAGGGAAGTTGCTCTGGATAGTCTTTGAGGAATGGCTCTTCACCATTATACTTACTATTTTAATAGTTGTTTGTTTATTAGCTTTTAGAATTTTAGTCTGTTTTTAGGTTATAAACTTCTGGAAGTCATTTTGATTGAATGTGGTAAGGAATGAACACATTACATAAATAATTATCAAATGGAGTGCATTTTGGGATTTTTTTTTTTAAACAAAAGATGTAGAAACTTTTTCTTTTTTTCTTTTCATTTTTCCCAGCAGGTATCTGGGGGCTGCTCTGACTGTAACAAAACATTATAGGTGAATGCTAAATCAGAATTATGAACATGAAGCAATGAAGCTGAATCTTCTACTGAGAGAGGCTGTTGATTTGGAAGTGGAACCTTCAAAAGAGTTTTGAAACTGAGGAATGATATGAAGCTGACCCTGAGGTGGAATGATTTGCTGTCTGGAGCCATTTCAGGGAGGGGGGTTGATACAAGTCAAACCTATTGTTAATAAGCAAGGGGGGAAAAAATATGAAAATGAAGCCATGGATTTTTACCATTGGCACACTACCATTTCTCTTGACTGATGTCCCTATTTTAGGCTGCAAGAAAAGGACAACATTCCCTCTGCTTCAGAAAAGAGCAGCAATGAGAAATGATAGTGTCTGGCAAGAAAATGATTGAAATACTACCACAGCTTTTAAACTATTAGTTGCTCTATCCTTATATTAAATGCCAGAGCCTTGTTTTTATCTTTCCCTGACAATCAATTTGCCATAATTCAATTTTTGCCAGACCCATATAAACACTGTTTGTGACCTACCAAGATGCAGCTTGTCTAGTGGCTAGCTGTGACTTCTATACATATATGTTGCTGTTATTGTTGTGTGCTGATGATCAAAGGGATTGCATAAAAGTGAAAAAACAAAAACAAAATAGAGAATAGAGTTCGCAGGAACACAGAACTGTACTGTACTTGTGACTGGTTATAGGCTGAGATTGCAAATGTTAAGATGGCTTTTCTTCACCTTTCAACTAGTGAATGTATAGGCCTGGTGGCTGAGTTTGATTTTTACTGTTTAGTTCACCTGGGGGTAGTAGTTATTCTAGGGCAGAGATAGGCAACTATGGCCTGTATATCACCCCCTGTGAACTTCAACTCCCAGAATTCCTAAGCCAGCATGTTGAAGTTTACAGATCTTTAAAGGGGTCATAGTTGCCCATCCCTGTTCTAGAGGATGAGATCAGGCTCTGTACCCACACAGTTCACTCATCCAATTTGTTGCCAGTGGTTTATGCCTCCCAGTATCTGACGTCTGAGGCAGCAGCCTCACCCTGTCTAATGAGAGGAATGTTCCAGTTTCTTGGAATAGAATTCCAATAGTGTTAAAAAGGCCAATTTGAAAACAAAATATTACATAATCCTACTAAAGAGGTGCCTGTAGCTATACTTATGAACATAGGCAGCATTGAAAGGAACGTTGGAATTAATAATGATGTGAATCCAGCTGCATTCTGCCTCTAAACATCATGGTGGAACATTTTTGAATAATAGAACCTTAAAGGGGGCATGCATAAATGCACTAGTGTGCCTACAGTGCCTGTCTTACTGTCCCGGTTTATCTGCCTTTACTCCCTTTGTTCTTGTTTATGTTCATACTTATACTTATTATCTTGTACATGTTTGACAAACAAACAAACAAACAAACAATAGTTTATTCCAGAATCTTGGAGCCTTGATCACTGTCAATGTTATGGTAGAACATAGCTGTTTATAGCAGAATTTCTGATTCTCACCTGCAGCAGCAAAAAAAAAAAAAAAAACACACACACACACGCACACGCACACACAAATACACATGCAAACACACATACACATTTAGAAAAACCTTATACTTTTTTTACTCTACTGAAATTTGTATAAATTAATTCCATATACCATTAAATTTATCCATACCAATCTTGCTCATTCATTTCAAGTGAAATCAAGTCTTAAATCTATTGTGTAAATTTGGCCATGCATTTATTTATCCACAGTTCTAATATCAGTCTTTTAGTTATAATGAGGGCACAGATAATCCATTTATATGGAGCAGTTGTCAAGTTTTATAGTGCAAGCCACATTTATATAGTCCATTACTTTCTCCCAAAACTTAAAAAAAAATAGGACATGGTAAAAACATACATCTTAAGAAAGCATTTTCTTTCTTACATTTTCAAACAATTCTGTCCTACCCAACTCTTTTCTATAAAAATGTAAGAGTCCAATAAATTCTAAATATTATTTTTTTTGTTTTATAGGTTGTACTACAAGGTCCATTGACTCCCTTGCTATGGATGTTCAGGTATTCTCCCATTGTCTAAGCTGTATCTCTAATTCTTTATTCCATCACCTCTATGCTTTTGCATTTCAAATTGGTTTATTGATTAGAAATACCTATACAAGGTAATATATATATATATATATATATATATATATATATATATATATATATATATATATATATATATATATATATATATATATATATATTATCCCAATTTTTCTCCCAATTTTTGACATTGGATTTTCCCATAAAATCAATTTAGCATGAGAAAATGTTTTTTTTTTATACATTGCATTCCATAATTTTCCAACTGATATAATTGTTTCCAGAGATACTAGAATTCTATTATATGTAGATCTTAATATTGTCTATCCAAATAGGTTATTTCAAGGTTTAACTTTTTTTTTTGAGGGGGGGGAGCAGATCAATCTTCTCCTAATCTTCTACTCAATCTTCTCCTAATGTGTATTATGACCTTTTGAAACTTCTTTGAAACCTTTAGCTGAAGGGTGGTAGTGGTAAAGAAACTTTTTTCTTCTCCACCGGTTCCATTTTGCAAGTGCTACGAAGTTGGCGAGCAGAGGAAAAGTTATATTGTGCATTCTAAATGGTGTGATGATAAGCAAACCCAGGAATGTCAGTAATAATGGGGCCCAATGTCCCTTCCAGTGGATACATCGGGATTTTATTGTGCAAGCATTAATTTCTACTATTAAAATGGGAGAGTGGTGTGGTTCTCAAAGAAGTTGCTCTGCTTTCTTTCAAGCAAAACTGGCAGGTAGCGCTAATAGTTCTGTTTCTTCTTTGGCCACCCCAAATCTTTGCATGTTTTCAGCTCCGTTTCTTCAGCCGGCTCTGTGTGTGTTCAGGGATCCACCCAAGCAGGGAAATGCAGAATTAAGACCCTGTAATTATCTTAGGTAAAGTGCTTTCATTTATCCAAATTGCCTTCCAGAAATGTTAGAGCATTTACAGTATTATTTAATAAGGTATTAATTGACTTTTGCACATTTATTTTAAATGTCAAAGACAACAATGTAGGTCAGAGGAAAAAATGGGAGGGGGAATAGAGGGGAAAGCCAATTCATATGCCATGCATGTGTTTCTACTCTATTGGGTAGGGTTGCTTTGCTTTGCAACTGCACAGATTTTGGGGGGCGGATCAGAGAAGGTAGGAAAAGAGAATGTCAACAGTTGGGAAAATTAGGGAAGGATAATCCAGGATGGACAGAATCCAGAATTGTGTATGCCCCAGCAAACTTGACAAATCTTGTAATCAGAATAAATGGCAAAAATTATGCAATTTTGCCTAATGCACTTATTACCATTGCAAACATTTGAAGCTTGAAGAATGTTGACATCTGTTCAAAAAGAAGAGATGACAGCAATATGTAACATGCGGCAAAAATGAATGTTTGCAGAAGCAAAAAGAGGCAAGAGATGGTCATAAGTAAGGACCCTGAGTGAGTTCCAATAAAACCACCAAATGGCTAGCCTCACCTGTTATGTTTTTCCCCCTCAAGCTCTTCTTCTAAATGCTTATTTAACACTTGGTAAGGTTTGGGAGTCAGGATTTATTTATTTATTTTTTTGGCGGGGAGGAAACAAACCTGAATATAAATTTCTTCTTTTAAAAAGGATAAAGTATTCAAGATTTTACAGATGTTCCTGTACTGAGACCCATGTCAGAATGCAATGAAGTCATGTGATTTTTAAATTCCTTATTTATTCTTTTGTCATTTAGGATTAAGGCCAGGGCTGACCCTACTTTTAGCGTAATTAATTTGCCTGAAGGACAAATGGTTAGTTTCCTGAGCCCTTGATATTACTTTTTATTTTTAAAAAAACAACAGTGTATTTTATGCAGCTTACTGTTTTCAACTGCTCTTCTGTCATCAGAATTAAGTCACAATTCAGTTGTCCATTTTGCTTCTTAATATGGAATGGGGAATATTTTATTTTTTGCATAATAGAAGAAAAGTTTACTCCTGGTCATCACCCTTCTTAGCCTGGACCTCTGTTTTATGAGCTAAAATTGCTTTGAAACAGAACTGGATTTGTAGGTTGGTACAAATTAGGCAATTGTAAAAAAATGGCTTCCATGTTGTTTCAGTATAACAAAGAAATAATAGTAACTATCCTGACACTTTGCTTTTCCTTCTGTAGCACATGGCTTTAATACGAGCACTCCTTCTTAACATTTAAAATAACTTTGATAGCCAAATAATCCCTTCGTCATTTAAATATAACAAGATTTTACTGGTAAGTACAAGGGCTCAGAATGGAGTGCTTTTCATTCACATTATAAACAGTTATGCTGGATTTGTAAACCTGCTGTCATATTGTTCACTTTTGATATTAATCAGTAGGTTTATGAAGGTATGATAGACCACAGAAATGAACAGCAAAGAAGTTACAAATGTGGCCTCTATAAAAGAAGCAGCAGCTATAATCTTCTGATACTTTTTCTTGAACATTTCCATGGACTTCCTTCCTCCCTCCCTCCCTCTCTTCCTCCCTAATTATTAGATTCTCCTTTTAACATAATATTGAAGCTGTGCCCTTGCAGAGAACCTCAGAATCAATGAGAGTGGTTTGGCCTGCAAGCAGTTTACAAAATATGAGTCATCTGTCCACATTCTTTGGCCATGTTTTGGCCATTCCACGTTTGCTCTTTTGACTGCCAAAAGTCCCTTAATTTCAAGCCAGCAAACAAATAAAAAAGAAGTTGAGTTTAAAAAAAATATGTAAATGAAAGTCTGAAATTTCTATGCAGCTCACCATAGTTCTATAGAACTTTTAGTCATTTTAAACATTTCTTTCACTTGTTTTCTAGAGCTTTATTTTATTTTGGCTATAAAGGTAACTTTGTGAGATGCTTATCTGACCAGAAATGATTCTGACATAATTGCTACCTAACTTACTACAGAAAGCTCCATAATAGCCTTAATTTAATCAGTCTACATTATTTATGAAATATGGAGGCAACTTTTTTGTAAAACAACAACAACAACCACACACTCCAAAAGTCTATTACCAACTCACAGATGTTCAAAACATTTATCTAACATTATTTATGTATCACCACCTTCTAGCTCCTGGGAATCCTGGTAATATTTTGATACTTCAATTCCCAATATGTGACTGGAAAACTGAGCAGAGACTCTGGCAGCTGCAATGCCAACACATCTCAAGAGTCCTATGCTAAGGTAAGTGGCATACCAGCCTTTAACAGATATACTTACCTTAGTATATATCAGGCTAAGCCGAAGAATGACTGGAACAACTCACCCAAACTTCAGTTCTTTATTTGCTGACAGATGAGAGACAGAAACTTGCCAGATTAAACCCTTAATATTCCCTGCCTATGGATATATCTGGGAGATTCTAGGGAACATCTATTTTTTCTCTGTTTCTCTGTCTGCTATCCAGTTCTAGGCTGTGCTGTGCTGCCTCTTGTCACCCTTCTTTTTCTGTGTTCTTGCCTTCATAGGAAACTGCTGTTTCATTATAGTCCATCAATCCAGCTTTCCCTTCGTGGACACTACGTCTCACTGTCCTTCTACTTAACAGAATTCTTGACTGAATTGTCAGAACAGGTGGTGCAGTAAGTGTTGCAGACCCCGTAGCCTTGCAGTACTCAATAATCTCTTTAGGATTGGTTCAAAGTCCATCAAGGCCTCAATGACTATGGTTATGTTCCAGTGTCAACTATGGTTAGAAGGTCAACCCATAATATGGTTCCATGTTCAATTTCAGAGGTGGTATTCAGCAGGTTCTGACCAGTTCTCGAGAATCGGTAGCAGAAATTTTGATAGTTCAGAGAACCAGCAAATACCACCTGTGGCTGGAGATTTTACAGTAACCTTCCCCTGCCACACCCACCAAGCCACGACCACAGAACCAATACTAAAAAAAATTGAATCTCACCACTGGTTCAATTTGGTATGTTCATGTTGGTCCACTAACATGGATGGATCAATGTCGAATGAAATTTGATTTGATCTGTTAAATTTATGGCTTCCACTGTAATCAAACAGGTCTCACAAAAACATGATTGAATCCAGTTGGGTTCCCACGAGACTCAAAAACAGTTTAGTGCTGTTTCATCTGTCAAAACCTAGATTGGTACTTGGAATGGAAAGTTCATAACTTTTACTAAGTGCCTCCTCCTCCTCCTCCTCCTCCTCCTCCTCCTCTTCCTCCTCCTCCTCCTCCAAACTGCTTCAGAGCAGGCTTTGGGTAAATGGATGAATTGTAGGAGCAGCAAGAACAGAGTCTGGGTGAAGGAAGATCTAAGCTATCTCTGATCAGACCTATCATATTAGGTCTGTGCTGAGATATGTGCAACAAAGAAGGTAGGTTGTTTTCCCACATGTACGAATTGCCAAGCTTATAACCTGTTGACTTTTTTCAAATTGAGACTCATCATCTGCACTTCCTGTTCCAAAGTGCTATTACAGAACCTTCAGGGGAAATCTGGCAGCATTTTTTAATGATTCTTTTAGGCTTAAAAATCTCATTTGGGCCACTCTGGATTCCTTCTTCAGTGTACAGCCAACTACAAGAGTATCTTGTAAGTCTTCATAAACAATTAGATTGTGACACCTGAGGCTGTTTGGGACAGCACAGGACATTCCCCTTGTCCTGTACATCTTGACTAGTCTTGCTTGTAATATATGTCCTAGTGAAGTCATAAATGCCTCTCTGAGAAAATAAAGAACGCTCCTTTTTTAAGGAAGGCAAGCATTGGATCTCTTAAGAAATTTGCCCTGGATTATCAGAGATGAGCAATTATACGCAAAATATTGAAGAGAATTCTTTTTCCATATGAACTCAATTGTCTAAGAGATACATGCACCTTTGGGCACCTCCATGTTTATTAAGATAACTTGATTCCTAAAATTGTGGTGACTTCATCTAACAGAGAAACTTTCTCTGGTCTACCTGAAAGTCTTGGGAATGCATTCCTTGAAAAATTGAGGAATCTATTTTATTTGCTTTTATTTAATAAAACTATGGATTTCAGTGTCTTATATGAAGTTAAAATGCATTTTTTCTTGCAGTTGTTTTACTATTGATTTTGACTGGTAATTATAATGTTTAGCTTTTCTTGTTTGTTTTACTTGTTATTTCAACTCTAGCTAATGTCTCAGTTTTTAATTTACTTTATACTGTATTTTTATTGTAAATAAAATTAAGTCCAGTAAAATAATCCTATAAATAAGGGAGAAAGGATCCTGGGTTGGGCTTTTCAGATAAAGAAAATGTAGTAATGGAATTGTGCAGGTAGATTTGGTTCCAATTCTCATTTTTATTTCATCTCCTTTTATTTATACATAGTGGAAATGGGTTTATCTACCTCCCCTCTTCTATTCTCAACTTCTTCCTGCTAATTAAGCACCATTGTATGTAAATGAGAGAAAATATGGCGAACTGTGATTCAGTGCAAAGGATCCTAGTATTTGCCATGGAAGCAAAACAATTGTAAGCATGAGGCATATTGTGACATTGTGAGAACATTGCACAGATACTTGTCATATTCTTTCTTTAGATCATTGCCAACAATTGCATATTTGTTGAAGCAATAAATGTTCTATATTATATGATTGGATTAATCTGAAAGGCCTAACTGACAAAAATTCTAGGGAGAGTACAATATAATTGAAAAACATTGCAAATAACGCAGGATCAATCACAATATGGCAGAGAATACAGGAAGGAAGGAAGGAAGGGAGGGAGGGAGGAAGGGAGGGAGAGAAGGAGAGAAGGAGGAAGCTCCTTCTCACTTTCAGGAAAGCATTAAACATTATTGAGAACAATTCAAAAATTGTCCTGGACCAAGACAGGACAATAGGAGTCCACAAAATGGCACTATATTGATGACTTTTGGTGGCTTTTGGCTGTCCTGCCTCAAGTACCACATTGTCTTGGGTCAATGTTGGCTTCCTTCTTTCAATACATGCCATTTTCTTCTCTGTTTCTCTCCATCTTCCCTTCTCCCATCCTTGAAAATCAAGCTTTTCCAAATTCTGGTATAAATTAAGCCTTTGGATTAATTCACATTTCTGTGAAGCCCATTTTACAGTGGACTGATTTCTTTCTTTCTCTCTCCCGCCCCCCCAACTAAAAGAAACCTTAAACAGGGATAGATTTTTTAAATTATATGTTTTAAACATGAATATTCATGTAAGATGAAAGGGTTATTACCATCTAGATGTTGAAATCCAATTCCCATCATCCTCTCTATTGGCTATAATGGCAGTGGCAGATGGGAGTTGGAATCAAAAAGGGTTAAACATTTCTCTCACTATCTATATATGCCTACAGAATAGACAGTACATTATTCACTTAGCATCCCCCCCCTAAAATCTGGAGCACAAAAACCTAAATAATAACTCCTTGCAGTAATGTATATAAATTTAAATAAATCTTAAATAACCCACAAAAGTATATTATGGATGGACTGGGATTTACTTGGAAGGACAAGTTAAGGGTTGGGGGGGGGGGGGGGAGGAATAGAAGCAAAGGCAAAGAAAACCATACCAGGAACTCTCTCCAGTAGAGACAGATTATATTAGTGCAGTTTTGCAATTTAATAATACACATGTTTTTAATTTAGTTTTTGAATGGACTTCACTTAATTCTTATCATGAAAAAGTTTCTAGAAATGAGCGTAATAACTAATACTTTGTTCCTCTGAAAACATCAAAGTTCCAATATTTTCAGGAAACATATGTGATCCACTTTAGAGAGCTTTGTGCTGGCATCAACAGACTTTCTCAAAAATCCAAATAAAATAGTTTGGAGATAACTCAGTGTATATGAGGCGGCTTTGCTACAGGTAAATAGAAAGATTATAGGCATCTTCAAAGATGACCAAAATCCTAACTGAAACACAATGCAGAAGCATTTTGGTTCAAATTTAGTCATGTTTAGAGATGACATATTAAAGTTAGTGAGTCAAATCCTTTGGGCTTTAACTTCGCGTCTGTGAACTGTTATAATATTATAATGCAATACTGACTTTATTTTTTTAAAAAACATAATGTATTGCAATTTAATTGCAATGCATTTGCATGCTGCTCAGAGTTGCTTGGTAAAGAGAAGGGAAGCATGCAAATTTAATAAATACATAAATATTTGTAATTTATTGAATAAATTAATGTTTATGTTAGCATGACCACAGTGGCCACTCTCTTCAGAATTTATCCTCCTTCCTTTTTTCCCCAACTTCCTTCAAAAAGAGAATCTGTTGACATTCAAAAAAGTTGTTAAGTAGTTGATTTTAAAATAGATATATTTTTTTTCATTATCTATCCACTAGCTTGATACCCATGCTTCACTATGAAACTATGTGGTTGGGCTTAGTCTTTGGGGAGGAAAATAAGGGGAGAAAATTCTGTCTTTGCCTGCCAGCTTCAATTCATCTGGCTAGCATCCTGTCAGTATATGAGAGAATAGAAGGCTGTTTGGAAACTGAAAGAGTATTTGCTAAATGAGCAAGAAGGAGACAGCAAGGAACCTGGCCATGGCTTAGCTCAACTGTTCTGTACTAAAGCTGCTTGGTGCTGTGAAACTAAAACTGAAATGGAAACTCCTCTGCTTGTATTTTGCATTTGGAGCAGATTTCTTTTCAGGTGGGGAGGGACAGTAGAACTCCTTAGCATCAGAGCATGTTAATAATAATATACAAAATGCTAATGCTCTGATAGTCATTTCAAAAAAATCCTTTCTTAGTGAGCACCTAGAAGCCAAGAGGAACATATGTGCCAAATTTCAAGTTTGTAGGCTTTATGTTTCTGGAGATATAATATGTGTGTGTGTGTGTGTTTTCTGAATATATATATGTATGTATGTATGTATGTATGTATGTATGTATGTATGTATGTATATATTCTTAAGTTTTCGCGGGTACTTACATGTCTGGCATTCAGCTTTGTTCGGGTATTTTCCCACGTCATAGTAGTGGTGCTTTTAAAGTTGTAGCAACGTTTCAGCAAAATCTCATCTGCCATCATCAGGCTTCTGTATAGTGTTTGTCTATGAGTCAGACTTTTACAGTGGTTTCAGATTTAAATTTGGGGCAGCCTATTGCTGTGCCAGAATGGTTTTTTCTTCCTCCTGATTGGTTGAGAGTCTTGGTCTGTGTTTATTGGTCTTGGAGTTTGCTGTGTTCTGCTTCTAATATCTTCTGTCTGTTTTTTTTTTTTTTTGGGGGGGGGTGTCTTTTTGTATCTTGATTGGCTGGCAACATTGTGTTACTTTATTGGAGGCCTTTAGTGTAGCTTGGCTTTGGGTAAATGGACGGCTATCATTAGTTAGGAAGCTGGGTTTCATCTGGGTGCCTGGTTGGGGTATGTTTAAGCTGGAGGTATTAGGGGGGATCTGTTTGTGCCCAGGTGTTTGCCTGGCTTGTGGTGTGGAGATTTTTTTGTTTGTGAGTGCAGGCTTCCAAATGATTGACAGCCTGGTGGAATCATCTCTTCTGTTCATGCTTTCTGGTCTTTTTTCAATCTCTATGGTTGAAATCCACTATATCCACTATACAGAAGCCTGATGATGGCAGATGAGATTCTGCTGAAACGTTGCTACAACTTTAAAAGCACCACTACTATGACGTGGGAAAATACCCGAACAAAGCTGAATGCCATACATGTACCTGCAAAAACTTAAGAAGACACACATACACACACACACACATATATGTGTGTGTGTTTGTGTTTGTGTGTGTGTGTGTGTGTTTTCTGAGTGTATATATATATATATAATTGTATATATATATATATATAATTATAATTATATGTATATATATATATAATTGTATATATATATATATATATATACAATTCATGTTTATCTTCCTACACCATTTTTCTATATGACATTCTCATTTATTGTGGCCTAATCCATCCTCAACTGAATTAAAACCAAGTTGTTATACTTTCAGTTTTACTATGTTTTCTTCTGACATTTTTAGCAACTGTAGCATTTCAAATGGTAACATGTATTTTATAATTGAAAGAGACAATTTGGTATAGAGGTTAAAGCATCATGGTAGAAATCAGGAGACAGTGGAGTTCTAGTCTTGTTTTGGGCATGCGGCTAGTTGTTCTTTTTATCCCAGAATGCAGGATTATGGTTTTAAATTATAAGAATATTAAAGATAAGATTATATATATTCCTTTTTTTTCTTTGTAGTCAAATGAAAGGATGCATATATGTAAATGTGCCACAGAGTTGCACTGAAATTGTGCTGGGTTGTCCAGGAAACATTTTTTCCCAAGCAACTTGGAGACTCACTTTAAACACACCAGTCTTCAAAACAACGTCTAGAACCGATGTCCTGAGGCAGTCTCTAGAAATTCATGCTTACATTGTTGCTTGAGGAATACACATTTCAGAACATTTTTTTTTTTCAAAAAGAAACTCCGTCATCTCTTGTTTTTAAAAAAATGCATGAAAGAGCCATTTTGACTCACAATATAAAACATCTTCATGCTCAAACATAGATAGTGATGATTTGTCCTAAGGCATTATTATTCTTATTAACATCTCTTAGTAGCTTGCCAGCCAATTAGCAGTTCCTATTCCCATTTCCTTTTCAGTCCTTCCTACCTCCTCCTTCCCTTCCATCTTCTTATTAATTTGATACCATTGCTGAAAAAATAGTTCACAGTATATAGTTCAACCAAATGACTGCTTCCTCTCATCTTTATGCTTGAGATTGCCGTCAATCAGCATTATGCTGACTGTGCTTGTGTGGTTAATTCGATTTTCTGGTTCTGACCTGAGGAAGTCACTATTCCCTCAGATTCACTTTATTTTGAACTGGAGTGGATGCTCCTTTTATAACCTGACATATTTGTGTTCATTCATGTTATAATATACACAGATGCTACCTTTAAAAATTTTAACATTCAAATCATGGTTATTTTTTTAACAGAACTGAAAATGCAGCTTGATTTTATACTTTGGAGAATGAAATGGGACATTATGCTCATGCATTTTTTTTTTTTTCTCCTCAAAACATTACTGCTTCAAATGTAGACTTCTGTAATCAATACTCTTTAGTGATTGGTACAGAGTTTAAATTTTCTCCTGTAATATTCTGAGTAACTTGGCCATTCTACATAGCTGTGCTACAGGTATCATGGATTTACATCTGTGAGCAAAGAAAAAAGACTTTCTTACAATATTTTATACCTCTACTTATTTTAAAAGTTCATGGTTGATAAAAAATAATGACATTTCCATTCTATTCAGGGGTTACAGAAGGGGAATCCACTTTTTAAAGGACAGATTTATCTCAGTATCTCATAGTCTTAAAATTTGTACAGTTTTATCATGAAACCAACCAGCAAAAAGGCAATAAACTGGTAAGAAACAAGAACATCATAAAATGGGAGCCGTCATCTAAAACTAATTATTGACTCTTAAAAATGAATTATTAATCCCATGCAGCATTCAAGTGCATCATCATTTCTAGTTTTAGCTGGCAGTAGAAAATCACAGTGTCCAGAGGAAAAAAGAAAGATTACCTAGCAAAGTTATACAACCTTTTTGTTTGTTTTAAGTAGAGAAGAGGAGTTCTCTGGGGTTTAAAGATAATCTTTGGAAAGCTCAAGCCAGTGAGGTCATATAACAACCTCACAACAACAGCAACAACATTATGTCATCATGAGTTATGATCTCTGGGATATATGGATCACTACCTGGAAGACAGTTCTCAGTTCCTTCTCGAGAAAGAAAAAACAAGGTTGACTAAATGGGAATTTTTTAAATTCCTAGCAAATGACTTTAAAAAAAAATATGATGGATATTTGTTTTTCTGCCCTGGGCAATGTTGGATTTCCCCACCCCAGCTTTCCTTTCTATGTTTTTCTTGTATCTCCTTTTTATTTTCTAGGTCCCTAGAGGTTTATCTTTACTAGCTTTGTGAATTACTACATGGAACAATTAACCCAAGGGTTCTGAACTTAGCTACTTCTACCTGAGGGCTCAGTGCTTTCTCAGACTTACTCTGTCTTCTCCCATGGCCTCTATGTCTCTTCCTGGGCTCTCTTATGGTCAAGAAAAAGCAGCAAAAGAATCTATATGAGTGGGCTGGACAGAGAGAAGAGAAGGACTTATCTGATTCTTTTTTTTTTTCCTTTAATAATGATTGCTGAGTTGAGATTCCTCAGGCTGTGCCTAATGAGCCAAACACAAAGATAACACTAAGCCAGTAACACAGCCAAGGAAAGAGACATGCATAAGAAGCCATGTGTGATACATAACAGGGCTTGTCAAAGCTTTGATTTGGGGATTCTGTTTGAAGGGGGTTCAATCAAATCTCTAAACTGACATGGCAAACTGAATTAACTAGTTGATTTAAATAATTAAATGAGATGCCTCTCAATCAAGTTGGACAAAGTAGACTTCAGTGAAGACATAAGGGGGAAAAACAGTTGAATTGATTTGGAGATCCAAATTAAATTGGGTGTTCAGATATTAGTTTGTTCACACCATATCTTCCTATACATATCCCATCTCAAAGCTGGCTGAATATGGAGCCAGGATTGCCTATGTCAATTTATCTTTAAGCCAACCATCTTCTTAGCATCTCTTTATCCACTCTGAGCTTAAAGTGTAGTATGGCTGCTTGCTTATGATCAAAATGGAGAATAAGAACATCTTCATTTTGCATATCCCATACCTGCTGTAGATTAATTACAAGACATTAAGCATCAGCAGGTGAACAGGCAAAACAGTTTTGTAACATTGTGCCAATCCAATTAACAAGGAGGGCATCGGGATGCCCCTGATATTTAATTTTATACTCAGAGATGCCAAATAATACTGCAATGGGGAATTTGTAGTGCAATCATTCAGAAGAGTTTGAGGAATGCCTAATGTAAATATGGCAGGCAATGTGTCATTTAGAGATTTTTTTAGAAACAATTTGTAGTGATGCAAGGAGAATTCAAGATACAGATTTACGTGTATAGGCAGTCCTCAACTCACAATAGTTCATTTAGTAACCATTCAAAGTTACAATGTCACTGAAAAAAAGTGACTTAAGGACATTTTTCACACTTGATTGTTGCAGCATCCCCATGGCCACATGATCAAAATTCAGTTGCTTGGCAACTGGTTCATATGTATGGCAGTTGTAGTGTCCCTGGGGTCATATGACTACCTTAATCAATGGGGGAGGCCAAATTCACCTAACAACTCTGTTAATAACTTAATAACTGCAATGATTTGCTTAACAACTGTGGCAAGAAAAGTTGTAAAAATGGGGCAAAATTCACTTAAGCTGTCTCGCTTATCAACATAAAATTTGGGCTCAGTTGAGGACTACCTGTATATCCCCTACTTCCTTTAGGAGCTCAATGATAAATATGGTTCTCCCACTCTATAGTTCTCAGAAGGTAGATTAGGCTGAAAACATGGAATTGCTCTTAGTTCACCTAATAAACTTCATGACTCTGGAAGAATGTCAGAGGCATAGAATCAAAATCATGTGAAATATCAGTACCACTTTATAAAGCCTTAGTAAGATCACACCTGGAATATTGTATTTAGTTTTGGTCACCTCATTATAGAAAAGATGTTGAGACTTTGGAAAAAGTACAAAGAAGAGCAATTAAGATGATTAAAGGCCTGGGGACTAAAATTTATGAAGAACTGTTGCAGGATTTGGGTTGGCTAGTCCAGAGAAAAGAAGCACTAGGCTGGAATGTAATAGCAGTATTCCAGTATTTGAAGGGCTGCCACAAAGGGGAGGGTGTCAACTTCTTTTCCAAAGCACTTGAGGGCAGGACAAGCAACAATGGATGGAAACTAATCAAGGAGAGAAGCAACCTAGAACTAAGGAGAAACTTCCTAACAGTGAGGACAATTAACCAGTGGAACAGCTTTCCTTCAGAAGTTGTATGTTCTCCATCACTGCAGGTTTTCAAGAAAGACTGGACAGCTACTTGTCTGAAATGGCACAGGGTCCTGCTTGAGAAGGGGGCTGGACTAGAAGACCTCCAAGGTCACTTCCAGCTCTATTCTGATTCTAATTTATATTAATCCTGCCTGTACCGTAACAGTTCTTCAAATATAAAAACTGGCAGAAGCAGAAGCTCTGGAAGCTGAGGCACACTGGCCTTTATTTTCCAGGACAGCATTTCTACCATCTTTTATGAAGACAGTATTGAAGAGAAAACTCAACTGACTTCAGGTTCCTTGCCTAATTTGCAAAGTGTTGAAGATTTGTGATTGTGTGTTTTGAAAAGGTCATTGTACCAACTTGCCAGCTCCTATTACATCATCTTTCAGTCTGATCACACAGTTGAATTTGTGGTATCACATTAAATTTCACTACAGCAAACTGTGATATCATTAAAGGGCTGAGGTATTTTTCCCCTCTTCTATTTTCTGAAGCAGAAGATAAAGCTGAAGTGTTTGAGAGAAAATTCCCCTTCACATATTATCTGAAAGGCAGTTGTGAGGAAAGATGGCAAACTGTTGACCAGTTAGTTACATTTCTGTAGTATATTTTGTTTCTTTAAATTTAATGTCAGTGCAACTTTTTCTATCATTATTTTGCATGCTGAAATGTTAGTGCAGTAGAGATTAACTTTTGTTTTTACAAGGTTAAGAATATAAAGATAGATCAATGATTGGATGTATTTATTTAAAGGATAGAAGCTACTCTGCCCTCTGGATTAGAGTAAATTTTATTTTAGGAGAAAACAAAACTACAAATAAATTGTAATCTTAGTATAATGTAGGAATCTAATTAAGACTAATGAGGCAACATTAAATTAATGTATGATGCATTTTATAAGCCTTACCATCAGAGCTGCAGAAAGCTGTTTATTTGAGCTACAAACTTTAGTGAACAAGTTCCTACTGTTTTTTCTTCAACAATTCAAGCTGAGAACTCTGTCAGACCTTGATAGAGCCCATATTTGAGATAGAGCTGCTGAATGAGAAAGGAGAATTGTGCAAATACATATGTTTCTCCCTGATCATCTTTATTTATTATTATTTATCTATTTATTGAATTTATATTGCTGCTTATTCGCCCATGGCAACTCGAGGCAGCTTACAGAATGTAAAACCATATTTAAAATAAAAAAACAATAAAAACTAATAAAAAGAATCAAATAAATTAATAAAGTACTGTAGAACAAAATCTGGGAAAAAATAAATAAAAAATCACCCCCAACTCCTACTCCCCCCCCCCCATGACAGCAGATCACATGAGCCATTTGATGGGCTCCATCCTGCTCTAGGTTCCCCAGGCCCACTGGCAGTGCATTCCAGAAGAGTATTAGTGAGGGGGGGCATTCTAATTTCTGGGGGAATGATGTTCCAGAGAGAATGAGCCACCACGGAGAAGACTTTTCTTCTGGGTCCCACCAGGTATATCTCCCTCAGGGATGGGACCCGCAACATTCCCTGCCTCCCCGCTCTAGTGGGACAGGTAGATGTGACTGGGCAAGAGATATCTCCTCAGATAACCTGGTCCCCAGCCATGGAGGGCTTTAAAGGTGACAACCAGTACCTTGAATTGCACCTGGAAGCAAATCAGAAACCAGTGAAACTCCCACAGGAAAGGTGAAACATGTGCACACCAGGGTCTGCACAAAATTATGTGGGCCACTGCATTTTGCACCAACTGGAGCTTCCGGATGTTCTTCAAGGGCAGCCCCACATGTAGAGCATGTTGCAATAGTCAAGACGAGATTTATACCCCAATGTAAGTATTTTTGGAGATGTCTAGTTGCTGTCTCAGAGGCAGATTTACTTTTTGCCGTTTAGGGTGTGGAACAGGCAGATCTTTTGAGTCTGAGGGCATTGACTCAATTCTTCTTTCTGCAGGATCTACTATTTTGCCTATTCATATTTTCCCAGTGTAGTTTGGGCAAATCATGACTGAATATACCATTAGGAAGCATGATGTGACCATTACAGACACAGGAGTTTCTGGAAACAGGAGTGAGACCAGTTTCAGGTTAGTGCTCTGAATCACCAATCCATGGACCAGCACTAGTTCGCAGCATGCCAGCAACTGGTCAACACAAACAAGCAAAGCCCCATCTGTGGGATGCAGGCAGCATGCAAAGCCACTCTGCTTCCGGTCCTGGGAAAAGCCTTTTCCCACAGAACCGATCCCTGGTGCCCAAAAGTTGGAGACCATTGCTCTAAATTATTTCTGTATCTTCAAACAACACATAAGCAATCCCCTAGGGCTTCTCGGGCCTTCCAATTTCCTCTCTTCATGCTGCCACTGAAATTGGGCAAAATTCAGTGGATAAGAGCAGTAGATAAGATCTTTATATCTATTTATTTATTTATTACTAGATTTTTATCCCACCTTTATAAGCAAGGCAGTAAAGGGGCATAATACTCCTTCTTCATTTACATACTCTGTTAGGGATAACATTGTTTTACCCTAACTGGTTTAGGTAAATAATAATATGTAATCATAGTTTATATGTTAAAGTGTCTGCAACTTTAAATATGAGAAAGTAATTAGGGGAGTGGTTGTGAAAGCACTTTAAAAGAAGCAAGACAACAGCTTGCTCTCTCTCTGGCTTTGATGATCCCTGATTACTGCTTGGAATCAAGACTGCATTGCTCGAACGGGAGAGAAACAAAGGACTGATTTGTAAGTGAACTGACATAGGATATTCTGCACGGACTTTGCTAACTGAATATCCCTGAATGGACTGACTAAATGATACATGACTATTGGACTGTTATTTTGACTATGCTATGAACTCATAATGGAATAAACTATATTTTTGATAGCACAAGCGTATCTGTTATTTTTACTGTATGTTAATAAACATACAAGCTTAGCTCACTCATTTATCTGTGTGCCTATCTGACTAACGCTGCACATTCTGTTTAGCTTGTCTCGCTAACCCTGGTTGGGGAAACCAGGCTTAACATACTCCATTCACCCCTCCCCCCCCCCAACAATTACCCTGTGAGGTGATTGGGCTGAAAGAGATTGATTAGCCTCAAATCACCCAGTCTAAAGTGGGATTAGAATTCATAGTCCCTTGATTTCTAGACTGGCACCATCACCACTACACCAAATTGGCTCTCTTTTATTGTTTCAAATATGTGTATATGTATATATATTATTTATTTCTTTATCTGTATCCCATTTTTATTATTTTTATAAGTAACTCAAGGTAGTGAACATATCTAATACCCCTCCTATTTTCCCCACAACAACAACCCTGTGAGGTGAGTTGGGCAGAGAGAGAGAGTGTGTGTGTGACTTGCCCAAACTC
The DNA here is from genome assembly GCA_033807585.1 of Hydrophis major. Lineage (NCBI taxonomy): Eukaryota > Metazoa > Chordata > Lepidosauria > Squamata > Elapidae > Hydrophis > Hydrophis major. The sequence goes on from CM066328.1 coordinate 170,467,567, forward strand.
TCCCAACCAACTTTTATATCTGAGCCAGGACTAGAACTCAGGATAACCTGGTTTCTAGCCTGGTGCCTTAATCACTAGACCAAACATATATACATATTAACTCCAGGTATACTATGCACTGCCAAAGTGGTCCTGAACCTCAGAAAGCTTGCTTCCATCTCTTAAGTAAAGAGGAAAGTGATTGTTTCACCATCATTGGACATAACATTCAGTTGCCTTTCTAAATAACAGAATAGTGGTGCCAATGTCAGGAAAGTACATTGAGGAGAAAGGAAAGGCGAACACATTGTGCATGTGAAAAACAGAACAGAAATAACTTGAGATTTTGATTTTAATTTCCACTCAAAGCAATCTTCTTTGTGTTTTTTAGGATGACAAGAACTTCTGAAAATTTCAGCAACTTGTCCCCACAGGCAAATTATAAATAATTTTGTCAATAATATTCCAAGGGATGATCTAGTTCATTTATAAAAGCAGTCTGCATTTTTGTTTGGGGTCTGAGGTGGGGGGAAGGCAACATGCTGATTGGAAAAGCTATCATTATCATGAGCTGTTGTAATGACAACAGCTTCATGGGATAAAACCTTTTGATAATATACAATATTCAAGAATAGTAACTTTAAAAAAATGTTTGGAACCAAAGCCAAAGAAATTGATATGAGAAAAGGATAGCTGATGAATATGAAGAAATTGTAATAGAGGCAGAAAGATTTGAACATTCATTACTTTTTGGGCAAGCCACCAATGCTATACTCTTCCAAGTCTCACAAATATTACAAAATGTTCACTTTTCCTGCTTCCCTAGGAAAGAAAACTCTGAATGTTGAAACAATCTTGTAATATGTGACTCCAGCATTCAATCACTCATTGGGATTGAAAGTTAAACTTTTCAGTCAAACACACACACAATAATCTTTTTTGCTTTGCTCTCTGAAAACATGTAAATATAGAGACCAGTTTCATATTGCATGCTTAAACCATAATCAGGGCAAAGATGTTTACTGTGTGTAAATAACATGCTATACCCAAAGATATAAATGATATCATGGCTTAACATGATGGTTTGCTTTATACAACAAGCTAATATAATGTCTGTCTGTCTTGTCTTGTCCCATCCCCCTTCACCCCACCTTAGCCTACCTTATCTTACTTTATCTTAGTTTATGCTGAACCACAAATGATCCAGATATACTTTTGCCTCATCTAGGATGCTGTGTGAATGCAGAGACAGAGATGGGCTATATCTCTGTGAACTTTCAAATCATTGATATAGGTTTGGGGGAATTTCATATAGAACTGTTTCTCTCTTGAATTCAGCCCTCTTCTGAATCAGTCCAAATTAGTCAAGTATTGATTACAATTTGTTCAAATACAACTTACTACTCTAATACACAGGACTCAAACTGTTTAAGTCTTCATATATTACCATAGCTATCATTTTGGATCCTGAAAGACACAACAGACAGTGAATTTTGTTAAGACAGGATTGTCATAACTCACTGGAAGAAGTTGTCGGTCTGCTGATGGCTTTCAGATATTAAACAGGAAAAGGTAAGAAAGTGGATCCAAAACTCCACTGGAAAAATCTTCCCTGTGTCTAATTTGCTCAGATGTGATCATCTCCCACATGGTAATAAAATCATTGCCATTCTATAGAAATTCAAACTTGGGGCCTGTAGCTGTGCGTGCCACTGTGTAAATGTGAGCATTTTGCCTAAGGCTTATTCTTGTTCTTCTGAGTTTCTTTCTTGTATCCAAGAAAGATTTGTTTGTTTTGTTACAAACACTTCTAAGTGAGGTAAACATCTTTATCACTCACATATACCTCAGCCTACCCCAGTCATTTGTGCTCATTTTGCCTTAATCTGCTCCAGTCTGCTCCCATAAGAATCAGTAATATCTAGTATCATCCTCTCTGAGAATTAAGATTGACAGAAGTGTTCTTAAAGATGACCAGATTTCTATGGTGTGGGTAGAAAAGGGTCTCTATTGTTATCATTTTTTTTAAAAAAAAATTCTTTACTGAGCACTCTTCTTTTAGGAAAAAAAGGAGGTTTTCCTCTTCAGTCACATTTTAACAAACAAAAATAGCTCAATAGCTGTACCCTTAGAGGATGGGTTGTTTCTGAAATAGATTTTAATCTATTTTTATTTTTATAATTTTAATAACTTGAGAAGGAACTTTCTTAGTTTCACTAGTTTTCTAGACAGGAATATTCATCAGCTTGAACAGAAAAGTTTGTTGTGTCTTTGTAGGTTCCTGTTTAGCTGCTTGTTTCTCAAACATGCAATTTTTTAAAAAAAACTTGCAAGAAGGAACTTTTTTTCCAGTGGACTCGTGCCATTAGAACTGTAAATCAGTCATCTAAGAATAGATGCTAGTGTCACAAGCACTAAAATGTTCCAGTTATCTGTTTTCATTTTATAAGTGTATCTTAGCTTGAGCACTAAACAAAATGAACTTTAGTTTATTTCCCTCAATTGTGAGACTTTTGACAACTTTCTTTGCTGACTGAATGAGTTTTACAGAGGAACAAGCTGTGATTTCAAAATCCTTGTGGTTGATATAATAAAAGGTGAATAAGCTGATTTTAAATATCAAAGTAAGTGAATGTACCTAATTTTGATTGACATTTTTGTCTCCCCCCCCCATCTCATTTTTCCCTTCTTCTATCTCCAACTTTTCTGACAGACCATTGAAGTTCTTCTATCTATTGACTCCTTCCTCCAGCTCCGTTCTATCAAAATATGTTTTCCTTCAAGCTGCAACATGTGGCTCTATCTATGGCTTCCTCTTATCCCACCAACTTGTCTTTCATCCTTCTATCTTGGATGATGCATCAGCCTCTTGGTTCCAAACTTTGGTCTTCCACCCAGCAGTAAAGGATTAGCTATTAGCAGCCATCCAGCAAAGCTTTCCTTCTAGTAATGTTCTCCTTTTCCTTTGAAGGTTTGTCATGGATTGTCAATACCCATTTTCAACTAATAGAACCTTAACCCTTTGATAAGGTGTTCACATTTGTGGGCAGTGATAGATCAAGGATACTGTATATAGTAATCCTAGGCCAAGTTGACTGATGGTGTCATCTCCCACTGATGTAAAGCTTTGCATTTTAAAGTAGCCTTTGTTTTTGAAGGAGGGTGTTGTTAGCTTCCCTAAACTTTGGCACTCTAGGCCAGTGCCTACTCTATTTTAAAGCTTAATGCTGGTCCTATCTGTGTGATAATAGGAACCTGGAAATGGAAGGCTCTCAGAAAAGAAGCTGGCTCGATGGAAAGCTGAATGTATGGGTAGTCCTCAACTTACAATCACAATTGAGCTCAAATTTTTCATTGCTAAGCAAGACATTTGTTAAGTGAACTTTTCCCCATTTTACGACCTGTCTTGCTACAGTTGTTAAGTGAATCACTGCAATTGTTAAGTCAGCAGCATGGTTGTTAAATGAATCTGGTTTCCCCCATTGACTTTGCTTTTCAGAAGTTCACAAAAGATGATTCCATGACTGCGGGACACTGCAAAGCTTATAAACACAAGCCATTTGCCAAGCATCTGAAATTTGATCACATGACCAAGGGGATGCTGCAACGGTCATAAGCGTGAGAAATGGTCATAAGTCACTTTTTACAATGCCATTGAAACTTTGGTCACTAAATGAATGGTTGTAAGTTGAGGACCTACCTGTATTTCAGAACTTGGGGAAACTATCTAGAATTTAATTTGCAGGGTTCAAGCAATGCTGAATGCCCCTCTGTCTTCCTGTCCCTTTCCCCATTTCTTTCTGCCTGAAGATATTGCCTCATTCGACTAGGCCTGGATCAGTAGTCTATTTATCCAGTGAGGAGGATTGCATATCCTATTTCATCTTTCATAGCTAAAGAAAAAAAAAATCTACAAAGGCATTTCAGCCTATTTTTCAACATGTCCCTTTAAAGCGAAAAGACAATTTTACTATTTTTGTGGGGAAGGGGGAAATACTGTCCAGCTTTTAAAAAAAATAAAAATATAATGGAATTAATCATGAAGATTATTTTTAGTAAAAGTTCAACTTTATCCATGTATTTTAATGTGGGAAAAGCCTGTCCTTTTCCCTCTACTAATGTCTGATGCTTTCCAGCCCTCCTGTGAGGGTGTTTGAATATCTTAGGGGGCTCAGGAGTGGAGGAGAACTTCCTCCTGGATCCTCTCTGTTTTCTTTCGTGAAAATGACATTCCTAAGCTGTTTCACTTTCTGACAGGAAATGGAACCTTGCCAAAAATGATTAAAGTCCAAGAAAGCATAACAGTTCCAAAGCTGTAGCAGTTCTTTAGGAGTCCCGAGTTTGACATTATGTCAAACAAATGTGAAATATTGTTTATTAAATTTGAATAATGCAGGGGAAAAGGGAGAAATGGGCCTTGGCTTATCGTGCTTAGGTTCTTTATTAAGTCTGCAAAGGACTTCCTAGCTTTAATAAATTGAATTAAATTCAAAAATATACATGCATCTGGAAATCCTGGTTTCCTATTAGTCTCTGTTGTAATTTGAATGTGCATTCTTGAAATCCCACCAAGTGAGGTGCTTGCGTGAGGGAGAAATGTTTTTAGTTTATCTCCCTCCTTCTCTTCTCCCCTCCCCCCAAAAGATTTCTAATACATGGAAGAGACTCTAAGGAACTAATAGTTTTCCTGTCCTCTCACAAAATAATTCCATTCTCAGAAGTGTATAACAAGAATGAACTTTTAGAGTTTAGGATAATGTATATAAATGTCTCAGCTTCTAAGCTAGTTTATTCTAGTAGTTAAAACATCAGGCAAGAAACCAGGAGACTGTGAGTTCTAGTCCTGCCTTAGATATGAAAACCAGTTGGGTGACTTTTGGCCAGTCATTCTATCTCTGCCTCATAGGATTGTTGTTGTGATTAAAAAAGAGGAAGGAATATGAGGATGTTCAAAAATATAATTTCTATTTAATAATGTAATAGCAAAAGCACTTAGATTTATATATGACTTTACAGTGCTTTACAGCTCTCTCTAATTGGTTTTCAGAGTCAGCCTATTGCCCCCAATAATCTGGGTCCTCATTTTACCCACCTCAGAAGGATGGAAGGCTGAGTGAACCTTGAGCCTGGTGATATTCAAACTGCCAAAACTGCAGGCAGCCGGCAGGCAGCAGAAGTAGCCTGCAGTACTGCACTCTAACCACTGTGTTACCATGGTTCAGAATGATTTATAATCCAGAGAAACTTTCTATCCTGAGTGGTTTCCTACCACCCCTTTCCACTGGTCAAGTTTGCTGATTCATTATGGTCAGATTGCAGGGTCTGTACAAATTTCCATTGCTAAAAATATCCCTGGAAATGCATAAGAAATAAATAACACCACAAATGGTGGCCTTCTGTGTGTCTGTTTGTGTGTGGGGTCGATTCAGGTGCTCTCTCTCTCTCTCTCTGTGTGTGTGTGTGTGTGTGTGTGTGTGTTAATGGTGGTAGAACTGAGATAGAGGAATCTGCTTTAGGGATTCAAATTAGCACTAGCCTTATACAACACTTGCTCTTCTATCTTTAGTTCCTCCCCACAATACCACCAACCCAGTGATGGGATTCAGCCAGTTTGCACCAATTCAGAAGAACTGGCTATTAACTTTCTGAGCAGTTTGGTGAACCGGTTGTTGGAAGAAAAACATTAGGGCAGAGAACCAGTTGTTAAATTATTTGAATCCCACCACTGCACCAACCTACTGCTTGGACAAGTCAATGTTGTGCATATAGAGATATGGAGAAATCTAATTAAGAGCATTTTCATCCATGGTTGTGTTGGATGGGACTGCATGTGCTGTTGTGGCATGAACGTAGAGATTTGATATTTGATTTTGTGCCTACATAAAATGGAAACTGAGACTGTCTTCTTAGTGTGTCTTAAAATGCTATTCGCCCCTCCATCCAAAAAATGAATTTGAAGTTCCTGAATTAATTTGGAATTAATTCTATTTCTTGGATTAATTTCTTTTGATTTCTGCACTTCTCTTGCTTATACAAAGCAATCTGTGGCTCAAAGTAGGCATATTTAAAAAATGGTCTCTTTCAAAAAATATTTGAGAATATTGTGGAAGTTTGGAAAAAAAAAATCTGAAAATTGAGTAAAGCATATTGATGACTGAATGCATCCCAAAAGAAATAGATTGGGTATAGATTGATCCATCTGACCCGTCTTACTTTGTTTACTGAAAAGCGTCAATTTGGTAATAAATGTAATAAAGCATCAAATGGCTTTACTTTTGTAAGAGGATTTCATGGGAAAACAATTAACCTCTTTTTACAGTTAGTAATTTTTTTTTTTTAAATAAACCAAATAGCCCCAGTTCAGAAAAAAAAGCATTAAATCAAGTTTATCAATAACTACTTTGATCCATGTTTTACTGACTCATACAGACCCTCCTCCCCCCTCTCCCCCCCCTCTTTGTATACAGTAATCCAGAGTTCAGCATGGGGACAAAAATTTCCCAGTTACAACAATCTCCAAGACAAAACATGTTGAACTTGCATAACAAGAGAGAAAACTGTGGAAAGTGTTTTTCCCCCCCTACTTTCCACTCCAGGACTGTGTTGCTACTTTTTTAAGAGCTGTCATTTTTGTTAGTTTGCTAATGTCATTGGAGATTTGTGTATGCATGTGTGTTTATAGAGTTTAATAGGGACCACTAGTATCATCATTCAGGAAGGACAGCAGTTCATGTTTACATTTCAGACAAGCAAAATTGATTGTATAAGTCAGTCAATGTCACTGAGCACTATTTGTCACTACATAAGCAGCCACAATCTGTGTTGCTATAAATGCAGGAGGACCAAGGAATAAATCACATGAAGCATGGGAGTAGATTGAATCTATTCATCCATAATTGGAGTCTTCTCATCATGTTTGCTCTTTTTAGCCAGGGTTCCAATATGGACTGCCACAAAAATAAAAATAAAACCCCTCTGGTGTCAAAAATATCAGAGCACAAATTGCCGTCTCTATATATTTTGATCTGATGTATAAAGTTGAAGATTAGATGGGGGTCTGCTTCACAAGTATCACATTGAGGAAATCCTGTGTTTGCCCCTCACCCACAATAATTTTGTAGACAGTTGTCAACCAATCCTCTGATGAATGTAGCCCATATATGGCAAATAGTTGCAAGTATATGGCTGGAATATACATATGTTTAAAATGTATTTGAATATTAGTATGAACAAACAGGCATCTCACTATGCAGCAACAAAATTATAACCAATCAACTCACAAGAAATGGACCACATCTCAGTAACAACAGTCAGCCAATCAAACAGTCCAAAACTAGACTATGATTCAGAAGTATCTGAACAAACAACACTAATGCAAATTTGCATCACATAAAAAGGTAATTAAAGACCTGTGTTCCAACAGACAAGCACAATTCAAAGCGCACCGACGATGTCTCCTCGAATGGTGATGAAAGGTTTACAATCAAATAGCCAAGCTCGGAGCTCAAACCAACAGCCCAACATTCATATGTTAGTTTTTAACTTATGTATGTACAAAACCAGAAAGCATGTGGCATAGACCAATGTTATATATTATGTGACTCTTCCTTGAGAGAGTTCAGATCATATTGGTTTTCCTGTCATCTTCCATGCAGGTATCTCAGTGATACTATGTAGTTAAAAAATACTACAACAAAGAAGATTCAAAATGAATTCACTGGATCTCTGGCCATTTTATAGGTGTGCTGCTCATAGTTCCTGGAACCACTGAATAAAATAAACAATGATAAATAGGGAAATATTCCATTAAAAAGAGTTACCATAATCACTTGTCAATCTCATAAATGAAATATTCCACAAACCACTCTATTCTAAGTCTATACATTTGGACCCCTAAACACAGAAATAATTTGGAATGTGCAATTCCAAGAGGCTTTTTACTCTTCATCATCTAAATACTAATCACATCTGAACCTGCTTATTTTTTTTCCAAAATCCATCAAGTTTGACTAGATGTTGCCATCTTTACGATAAAAAAGGAAACACAAATAGATTTTAAAAACTGACTAAAAAGATACTTAACCTATCACTGATGAAAATATTATTATTATTATTATTATTATTATTATTATTATTATTATTATTATTATATTGAAAGTTTTTTAAAAAGAGAAAAATAATACACATTAAAATAAACTAAGAAAGAAAAAGAAGAAATAAAAGAGAAAACTAAAATGTAAAAAAGAGATAAAAGAAAATTGTAGATTTACCTCTTTCTCTAAAATTACACTCTTTCTATAATCTATCCTGTCTAATCATCAAAACTATAGTTCTATCATCTTCACCAATCATTTCTTTATTATAGGTATTGCCAAATCTTCCCATCTTTGTGCCTACAACAATCTTGCTGCAGTTATCATATATTAAAACAAAGATCTGTGACTTATTTTCAACTACTTTCCCATCAATCTCAAGAAGAAAAAATCTGGTTTCAGTTGTATGTTAATCTTTAAAATACTCTAAATCAGTGACTGAATTTAAATCTCTAGCTTTTTTGCAGGTCTACCAAGAATGGTAAAATGACCCCTCTTGTTCACATGTCCAACATAGATTTCCTTTATCGATTTTAGATATTTTTCTGGTGTCATATATACAGTATAATCATTTGTACACAATTTTCTTTCAGAGTCAGTCTTAGAGGATTTAATGCAATATGATAAATTATTTGGTGTACTTTGAATCTTTCTGGTTAATAATTATGTCCCTCTGCCATCAGTTGGTCTCTTTATTTTATTCTATAGTTCCTTGATAGAAGTCTAGTCACATTGCATGGCACTCATTTCAGAAGCACCAAGGCACTTCTGGGTTAACTGATGGCATAACTATTGCCTGGGAAACACTGAGTTAGAGTCTCCATTTATGCCCTCTGCAGGAGCTGGAGTGAAGGATGGGAGTTCACCCTGTCCCACAGTAGCATTTGGGTCTTGAATGCAAGCTTACTGCTTGTTGAGCCAGTGTCCTAACCATGTGAGCCACCATGCACCTGTATAGAATTCTAGCATCTCATAGTATGTTAACTATTTGCCTTTGCCTGTTATTTCTCACCTATAAAATGTTTCTTGTGTTGAGAGCCACAAAGAGGTTTTCAGAGAACAACTTACTTTTGTATCTATTCCATATTCTCAATATGTCATATTTAACATAATGATTTTTGATCTTGATTTTGTCATACCAGAAATATCCATGCCACCCAAACTCTGGTCATGCTCTTCTAATTCCAAAAACCCTTTGCTTTTCAACAGCACCCATTATTTTATCCAAACCAACATTCATATGTTAGTTTTTAACTTATGTATGTACAAAACCAGAAAGCATGTGGCATAGACCAATGTTATATATTATGTGACTCTTCCTTGAGAGAGTTCAGATCATATTGGTTTTCCTGTCATCTTCCATGCAGGTATCTCAGTGATACTATGTAGTTAAAAAATACTACAACAAAGAAGATTCAAAAGATTCACTGTATTCCAAACCAAATACAGTGGTAATTTGGTACTTGACTGCTTCAAAAGTTGTTGTATTTGGTATTCAACACATTTTGATGCAAAAATGTTGTCCTGGTTTGTTTTTTTTAATTCAGTGTGCTGTGATTGGAAAAGGGGACAACTTTGGAAAACGGACAGGAAGTTGGCTATTCTGAGAAGGTTGCTGCAAAAGACAGTGGGAGATGGCCTCAGAGAGCAGACAGGAAGTCAGCCATGCTGAGAAGGTTATTGATATAGAAAAAGGGACAGACAGGAAGTCCTTCCTAGCTGAAACAAAGGGTCATGTGGTAAGTCACATGGTTTGTTTGGTGTCATAATTTTTAGTACTCATTGTGTCTCCTGGAAGCAATTAATGATGAGTACTGAGGTACTCGTACAGCAAGCTGCAGAATGCAACTTCAACTAAGGTAAATCTGGTTCTCCTATTTTATTTGCATCTTTAACATCTTATATTTAATTTGTGGTCTTTACTCTTGCCAACTTAAGATATCATCTTTTGCTACTATTTAAATGATGTGTGGATTGTCAAAAATGGTATTGACTGAAACCAAAACATCATTCTAAGCAAAACATTCATTTTTATTATAGAAATTCTTTACAATGACAATTATAATTTATCCCATGTTAAAGTGAGGAAACTACTCCTATAGATGAAAAATGATCATTGTTTCCATGAGTCAATCACACACTTTATATGACTATGGTTAATTTTACCCAATGCAGCAAAATAATTAGAATATGGAGAATATACAGTATTCTCCATATTCATCAGTATGCTTCCAAGATTTTTGCTGATTCAGAAATATTCCATTTTCCCTAGGAAAGCTGTAATATTATACAATGATCACATGTCTTTATATACTATAATGTAAATGCACATTATTTAGATAAAGATGGAAGATGATGCTTTGGATTTGCATACATTTTGCATGAAAATTGACAGGTTTCTAAAAGAGCAAATACTTTCTACATAGTTATTTATTAGGAAGTACTTGAGAAATACACCACAGTTGTTTTAGCTTTTAAAAGCACTCAGGTTTAAAAGAGAGTAAATAAACAGAGGGTGAAAACATTTAGAATTTAAGAAAAGGGATGACTTCTTTGTGTTGTTTGTGTGTGGGAAGCACTCATTTCTTCAGCCTTTGAAATCTGTGGATTCATAGGTTGTCATGTTATAATGAATACCGAGTAATTACCTTTAGATACATTCTGATAGTGCTTTCCAAAGCTTTAAGAAATGATTCTTGCAGATATGATATATGTCCCCACAGAATACAGCTACAACTAGATTAAAATAACCATCCTATGCCTAAATCAGATGGTTAATTAATTTAGCATTCTTACCATGCCCATTTATAAATACGGGGATAGATTGATAGAAGTGTCTCAAGAAGTATATAAGAACATCACTTCCTTGACATATAACCTGTTAGGCTAAATATTGTGGCTCTAATTAATGATTCTGTTGCTGGAAAGGAAAACCTCAGTAGAAGATGATAAAAAATATATATATTTAAAGAGATACACTATATTAAGAAGGGTAACATTTCCTTCTTCTCCTTCTAGGAAGATAGCATATCAACATACAATACATATTTGAACAAGTTTCAAAGCAAGCAACTTTAATAGGAGTGCATTCATTGTCAACATATGATACAGAAAAGGTCAACAGTTAATTAAATAATCCATCACCTTAGGACAGAGAGCAGTTCTCAACTCTGACAGCCCATGGCAGAAATATTAAAAGGTCAAAAAATGAGTTACTATAGGGTTCTAGTTCGTTATTCTACATTATAAAGATGTGGCATGGCTTGAGAAACATGAATCTGAACAGGGGAGCAGAGGGAGGGGAAACAATGATGGGTGAACCTCTTAGTTTAAAATCTATCCCTTTTCTTTTCTCCTTTTCTTCAAGCTTTCTTGGAAAAAGTTCAGGGTTATTTTCCCCCTCCAAGATCCTTTGAATGAATAGAAAAGATGAAAGAAGCCACATTAGCCCTCAATAAACTGTTGGGACTATAATGGAACTTATTGGTGGACAAAATAACAGTATTCTAATTGTTGGGATATTGTTCCAACTTTCAACCAATGAAAGTGATAAACACAATATTGTTCATCTATAAGAAATAAGAGAATGCCCTTTTGTGGCCTTGAATACTCCTTGGGGATGATATGTCTTGATTCAGTGACATACCACAAAATAATGGGAGGATTATTTCTCATTTAAGGTTTTTTCTGTGTGTATGAAATTAAAAAAAAATTGCATGTTAAACTTCCAATGGGCTTAATATTATTGTAAAAGGTAAGGGTTCTCCAGATGTTTTGTGGTTAAAGGAACTCTTTGTGGGCAACTTCACAAGACAATGTTCTCCTCTCTTTTCTAATGTTTTTTGAGGACTTTCCCTGAAGTATCAGATGGAGTTAGTGACTTCCCAGGAGTGTTTGTGAACTTAGCTTTGAAGAAGATACAACTTCCTGCATATCTTGACAAATGAATTTGATGTAAGAGTACTTCGAATTTTTGACTTACTACCACTGGGAAAATTATACATACTTTATTGATCCACATATAACATGACATATATCTTGTACTGAACATAGATGTGAACATGATGAACATAGATGTGCTGAACATAGAAGCATAATATCTGAACATTTGAAGAATAATTATATGAATCCTATACAAAATCATACACAAAGACATGATTTTCAGTCCCAAATCTATTCATTTTCAATTGAACAAATGAACATAGTTTCTTGAAAGCCAAATACTCTCAGAGTATTTAGATTAATCAGATAAAACTTTGTTTCAAATCTCTGATTTATTGAATTACATTTTCTTTTTTAAAAAACCCAACAATTTATGCACACAGTTATGCATCTGTTGCTGCCCTGCTTGCTTTCCCATCTTTTCAAGTGCAGCCTGTCCTTATCAGGCAGCCTACATTGACTGATTTTTATTTTTTTTTTTAAAAAAAGAAGTTGGGACAGAACAGATTATACTTAGATAGGGGACTGCAATGAAATTTTGAGAATTACAAAGAAAAATACATTTTTTATTGTCAAGAAAACAACTGAGATATGCCTATGTAGTCAATGGAATGAACCCAAAATGCAAAGGAAACTTTATTTTTACCATTTATTAGACCATCTAGGCAATATTCACAATTATCTAGTCTGCTCCCTGGCTCTATTCATGTCTATATAAAGAGCCCTGGGAGTGCAATGGTTAGAATGTACTGCAGGCTAATTCGGTCAAGTGCCAGAAGTTTGATCTTGGCTACCTCAAGGTTGACTCAGCCTTCCGAGGTGGATAAAATGAGGACCTAGATTGTTGGGGGTAATATGCTGACTCTGTAAACTACTTAGGGCTGTAAAGCACTATGAAGCGGTATGTAAGTCTAAATGCTATTGCTATTGCTACATGTCAGCTATAGCTGGATAGAAGCAAATGTGGGCTGTGTGGGTGATTGTCAGAATGATGACAGCATTGTTGTATCCCTTTTATATGTGTGTCTTAATGAAAGCAGCAAGTTCCTGTTGTTACCCACGAACAAATGTGTCTTAAATATATCAATCAGCCATCTGTCTCTGTGGTGTTTGATCTGGAAGGGGTGTTTTATATCTTCATTTAATGTAGCTGAATGTGGACAGACATATGTGGAGAGTTCATGTTAAAAGTAATGCTGGAGATGTCATATTAACATATTTTCTCTTTTCTTCTTTTAGTCAATGAGTTTCTATTTTGCATAGTTCTGTAATCCAATATGTTTATTTCCTGTGCCTTTATCTCTGATTACCACCACCCCCCCCTTTTCACATATTATATTTGTTCCTTTTGTTGTCCACAATACATCATCCAAACTGTAAATATCTTGATTTTCTCTTAGCCTAATAAAATGTAACTAGGTCACCTTGAAGTTTCATCCCTTTATTTACTCAATTCAATTAGTCTCATCCTCTCAAAACTTTCAATTTATTTATTTAGCATATGATATAGAGCACATGGATTACAGTAAACTAAAACTTAGCCTGTTACCTCCAGGAAACAGGAAGCACCCCAATTTTTTGCATTTTTTTCTCTCTGTCTCCCCCTCACACACATCCATCCTACAATCCCACAGTAAAGGTACATACCTAAGATATATTTGAGTTGTACCAACAATCAGTGAGCTTGTTCTTCGTAGTTTCATATATGACATTGCCAAAAGTGATTTTTGTGTCTTGTGTGAAATATACAAAGGCAAAGGGGAAAAATAAATGCAGGGCTTCCTCATGCAAGGGCTCACGATGCAGTTTACTATATTGAGATTTTTGTTTGTATTATATTGTTTTCTCGTATTGCTAAATAAGAAAAAAATGCACTCTCTCTTGTGTGTACACCTTATTCGAAAGTATAACTTTCCAGAAGACAGCTTCCAACTTTGAAAAACTAGATGTTCCAAAACATGAAGAAGAGAAGGAGCACCAAGTGAGATTGGGGGGGGGGGGAGGGAGGTTCTTGGCATTTGGCCCCTCAAAAGACTTACAAGATGGATCAAAACTTGCTGGCACAGATGATACCCAGGAACTGAGCCATCTAAGGAGATAAAAGTGTTTCTTAGACCCAGAAGGAAACTGATTGCCAGAACAAGGACCAAAGCATTGATGATGAATCTATTGGGTTCTGTTAGCAGACAAGCTGCCATATTGGGCAGCAACTGTTCACTTGCAAGACATCTTCAGAGTCAGTCCTGTGTAGAGCACATTGCAGCAGTCGAACTGTGAGATATGAATCTCTATTGTGAGGGCTTCCTGGACTCCAAAGGCTCAGATTTGCCTACCAGTTGGGCAAACGTAGGCAAATCTAACTGTTGCACTAGCATGAACTCCAGGTCCAAGAGGATCCTTGACCTGACAACTTGCCCTGCCACTTCAGGAGAACAACCACCTCATTCAGGGGTGGGATTCAAATGTTTTAACAACCAGTTCTGTAGGCGTGGCTTAGTTGGTGGGTGTGGCTTTGTGGTCATGTTATTGTCTGGGTATGGCCAACTCAATATCACTCACATCGAGGCACGCATCTCCTTGCCTGGCCTCTCATGACTGTGGGGATGCTGCAACAGTCGTAAGTGTGAAAAATGGTCATAAGTCACTTTTTTCAGTGCCATTGTAACTTTGAATGGTCATGCCACACAAGCAAAGTACCAGCAAAGGAGGGGGAAAAAACTCCAGAGATGTTCCTGAGACAGGAAGTCTAGTCCTGCCAAGAATGTAATAAGGGTTAATGGAGAGGCAGTTTCTGTAAGCAACACCAGAATGTTTCCTTCCTGCCTTCCTTACAGGATTAGGCCAGTAATTTCTTCTAACAACCGGTTCTCCAAACTGCTTAGAATGTTAACAACAGGTTCTAGCAAATAGGTGTGAACTGGTAGAAACCCACCCCTGACCATTCAGAAACCATACTGGAACTGGAAACTTACCTGATTGTTCACCAACAAGCACAACCTTCTTACACATACACCCCAAATTTGGTTGTTGACGTTTATAACTGAATTGCACTAATATTATTTTGCAGATTCAAGCATAGCTGTAAGATATGTTAGTCTACAACTGCATGAATGAAGGTATATGAAGAGTCTATATTTCACTCTGCTTAGTTTGATCTGCCTGCAGGGGTGGGTGTTTTTATGATCATTGCTGCTGCTTCTAAATGTTCTGTCTTCATTTTTCCAGTCTAAACTGCACACAGTTCCTTCTGTATTGTCCGCATCCGTCTCTCTCTCTCTCTCTCTCTTTGCTGAAGTGTGGCAAGTGCTATATGATTTACTCTCACTGTAAAGTGGTTTGAGAGACTTTGTATGTGAAGCAATAAAAATAAATAAATTGAATTGAACTGTGGCTTCACCTCCCCACTTTTTAGTGTAAACCCCCCCCCAAATCCTCTTTTGAATCAAAGTTGCATGTCATATTAGAAGAAAAAAGGGACAAGATTAAGACTCCACAAGAGGAAAGAAAAGGTGACAGAAAATGGCAGCATTCCCTTTGCATGAAGCTCTTTGTCAGGGATGGATAGAATAAAGGAACTATGATTGTTTTCTCAGTGCAACAAATGACTATATAAGTCGGATGGAAATCTTTTAATTTGAACCTGCTGTTTTGGTGTAAATTCTCACAGCGATTTCCCCCCCCCCTTTTTTTGCACAACTTTATTAAATTTGCTCACAGCCATTTCTGTGACGACACTGAATTCATAAGACACTCTTCAGACATCTTATTCAAGTGCAGCAAATACTTAGGAAGAGCTCTTGATAGGTACAAGTCCAGCATTCAATTTCACCTCAACTGGACTTATTTTTTGAACTCACCCAGGTGTACAATGACACCTATCTTTAGGCATCATTCACCAAGGGAAAGAACTTATTTGTTTTTATATTACCTACTTGCAACCTATTATTTGGTCTTGTTTTCTAGGAAGCAAACAAGGGGAGTCTTTGGTAGCCTCAACAATAGGCACTTATTATTAATATTATTATTCTAATAATAAACTAACTTATAAACAAAAATGGTTAATCATTCAAGTTCTTTGCCTGAATGACCCATGGAGAGTGAGATACATTTCCTGCTTTTAGTATTCCAGAAAGCATAGGTTGGTTCTTCACATATTCACTCAGAGAAGCGAAGGGGAATCTAGTATTTCAAGTTCCTTTTCTATCTTCTATTTCTATCTGTCCATCCCACTATCTGTCTGTCTACCTGTCTATTTACCTACCTATCTACCTATCCCTAATCCTAAATTTTTAATGTTTAAATTGGCATGCTGAGCAATGTTAAAATCAATAAAAGCTACAGTAAGGAATGGATTTATTTGGATTAAATTCATGTGCTTTTGATTTTATAGGAAAGTTTTTGAAATGCAAATGCCACCAGCAGGTGAGAAGAGAAGGTTTCACCCTTCTGTCTTCTGCTGTAGTCCTTCAAAAAATTAACTAACTTGAATTTGTGGCTTGGATATAGAGAAAAGGGAAAACTTCATCAAAGGCTTCGTAGGGGACTTCATCCTCCTAGTGCAAATAGAAATTAGAGGCATGAGATATTGCTCAATATACTCAAGAAAGGGAAGGATACTTGGAGCCTGATTATCGAATCGCTGTTAGTTACAGCTCAATAGCTATGCATTAAAAACTCAGATTATATTGAGTCATGTTCAGATTGGATTTTGATCATCAGATTGGATTTAGAAAATGAGGTTATTTTGCTCACTGCATAACAAACTTGGGTTCATAGAATAAAACTCCTAACTGCAATTCATAAAACCACTTTGAATTACTACTACAAGGGGTGGGGTGGAGGGCACGCATAGGATCTTATGTATTTTGGACTGCATCCCAAAGGTTTTGTTTTTGCTTGAAGACTTTCGCTTCTCATCCAAGAAGTTTCTTCAGTTCTGAACTGAACTGAAGAAGCTTCTTGGATGAGAAGTGAAACACCTTTAAGGAAAAACAAAGTCTGCTTGCCTTTTGGAAAAAAGTGAACCTTTGGGACAACCTTGACCTGGGTGACTGAGTATCACCTGAGACGTTTAGACTACATCGGTGAATTTCTAAATTAAATTTCCTCTGATAAAGGGAAAATCAAAAGAGATTTGCCATCAGGGAAAGGCATGAGTAGGAAATCACAACATCTCAAGAATATCTGTAAAATTCTGCCTTTTGCTACTTTTCAGAGAGCAAGCTCGATCCCAGGTAGAGGCTAATATTTGCTCCTGCTTGAGCAGGGGGTTGGACTAGATGACCTCCAAGGTCCCTTCCAACTTTGTTATTCTATGTTCTAATGTGTCACAGAGAATGGACACCTCACAGATTCCAACATATATCGTTGCAGTGTGGAAAACAGATTATCAGCAATTTTCCTCTATTAGTTTTCATCTATAACACTTCCATTCATGCATTCAGGGTAGAATATGCAGACTCTCACATTCTTCCTTGTCTCCCCTCAAAAAATCTGTGAGGAAGGGAGAAATTGATAAAAAGCCAACCAATGTTTTATATGTTACTTCAATACTGCACTCTCCTCTATTGAAGGCAAACATTTTATCCCAGGGTGGGTGAAACAATTGCCAGGGGCTTCACATACAGAATCCCCCAACCAAAAATATGGTTCATAGGGATCAACTGTTTTCATTCAGGGTAGTAAAACTAATCAGAATAACATAGTAATGGAGTTGGAAGAGATGCTCAGGCAGAAACCCCTATACTATTTCAGTCAAATTGTTGTCCAATCTCTTCTTAGAAAAACCAGTGTTGGAACATTCATAATTTTGAGAGGAAAGTCTTTCCACTGATTAATTGTTCAACCAGAAGCCAAAGTTTCAATATTTGGGGATTTTATTTTTTAGGCCATTAAAAAATAATAAAAGATGAGGAGAGGAAAGTGGGGAAGATGAGAACCCTCCAGAATCTTTTCAAAGATCCAGTTTGACTTTCAAATTATTTTGTCAGAAAAATTGTCAAATAAATAGTGTTAACTGGCATAACTAACAGGACCATTTTCAGAGATGAAAAGATAGAAAGTCACAATATATGGTCATGATAGTGGTGGGCTTTGGCTTTGTATTTCATTGGTAAACATTAACAAGTGTTTCTCATAACAGAGAAATACTGTGCTGGTTCCTGATTTCAGGCAAGGTGGTCCAGATATGCATGGGAGAGGCAAGTTAGCCGCGACTGATAGTCTTCTTGTATTCTCATGGTTTACTCAACTGGAGATGCTAAGTTATTAGCTAGTGACTCCAATTTTGGTAAAGAAACAAAAATAAGGCATATTAGGTAAGCTATCTTGGAAAGAAACAATGCCTAATCAACTTCTATCTTTGAGACTCCTGGCCATAACCTTCTCCCCACTACATTACTGACTGAATCTGTAGGATTTTGATCCTACAGTATTTGCTTTGGATGAAAAGACCAAATCTGAGCCAATGCACAGTACCCCTGGTTAGGATAATGAATCATACCTGAAATGTGTCTTCTGCATTAATTTATTACTTGATTCAATATTTTGGCACATCATCATCATCATCAT